>OX457051.1:17554915-18202415 GCA_949752735.1 Lumbricus terrestris | reverse complement strand
TTTTAAGTTGATGAAACATTTTTTAAAGCTGAGATTGACTTTTGAGCCTATAGGCTAGCTATATATAGTGAGTATTGGCCACTGAGTAGGCGGTTTTTAGGCCTCCATTTAAGAATGATAGGTGCATGCAATTAATCGCTCTCAGGGGCGGATCCAGGAGTTCAATCCGGCCATGACCCCCATTTAAAAAAGTTCATGGGACGTGGCCCCCCCATTTGGTTTCAACAAGTCATTAAATCAATGCAGCGGGAGAGAAAAGCAGGATACTACAGTAGTAGGCTACAGTGGCCATTACTCCAGCCAACCAGGATGACTGATGACTAAAACAGTCAATTTAATTGTTCAACACCCAAGCATTTTAATGCTGTGAGTCGTAATTTATTAGTTTCTACTCACTTTAATTCATGTTGAATGTAAATGTTTAATAAGCCTACGTTTGGATTGCTGCAGAGTAAGTGTTTACCTAAATCATGGAAGTTGGATTGATGAAATTAATTCTCAGCACAAGTAGAATCTACATTGGAGGAAATTACTGTTCCCGTTAATGGAAGCGCTGGATGAAAATAAGTCTTTGCTCCGACCCAGCTTCATTAGAAGCTGGGTCGATGGAATACTTTTACATAAATCGAAGTGTATGATTAGAAAAGTTCTCCATAATTGGAAGTTGGATTGGTGAAAATAAGCCTAATTAATTCAACTGCGAATATCGAACTTCAACAGATGCGCGGCTATGATCGTGCGCGGTTATGATATGCGCGGTTACGGTTATGATATGCGCGGTTATGATAGGCCTATGCGCGGTTATGATATGCGCGGTTTTTATATGCGCGGTTTTGTGTGCGCGGTTTTGATAGTAGGCCTATAGTAAACCAATATGCGATTAGGTAGCCTATGCAGGCTACATTGAGCCTTCAGCTAGAGCGTTTACTGCAAGACACCTATAGCTGTCTTCTATATTTAAAATACAAGTTGTGTCGCATAGGTTAAGCTCAGAAGGTCACTTCTCCGTAGATCTTCAAACAAGGAATACCATGTACTATCTTAAAGTCAGCCATTGCAGTATTTCGACATTTAAATGTTACTGGATTTTCTTATTATTTCTGTTTTTTCCTATGCATAGTTTGCTCAAGGGGGATGTACGGACGCAACTGCACCAGCAAATGCAACTGCAAAGACAATAGGAGCTGCACAGTTCGTGGAATCTGCCCTAGAAACGAGTGTGCAGCTGGATGGAAGTTGAACAGAACGATTCCAAACAGAGAAAGATGTTCAGTCGGTAAGAATGAACTATTGCATCAAACGGTGCATTCGAAGAAAGAACAAAAGCTCACACTTTTAGAATCAAGTAGGCCTACTTTTCTGCGACACCATTTATTATTTTCTTACCCGGGGTGCATGCAATATCTCAGGATTTCAGGCATTTTCAGCAATTAAGAATATCATGTTTCTCCGATGGCTTTTAGACTAGCGAATGATAAAGTCCTATAAGCTTAGATAGCGTGATGACTGCCAAAAATGCAGTGAAATGTGATAAAGCGCTGGTAAGCTTATGGAGTGTAGGACCTAGTCTTTTTCTGTCTCCTGTTATCTGGGCAAGAAGCTATAGGCGGTCAGAGTTGTTGATTAATTGGGCCAAGGGTTTCGAAGGCCAGGGTCTCATTGCCGTATGCAGGTAGGATACCAGTTTAGACAGATGATTTTCTCTACACTTCAATTTCAGCTGCAGCAGCTCCCCCTGCAGTCTTGGCAGACCAGAGGCGATATCCACTCTGTCAGTGTGTCAATGGCATTAGCGTTCAAAGCCAGACAGTTCCGTCCTTCCAATGGATAAGGGTTACACCGTTTGAAAGTTCCCACCGGACTTCATTCATTCATTCCGAGAATTTATATAGCGCCTCTTCAAGAAGTCTACACAGAGGCGTTCACTTGACAAGCCCGGCTGGCTCCTTTGTTTGCGTTAAAACAGCCTCTGATAAGGCGACACCAAATGATGTCATTTGAGAATGTATATGCTATCTGGCTATCTGGCGATGCCAGAGGTTGTATGAAAGGCTGTCTGAGCCATCTGCTGAAACCAATGAACCACAAGGGCATGATTGTGTTGAGCACATAGATCAGCGCCAAGGAGCAGTGCCACTGGCAATGATTGGTAATTATGTTTGAAGCTAATCGCATGATGCGGTGATGCTCAGTGCTTAAAGTGAGGGAAAAGAAATACCTGGACTCCCGGCACTCCCCTTACCTTTCAAAAGAAGTGCCTGCATGGACGCCCCTTACCTTTCCAGGCTGTGCTGGCCAATAAGTGGCAGGACGGCGTTCAGCTTTTAATAAGTGCATGGACGCCGTCCATGACCGTCCAGCCACACTTTAAACCCTGGTGATGCTGCTGTTTTTATTCTGGCTTGGTGCCATGGTGATCGGATGCTAGGGAGGCCATGTGGTCATAGGCGCAACCACCCTATGGGACCCACGGGACGCGTCCCCTCCAACTTTTGAGTGGTCCCCTAGCTTTATTATTATGGTCCCCCCCCCCCAACTTTTAGGACGTGATTCATTATGGTCCCCCCAACTTTTAGGACGTGATTGCGCCTATGCATGTGGTAAGCATGCCAGGTCCATAATATTATTATCTATTACCGGGTAGTGAGTGGTAGCTAGCTAGATAGCCTACCATGGAATTGTTAGTGCACCATGGGAAGGCGATGTGTCCGGAACCGCTGCTGTAAAGCGCAAGCAAGATTTATACGATAATGAGACACATTAAAACTAGACAGGATGAAAACCTGCAATGACGCAGTGTCTGCAGTACTGTTGAAAGCAAAAATGCCAGCGGGAACACGTGGCGTTTGCCAGGACCCCAACCCGGATATGAGTTAAAGTGGCTAGGCCACAGTTGCAGTCGGTATGAATCAGGGGCGGATCCAGGGGGCAATCCGGCCATGCCCCATTTAAAAAGTGCATGGGACGTGCACCCCCCCCCCCCCCATTTGGTTTCGACAAGTATTAAATTAATGCAGCGGGAGAGAAAAGTAGTATAGGCCTACTAAAGAGGCCACAGTATATTTATTTATTATTGCTTGTGCAGAGATTAGCCTACTTAGACCAAGATGGCTATGACTAAAAACTGCCATCAGTTATTTGGGCAGGGAAAACTGGTTATATTTTCCAGAGACATTTCGACCAAACGACTAAAAAAGTTCATCGGATTCTCTGTCAAACAAAGATCAACGAAAATTTTGCCCACCCCCTTCGAAAATTTCTGTATCCGCCCCTGGTATGAACGAGACCCACATTTTCTGATTATACTGGATTAAAAGTTGGTGACGGTGACCCACGCATGGAAAGTGGCGGAGAGTGGGCTATGAAGAAAATTAGATGGGCTGAGGGAGCTTCTGAAGAATGTAGAAAATATAGTCACTTTATTTTTTAAATGCATTTGAAAATATTTTATTTATCTAAATGGCTTTCCATAATTGACTGAGAGCTTATGGCAAACGCAAAATGTATCAAAACAGAAAGCAGCTGTAGATAATTATGAAGGTTAATTTTTGCGACTGTTTCTCTTTAGGACAATGATAGCCTACTGGGATAGATTATAATTATCAACTTGCAACGTGCATTAGGCCTACAACAAGTTACAACAAGTGCAAGTAGGTCTATAACATAGTTTATCAAGGGCGGATACAGAAATTTTCGAACGGGGGTGAGGGAGGCAAAATTTTCGATCTTGGGACAGGGGTAAATTTTCGTCTTGGTCGCCGAAAAATCTGATGACCTTTTCGTTTTAGTCAATAATTTTGTCTCGAATTCAAAAGTTAAAAGATACCATTTTATCTGCCAAAATAGTTGATGACCTTTTTTAGTCGTATGGATCTCGTATACGGACCTCGTGGGCGTGGGAAGGGGCCTGCGGAACAACTCATGGGGGCCACGTCAACTTTCCGTGCCAGAATAGCTGGTAAAAAATAAAGAAATTTCTAAATAGGGGGCCATGGCCCATTGCCGGACTGGTCCCCTGAATCCGCACCTGTAGTTTACCTATATAGCCTATAGTGTGCTTGTTTTCTAAGCAATTAATTTGTTTGTCAAAGCAGACAACTGCCTTTAAGAACTTTCAAACAGTGGTTAACAGTTAACTACAATTGGATCGAGCCTCATCTGTGGGCAGCTAATTTTTCATACGTGTACCTTGAAATTGACCTACTTAATATCTGTGCATAAACTGCGCAAGCCACTGCACACATAACTACATATTATATGTATATAAAATTATAAATATTCTATTTAATATATCCCTCTTTTGGTCACCAATTGGCCAAATATGATGGTTCGGGTAACATGATCTTTTATCTTGTTTTTGAGATATTGATGAATGCGCAACGAACACCACAATCTGTGGTGATGCAAAATGCATTAATGTGGATGGTGGTTACTACTGCAATTGTCAATCTGGATATGAGCTGCACTACGACCCTCACAGATGCATTGGTAATTAAGGTCTTTTAAAACTGTAGATATTTTGTACAACTATAGAGATCTCTTAATAACTACTGGTATATAGGCCTACATAACTATATGGCTTCTTAAATTGTATTAGGTCTATTGACGAAGCCGATTCATAATTATTATATTGCATTAACGAGGTCTTTAATTATTCTGTGGTATGTGCAGATATGCAGATGTGCAGAAAGCCAAGACGATGTTTCTTTGGCATGCAGTTAGGAAGTTGCCCTAAACATCTGACATTAACACGATACTGTGGGGCGCGGTGGTCTCTTGTTGGCGTCGTTGCCTTGAAGCCGGAAGGTTCGAGGTTCGAATCCACATCAAGTCGCCGCGTAGGGACCTTGGGCAAGTCTTTCACTCGCAATTGCTCGGCGCTTCGGCGTGAAACTCGAGTGTCCGCTCTGCAGTCGGGAGCGCCTCTGAGTAGAGAGCTTAAAGGGACGCTATAACAAGTGCACATACAAACAAAACTGTGACGATAGACTAATGAAAGATGATGAAGCATTGTTCTGATTAACGTATCTCATACATTAATTGACATATTTTCAACATGGTTGCATCAGTTTGATCTACGTAGGTCTAATGATTGTATCAAATATTTGACCGAACCTACATCACGAAGTTTCTAATTCACGATTACAATGTCTCGCTAATTTCTTAGGTTTAATGTATATTGTATAACCTAATCGTTTCGCTCTATTCGACATTTTATTATAAAAACTTTATGGAGTAGTCTACATGTATAGGTCTCAGTGGCGGCGCTAGGGGGCCAGAGGGGCTAAGCCCCCCCCCCTAAAAAAGGCCATCCATTTTTTTCCATGTAAAAATAAAAATGTTTGGCGATTTACCCCCTTTAGCCCCCCCCCCAACCTGAAATCCTGGCGCCGCCACTGATAGGTCTTCTTGTCATTGATTGCTATAGATGCTGATGAGTGTCAGACTCCCTGTTCATCTCAGAATGCCACCAATAATTGTCATCTGTGCAAACAACATTACGAATGTCAAAACACAATCGGTAGCTACATGTGCACGTGCAAAAACGGATTTAGCATCGATACTCAGCAGGATACATGCGAAGGTGCGATTGATTTTTTCATTGAAAATCAAATTTCGCCTTGCATGCTGCAATGCTGCATGGCATTCGCTGGTACCCCAGTATAATTTTTACTGCCTTGGTTGTGACATTGGGAACATGATAATTTCTGGATTAGGGCCTATGCGTTATCTTTTGTAGCCTATAATATGCATTCTGTGAGGTGCATGCATGTAGGCTACTCCCTACATGAAGGGGGGCGGTAGCGCAATGGATAACACGCTGGCGTTTTGTAGGCTGCTATTAGCGCCGTGTAATTGCAAAGCTGTTAAACTTAACTATTAGTAGGCCTAGTTAAGTTTAATTAAGATTAGGCCTACTGCATAACTTGTAAATGTAAAGCGCAGTGCATTTGCAGGCGTTGAATTAAAGAAAAATATTATTATTATTATTAATTTTATTATTATTACATTTAGACCTACATTTGTATTGAAATTACACTTCGAAAAATCCTAGATATAGGCCTAGATCAGTGCGGTATACTTGCGACGATACATGTAGTCTTGAACTGTTGTTATTGCACTTGAACACTTGAACTTAGTAGGCCTAATATATAATACAAGTAGGCCTATAGCAAAGATTAATTAGCTCGGTCCCCGAGTGGTTAGAGCCAGTAGCGGCGCCAGGGGTCCATGGGGGCTAAGCCCCTAAAGCATGATAAGCCCACACCCAAAAAACTGAAATATAGGCTATGCATGAGATTTCGATAAAATGACTAAAAGCAGAACAAGTCGTCAGTAACTTTGACGAATGAAAATGGAAAATTCCTCCGCGAGCATTCAGCCACCCAAAACTGAAATTCTGGCGACGCCACTGGTTAGAACGGTCGGCCTATAACGCGGAGAGTATGGGTTCGATCCCCGTCCGAGACGGTGACTGTAAAGTACGCGTGTGTGTATGGAACTTGAGCAAGTCCTTCACTCACAATAATGCTCTGCAATACAATAATTGCAGTTGTGCAATACAATTGCAGTTGAGCCCTCGAGGCGTGTGAGCACTTCTGAGCTTTGTTAGGATGATGATAATTATATCAAATTTCAGTTGTATTGTATTGTATTGTATTGTATTGTATTGTATTAAAACGCTAAAAAGTGATAGGGCGTATAGGCTACCTATAATTCTTCCGAGCAGATATTGACGAATGCAGTCAGAAGCAGATGGCTAACTGCAGTCACACGTGTACGAATACAAATGGAAGTTACGAATGCGGATGTTTAGAAGGTTTCAGACTGGAAGACGATAAACATCGATGTGTTGGTAAGTTCTACTTATAACACAAGCTACAACTGAAATTTGAGGATACTACAGGTAAATTGCAGGTTTATAGGCCTATTGCAATTTTTTATATATAGCCTAGTCGCATTTATAACACACCACACACCACTAAGCATCCTTAACACGCCCAAACGCAAGTACCGGTATAGGCCTACAGATAAACTTGCCAAAGAGCACAAAACTGCACAATAATAAGAATACCAATACTGCTATATAGGCCTATAGGCCTATGCTACTACTGCTACTGCTACTACTACTACTACTACTACTACTACTATACTACTACTACTACTACTACTACTACTGCTGCTGCTGCTGCTGCTGCTGCTGCTGCTACTACTACTACTACTACTACTACTACTACTACTACTATACTACTACTATTAAATTCTGTTCATCTGTATACAGTTGTAGAGCGTGGATGGTGGCGACTCTTGGTATTAGGTCTTGGATTGGGAATTGGAGTTCTGATCATCGTTGTCTTAGCTCTAACCATAGCTGTCTGTAAATTGCTTGCGAGAAGACGCCTTGAAACCAGAGCTACTGCTAACTACACAGGTAATCGCTCTCAGGACAACTTCTATGAATCGATACGAGACTCTTAAATAAACTGTTGCCCCCACATTCAACGTGGCGCTGAAGAAACTTGAAACTCAAACAGTAAGTTGCGATCACGAATCGAAATTATATTATTTTATTTCCTATGTGTGTTTTTAAGGTGGAAGTAGTTCGACATTACATTGTAGATTTTATAAGAAACGCACTCGAGTTAGGCAAGTCTAGTCTACATGATAAACTCTGATTTTCGCATATTTTGGCATTAGGCTACAGCGCTACATCGATTTCACGTGACGTTGTGCCAATAGTGATCGCAAAGGTAGCGTATACCGGCAAACCAATGTCCTCGGGAGGTTCTAAATAACTTGGTGTAACCACAGTCATAGGTGTAGGAGGCGGGGGGTCAGAGGGGCAAACGCCCCCAAATTTCGGGCAAATGTGTTTCTCGGGCAAAATAGGCAAGGGCGGACAAACCTTTTTCGGGCAAAAAGGCATGGGAGGGTTTTTCGGGCACACATGGGTAAAACAGTTATATTTTCTGAAGATTTGTACGAAATGACTATAAAAAAGTTCGTCAGAAAATTTGGTCGATGAAAAAGTCGGGTGACTCGCGGTCCGCCAAAATTTGTCAAGTAGGCCTATACTTTTCGGGCAAAAGTCGAATCTTTGCCCCCCCCTCCACCGCACTGCCGAAATGTCCCCTACGCCTATGACCACAATACTTATGCTCTTCGTCAATACGCAGTTTGTATCTTATAATAAGGAGTTAAATATTTTGTCGCAGCGTGAGCTGGCAAATAAACGGCAGTTAGGCCTTCTCTATTCACTGTGCATGACCTTGGGAATCCGTGTGAATTTCCAGATCAAAATTTTAATAAACGCCTTCGAATAGACCTGTTTATGTTAGACCTACGAAAAGGATTTGTGGAGAAATCATAATTTCCCTGCATGCTGCATATTCATCATACTTACTAACATAGGTCTACTTACATGTATTTCATATCTTGTTCTTCATGTGACCAAAATTGCGTATGTTGTAGAAACTGAAATGGAACGAAGGGAATACGTAAACACGACTGATTCTAAACCGAATAAGTTTTTAAAAACTCATCCTCATGAATCTGAGGGTGTCTATGCTGAAATTGCCTGAATCTCATAGTTTTGTTGTCGAGGTCCTCTAACGATATCATTACACAAGGCTAGCCATTGAACGTTGATTATAGGCCTATGTAATTCTTTTTGTCATTGAGGCGAATGCACAGAAGCATTTAACTAATATAGTTAAGAAACTTGCTTTTGCTTGATGCAAACGTTACATTTGATTGCTTAAACCTATAGGGCCTATACCATTGGCAAAAAGGAATGACTCTAGTAAAACCTAAATTGGTAGGCCTTCAGGCGAATAAAACAGTCAAGGCATATCAATATTATCAACCAGTGATTGTAGTCGAGTCCACCTGAGCCGAGCCGAGTCCAAAGGGGTCCGAGTCCGAGTCCGAGTCAATATAAGGATCGAGTACAAGTCCGGACTCGAGTACTTCATCAATATCATCAACTGCTGTGTGTATATAATATTATAAATAGGCCTACATGTTATTATTGAAGGGCAAAAGCTCAAGTCACCAAATATAGATACAATTTGGTATATCTTACAAATTAATTTCTTTTGAAATTCAACTCCAGTGACCTTAGAATTTTTTTTAGGGACTACGTCATGAGATCGGCACATGTTGTAGAAGATAATTAATGAACTTCCAGATCGTATCACTCAATTGCTTCTGTTTGCTGTGTAGAACTCCGCCACTGATTGCACTCTACCAGTGCCAGTCCCAAGCCTGGTTAAGGAAGGAGGGCGTCACTGATGATCTTTGTTATCACACAGTGAAGTCAAACTGAAACTACGTTGCTGTGTTGACTATTCTTACTGTAAATGTAGACACTTTGTATTTTGCTGATAGAGGCAGGGTAGGCCTACTTATTTGCCTACTCCAACTTTTATGCGTCTCTATAGCACCGAGATCATTCAGAACCAAAGCATTTCTCGATGAAGTCGGAGTCCATGTTAACAATTCATTGTGGCGTGGCCAAAATTCGGAAGTTAAAGCATATATCCTGTATTATAGACAGATAAAATATCAGTTTTGGGACTGAATCTGGATGGCGAGTGACTGGCCAACTGAGAGATCGGACTTAGGCAGCAATTCAAGACAAAATCGGATATGAAAAAATTATAATAGCCAAGGGCGGAGTTTATCAAGGGCTAGGGGGCTAAGCCCCTCAAGAAGACCCAGATTCATTTTTTACCGTGTAAATGGTATATTTTCCTGGGCTTAGCCCACCCCCCCCCCAGAAGGCCTTAGCCCCTCCAAGAACGGAAACCAAACTCCGCCCATGTATATAGCTGATGATGATGATTAGGCCTAAATCTATTGCTCATTTTCAGTGAGATGAAGCAGTAGTCAAGTAGGATTCACTGCAAGGCCGTAGCCAGGATTTGATTTCGGGGGGTGTTGGGTGTTTCACCAATTTTCATTCCTAAAAACTGATGACCTTTTTTTGCCGAAATCTTCACAAAATGTCACCAATTTCCAATTTCTCTTCCTAAAAACTGATGACCTTTTTTAGTCATCCAGCCGAAATCTTCACAATATGTCACCAATTTATTAAGTTATTTTAAATTTTTCCATGTCAGGGGTGTTTTCATGTTTTTTTAAAATGGTTTTTACATCATGTGCTATTGTGCTTGTAATCGCATTCTATTATTTTCCACATTTTCCATTTCGGGTGGTGTTCAAACACCCAAAACACCCCTCTAGCTACGGCCTTGATTCACTGGTGTACGTTGGGTGACATATGGATGTACGCTCGAGCAACGCAGCACCGAGATGCGCAGTAAACGAAGGTTCATGCAATGAGATTATTTGAGTAATAACCCTGTAAAAAAATTATAATTTATCTGACCTGAACCCAATCTTCAATTAATAGGAGTTCAAACTGTCCAGGGTAAGTATTACAATGCAGAGTCAAGTGCTGTTATTTTCTGAGTTTTCTGAGTGATTTCTATAGTACTATGTGAAATTTCGATCAATCAATAAATGTTTTATTGCAACGATCAATTATTTACAGTAGCATACTTCATACAACAGAATGGTAACAATTAACTAACAAGGACTGATCGAAGGTCCTAAGCCGAAGGGATGAATATCCCGCT
This sequence comes from Lumbricus terrestris, assembly GCA_949752735.1. Classification (NCBI taxonomy): domain Eukaryota; kingdom Metazoa; phylum Annelida; class Clitellata; order Crassiclitellata; family Lumbricidae; genus Lumbricus; species Lumbricus terrestris. The sequence continues at coordinate 18,191,772 of OX457051.1, read as the reverse complement.
AACATAGACAACTATTTGCTATAGTGCTCTTTGATAGGAATGTAGGCTAAATGTAAATGTAATCGGATTTTTATATAGGGGCTGTCTTATGGCCTCGACCCTGAGGGTGAGATCCTTCACCACCGCTCGCCTGTTTGAATGGACGCCACGCCATTTAGGCCTAGGTCCCCGTAGATGGACCGTGCTAACCCGAGATTTTGAATCTATGAAATAGTCACCTTCCGGATTCGAACCGCGGCCCTCACGCTGTCTTCCACAGACGCGCGGCCGCCAGCTCTCTTACCAAGGTAGCTATGCGAGCCAACAGGAGGATAGACGGTTATGAATTGATCATCTCGATATAATATTATTTTAGCCAGAGTAAGACTATAATTTGTAGTTTGCCTACATTCGCTGGTTGATAATTATATCTGGTAATGATTTTCGTCCAATGAATCGACTCCCTAACCGTCCGTTATCCTCTAATTATTATTGGCGTCGCATTAAAATACACTATACTGAGCAATACTCTTCAAAACATCATCAATTTACACAATAATAATAATTATGCAAGTATATGTAGTGACAATACGAAAACCCAAAGGAACACAATGTTACGCTAACAGGGTCGCCTCAATGTACAAATAGCCTATACTTAACTGTTTAGCAATCAGAAGCACACTTTGCGCTATACGGTATACCCTAAGCTAGAAAGTCAATTTGTAAACACACACACGCACGCACGCACTCATATCGCTCTTGCTGGATCTTATTCATAGGTGCAATCACGTCCTAAAAGTTGGGAGGGACCAAATGAATCACGTCCTAAAAGTTGGGGGACCATTATGATAAAGTCAATGGGACCACTCAAAAATTGGGGCGGGGGGAACGTCCCGTGGATCCAATAGGGTGGTTGCGCCTATATATGATCTTACTTGTAAAATTTCATTACGGTACTGCGGAGAACGAGAGTATAATTATATAAGATTGCCACTATAGAGGGTTAATTTAAATTTTAAGTATTTTTATGAGATGTCTGCTTATAATCTGCTTTAATTTCGAGCTGCTTTGATTATAATTTAGGCCTAAGCACCGTCCAAAGTATTCACGGACAACGGCGGAAGCGAAATAAGTCCGATAATGTAGGCTACCCCTCTGCATGCCTATATTATCATGAGGAAAAATTAGAAGCAACTTGAAATAATAAAAGCTTAATATCAGCGGAGTCTTGCTCAAAATATCTGGTCGATGACTCGATGTTTACTTCGGTCTTACTCAGCTTCCTCCAACCGAACACTTCGTTTATCTAACCTCTTAGTTGGTCGCTCCAGGACTGCTGTGACTCACGTCTCGATCATTTGCCTTAAGTGGTCCTTCTCTTAGGATTGCACTTTCTCTTTCTGTTCGCTTCTGTCTTGAAATCTCTTTCCTGCCTTTTCTCTTCGCAAAGCCTGCTTCTTCTCGTGGGGTCTTGCGCAATGGGAGCGCCTTGAACGGGTCACCCTACTAGAGGCGCTTTATAGATTATTAAATATGCAATATATGACAAAATAATTATGCAATTATGAACATATTCAGTTGTTCATGTGAAGTTTAAACTGATTGTAGTTATAGTAGGCGATACGTATCAGTCATATTACATGGGCATTTGCCCCTCTTCCACATATCTCCCCAGGAGTGCATAGTCGCCAGAACAGGAACTCCCAGAACAGGAACTCTGCTTTTGTACAGATGCACACACGTAGGCCTAAAAACGCACGACGTCAATTATTTTTTCGGGTAAAAGTAAAATTGTGCCCCCCCACTGCGCTGAGCAATTGCGAGTGAATGACTTGCCCAAGGTCCCTTGAGGTGGATTCGAACCTGCAACCCTCCGGCCAGGGATGTAAGTAGCGTTGGGTTTGGGGGGCTTACCCCCCCCCCCAAACGAAGCTGAAGCCCCCTCCAAATAAATCAAGCCGTTGTATGCTTACGGCTAAATATGCTGCCGCACTCATTATGTTCCAGGCGTAAACCCCCAAACGAAAAATCCTAGTTACGTCTCTGCCTCCGGCTGCAAGACAACGAACATACCCACTAACCTAAACTACTGCGCCACACAATAATATGAGCAAAATGTTATTAGGCCTATAGATATCAGAGTTTGCGTTTCGTGACTTCGTGATAAATGAAAACGACAGTTTGACGTGATTGAAGTACTTAATGTAGCCTACTAGCCTACGCATAGGCGGAGACCTGGGCCGAGAATTGGGGGGACGGAAAGACGCCAGATTTTCTGAAAAATTTCTGACACGACCGGCGAAATATCGGGAAAAAATTATTTTCGCCGCCAAAAAAGTTGATGACCTTTTTTTTTTTTTAGTCATCCGGCCAAAATCTGGAACGAATCTTGGCGAAATATTTCTATTTTCGCCGCCAAAAAAGTTGATGACTTTTTTTTTTTTTTTTAGTCATCCGGCCAAAATCTGAAAATCTGGACGAATCTGAACGAAATATTCCTATTTTCGCCGCCAAAAAAGTTGATGACCTTCCTTTTTTTAGTCATCCGGGCCAAAAATTTGACGAAATTTTCTATTTTCGCCACCGAAAAAAGTCTTGGCGATCAAACATTGGGGGGGACAAATGCATGGGCCGTCCCCCCAACACTTTCTTTGGGGGGGGGACCGTCCCCCCTGTCCCCCCTAGGTCTCCGCCCATGAGCCTACGTAGCGTTTTCATCATTCCTTTTAGCGTTCGAAATACTTAATAATTATATCTGGAGTGCTGTAGGATTTGTTTTGAAAATGAAAATGAAATAATACAAACCTTGCAGTAATTGCCAATGTGTTTCGAAGCTGACCAGCAGGAGACATAATGAGCAGTGTTTAATCTAGACGTCTCTGGGGGGAAAGTTCCCCCCCCCCAGGATTGACATTTCCCCCCCAGAAAAAATTGACAAAATGTTATTGGTTTTTAGTAACTTTTTCATCATTGTTTTACTTGAAGTGTTATAATATACCGTGATATTATTTAATATTACATGATTATAATGACAATATTTACTACATAATATATGATACTATCATGTTAAGATGACACCTTAAAATGCTGCCATTGCAATGTGGAAATTCAACAAGTTTCTAATGGGTCACTGAAAAAGTTCAGCTATTTTGTTAAGACGACACCTTAAAATGCTGCCATTGCAATGTGGAAATTCAGAAAGTTTCTAATGGGTCACTGAAAAAGTACAGCTATTTTGTCAAGACGACACCTTAAAATGCTCCTATTGCAATTTGGAAATTAAAAAATTTTCTACTGGGTCACTGAAAAAGTACAGCTATGTTGTTAAGACGACACCTTAAAATGCTGCAAATGCAATGTGGAAATTCAAAAAGTTTCTAATGGGTCACTGAAAAAGTAGAACTATTTTGTTAAGATGACCCCTTAAAATGCTGTCATTGCAATGTGGAAATTCAAAAAGTTTCTAATGGGTCACTGAAAAAGTAGAACTATTTTGTTAAGATGACCCCTTAAAATGCTGTCATTGCAATGTGGAAATTCAAAAAGTTTCTAATGGGTCACTGAAAAAGTAGAACTATTTTGTTAAGATGACACCTTAAAATGATGCCAATGCAATGTGGAAATTAAAAAAGTTTCTCATGGGGAGGGGGCACATCCCCCTCCCCATACCTCTCCCTCTCCAGGTCTCGGCGCTACGCGCCTCACGAGCGTCTTTTGGACGCTCAATTGTTCCCCCCCCAGAAACCTCAATTCCCCCCCAGAGGAGGGGGACTAGATTAAACACTGCATAATGAGTCCAAGCAGAGAGAAAGATAAAATTTAATAGACCTATTGCAAAAGGGCTGAATTGGACTAAGTTTAATTGAAGTAGCCTTTGACTTAGATCTCTTTCAGGTAAGTAGGCCTACACGAGGGTATACGCGGGTATAGGCCTACACTATATACAGCGTGTTTATTCACCTCCGGGGAAAACGGAATCGTGTAGCCTACATGAGCTTAATTACCTCCGAAAACGAGGGTATACGCGGGTATTCAGCGTATTCTCGCCTCACAAATAATTCAATGGAAAATGTGTGAGAAAAGAAATTACGAGCAGGAAGTAGGCCTAGTCGAAAATCGCGGAAAGCAGTGGTTTTTGGACTGTCGTGCCGTGGACGTGCAATAAAAATAGGCGATGACTAAAAAGTCGATTTTTTCTGCCAGCGTGTAGGCTTAGAGTCTACTCACCGCCAAATTTACCAGTACACCCCTAGCTGATCTCTGTAGGCTATAATCTGAGGCCTAAAAGCAAAAGGAAATTGAAAGCATTAGCCGCATATGTTTAGGCCTACGTACGGTAAAAACGCAGAATAAACCGCATTTCATGACTTTTGGTTTCTTAAAACAAACGCTGTCTAGGCCTAATTCGGAAAGACATCAGCCTGTATTGTCTATAGTAACTTACCGGCGCAGAAATCCCCATGCAATAAGCACAGTAGGCCTAGGTATTTTTAATGACGCGGGCATCAAAATTTCGTCGCCCTCCTTGACTGGCACTCCTCTCCTAGAATAGGCCTACCAGCAGGCTCCTAAGTCCTAACAATGAACTTGACCTGTTTTTGCCCGTACTAGAACTGCTTCAGTATGGCTCAGTATGATAGTAGGCCTATCAATCATTTGCTTAAGTTGGGATGCGTCTTCTCTTTCTGTTAACTCTACCATGAATTATTCTTTCTGGCATCTCTCTTCTTTGTTCTCTCTTCGCAAAACCCGCCTCTTCTCAAAGGCTATGTAGGCCTAGTCTACGCTGGGGCGCTTCCCAACGGTTCACCCTATTAGAGGCACCTTGCAAATGCTCAAATACGACAGGCCTACAATACATTGATGAAAACCAGGTTGATAAGTTTATTTTTAAGGTCGCATTCTTATCAAATGCTACAGGAGTCTGCAAGAACATCAGTTGTATAAGCAGGCCTAAGCCTAAACTATTGGTACCATAATGGAATAATAGAGTAGGCCTATACTGCTACTTGCATATAACAATGACAGCCTTATAGCAGTAGGCCCAATAGTATTTGAATTATAGTAGGCTAGTGGTCTGATTATAATTTTTAGTGGATTATACTCTCAATGCCGTTTTCAACTGTTTGCGCTATATGGCATGGACAGCGAAGAATTCCGCATGGGCGTAGGCCTATAATTACTTAAATTAATTATAATTAGGCCTACCATGCTCACAGCTGATATATACTTGGTTTATAATCTAACTTATTTTCATGTGCCACAAAGATATTCAATTTCGGTAGTCCACTTTCGTTACTATCGGCCACTGTCTTACAATTTATGCGTTCGTAGGACAATATTTATTCGATCTCTGTTCCATGTGAACTTCGGCAATTTTGAAATCCAACGATAAATCTATCATTTCAGCACTGGCATAGGCTAATAAAAATCAAATCATGTTCATATCCTGCCCTGATGTCTGATAAATTTATTTATTTTATTTATTTCTCACATTTGCTATCGCGCCCATTCAAAATCACTACTCAGAGGCGCTCCCCGACTACAGTGCGAAAACTGAATCTGAGTTTCACGCCGAAGCGCACGAGCAACTGGGAGTGAAAAACTTGCTCAAGGTCCCTACACGGCGCTTGAGGAGGATTCGAACCTCGTACACTCCAGCTGCATGGCACCGAACTCACCTCTACACCACCGCGCCCCACAATGAATATTGAATATTTATTTACCAGACAGTGGCCTATGATTGGATATGTACATGAAGTTAGATTTGGGTTTTAGAAGTCTGTGTACTTCCTTGTTAGCATTAGTCAATTTTAGGCTGATTTACATCATGTGATATAGGCCTACGATAATAACGTCTACATAACCAGAATGTCAGATGCATATAATTATAGTTAATTACGGAATTTGTACTAAAGGCTCTGGCTGCTGATACAATAAGCAGTTTTTCGAGGTTTTGGAAGCTGTAGAAGCAAATCAATATTTCGGATGAATGTAGTTGCTCACAGACTATAGAATATAGATGGTCATATTTTTGATAGTCTTCAGACTTTTTCCAATCTAGAAGCGTTGCGTGTTCTGTGACAGTTTTGGAAGACATTTTTAGACGCCGTGGACCTGAATTTTGCAAGAGGGATTGAGGATTCGTACTCTGCCATTGTTACATATTGGTAAGTAAAAATTTATAATAGGCCTAAAATAGACATGGTATGAAAATTTGAGTGTGTATCTACAATAGGTCATCAACATATCATTGGGTAATGCAGGGGCGGATCCAGGAATTTTCGAAGGGGGGGGCCAAAAATCTTTTGGGCTGGGGTCGGAAAATTTTTCGTTGATCTTTCGCTGAAAAATCTGATGAACTTTTTTAGTCGTTTTTGGCCGAAACCAGAGTTTAATTTAGCCCCCACCTCTGGGGGGATTGAGGTTTCCGGAGGGGTAGATAATTGACCGTCTGGAAGACAATCATGAGGCGCGCAGCGCCGAGAGTGGTAGGGGAGGGGTTTGGGGAGGGGATATGCCCCTCCCCACCAGAAACTTTTTGAATTTTCACATTGCAATGGTAGCATTTTAAGCTGTTATCTTAACAAAATAGCTGTACTTTTCAGTGCTTTTAAGAGTGCCATAAGGTCTCAATAAATATAGACTTTACTTAAAAACTTCCTTCCCGAAAACTAGATGTTCCTCTTTAAGTAATCCGCCGGAAATCTTCAAAAAGGGTGTTCAATTTTTTTTCCCAAAAAACTGATGACATTTTTTGGTCATCCGTGCGAAATCTTAAAAAAGGTGTTTAATTTTTCGTCTAAAAAGAGTGACGACTTTTTAGTCTTCCGTGCGAAATTTTCAAAAAAAGTGTTCAATTTAGCATCCCAAAAAACTGATGACTTTTTTTGGTCATCCGTGCGAAATCTAAAAAAAGGTGTTTAATTTTTCGTCTAAAAAGAGTGATGACTTTTTAGTCTTACGTGCGAAATTTTCAAAAAAGGTGTTCAATTTAGAATTAAAAAAACTGATGACTTTATGTAGGCATCCGTGCAAAATCTTTAAAAAGGTGTTTAATTTTTCGTCTAAAAAGAGTGATGACTTTTTATTCTTTCGTGCGAAATTTTCAAAAAGGTGTTTAATTTCGTCTCCCAAAAAACTGATGACTTGTTGTAGTCATCCCTGCGAAATCTTAAAAAAGGTGTTTAATTTTTCGTCTAAACAGAGTGATGACTTTTTAGTCCTCCGTGCGAAATTTTCAAAAAAAGGTGTTCAATTTAGCATCCCAAAAAACTGATGACTTTTGTAGTCATCCGTGCGAAATCTTAAAAAAGGTGTTTAATTTTTCGTCTAAAAAGAGTGATGACTTTTTAGTCTTCCGTGCGAAATTTTCAAAAAAAGTGTTCAATTTAGAATGAAAAAAACTGATGACCTTTTGTAGTCATCCGTGCAAAATCTTAAAAAAGGTGTTTAATTTTTCGTCTAAAAAGAGCGATGACATTTTATTCTTCCGTGCGAAATTTTAAACAAAGTTGTTCAATTTCGCTTCCCAAAAACTTATGAATTTTTAGTGAACCGTCAGAAATCTTCAAAAAGGTGTTCAATTTTTCTTCTAAAAAACTGATGACTTTTTAAGACTAGAATAAATAAAATACTTCCCACTACTGAATGAAGTATAGTAAGATATAAATAAAAACAAGGAGTAAACATGTGTTATCATTCACCGCATTTTCTTGCACATATAGACTAAACTCAAAACTTAACATGTTTCGCCCTGAAATTTTTTTTACATCTACAAAAAATAAATTACATCCCAAACACTGTTGTTAGTGTTAACTTGATTTGTAATTAATAGTTAGTTGTACTTAGTTATAATTGTGTTTATTGGTGTTAATGTTTTTACAATTTACTACGAATATATACACGAATAACATACATTGCATGTCATAAATCATAGTTGGATACTGTTGAAAGATTGTTTCATTTCGATGCTTTTTATAAAGACAATGCAATTGCGTGAGAGACTTAGATTAGATTTTAATTACATTTATACATTATTTTTATTATAGATTTTAATTACATTTATACATTAATTCTCCTATGCATGACTGACACCCTGAAATTTTTTTTCCGCCACCATGGATGGGGGGGGCCACGTCCCATGGTGATTTGAAATGGGGGGGGCCATGGCCGGATTGGCCCCCCCTGGATCCGCCCCTGGGGTAATGTGTGAGAAGTAGAAAAACATTGAACCTTTGATGCTGGGATCAAGATAATAATTATGGGCTACAGGCCAAGGTGCAATAAATTTCAAGTATGAACACGAAAGACTAAGACTGCGGAGAAAGAGGATTCCAAGGAGAGGTTTTGCATTTGGTTCTCCGGTTCCCTGGTAAAATCTGGTTTTGTGATGGATTGGTAGCCAGGTTCTGCATAGGCCTATCCAGTTTCTCTAGAGCATAGGCGTAGGAGCTCGGCGGGGGTCCAGAGGACAAATGCCCCCCTCCCAAATTTCGGGCAAATGTGCTTTCCGGGCAAAGGAGGCATGAGTGGAAAAACCTTTTTTCGAAAAATTTTCGGGCAAACACGAACGGCAGGATTTTTTCCGGCCAAAAATTTGCTCATGACTAAAAAAGTCATCAGATTTTTTCGGGTGAGAAAATCGGAACATTTTCGGATTTCGAACCGGATGACTAAAAAAAGGTCATCATATTTTTTGGCAGGGAACATCGGAATTTTTCCACCCAAAATGTTTTCAATTAAAAAAAATAATTAAGTTTTCTTTTCGGGCAAAAGTTTAATCTTTGCCTCCAACTTCCGAAATGTTCCCTACGCCTATGCTCTAGAGGCATAATTATGGTGGTCGCAGCCACGACAATAAGCTCTGCGTAAAGAAGAAGTTCGAATAACCTGGCATTATAATTGCGTTTAAGAACGACCTATAGTAGGCCTAACCATTCCTGGATGTTTTGTGCAGCTATTAGGCCTATAGGAGCTACTAGCCTATATACTCTTCGTCGAATGGTGTTAACTTTTGTCGACGAAGTATAGGCCGAATTGTAGCCTATCTACTGTTTTATGAGTAATCCTATGTTTAAACATAAAGAGTTGTAATCACAGGTTAGGCCTACCTATAGGCATGGTCTATAGCAACGTGCGAGAGAGGGAGTGGCCTCACTAAAAGTGTTATAACTTTTGTTCTGTTTGAAATATTTTGATGAAATCTGACCATCATGTGTAAATATGAATTGTCTTTAAGCCTGCAAAATTTCATTTCGAAATTCTTACTTCTGGCCAAGATATGAGCAAAAACCTTAGGGGTTACTTTTTATGGCCCACCCTGTATATAAATATAAACAAACAAATGATGGTGGTTATGTTCAAAACAAAGCAAAATGGAAGTTGGGACTCCAATAAAAATTACCATGGGTCCATATATGTGTCACTGTCTCAGTTTAGGCGTTGCATGTTAGCGTATACACCGACCTATAAATACACACACTGACTGGTGGTTTGACAATAATTTGTGTAATGACCATTGACCTGTTTATGAATATTTCATTTCTTTCTTTGAGAATGTCATAGGCCTGCACAGTGCACACATTTATTTATTTATTTTTATTTCAGAAATCTTCAAGGTAGGCCGAGACTACTCAGAAGCGCTCCCGGCCCAACCACGGCCAAATAAAACAGTTATTAGGTTATTAAGGAACAGAGCGAAGTGACCCTTGGGAATTAAGCGCAGTGAGACCATTCCATGTTGAAAAACAAACAAGCGGAAATGGCTTTTTCGATTTCTCTTCATTTGGGGATGCGATTATGTAGGGATGCTTAGTTTTGCGACGTACATCATTTCGGAGATGGTTATTCCTAGCTATATATAGGCAGAAAATTTTAATGCGTATGTCTTAGGTTTGGCTCTGATTGTTGTCGTCTTTGTTGCTGCACGGTGAGTGTTTGTCGTTGGCGAATTTCGTATTGTTGATAATCTGAGTTTGAATCATTTCACTAAGTCGTCAAAAAACCCACCCCTTGTAGTTTTCTCGTGCAACAATAACATTGACGGTTGAGTAAACAAAGCCTATAATTATGTCTTCTGTCGTCTGCATACATTGTCTATCTAATCTACACCTATTAGGTATAAAGTCAGATGAGACGCCGATAAGGAAATGCGTTCGGTGGACTGCAGATGCAGGCGATTTGGGGGAGACTTTATGGTACCGTTGGTACGTAGCCTAGTATAATGTTGTACTGTAGGTTAAAAATCGGGATTTTTAAAAATAATTTCTCCAGCTGCCTATAGAGGGCCTGCAGCTGGGGAAATTCCAGGTCATCAAAAATCCACCGTTGGTAACAGATTACGAACAAAACGATAATGGAAAATCAGCTGTTTGTCCAGTTAAGTCCCAGATAGTCTATAAGGCGGTTGAATCGTAACATCCGCGTAATCAAAAAAGCTTAGCAGATTCCACTGAGCATGAGTTGTTGGCTACACGAACATGATCGAACATCAGCTAGCCTACTGCTATTGTTTGCTCGGTTAGGCCTATAATGCCGCCTATTCATAGAATCGTGATAACCATGCAGCAGATGATTGACTAAGACTATGAGTAAAAGCATTATGTACACTGTAGGGCAGTATAGGCTATAATCGTAGGCCTATAATGCAAACAGTAAGTAGGCCTACGTGGTGTTTCGCTTAGGCTATTCGTGAAGAAATTAACGTTTAGTCCCAACAACATGAAAGTTTGTCTTTGTGTAGAATATGATGGAGCAACAAAGAGATTAATATTGAGGATGAATTCTTTCATATGAATTAAGTCATGTCGTGTTAAGATGACTGACACAAGGATATCAGACCCAATTAAGGTCGCTGTCAACCGTCCTGTAGGCTATCGCCTCGATAGGCTAGTTCAAGAACTGAGTTTGTGCGGACCAAGGCCGTAGCTAGGGGGGGTGTTTTGGGTGTTTGAACACCCCCCGAAATGGAAAATGTGAAAAATAATATAATGCATTTACGAATACATGATGTAAAAACCATGAAATAAAACCATGAAAACACCCCCCGAAATATGCCGGATGACTAAAAAAGGTCATCAGTTTTTTGAGGAAGGAAAAATGGTGACTGAAACACCCCCCGAAATCAAATCCTGGCTACGGCCTTGGTGCGGACTGTGTCCCAGATTGATACCAATTGAAATTGCCTCGGAACTTGGTACGCTATAGGCTAAATATCCTTATCACCAAATGTAACAGGAAAATTTCCTGTTTTCTCACGATAAACTCGAACATCCATCCGTAAACAAGTTTGACTGCAGAGTGGTTATACTGCCTATAATAATTATTGTAATAGATTGTAATTAGGTTAGTCATCTATCCAATTACGACATCCTTCAACTCTCAAGAACTATTTTCTGCAGACTGGATCCAAGTCTACATTAAGCTGATCCAACATAGGCTAAGTATGGGATCAAGTATATATACTTCAAAGACGAGCTTTATATATAGCAAATGCATTGTAGGCCTACCCATATCTCAGGCTATACTCCGGATTTTCTTCACTGGCTCTCTTTCCAACAACGGGTACAGTTAAAAATCCTCTCCTTAATAAATAACTGCCTTATTTTGGCGGTCCCATTCTACGTGTCCATGAGGTTCTTTTGCATACTGGTCTCCTCACCTGCAAGACTCACTTCGCGATCTTCGAGTAGGCCTAGTAGGCTATTCTTATGGTGGTCACACGCAAGCGTTTTGTTACGGGCCGGCCAACACTAGGTCAGCTCGTCTGCTTGGGGCCTAATCGTAATGGTAATCGTAATCTCTTCTAAAGCGCTACTTGAAAGCCGAGCTTGGGACACCAGCTTATTCACGAGCGCTGCGCTGCTCCAAAAAGATTGTCCGTAAGTAGTCCAAAGGTGATCCGAGTCGAGTTACCATAGGATCAGAGGGACGGAACAGCTATTAATTAAGGGAATTGGAAGGCGGAGGTTCAGGTGAGACAGGGTAAGAGTTCTTGAAAAGGTGTGTCTTCAGTTTCGAATGAAAAGCCCGATGGATAAAAAAGCCAGAGGAAGGTGATGGCGTGTGATTAGCAACGATGGTGGAGGAACTGAAAAAGATCGGAATTCAGAGGCAGATCCCCCCCCCCAATTTAAGGCGTGGTCCTGTGTTGAATATGGCTCGGTTGAAGAACTTGAGATGACTTAATTGTGACCGGCGGTCCAGAGAAAGATATATATAATTTATATATATATCTATATATATATAGAGAGACAGAGAGAGAGAGAGAGAGAGAGAGAGAGAGAGAGAGCGAGAGAGAGAGAGAGAGACAGACAGACAGACAGAGACAGAGAGAGAGAGAGAGATCGGGATCGGGTAGAGCGGGTTGGCTGGATGGTGAACTGTTGAACAGTTCGCGGATATCTGGACTGGGAGAATTGTAAGGAGTTGTAGGTTAAGGAGATAACCTTGAAGTGGATTCGCTCTAGCATTTTCGACCAGGGAAGTAATTTGAGGATGGAAATAATGTGATGATGTCTGGGTGTTGTGGTGACGGCTCTGGCTATAGTGAATTTTGTATGAGTTGGAGTCGCTTAAGTTGTCTGGATTCAAAGTTTAAGAGCAGGGAATTGCAATAGTCAAGCTTTGAGTGGACGATAGACGTAGCAGAGTTGGGTGTCGTCTGCGTATATAGTGATGGTTTCAACACACGAGGATTCTATGACACGACTTAAAGGAATGGTGTAGAGAATGAAGAGCAGTGGACCAAGGACGGCCTTGAGGAACGCCACAAGATAGTCAGTGGCGGCGCTAGGAGGACCAGGTGGCTAGGCCCCCTGTAAACCCTATAAAAGCCCCCTTAAAAGGTCATCCGGGGTTTTTTTGACTTGCGAAACTAAAATATTTCTACAATTTTCGACCGGATGACTAAAAAAGGTCGTCAGAAATTTTGGCGGATGAGAATAGAAAATTTCATCCGCAAGGACTCAGCCCCCCAAACTGAAATCCTGGCGCCGACACTGAAGATCGTGGAAAGAGTTGCGGACAGTCACTGGAGGCGAAGTGGGGACAGGGGTGGTGATTCAAGGCTGGAGCGGGGTGGGCAGGATGGAGTTGAGGCGAAGAGGGGTGGGGCGAAAAGCCCAAATATAGCGGGCAACCCAGAGGCTTGGCACCTCGCAGAAGCGGATGGGGTGGAAAGCTGAAATTTTCTGGTAAACGCCCATATGCATGCAGTGCCACAGCTAGTTGCAGTAGTCCAATCTTAATCATCGGAAAACCGAAAACGGATCTTAATTATCGGAGCACTCGCTGATTCATTATCGTCGCCAGAAGCCTTAACTAAACTAGCAACGCTAATTTATACTGTGGTATACATATAATCTAGCCTAGTTAGCTACACCGGTAAGCGAGAGCGGCATACGCCTGTTGGTTGCAACGGAATGCAGTTCAAGCCCCGGGCTGGGAGTTGACATTCAGAGATTTAGATATCTCGGGCTAGCATGACGCAGGGGTGCAAGCTGCTGCGGAGCAACCTTGTGCAAGTTGCTTACCCATCATTGTCTGTGGGAAGGCAACGGGAAACCACCTCACTCATCTCATCCCCAGGGGCGTAAAGCCAATGAACCTGCCTACGGGCAGAGAACCATCATCGTCATACATATAATGAGGTTACCAATGTTTATTGCTAGAAAAAGTGAAAGCTAAAAGTCGACGTCGTCTGCTAAGATTATAAAGCCCGCTGGCATTTCCATAATGATTATAATTATTTTTCATCGACGTTGGATGAGACAGGCTCTAAAATGGTTCCGGGATTATGTCTGACTGACAATCATAAGAGCTATAGTAACTATATATATAGGTCATCACGAATATTAGCCTATGTTCAGGGAGCTTAGATGTTCTCTTGTGTTATAGTCATTGCACAAAATGGTAATTTTAGAGAAGTCTTGAAATCGTTTTTAATATAGCTACAGTTCATGGTTTTCTGATAGTTGTTAGCGCCAAAACAGAAAGCATGTAGGCCGTATACTCTCAAACAAAGCTCTCTATAAGTGGGTCAAACGTTTTGTTACGCTGAGACGTTGTTACGTTGTTACACTGCTTATATGAAAGACTGAGAACCTCAATTCAACGAATCAACGTCCTTGTGAGTTGAAGCTCAATTTATTAATTCAAAAGGCTAATCGATGTCGAAGCCTATATGAAAGATTGAGAGTTAAGAGAAATTTCTAAACAAATAAAGTCATAACGATTACATTGACTAATGTTAGTCTTGTACTAACAAACTCAACCATAAGTACTAAGTAGCCTTACCGGTACTATTGTATTGTATTTAAACATTTATAAAGCGCCTCTAGTTGGGTGAACCGTTCAGAGGCGCTCCTAGTGCGCAAGACCCCGCGAGAAGAAGCAGGTCTTGAGAAGAGACAGAGCAGAGGAGAGACTGACAGACAGAAGTGTAGAGCGAACAGAAGGAGGCAGAGAATTCCAGAGAGAAGGACCAATTGAGAAAAAATCGAGACTGAGCCATAGCAGTTCTAGACCGAGGAACCAATAGGTCAAGTCTGTTGGATGAACGAAGTGGACGATGGGAGGAAGCTGCGTGGTACTGTCAGTTTAGCGTGTAAAAGTACACCAAGCGTTTTGCTTGAGTTTTTTTAAACATAGCCTACAAAAATTAGATGATTCGCTGATAATTTTTCTTTCTTATTTATTTACTGTTTTTAGATTGAAGGAATACGAATACCACGGAAGCTACCATGAGAAATCGAATTTGCATTCTTATAACCACAGTTGTGTGCAACATTGTCTGTGCCACAAGCGATGGTAAGTTTGAATGATTTTTCATGAGCAAAAGATGGGACCCATATTGCGCTCTACACGGGTCCTGAATGGATAGCCTATCTGTCCTACATATACTCCACTTGCACATAGACTTGAACTCCGCCACTGGTTGCACTCTACAAGTGCCAGTCCCAAGCCTGGATAAAGGAGGAGGGCGTCGCTAATGGTCTTTGTTACCACACAGTGAAGTTAAACTGCAAATACCACCACCACCTACTGGAAAGAAAGTTTACTGGATTCTATGCAAGTGATGGCGAAGACTGCTAGTGAAACTTAGAAGTAAAATCTTCGTTTTCTTATGACCACTATATTGCCCCTTGACAATGCTGGAGAAGTTTGAAATTTGTCCAACTATCACAGTTTGTTTAAATTGCAACGGATAAAAACCTTTAATTTTTATAATTTCGTTAGCCTTTATTATTATAGGCTAAGACTGAGAATAATTCTAACTAAAGACGACTATAGGCAAAATAATTATAGTTAGGCTACCATTAGGCTACCGCGGTTTAGGCCTACTGCCCTCTAGGGCCTAGGCCTCTCGCTCTCCATTACCGCCGTATTACCGCGACGGTAAAATCCACGCCCGCGGTGAAATCAACATTTTTGGCCCCACTTCCGAATCAGTTCCCGCGGTTACCGCTGTTATTTCGCGGGAAAAAATTACCGAGAAACTTTCTGTATAGGACAGAGGACTGAGAGGAGTTTGACAATGAGTTATCGAATGAAAGAATTAACTGGTTATCGTCGTCATACAGTGTAGAACCTATAATAACCATTCCTATAATAACCGTGGTTAGGCTGAGAGTTGGCACCATGGGCGGAGTTTATCAGGGGTTAGGGGGGGGCTAAGCCCCCAAGAAGACCCAGATTCATTTTGTTACCGTGTAAATGGTATCTTTTCCCGGGCTTAGCCCCCCCCCCCAAGAAGGCTTTAACCTCTCCAAGAACGGAAACCAAACTCCGTCCATGGTTGGCACCCTCTGGGGACTTCAACGGATAAAAAGATATGTATCTTTCAACTTCATATGCGGAAATATCAGTTTACAAGCAATGTTCTGCTATAGATTCAATGAAATGTAAGTCAACTGTTTTTCTTATATCTCTAATGCCTGACGATTAATCAGTCTAAGATTTTCCAGATATGTAGAGAATTGAACCACCAATATTATTCCAACAGTATGGTTTGATTATTGAATTAAATAAGATGTTCAAAATGTCCTCCTCCTGCTGCTTGCACACAAGCCTGGAGGCGCTGGCGCCAGTGAGCAACAGCATCGTCGATTATCCTCTGGTCCAGGCGATCTCACACTTCAAACAAGCATTGCTTCAGATCGTTTATATCATGGATTGTTGTCTGGTAGACTCGGTCTTGCATCACGCCCCGCAGTTTATAGTCGACAGGATTCAAATTTGCATGGGCTGTTCGGAGGCCATAATGTGGGAGAAATGAAGTCTGCATGGCGTCTCTCTTGCAGTGGCGTAGGCAAGGGGGGGTTTCGGGGGTTAAAACCCCCCCCATTGGCTCCGAAAAAAAGATTTTTAAGGTTATTTTTCCATTTAAATAAGAAAAAATAGCAAAAAACAGGGTTTCCGGCCATAAACCCCCCATGAAAAATTCCTGGCTACGCCACTGCTCTCTTGTCAGCATTTCGTTGGCTTCCTTGGCTCTGTGGGCTTGGGCAGTCTGGGGCTAGATTTCTGATTACAGGTAGAAGATGTTGAGACAGCAGAACGTCGCAATAAAAGGTTCCATTAATTTGTACTCCGGGATCAATGAAGACGGGAGCGACCAAGCGCCGAAACCTCAATGAATACCATAACAGACTTGCTGAAAACTGATATTTCGGGAGATGAAGTTGAAATATCCATATCTATCTATCCGTTCAAATTTATGACATGATATTTTGGAATCCTATTCTTGGTTCAATTATCTAAATATTGGGAAAATTTTAGTATGATTAATCATCAAACATTAGAGATGTAAGAAAACCAGTTTGGCTTACATTTTGAATCTAACCGAAAATTGCTTGTAAATTGAAATTTCGGCATATGAAGTTGAAAGATACATATCTTTTTATCCGTTCAACTTTATCTCATGAGATTTTGGAATCATATTCTTGGTTCAATTCTCTAAATATTTTGAAAATTTTAGTGTGATATGTCACCAGGCATTGGAGATATTTGAAAAACATTTTGGCTTACTTTTTTTTGAACCACGGTGTATATAGTTAGTCGTGTGGAGGCATGCATTGTGTTTGTAGAGATACTTTGTCGCCGAATGGGATAGATAAAAATGATCCATACAGCTATGAGGTAGGCCTTTAGGAATACGGAAAAATAAGTTATCAAAATTAAAGTCCTTACATCTGTTGCAACCAATATCTTCCCTTAGATCGAATTTGTGAGTTTAAATAGCGCCAACAGCTGGGATCACATATAAAACTCCGTTCCATTCAGCAGGAGCCTATCCAAAAATGTGCAGACATAATAATTATGCCTGCTTCCTTGTCCGTAAATTATATATTAAATAATTTACGGACAAGGAAGCAGGCAGTGCTTTAATTAATGCATTTCTGATAAGGTTGATGAGACTGAAGTTGCGTCGTAGAATTTCATCTGCTTTATACATACAGAATTGTGTTGTTTCTCGTGTTCTAGTTCTCGAAGCTTCAACCGACACATATTTAGGTTGCTACGAAGAGTATGCAACTGAGTCAGTATTCGTAACTCCAACATCGAATATATTCAGAAGCGTGACGCCAGATGGATGCAAAGAGGGATGCAGAAAAGATGGCATTTACTCCTTTGCTGGAATATGGGTTCGTATTCGTTTTTAATTTTAAAAGAACCAGGGCTTTTTTAACGTGCAGTTCTACACAAAATGTGCAGTTCTAAATGGATTCGTGCAGTTGTAGAAGCACTTTCGTCACGTTCCGTGCAGTTAAAACTAGTAAAATTCCGTGCAGTTAAAACTAGTAAAAATAGGTCATTTTCCTCAGATTGAAGTGATTTACCATGGAGGATGAGAAAGGAGAGAAAAGGATGCGCAGTTCTAAAAATTCCTTAAAAATAGCCATAAAAAGAACTATCAAGACATTCAAATAACTTAAGGTGTCGTCATTTTATTGTACAAGGTGCTAACCAACGGTCTTTTCAATTGAAACCAATGCATAGTCAGCTAAAATACATGGTGCTGCACATGTAAGTCCAGCCGGAGTTTGTGTTGGAATTTTGCAATTCAACCAACTTCCATGCAATCGGCTGCTCGACCAATAAGCCTTCATGGACGCCAGACCAGTGTCAAAGCAAAGGCCTATCCGAGCCCTGCGACTTTGATGACAAAGTCTTTAGACCTCGCTCATGTATTGTAGGCTAGGCCTATTTGCTGAAGACAGCTGCAGTTAACCCTATGCTGCTGATGTTGGTGATTGTTGAAGACAAAAGACATTGAAGCGATGTTAAAATAATGTGAAGTTTTAATTACTATTGCTTCAAGTGTTGAGAACAAAAGACTTTCAAATGAAGCATTTAAATCCGACTTTTTAGACAAAAGATGGCCAGAAAAATATAATGCGCAGAGAAGTCCAGCAAAACTTAAAGACGAACTACTACGAAAATTCTAAAAGCATTGAAAATATCTTTTAAAGCGTGAACTTTACTAGATCTTACATAGCAAATGATATTTTAAAATTATTCTATCTCTTTCAAAATTTGACCAGTGTGCATAAAGAATACCTCGGTAGGCCTATTGTAGGCCGCGCGCTTTTGTGCAAGACGTGTCTTGTTAAAGCGCGTTAGAAATAATAAATTGTATTGTATTGTATAGTATTGTAGGCTCATGGTTTAGTTTCGCTAGAAGAACACTCAGAAAAGTTGCTTGACAACGCAGGCCTAATTGGACCATATACATTGGCGATTCTTACATAAATTGAATGGTTTCTATTTATAGGGAGGCACTCAATGCTACTGTGCATCAGGTCTGAATAAAGAGCGCATTCGACCAGTTAGTAATTCGCTCTGCTATATGCCATGTCCTGCGGAGCCAACAGAAACCTGTGGAGGATCTAATACTTCGTATATATATAGTGTTCACTCAGGTTAGCTAAATTATCATAAATCATGGCAGACAAATCCATCGTTTATTTACAGTCAGCAGTTAGTCTACTTGTAACAATCAATCAATCAATCAATCAATCAGTCAATCTTCTTTATTGATCACCACCACAAAGTAATACAAGCATACAGTTTACAAATTCGTATGCAGGTTGTCAATAGGTAAACCCAAAGGAACATAAAAAATTATGGTTCCGCAAGACAGGGTTTCCTTTTTACATCAGTAATTTATAAATTATTATACATTGATGGTCATCATTATATGTTCATATATAGTCATATTGTAGAATGTCAACAGTTGATTTTTATTGGGAGCTTAAGGCTCCTCGCAAGATGGGTAAAAGTACACTAAACAGAAACAATCATAGACAATTCATGCAGTGTATGTATGAACGTAGTATAGTGCATGTACAAGTGCATCATGCAGGAGCAATAGGATAACTCAAACAAGTGCAGCCAAAAGGTAACCTTTTAATTTCCGTTTGAATTGAATTGATAAACAGTGGGTAGGTGTTTAACCATTTAGGTCTAGATGTGATACAGCAGAACGCAATTTTTGCTACTTGTTCATCGGTTGTATAGAAAGTTAAAGGTTTATCAATGCTATAGCAAACCAGCTTTATGCTTGTGACTAATTAATAAACAGGGTTTAGACTCTTAGACAAAGCTATATTATATATCAATAAGAAGGCCTAATTAAGCTAGTATCCATCATATAGAAGTTGGATACCGGAGTCCAGGTGGCCTAATTGAGCGCATTAGTTTGAGCGACGAGCATAGGGACACGGTGACAACACTGTTTACCAGGACGGGGACCGGACATTTTGGAGCTGAACAATTCGGAGCCGGTCAATTAAGAGCAGACAATTCGGAGCAGACAATTCGGAGCGGACAATTCAGAGCGGACGATTCAGAGCGGACGATTCAGAGCGGAAAATTAAGTGCTGGCGGTTACATAAATCCATAGAATGAATGAATGAACGTAGGCCTATTTCATTTGATAAAGTGTAGCCAGAAAGTGAAATTACGCACCATATATCGCGATTTTGTTGCGGGCTTTCATTGCATTTTCTTGGTCTTTCGTTTCCATTTGCAGTTTGCTCCAGAGGTCTTTATGGAAGCAAGTGCGCAGATAAATGCAACTGCAAGGACAATAGGAGCTGCAAGGTTCATGGAGTCTGCCCAGGAGATGAATGTGTAGTCGGATGGAAGCTGAACAGTACAATTCCAAACAGAGAAAGATGTTCTATTGGTAAGGTAGTAATACAGTTGAAAAAAGATAAAAGCTGCAGTGTTTAGAATTCAGACAACAGCTGTTGTGTCGTTACTTCAAGTACATGCAAACATTATCTCACGATTTCAAAATCATGAAAAGCTTATTTCTGGGATAGCTAGTCGATATTCGTCGATGTCGTGTATGTATACTGATAGACAGAAGGGTTGTGAAAGCAACTGAGGTGAAGAATTGGATGGCCTCATGATTAGTTGAACCGATCGAGCCTTTCTAAGGCCAAGGGTATGAGGCAGTATGTGGACAGAATACCAGTGTAGGCTACTTAAATGACCATCTCTCTCCCTGTTACTTCAGCAGTTTATTTTTTAGATTTTATTTATCTGGTTCTCCATTTCTATAGCACCCTTTCAATCTCGCTACTCAGAGGCGCCCCCGCCTACAGCGCAGACACTGCATCGGAGTTTCACGCCGAAGCCCGAGCAATTGCAAGTGAAGGTCTTGCTCAAGGCCCTTACGCGGCGGCTTGAGGGTCAATTCGAACCTGCAACCCTCCGGCTGCAAGGCAGCGAACAAACCCACTACACTACCGCACCCCCACAGCAACAGTACTACAATAGCACGCGTGACCTTGGCATACTGCCGCTTTGCCCCAGAAATGCCTACATAAAGCTGCAGAGGGGCAAAGTCGCTGAGCAACCGAGTTAGAGAATAATAATTGTATGCATGAATTTTGCGCATTTAAAAGCCTGGCGACGCAAGTAGAAGCCGATGGCAATAAGGAAAAAAAACTCAAATTTCTTTCTAAATGCAGACATAATTCCAAAACATATATATAAAGGCGCCATGATCTGTCGGCTGTATCCCACCAACATAGAGTCAGCACATGTTATTGTAAGATGATTTTTTATTAAACTCAATACTATCTTCTCCCTTGAAATTGGCAATTTTTTTATGTATTTGACTGAATTATCATATCAAATTGGTGGATTTAATACAGACAATGCATGGAGTTTGTTGAACATGTTGATTTTGCGTAACCTTTGATTTTGGGCCACGAATAACATATAAGATAAGATAAGATAAGATAAGATAAGATAAGAATATCCTTTAATTGACCAATTGCTATAGGGTAAAGTACCCAATTATGGGCACCTTAAGGACTTTTGCTTGTAGTTCATAGTCCAATGAAAGTAAAGTAAAAATAATGTTTGTCAAACTAATCTTCAACACTTTAGCAACTAGAAACTCACTGAAATGATATTAAAATGTTGAGATTCACCTACAAAATATTGAAAATACAAAGAGCTCTGAAGTGCCCATATTAGGCACTGGTGTCCTAATGATGGGCACCCATCATAACATTATTAAGTCCACGCATAATGCAGTCAAAGGCACATGTAAATGTCATAATTATGGTTGCTCGTCACAATAATATTCCAAAAGAAATCCGCCATTGTTCATCCGCTACTATAGGTCCGCACAATAAAGTTTTAGTCTAACACTAGAGGGATCTGAAACCTTATTGAAAAACGTAAGCCTGAAAGTGGGTGACCCAGCAAGAACTTGCTGTCTATTCAACGTATTCATGTACGTATGTATCCATGTATGTATGCATACGTACACACATAGAAAGGTTTGTCTTAGCATGCCTAAATTTTATATTTGTAATAGTATTTATTTCCTTACAATATACCTATATATAATATATACAGGCCATAATATTGTATATTTATATACAATATACTGGCCTATTAGCAATAGACTTAATATGGGCATGCCCATATTCGGGCCCATGTTCAGACCATATATTAGGTGCCCATATTCGGGCACGGCGTGTGCCCATTATTAGGCTCTCACCTATGACACGCTTCAAAGTCGGCTATACAAATAATGCATTACAGAAATCACCTGTCAACGCACACCAACCTGATCACAAAACAATTGTCAAAACAGAAAAATTTACTTTAGAAGAATCCATTCGATACACGTGATACAGTACAGTAGTACACGAAAACAGAATTATGGAAATTGTTAACGTTTTCGTGAAATTTGATTTATTCTTGATTAAATTGTGTAAAAAATTGTACAGTCACAATCCAGATGAATTTTTTTGCTAAATCCAACAATGCACTGCAGTTCTACTGGAATCCCAGAGATGGCGCTTCAATAACATGTTAAATATACTTTTCGTCGGGGGTGCCCATATTAGGAGGGTGCCCATAATGGGCTACCTTACCCTACGCATTTTGGTGTAGCTTACTGACATGGTATAATATACGTACCCAGTACATCATTTAGCCTATAGGCCTAGATGATCTAGGCCTATAGGCTAAATGATGTAGGCCTACTGGGTACGTATATTATACCATGTCAGTAAGCTACAATCAAAAGTCAAATGTTTAAAAAACACACACACACGAAATCTTATAGCCTATCCATTGTACGATTGAATAAATGCAGACCCTGTAGGCTATTGTTTCATTCTGTAGATGTTGACGAATGTGAGACGGAATGCAAACCTAATTCAATTGACTCAATCAACTGCCACACCTGCAGTTCTAAGCTGCATCAACAATGCAAGAACACGCAAGGCAGTTTCACTTGCGCCTGTGAAGATGGCTACAGGAAAACAAGCATGGGCACTTGTGCAGGTAATCAAAAGATCAAAAGTAAAGATTAAAAAGTAGCCTAATGTTGCATTAAAAAATCGATGCTTAACGGTTTCACTTATTGTATTTAATATAGGGCTGTTGTTCGATTAAAAAATTTAATCGAATTTAATCGCACGATTAATTTTTTTAATCGCAATTGACTGCAAATTAATCGCAATACATTTCCTTCAAATATATACTGATCTTACTATTTTCTAAGGACCCCTGAAGCATAAGATTTTAATGACTGAATGCATTCTTTCTATTGCAAACATATTTAATAACCTTTGCCTTAGGCCTATTGAATTTCTGCATTTAGTTTATTGAACAGTTTTGTATGACAGACAATATTGAAGCACTGTTCAAATCAGTCAACTGCTCAAAATCCGTTATTTTTTTCATTTGAGTCACTTTGAATTAAAATGATATAGGCCTAAATGTGAAATTAGACAACCGTGTTCTGAATATCAATATTAATTATTTATTCAACCAATTATATAGGCAGACCAGTTTATTTACATTGATGGTAAAAGGGATGCTCTTATTAATTAACAATAATAGGTCTAATATTGAACCTCATTATTAAGTCACAATTTTTCACAAGAGGTTGCGGTTCTTGCCAAACCTCGTCTCAGTTGTCCTTCTGTAAAATTATCATTTGAAACCTGAAATCCATTGGTCTTGCCATCTCATGGAGTTCAACCAGCGTAGTCTGACGTCTGACGGGGCCAGGAAAGAGGAAACAACCCAGAGCCTTCTATTACTAGAAGGCTCCGAAACAAAAACTTTTGTGGACGATGCGATGCGGCCGATGTCAACGACTCATCGTTAGCGTTTAACGCATGTTTTGGTTCGCATACAGGCGATAATTCAGCAAAGAATTGCTAGGATAATACTCAAATTCTTTTTTGGAATATTTGCCAAAGAATGCATCACTAGCTTTAAGTAAGCTTATGAGCTTTCCGTTTAAAACGAGTTTTTCTGCCTCTGATTCCATTTTAATCAGATCTAATTAACGCGTACGATTAATGCGTTGGAAATTATAATCGCAAATTTTTTTACGCGTTAATCGCACGCGTTAACGCGATTAAATCAACAGCCCTAATTTACTATAATTTTTTATTAATCACTTGCTTTCATTTTAGGTGGAGGGCGCCAAAGAGCCAACCTGCCGGTCATTTCTGGTTAGCCGACGTTATTTTTTGGACTAAATAATTTGTGAAACAGAGTTGAAATTTGTTATTTTTAAGGTTCAATGAATTCTAGGTGATGCTCATTTCTGACTGCGAAGATCAAAATTCAGAATAAAGACTAGCCTACACCATTAGACTACTACACAATTACACCTACACCACCGTTAGTCCACGTTAGCTACATCGGTAAGAGAGCTGGCGGCAGCGCGTCTGTGGAAGAGAGCGTGCGGGCCGCGGTTCGAATCCCGAAGGTGGCTATTTCAGAGATTCAAAATCTCGGGCTAGCACGGTCCATCCACGGGGACCTAAATGGCGTGGCGTCCATTCAAACGGGCGAGCGGTAGTGAAGGATCTCACCCTCAGGGTCGAGGCCATAAGACAGTCGCTATATAAAATTCTGATTACATTTACACCTACAAGCCGACACCTTCGATGCATTGCTTTCTCGTTTACTGTTCGCGACCTTTGGGGGTGATGCTCGACCAAGGACTTATTCTCTCACGACATGTTAACTTGGTAAAACGAAGCAGCTGTTACTATACTATTACTGTTACTATCTGAGCTCTATCCGTCAGTTGCGTGTTGTCCTCGGGTTCATTTCACGTGATGCGGCTGTGGTCCTTGTCCACGCCTTCGTTAGGCTACCAGCAGAGTTTGTCATTTTTGCATGGTTGCTGCCGAACAACTCAGGGCTTTTTTAACGTGCAGTTGTACACAAAATGTGCAGTTCTAAACGGATTTGTGCAGCTGTAAAGGCACTTCTGTCACAAGTTCTGTGCAGTTAAAACTAGCAAAAAACTCATTGTCATCCGATTGGAAGTAATTTACCATGGCGGATGGGAAGAAAAAGAAGGGATTGTGCAGTTCTAAAAATTCCTTAAAAACAGCCCTGGAACAACTATCTTGCTTTAGGCCTAGGTGTCGTTCACCGTCCGACCTGCCCGACTTCTGTGGCCCTCTATTTGAGCTCCTCGACTAAGGAGAGCTGCTGGCTCCTCGGGCCCACTCATCGGTCAGATAATTATCGACGAGTCCTCTCGATTGCTTAGCCCTTCATTTGGAATGGGATCCCGCTGACCCGCTCACGCTTAACTAACTGCACCGGAATAATCTATCTGGACCCGGACCTCCTTTGGGCTATTCCTACGGACAACCCTTTTGACCGGTGCCCCGCGCTTGGCTTTCGAGTGGCGCTCTAGAAGTTTGGAGATTGCGATTACAATTACGATTCATTGAACCAGATCTGCTCGCTCTCACCTCTGCTTCGGCTGTCTTTTACTCATAAGCCCTATAGGCCTACTGCCCTACTCCCTTGTTTTTTCACACTGTTTCATAAGCCTTCAACATTGTCATCAACATTATCATTTCTGTCATGATTTACTTTAAAATGATAGTACTTCCAATAATTTATGTCCTTATGTTGCGTTTTGCAGAAATTGATGAATGCTCAGTGAACAACAGAAGCTGTGAACACGCATGTGTTAATATGGATGGCAGTTATTACTGTGTTTGTAAACCTGGATATAGGCTGCACTTCGATGGTTATAGCTGCGTTGGTAAGTTCTAAGTAGGTCCAATAAGCTTTCATAAGTCAGATACACTGATACAGGTCTATTATTCAATAACTAGACATTTTTCAATATGCTTATTGATATATCATATATGTAAACGTAGCATATTAGGCCTACTTCCAATGTTCAAATACACTGGAAATGCAGGCTGTTTCATAACAGATCTTGAATTGTTTTGTGAAGATTTATGATGTAATCGTAATCTCGAGACTTCTACAGAGCCCACAAAAGCCAAGTCGCGGGAACCAGCTTATTCACAGGCGCTCAATCAAAACAAAATCGACAGGCAGCGGGTCAAGTCCGGAGAGTCAGGCAGGCAGATAGATGGACGGCTAAGGTGGGTGATGTTTAGAATTGAAATGACGAGGGATGTGATGAGAAGAGGAGGAATCAGGATAGGATTTGTGAAAGAGCAATGTTTTCAGTTTTGAGTGAAAGACTTGTGGGGAGATAGCGAGAGGTGCAGTTTTGGTGAGTTCGTAGGCCTACTTAACGTTGTAACTTGTACGTAGCGCTGTACTTAACTGAGTTAACTGTACTTAACTGAATTTTATGCTCGTAATAATTATTATACAAATCTTAATGCTTGGTTTACTCCTCAGCCTCTTTATTTACAATTATTTTGTTTATTTATTATCCTAACTTTAAGCTGCAGCTTTTGTATCTTGTTTCGTTTGTGTCCTCTGTATACCACCTCCTCCTGCTATAGGCCGCTGGCCTTCCCGGCTGCAGCCTGCATAAACACCGATCAACCCCCAATCTTCTGCTGTGACATGGCGCTCTTGAATAAGCTGGGGACCTGCCAAGCACTTAACTTTGAACGTAGCGCTGTTGACATTTGAAGCTTAATATTTAACTTATTTCTTGGTTCTTTTTAGATGTTGATGAGTGTCAAACTCCTTGTTCTTCTCTGACGACCACTGAGTGCCACCAATGTAAACAATCTTACGAATGTCAAAACACAATCGGAAGCTTCAGATGCAGCTGTAAAAATGGATTCATCTTTGATTCTCAGCACAATACATGTGCAGGTATATTGTCACGACGAGTAAACTACATTTCATCTTCTCTTGCACAATGTTTATCTCCATATTATTGTTGAAGGAATAGGTTTATGAATGGCATTCTCTTATGCCTTAGAGCTTGTGCCTAGATTTGCAAGACGTAGGACCATAGATTAGTTAATTGGAACTATAGCGGAATATGTAATCGTAATCGTAGCCTAATCTTCAAATTTCTAAAGCACTCGAAAGTCAAGCGCAGGGCACCAGCTTATTCACGAGCGCTGCGTTGAGTCAAAGGGCTGTCCGTAAGAGTAGGCCTAGTCCGTGGTGGTCCGGGTCGAGTTACCATAGGATCTTTATGGCATAGTAGTGAAATTATTATCATTGACCAGCTTCAGCAAATATACACACCAATGACCAATTCGACACAGGATCGCACATCAACGTACGCTGCAATGTTAGATTCATAGATCTATCAAATTATTATTAATGACAATGTATACGCCTGTAATTCTTTTGAGCAGATATTGACGAATGCAGTCAGAAGCAGATGTCTAACTGCAGTCACACGTGTACGAATACAAATGGAAGTTACGAATGCGGATGTTTAGAAGGCTTCAGACTGGAAGACGATGGACATCGATGTGTTGGTAAGTTCTGCACAGGACACATACATGTATGTACATGTATCTGCAACTGAACTTTGAGGATAATGACGAGTAAATTGCAGATTCATCCTGTGGCAGAGTGATGTTTACTCGACTCATATACAGTGCTGTACTCAGAACTTTTGAGGTGAGTACACGCTGCCGCCGTGTTTGACTTGGTTTTACTGAGGTGGGTATACGCGCTGTGTATACCCGCGTGTATACCCTCGTCTTTTTAGGTGAGTATACGCTGTCATTTTCCCCGGAGGTGAGTATACGCCTTATACCCGCGTATACCCTTGAGTACAGCCCTGCTCATACATGGGTCTAGATTCCGTTCACAGTGTCTCTTGCAGTTTGTAGTTCAACGCTTGATTTCACTGTTTGGGTTGGGAGTTCCACTGCTTGGGACGGGGCTCTATGTGCACTGCTTAGCTCATTCTTGAAGTGATGCCTTGTAAATGTGAGATCACAATTAAGAATCGATAATGAAGAGAATAAATAGGTAGGTCTTAAGGAGAAATGGCGAAACAGATAGACAGACAAACAAACAGACAGAGACGGTGAAAGACAGACATATAGATATATCTATAGGCCAGGTCCAGAGAGGAGAGTCCCACGCAGAGTGGTGGGGAGAGCATTTCTTAAGGAGGACCCAATTACGGTAAAGGATGGGACTGGAGTAATGCTGGTGTGTGTGCGTGTATGCGTGTGTGTGTGTGTGTGTGTGTGTGTGTGTGTGTGTGTGTGTTTCCGACACTATATTGCTGTTCATGTGGTCTTTAGTTGTAGAGAGTGGATTATGGTTACTGGTAGTAGGACTTGGACTGGGAGCTGGATTTCAGACCATCATCATCATAGCTATGGCGATTACAATCTGTACATTGCTCGCCAGAAGAAACAGCAAAGCCCCAGGTAAATGAAGCCATATTTAGCTATTACACCCTGCCAGCATCTCCATGGGACCATGGGCATTAGATTTTGGACCCATATGGGCGCTATGTGAGTATTATGGCAGATGATATAATTGTGAAACTGCTTGCATATGAGATCTAAAAATAAACTCATATCCAAGATGTGATGGCGTCGAGACTTAGCCGGTACGATAGCGTTTGCCAGTGTGACGGGTCCTACACTTTATGATCTACATGTAGGTGTTGGATCTTAAACTCGCACGTGTCACTTTATTTTATTATCCTTTATAAAGCTGGTTTATTACAAACTGGTTTCATTCATCATTTGAATAGTTAGCCGCCTACACTATAATAATAACAACTAACGCAATCTAATACCCTGATGGCATAAAAAATTAGATTACATAGGCCTAATAGTAGATAGCCTACAATACATCAATTAATATAATTTTGTGGGTCAAAAATGACATTGATGGACTACGTTCAAGCTAGCCTTCATCGTTTTGACACGACTTATCTAGATGTCGGAAAAGCGTAGGCTACTTAGCCTTAGTTTCCAGAAAAAACTTCTACAATCTACACAACTCTTTATTCATCATGCATGTACACCTGTCTGTGATCCTTAACACAACGCTCCCGGGTTTGCCCATTGCCTGCTCAAGGAACTAAGCAGAGGCGTCCTAAACACTTCCCTGGGAAAAGACATAATTATCTGTAAGTCCAAAAGCAGGCTAAATTGATAAAAAAAATCCCAGAGATGAGGCACGGGTATGGGGCGCGGTGCAGCAATTGCAGTAGTGGGTTCGGTACCTTGGAGCTGGAGGGTTCCAGGTTCGAATCCACCTCAAGCAGTCGCGTATACAGGGCCCTTGAGCAAGTCCTTCACTGGCAATTGCTCATGCGCTTCGCCGTGAAACTCCGATGCAGTGTCCGCGCTGCAATCGGGAGTGTCACTGAGTGTAGTGAGATTGAAGGGATAAATAAATATTAAAATATTAAGTATTTGATCAATTGTAGGGCAATGTAGGCCAGGCTAGGCCTACATGTATTTTTTGTAATTTGACCATTGTACGTAAAATGAATTCCCTTTAAGACTGTACATGCAGTTTCATTTAGAAATTCGTATGTTTGGCCAAGATATGGGCTGAAAACCGGATAGGGGATTACTTTTTTGGCGCTCCCTGTATATTTTTTTCATTTCTGATCTATAGCAGTTATATATGACCGAAACTGTGCATATTAATTTTTAGAAAATAAAGTGAAAGAAGAGTCTAAAACGCACCATTGCAATGTATATGATCAACTGGACAGCCCACCGGCGAATGGTTGTCGATCGCATCCACTTCTTGACGGGTATGACCGTCTGAGCAAACCAGATGCGAGGGGTTCTCGAGCGCATCCTGCTACAGAATATGACCAACTTGGTCACACAAATGCTGCGGCCGTTTTCGCACCAACCGAGTTCTCCAGCGCAGTCGATCCTCCAAAGGAAAATCAAGAAGATCCTTATTTGGAAATTCCCTGAATTTCATATAGCGCTTCACACGGCCACGTTCATGCGTGGGCAGCATGGGCGCCCGCAGAAATATTTGCAGGAGGGGGAGGTCAAAACTCGATGGTCACGGTTAATGTTTTTGCAGCAAGAAGTTGAAAATGCAAAGCAGGAAATTAAGAACATAGGCCTACAGCCCTATCGCATTGGTATTTTTCATTAAGGTTTCTCAATGTAACTTTTTCAATTTCACTTTTTATAATTTTTATTATGAAAATAGTTTCTTTAGTGCAAAGAAATTTGTTATCAACCAAAAAGTTGCATTTACAAAAATAGGTTTCAACTTTCCAGAGGGGGCAATTAAGGACCCCCTCTTGCCCCTATGTGCGGGCGCCCATGATGGGCAGTGGTTAAATTGAGCCGGATCTGAGACCAGTCACGTCGGATTTGAGACCCACCTTTCATTCATTCATTTCGAAAATTTGCATAGCACCCTTCAAGACGCCTACTCAGAGGTGCACCCAGCCCAGCCACTAATAAAAAGAAAGGTATTGACCAACTGGTAGCAAGCAGGCAAATTTTCCGACGTAGTAAGCGTAGTGCAGGCGGGAGCATATTTCAAATGGACGACTGGAGGGCCAACAACCGAGAAGACTCGACGCTGTCTGACCGAAGAGCTGGCCCGAGGGACCAGTAGCTCCCCTTTGGCCGAAGAGCGCAGAGCTGAACGGGAGGCTAAGTCGGAGATAGGTTGACAGATATAGGATAAGTTAGGACGGAGCACAACCAATGACACACCACGAGACAAGTGCTGCTATTCTAGAGGAGATGCGTTTCGAGGCTGGAAGCCAGGGCAAAACATCACGCATGTATACGCAGAAACCTGATACCACCGAATAACAGAGAATTGTGCTTTTTGCCAGTTGTCACAATAATCGACCAAATAATTATTAATTATATTATATGATTCTGTTCCTACACTAAATGTGTTTTCGAATTCCAAACAAGGGATAGTCTTTTGGTGATATAGATTCGTCAAATGAGACTTTCTTGTTGGGCTTTAGATTTACAGAAATTCTTAGATAAGGTACGTCACCTCTGGGTGACCAATTAAACCACTGTGCATGGACCTCTCTATCAGTGGGCCTATCAATGACACTCAATGACCGCTGCATTGTGAAGTAATATTTTAACAAGGCAAACGAAGGCTACAGAAGATGTTTCCATATAGTCTAGTTAAGAAACCAGAGTCTGACGTTAAAATGTAACATGATTTATTTATAGTGTCGTATACATGTAGATCTATGACAGAATTAGGCTAAGTTGCAGCTATGCATGTCGTTGTTAAGACAGTGAGAAGTAAAACACTCAAGAGAGTCAAGACTCATCAGAAGTGTTTAATCTAGTCAATCTGCGTCGATTTACGTTTGAGGGGGAGTGGACCGGTAGGCTACTGACGATCTTTTTGGCACATCAAAGCCGCGCTGTCGAAGTATTCTTACGCGGAACTTTTACATACCTAAATTTTTATGGGACGAAAATGTCACAGCGCATTGGGGAATGGTACAATATAATATTATACATGTGAACAAAACCTCCAGTTTTTTCTTGGGGGAATGTCATTCCTGCACAACGGCGAAAGTCTCCCTTAGAGACGTGCAATGTACAGTGTATATAATCTTGAACTCTGAACATCAGCAACTGGTGGTCATAATAATTATAGACCGGCAAACACAGAGAATTATTAAAGTCTATCTAACTGATCTTCTTAGTAATCAGAATTTTAAGAGACCGATGGTGCATTGGATAACACACTGGCATGGAGATCAGCGGAGCTGAGTTCGAATCCCGAAGCACTCGTACGACAGACGTGCTGTGTAGGCTGCTATAGCTATTAGCGCTGATGTAGGCCTACCGGAGGCTGTATATATGTGAGTATGCTCTGTTAATATAGTTAAGATTGGTGTTAATTATAGTTCAGATTGATTTTAATTAAGATAACTGCATATCTGTACAGTGTACACTGTAATCGGTTGCAGTCTGTCAGCCGGATTGTTGAATATACGAAAATTGTTATTAGGACTACGTAGGCCTATTAATACGACTACTGTTATTTCTGATATTACATGTATGTTGACGATTTAGGCCTATATCTCGGCTACATCGCTTAACTTGCTCTACAATTCATCGTGTTTGCAGATGTCATCAATTAATTGACTGATCTGATAAATGAACTAAAATGTTAAACTTGACGACGTGAATAAAATTACTAGTGCATCCATATGGTTCAACGCGATTAAGTTATCTTTGAGTATAGGCTATAAATTAAACCAATTATGTTGAGCGCGATTATCCAATCATCATATTAGTATTAATAATGAAAATGTAGGCTAGGCCTACAAAGAAAGTTCTGGGTGTCCAAAAAACTGTCCATGTAGACGAACTTTTATCATGGACACAACATATTAGACCAACTAAAATTGCCGGAAAGCTGGCTATAAATGTAGGCATAATAACTCGGATACGACTTTGCCTGCCGAAAATGCCCCTGGAAACCAATATCATACTTGAATAGGCTACACGTACATCCCGATGATCCCGGGCTGAGAGTGGACCAGATCAGCGACCCGGGATTTATTTCTGCGACCTGTCTTAGCCAGGTCTTATAGTCGGGTCTTAGCCGGATCGCGTGTTTAACATTTAGGCCTCTCATCTCTGCATTTCTCACATTTTGCCTATTATTAAAATAATAATCCCGATTTGCGTTTTTATCTACGAGATACCTGCATGCTACGGGATTACATAGGCCTAGTTTATATTAACCTAGCTAGGCCTATAGGCTATTTTAAATTCAATAGGGCCTGCTATAATAATTATACTAGGAAACTTGCAGGCCTAATTGTAGGCCTAGGCCCTTTCGAACAGTCGCCATTTTGATGGTCGCCCTTTTGAAGTCGCCCTTTTGATAGTCAATCAGCGGGAATGAGAGGCAAGAGAAGACAACAGGACGAGAGAAGAAGGGAGGAGGGGAATTAGCAGCAGCAGCAGCAGCAAAAGTAGACTTTGTGCAGAAGGTAGACACGCACTTTTCATGTCGGTGAATGAATTCTTACGTTCGATTGACAGACGCCTTGACTGTTGTACCCTGCATCAGGGAGGGTAGTGCTGCATGGGCTCTCGCGGGTTCACATGCAGTACGTGGCTCTCGGAAGAAGTCGGTGGTCAGAGCGCGGAATCACACAGATAATTATAGGTCTATGAGATCGTCACCGTAAAGAGCATCAAAGATTAAATTGAGAAAAGGATCTTGAATAGGACTAACAGCGTTTTGAGTATGGTGCAACATTGAGTTTTACACCAGAGGTAAGCGGAGCAAATTAACTTATAAGTCAGTAGGCTAACTCCGAAGTCTCTGATACACAGAATTTGGCTTTAAAAAGATAGTCCATAAAGCTAAATGTTTGACAATGAGAGTTTGAATTATTGAGATTGATGCTCGCCTGTTTAAGTAAACCACAGAAATTCTATAGCGCCATTATCTTGAGCTGATGATGTCTGCTAACATGAGCCTCTGTTGATTTGATCAAAGTACATCGTTTCTTACCAAGTGCAAAAGTCTAAACGGTACTCAGTTCAAAACAAAATGTAACAAGCCGAGATAGACCCAGGGCTGTAATCAAGGGTATACGCGGGTATACGGCGTATACTCACCTCCGGGAAAAAACGGCATCGTATACTCACCGCGAAAAACCAGGGTATACACACTTAATAATAAGCCAACTACAAGTATCCTTGTAGTAAGGTAGGTTATCTTTTAGTAACCAAGGCTTTCTTATAGTATCATGGACTATGTATGTTACTTCAGAGGTGTGAAGTAACTAGTAGGTTATCAGAGCAGCTGGGAGGATACTAGGCCCGTCGGAAGCAAGTTGAAGCAGCCTGAAGTAAGGTCAAGCGGTGGATTAGTTTTGGGAGTGTAGGACATTTTCCTCCCTGGACAAAACCCCCCGGACAATGACGCCCCGGACAATAACCCCCGGACAATGACCCCACTGATTTAGCCTAGGACATTAACCCCCCGGACAATTCCCCCTTGCTGCGAAAATAGCCTATTTCTGTACGTATAATTTCGTTTCATCCAACTTCTATTTAAATAACAATTATTTTTATCCATCCAGCTCCAATTTAAGCAAGATTTTTTATCCATTCAGCTACAATTTAAACAAGAATATTTGATCAATCCAGCTCCAATTTAAGCAAGATTTTTTTTATCCATTCAGCTACAATTTAAACAAGAATATTTGATCAATCCAGCTCCAATTTAAGCAAGATTTTTTATCCATTCAGCTACAATTTAAGCAAGAATATTTGATCAGTCCAGCTCCAATTTAAGCAAGAATATTTTCATCAATCCAGCTCCAATTTAAACAAGAATATTTTCACCAATCCAGCTCCAACTTAAGCAAGAATATTTTCATCAATCCAGCTCCAAATTAAACATGAATATTTTCATCAATCTAGCTCCAATTTAGGCAAGAAAATTTTCATCAATCCAGCTTCCATTTAATTAAAATTTATTTTGTACCAATCCGGCTTCTATTTAGCGAGAATTCTTTTCATCAATTTAACTTGCGTACTTAGCACCGGCGTTTTACAGTACAACCACTTATACGAAATATGTTCTACCAGGGGGAATTGTTCTACCCTAGGGGGGATTGTCCGGGGATGTTGTTGTCCGGAGGGGTTGTCGTTCGTGGGGTTTTGTCCAGGGGGAAATGTCCGCGCCCCGATTTTGGAGTGGTGTGGAGGTGGGTGGGGCGAAAAAATGATGTATTTGCAAAAATTAGGCCTTATCAATAATTAATAATTAAAATTATTTTAGTTAAGCTAATATATAATTATGTAAGAATTTATTGGTGAAACCTTCGACGAGCATTGATTGTCAATCACATGAAATGTCTCATTAACCCCTGCCTATAGTCCGGGATGTTAGCGAAAAATTGTGCATTTTGGTGCTACAAGCAAAAGAAAGATATTTTTGAGTTCAGGAAGAAATTCTAAGAAAAGTGTGATATAGTGCCAGTGGAAAAACTGGAAAAAAAATTTCCACTTTTTTTCAGTTTTTTACCATTGGATTTTTTCCAGGAACATTAAATCATAATGTTGAAATAGCTCATAACAAGCTGAAATTTTCAGGATATGTGTAGGAATATTAGTAGAATGAGATACGAAAAGTGCCAAACAATCCTTCAAGAGCTCTTTCCAAAATCCAAGATGGCGTACAAAATGGCCGCCATTTCTCAAGGTCATTAGTCATCACCTGGAAAAAGCTCGTAACAAGCCGAAATTTGCAGGATAGGCGTAGAAGTATGAGTAGAATAAATTCCAAAAGTGCCAAGCAATCCTTCAGGAGCTCTTTCTGGAAACCAAGATGGCGTCCAAGATGGCCGTCGTTTTACAAGGTCGTCAATTATCACCTGAAAAATGCTCGTAACAGGCTGAAATTTTCAGGATAGGTGAAGGAATAGGAGGTGAATAACATATCAAAAGTGCAAAAAAATCCATCAGAAGTTCTCTCTGAAAACCAAGATGGCGTCCAAAATGGCCGCCATTTTTCATTATTGTTATAGTTTTGCTACGTGAGAAGCTGGAATCACTATGGAAGTGACACGTACTCTGGTTCGGAGGACGAACATTAATCCCCTGGACATAATCCCCGCACATTATCTACCTGCAGCTTGTTTGTTACCTTTTATTACAGTAATCGTTCAAAGTTCGTCACAGCTGATGTTTACTGTAGATATAATTTTATATGCGAACGGCATTAAAAATTCGCTAAGGTAAGACGAACACAGCATTGACGACTTAAATGTATGCTAAACCTAAATGACTCTAACTATAATCTTATTGTTAGTCACGAATAGCAGAATGGATCGAACTAACAAGTCTTGACTTTACATCTGAACAGCAATATCAGGTTTTTACCATCATGATCTTACAAGGAATGACACGGTGAAAAAAATATTAATAAAGCGTTATCAATTAAATGCAGAAATAGGCCAACTGCACAGATGGGGGTTAACCCGAGTTATGTCCACTTGAAAATTTTATACGTAAAATGGGAGGATGGATATTGGATAATGTCCAGGGGATTAATGTTCGTCCACCGAACCACGGTATGTGTCGCTTCCATTGTGATTCCAGCTTCTCAGGTTGCAAAACTATAACAACAATGAAAAATGGCGGCCATTTTGGACGCCATCTTGGTTTTCAGAGAGAACTTCTGATGGATTGTTTTGCACTTTTGATATGTTATTCTACTCACATTCCTTCACCTATCCTGAAAATTTCAGCCTCTTACGAGCATTTTTCAGACGATAATTAACGACCTTGTAAAATGACGGCCATCTTGGACGCCATCTTGGTTTCCAGAAAGA
Source organism: Lumbricus terrestris (assembly GCA_949752735.1). NCBI lineage: Eukaryota > Metazoa > Annelida > Clitellata > Crassiclitellata > Lumbricidae > Lumbricus > Lumbricus terrestris. The sequence continues at coordinate 18,155,708 of OX457051.1, read as the reverse complement.
GCTCCTGAAGGATTGCTTGGCACTTATGGAATTTTATTCTACTCATACTTCTACGCCTATCCTGCAAATTTCGGCTTGTTACGAGCTTTTTCCAGGTGATGACTAATGACCTTGAGAAATGGCGGCCATTTTGTACGCCATCTTGGATTTTGGAAAGAGCTCTTGAAGGATTGTTTGGCACTTTTCGTATCTCATTCTACTAATATTCCTACTCATATCCTGGAAATTTCAGCTTGTTATGAGCTATTTCAACATTATGATTTAATGTTCCTGGAAAAATTCCAATGGGAAAAAACTGGAAAAAAGTGGAAAAATTTTTCCCATTTTTTCCACTGGCACTATATCACACTTTTCTTAGAAATTCTTCCTGAACTCAAAAATATCTTTCTTTTGCTTGTAGCACCAAAATGCACAATAACGATGTTTTCGACCGCTAAGAGACCGGACTACTATGAAAAACATTGGTTTTAAGAAAACGGTAAAAAAAATTTAAAAAATATTCTGAGGCGAGGTTTGAACCACCGAACTCCGATACTAAGGGCGTACGCGCTCCCTAGTCAACCACACGGCTTTACGATATCGGATGCATAAAAGTGATCCATGAATGACAAAATATTTGAAACCGAAACACGCATAATTATTCTTTAAGAAATATTCGATTTTTAACTAGTAGGCCTATATTAAGTCAAATGTGGTTCATATAGTTTAAATTTATGCTTATTTTTATTCATTCATCTATTGACACTTCATGTACAATACAAAGCGTTGCTACCTAGCAGGACCACCACGGACTACTCTCTAAAATGATTTAGTTAAGCTAATATATGTAAGGATTTATTGGTGAAACCTTCGACGAGCATTGATTGTCAATCACATGAAATGTCTCATTAACCCCTGCCTTTGAAAAACATTGGTTTTAAGAAAATGGTAAAAAAAATTAAAAATTATTCTGAGGCTAGGTTTGAACCACCGAACTCCGATACTAAGGGCGTACGCGCTCCCTAGTCAACCACACGGCTTTACGATATCGGATGCATAAAAGTGATCCATGAATGACAAAATATTTGAAACCGAAACACGCATAATTATTCTTTAAGAAATATTCGATTTTTAACTAGTAGGCCTATATTAAGTCAAATGTGGCTCATATAGTTTAAATTTATGCTTATTTTTATTCATTCATCTATTGACACTTCATGTACAATACAAAGCGTTGCTACCTAGCAGGACCACCACGGACTACTCTGTAAAATGATTTAGTTAAGCTAAATCAATGCTCGGTAGAGTAGTGGTTAACACGCTGGCCAAGAGTGCGAGAGGTAGTGAGTTCGAGCCCCCGTTGGGCGGATTTGCTTTGTAGGCTGCCATTGGCGCCGTATATTGCAGGCTGTCTGCTCAGTTAGTATAGTTAAGATTTGTGTATTCTGTGATCTCCGTTCTTGTGAATTGTTTAAATTGCATACGTGTACATTCTAACCGGTTGCGGTGTGTCAACCGGATTGTTAATAAAGAGAATATTATTATTATTAATATATGTAAGGATTTATTGGTGATACCTTCGACGAGCATTGATTGTCAATCACATGAAATGTCTCATTAACCCCTGCCTTTGAAAAACATTGGTTTTAAGAAGATGGTAAAAAAAATTAAAAAATTATTCTGAGGCGAGGTTTGAACCACCGAACTCCGATACTAAGGGCGTACGCGCTGCCTACTCGACCACACGGCTTTACGATATCGGATGCATAAAAGTGATCCATGAATGACAAAATATTTGAAACCGAAACACGCATAATTATTCTTTAAGAAATATTCGATTTTTAACTAGTAGGCCTATATTAAGTCAAATGTGGTTCATATAGTTTAAATTTATGCTTATTTTTATTCATTCATCTATTGACACTTCATGGAGAGAGCGCTGGCCGTTAAACTGAGAGTCAGCCGCGCGGACCCGGGTTCAAGCCTCACACGGGGCAAAAATTTATTTGAATTTTCTGTTAGCTGCCATTGGCGCTTTGCTGTTGTGTTGCTTGACTCGCGTTCTGCTAAAAATAAAAGATAGCCCCTCCCACTCCTGGCTTGGCCGAATCAGGAGTGATCCAGTACTTAGGCCATTAGTTAAGTTACCGAACCTGTTGTAGCCGAACTGCGTGTCGTGCGAAGCAGGCCGTATTTCGTATAACTTGTACTGTAATCGTTCTGCGGTTTGTCAGATTGAATGTCAATAAACGAAGATTATTATTATTATGTACAATACAAAGCGTTGCTACCTAGCAGGACCACCACGGACTACTCTGTAAAATGATTTAGTTACTCTAATATATGTAAGGATTTATTGGTGAAACCTTCGACGAGCATTGATTGTCAATCACATGAAATGTCTCATTAACCCCTGCCTTTGAAAAACATTGGTTTTAAGAAGATGGTAAAAAAAATTAAAAAATTATTCTGAGGCTAGGTTTGAACCACCGAACTCCGATACTAAGGGCGGACGCGCTGCCTAGTCGACCACACGGCTTTACGATATCGGATGCATAAAAGTGATCCATGAATGACAAAATACTTGAAACCGAAACACACATAATTATTGTTTGATAAATATTCAATTTGGACTAGTATATTAAGTAAATTTTATTAATATAGTTTAGATTTGTGTGTTTGTTAATTTTATTCATCCAAGCTATTTATAGGCTAGTGACCTTCAAGCAGAACACAAAGGATGTCTCTCTAGCACGGGTTGACCTATGACCTATATTTTCCAGTAAGATTCCGCTACCATTCCCTATAATCATTTTTAGGCCATAGGCCTAAGCCTGTAGTAAATTATTGCAAAACACGAAATAATGGTGGTTGATGTCAACACACGTTAGCATAATAGACCAAAATGAAAAAGAACACTGGATTGCGATTTTGACATTTTGAACGATAGGCCGATCCGAAATATTTCAGTAGGTCCCTATACATAGTCCTGCGTATGGCAGGCTTATTAATATTAGGCTAAGCCTATATGACATATTACATGAGCTTTCATTATGTTGTTTGTATGTGCACTTGTTATAGCACCCTTCAAGGTTACTTCTCAGACGCTATATATTTTTTATATCAAACTTCGTTAATGAGTTAAAAACAACTAAGATGGAAAGCAGCAGGGCTGTTTTAAAGGAATTTTTAGAACTGCACAACCTCTGCTTTCTCTTCCCATCCTCCATGGTAAATTATTTCCAATCGGATGACAACGACCTTTTTGCTAGTTTTAACTGCACAGAACTTGTGACAGAAGTGCTTCTACAGCTGCACATATCCATTTAGAACTGCACATTTTGTGTACAACTGCACGTTAAAAAAGCCCTGGAAAGCAGAAAATGTTTCTTTGTAGCCTGTAAAATTAAGCCTATGCAGTCTAGTTTAAGAGTTAGGCTAAACAAAGAACTGAATATCACATTCATTTTAGACTCGAAGTCTTAGCATCAATAACAAAATTATAATTAGCCTTTTAGGCCTATACAAAATAGCATAATTCTATTGCAATAATTCTAATCGATTGTGGCTACGGGTAAATTTGACAGATGTGCATTTCCATTAAGATGATTACCAAAAGACACAAGACAGTAAAATAACTGGTTACATTTAGGCCCATAGGTGCAGATGGTGTATCAAGCATTCATTCACTGCATGGGCCTAGTGTATGCCATTATTTACACAACACGACAAAATAACTTTCATACGTTGTGCTACTAACATTAAAAAATAATTTTATAACGGCGCTATCGAGTAAAACGTGGGATAAATAATAATTATAGCATATAGGCCTTCACATTTATGATGACAATGATGAACTCTGCTGCCATTTGGTGCTTAGTGTTAACTGCGGTAAAACAGGGTACCAGCTTTTACCGGAAAATGAAGCACGTTTAACGATCGCCTCCGGTTCGCCATTTTCTCAAGTTACAGCATGGCGTGGTTCTATTGATCGAAGAAATTGAAAGTTTTGTAAGTATACGCATTTCGCGTTTCTGTTTCATATTAATATTGATCTGACTGCCGCTTTTTCCCGAAAACAGTTTTATAGAAAGCGGTCGAACTCTCTAAAGCCATTACGAGCTAAATTAAGTACATGACATATCGCCGTGGCTGGGCTGGGAGCGCCTTTGAGATTTCTCAAGGAGCGCTATATAAATCCAGTAAGTCTGCTTACTTTGTGAGGGTCGGTTAGATCCATGTTAAGGGTTGGGGGCAAATCGAATGCCGCTTTTTCCCGAAAACAGTTTTATAGAAAGCGGCCGAACTCTCGAAAGCCATTCAGAGCTAAATTAAGTACATGACATATCGCCGTGGCTGGGCTGGGAGCGCCTTTGAGATTTCTCAAGGAGCGCTATATAAATCCAGTGAATGAAGGAAAGAATGAATAAATAATGATCCTGCTAATGTTGCTGATAACACAGATTAGTCAGGTTTAGTGTAAAAAAAATTGAGTTGCAATTAGAAATTCGATTTAGGGGTTCTGGCGGATATTCGTTTCGGGGATCCAAGGTAAAGAGATTCAGCACTCATCCTCTCGAGGCGTCGTGAGGGTTGGTTAGAGTTGGTTTAGGCGTCGCGCGGGTAGGCTACATGGTTACCTCGGTAAAGTTAGCAACACGAAAATATTTTCCGTTTTCCGAACCATCTGGTTCCGTCTCTTCGTAATATTATACCGAAAACGCACCATATGAGTTGCATTGTTTATATTGGGTTGGCCTGAAGCCTCCCCACCTAGTTCTATGTCTTACCCACCTCGGTAAAGCTAGCAAGACGAAAACAGTTGCTTTCCGTAAACAGCATTCCGTTTCCGTGCTTTTCCGGCACACATAGAGGCCTTTATTTATTGTATCTTCTAACATTTAAAAATGAATAAAAATTGTTGAATTTGATCTCAAAGTTCTTAAAGTAGAAGTCCAAGCTGCCAATTCATATATTTGCCCAAAATTCCAAACTCGATCTATTATAGGCCTTAAACAACAAGGCCGCAAAGGAAGCAATATGTTTACCTGTATAAAAATAGCCCTAGAACAGGTAAAATGCATACCTTTTTCTTCACATCCATATATCTAAGGCCTCCCCCATAAGGCCTTCCCACCCATTTCCACCCATATGTCTTTACCTGTTTACAAAATAGCCCTAAAACTGGCCAAATACATGCAATTTTCTTCATATCTATACACATAAAGCCTACACCACCCACTTCCACCTGTGTGTTTGTCTTAATTACTCTCTGTCTATGTCTCTGTTATTGGCCTGCAAGACGAAAGTGGGAAAATAATTAATATGTCTTTACCTGTTTACAAAATAGCCCTAAAACTGGCCAAATACATGCAATTTTCTTCATATCTATACACATAAAGCCTACACCACCCATTTCCACCTGTGTGTTTGTCTTAATTACTCTCTGTCTATGGCTCTGTCTCTGTTATTGGCCTGCAAGACGAAACTCGGAAAATAATTAACATCTTTACCTGTTTACAAAATAGCCCTGAAACTAGCCAAATATAGGCCGTTTTCGTCACCTCAATATACCTAAGGCCTACCACACCCACTTCCACCTGTGTGTTTGTCTTAATTACTCTCTGTCTATGTCTCTGTCTCTGTTATTGGCCTGCAAGACGAAAGTTGGAAAGAAAGCAGTTTTTACCTGTATACAAAATTGGGCCCTAAAGCAGGTCAAATACAGGGCGTTCTCTTCATATCTATTCACCTAAGGCCTCCCCCACCCACTTCCACCTGTGTGTTTGTCTTAATTACTCTCTGTTTATGGCTCTGTCTCTGTTATTGGCCTGCAAGACGAAACTCGGAAAATAATTAATAATGTGGTGTAGGCTTTATGTGTATAGATATGAAGACAATTGCAGGTATTTGACCTGGTTTAGGGCCCAATTGTGTATACAGGTAAACACTTTGCTTTCTTTCCAACTTTCGTCTTGCAGGCTAATAACAGAGACAGAGACATAGACAGAGGGTAATTAAGACAAACACAGATGTGGAAGTGTGTGGGGTAGGCCTTAGGTAAATGGATATTAACACAATGGCCTGTATGTGGCCTGTTTTAGGATTATTTACAAGGCAGATGGGCATTGTATTTACATTCCAACTTTGGCGTTTCGTATACGTGTGCAGAAGATTTGTTTAAATTTGATTCAAACGTAGGGCTAAAATTTAAAAAAATGATTTGGGGTAATGTTAGTAGTGTTGGGGTGTGAGGTGTATAGATTAAATTTACATTGCATTGTAGATTAAATAAGAAATAGCCATTATTTATTCGTGTTTTCCGTGTTTTCGTCTTTCGTCTTTCCCAGTTTACCGAGGTGTCTTACCCTCTATTCGCCTGTCTGTCTGTGTTTTTTCTCTGTCTGCCCTTCATGATCCTTATTAATTCAACTGCTCAAAACACTTACCCATTAAACAAGTCATATAGGTTTCATTGCTAATATTTGTCTGTGAAGCCTCCCCACCCTCTTATATGTCTTACATTCCTACCTTTGTTTGTGTGTCTCTCTAAGAATCGCTCTCTGTATCTTGTTTCACAATACTTGCTCATTCATTTGCTGAAAACACGAATCCGCCAAACGCGTCATGTATGTTTCATTGCTTATATTGGCAGTGAACTAAGGCATCCCCACCCTGTTCTATGTCTTACATTCCTGCCTATGTTTGTGTGTCTCTCTGAATTGCTCTCTGTGTCTGCCTTCACAATACTTTTTCATTCATAGGTTCAAAACACGAATCCGCCAAATGCGTCATATAGGTTGTATTGTTTATTTTGACATAAACATGATGTGCTTATAGTAATGGCATCTTCTTTTTAGCTTGCATTTCTCATGCATTCTTTTCGCCAATCCAACTTCCATTACTCAAGCTTTTTTCTTCACAAGAGCTCTATTTCAGCTACAAAAATCATCGAGCTTCCTTTTATCAAGCGTTATTTTTGTCAATCCAGTTTCTATTTCAGCTTCCATTTTATCCGTACCATTTTGTCCATACCATTTTGTACGCTGCCATTTTGCCCTAATACCATTTTGTCCATACCATTTTGTTTGGTCACTATAATTTTCATGTGTAATATCTATACTATAAATCTTAGATCTGTATGTATTGTGTCCCAAGGTATACTCCGAGACCGCTTCATTACAAACGTCCAAACATTTTTTATCCTTTTATGCGAATTTGTGGGACAGCATAACCTTTTCAGTTCTCAATTCGCTTTAAAACCAGAGATATCAACATTTTAATTCAACGCTTACAACCAAAAGGAGAGTTTGTGAACGGGGTGGGAAGGGGACAGAGGGGAAGAAGTTGGGGAAGGGGAGGAGGAGGGAGGGGAAGGGGGAGGGATTCAATAAAATTCCCGGGAGGGGCGGGGAGGGGAGGAGGACAGAGGGAAGTACACATGGGAAGGGAGGGGAGGAGGACAGAGGGAAGTGCACATGGGAAGGGAGGGGAAGGGGGTTGGAGGAAGGGGAGGAAAGAAGTGGAGGGGAGGGAGAAGGGGAGGGGAAGGGATCCTAAAATTCCCGGGAGAGGAGGGAAGGGGAGGGAGGGGAAGAGGAGAGGGGAAAAGGGAGAAGGGGAGGGGAAGGGGAAAGGGATCCTAATCCTAAAGTGATTTTTTGAACTAGTGTCGCATGCATAGATGTTCACCTTAACACAGGCCTATTCTAATATTTTTGCGTCATTTTTTACTAATGATATCATAGACTCGGAGGATAATATCCTACCCCAGGAGCGGGGGATGATGTCCGGGGAGGGATAATGTCTATGGGGATAATTCCATTTCCCGCAATCCATGCAGAACATGAATTTGGTTGCACAGGATAGCAGAGAAGAGTCAAGTCCCGACTTTATTACCACATATGCTAGTAAGATGAGTTATTGCAAGGTAGATAACGCAAACAGAGCAATTTCTAAGAACATGTTGGAATTTGTTCCTGTCGTGCATCCAGGCAAAGCCCCACCACGCCAATGCACAATAGTTAGAGCAGACCGGGCACCGTGGATCACATTGAAGAGCTTCAGGTCAGAAAGGCCACGAGCTGATAGCATGCACAATGCATGAACAAATTGTTTGGGCTTTTTTTAAGCTACACTGTATTGCTAATAACCAAGAGCTTCTGACTCTTAATAATTTGAGGCTGCTCACCCTAATTGCTCTCGGGATTGCAGCCAAATCAACTAGGTATATAACGCTTCTAATCATTATTATCTTTTGCCTCCTTGAAACTTGTTATTTTGCTTTCCAGATATCAATTATGTGCAGCAACACTCTTTACAGTTAAGTCCCCATAGTGATTTACCATTTTACTGCTGTGACTTTTATCATAAAACTGAACTAGTGATTTTTGTTTTGCAAGCTTTGGTCATAGAAGAAGAAGAAGCTTTGGTCATCGAAGTGACAGTAAATGTCACTTGAAGCTGTTTCTGACGGCTCTTAAATTGTCAAGTTTGAGGTTGGATTTTAATTTTTGTTTTATTTTTTAGTGAAATTCCTTTGAATTTCTCCAATTTCAAAATTTATTCCTTTAAAAGTATGTGTACTCTGCTACTCTGTCAGGTTTGCTTATGTGTGTTATTAATAAGCTCGGCAAATGTGCATTTTGTTGTTTTGCCATCCTGCAAAAGTTCATTGTATAGTAGTGTATTCATTCGGCCACTTTCCTTTCGTTTTCATTCAAAAAACGTACTTATTTATCGTTTTCCCTTGGATTCTGAATAATGGTAATCTGACATTTATATAGCACCAGCGCTTCAAGAATGGACTTGAGCCATTGAAAGATGTGTTATGCATGCTGTCAGTTGGCACCTGTGGAACAAGAATTTAATCAAAACTGTATATGTAGCATCTTCTTCTTTAGGTCTGCTGCCTCTCGGCAGGTCCAGATGCCCAACGACGCCATTCTTCTCGGTGTTGTACCTTTTCTTTAAGTTTCCCATATCCATCCTCCATCATCCAGTCCAAGAACTTTTCCCTCGGTCTTCCTCTTCACCTCCATTTTGCCCTCCACTATGTCTTTTTGCAAGGAGTTGCCTCTCAGTATATGTCCCATCCAGTTCCTCTGCCTTGTTCTAATTGTATTCATCAAGGATCTTTCCTCTTCCACCTTCTTCAATACTTCTTCGTTTGATTTGTGCTCTGTCCAGCTGACCCTTTCCATCCTTCTCCATATCCACATCTCGAACGCTTAGAACTATTCGTTTGACATTCTCCTTTCTCATCGTCCAGGTCTCTGCTTTGTGCAGTGTGACATTCCAGATCAGTGCCTTGACCATTCTTTTCTTGATGTCTGATGTAATCATTGAGATGTATTACATGTATAACATTAGCACTAGAGAGAGTATGCGGTATCTGCCCTGCAGTCAGATGTGAAGTCATAAATTAACGTCGATCTGATTCAAAACGACCAATCATATGCGATTTCTCGTACCGACCAATCACAGTCTTACAACTTCGATATAGAAAACAACTAAAATAATATCAACATTTGTATAATTCGGACATGGCGATGTTAACTTGTGAATATTGCAAGAAAACTGCAATATTCACAAGAAAACATCGACATGTTCGAATCATTATAAAAATGTTGATATTATTTTAGTTATTTTCCTGATCGATGTTGTAAGACTGTGATTGGTCGGTATGAGAAATCGCCTTTGATTGGTCGGCACAAATTTAGACAGATATGATGTGATTGGTCGGCACGAATATACGTCGACTTCAATATAGAGACTTGTTACTCTCTCTAGTGGTATATTCATTATATAATACACCTCTATGGATGTAATCTGTAATATGTAGCATAAGCCTCCTCTTTTCAATAATTCCTACTCTAATCTATTCGATTCTCAGCCTAAGCTTGCTTGTCCTCAGGAAGACTAGTAGTTCTGCATTCTATCTCTGGCTACCGGCCTCTGCCCTTCACTGGACATCGTTTTCTCGACAACTCCTCGGGTATGGTGCCCGATAAACTGGTGCCCTGTATTCGAAATGAATAGGCCTCAGATTAGCACTTTAGAAATTGAAGATTACAGTGTTTCTTGAATTCTTTTCAATACCTCATTTATATTTGGTATTTTTATTGCATTTCCAACTACGTGACTGAAGTCTACTGTCTACTGGCCTGTTGCTTCTAAAACAAGGTACTGCTCTTAATTTCAGGAAGTCAACAGGGACAAGCTCCTAAATATCTTTGCGAATCGGTGTCTTCTGTGGGTGGATGAACATGATCTAGTTCTCCGAGGAAGGTCTGGACCCTTTTATGTGGAATGGCCTCACACTGAATCCTCAGTAAGATCTTAATCGGGGCCGCACTCATCCCTTTGCTGTTTCAAGAGTTTACAATTTCCTTTGGGCTGTCACTTTCAATAGGAAAATACTGTACGAGGCATATTATAAGTCCTCGTATGCCAAGATGCGGTTTATAGAAATTTGACCAATGAATATTTTAAAATGCTTTTTTCATTAATTCATTTCAGAATTTATATAGTGCTTCTTCAAGGGGACTGCTCTGAAGCGCTCCATGCTCTGGCTCGGCAAAAAACAGTTTTGAGTTTACAAAAAATTGTTTCACTAAGTGACCCAGGAACCAGACATAGCTCCTGTGAGAGCCCATTCCATACAACCATGCCCACCACAGAAAAGGCTCTATTCTGCATGATTGCAGTTCGTGCACAGGTGCCGAGGGCACGCCCTTCTGTGCATAATGTGGAGGAGCAGGGGCCTTGTATACCCGTGGAACAACAGAGACATTGCAGGTAGTCTGGGGAAGTACCAAGCTGACATTGCCGAACCGGAGCAGCGATCCTATGTTCAATTTACTGCCAGTGCAATGTCTCCAGCTACATGTCGACCAAATTTAAGGATATGTCCATTTGGACGTGCTGCAGCCTGCAGAGCATGAGACTGGGTTAAGGCACATTTTTTGATTGTATGGGTGTCGAGAGTAGAGTGATTAGCAGTGTCAATATGGACTGTAATGAAAGGTGGGACGGAGGGAGTGAGGGATGAAGTGAGTGGAGGTAAGCAAGTAAGGTGGTGACATCACTAGACGTTGAGACTTCAATGCTTTTGATTTGTTCATGTGAGTAACGGCCATTGAAAACACGATTATTTTTGTAGGGGTATATGGAATTCAGTCAACATTTTTTGGCTGCAGTTTCTTTCATCTTCCATTTTCTTTGAAAACTTTTCTTATTGCATGCAGATTTGACAGTTTCAATATTTTTATATATTGCTAATGTTTTGTTTGTTTCATATGCATATTCCGTCAAATTGGCATGCAATGGCGATTTCACGTCAATTCAACCAACATAATCGACATGACTGACTCCAACTGCCATGATATTTGGTACACCTGTTGGGCTATGTAAGACGTGCCAAAAGTTGCTAACAAATTTGTTCAAGTCAGCTACTTCTCGAGATACGGGTCATCGAAATTTGACCCCAACTGCTCGACCTCGTTCCCTTGTAAGTCTGTATCACGGCTTGTATGAGAGCTATAAAGGTGTTCTGGGTGTCAATATTCAGCACTTTTGATTACCTATTTCAGTAGATTATTTGTGGCTGTTTACAAGCTTGACAGACCATATTTGACAATTTAGCACTTTAACCTTGACCTTTTGTGGTCTTTTTTAAAAGTGAAAACAAAATAACACTTGTAGACTGAACATCCTCTGAGGAAATCAGAATGGGATCTATATATGATTCTCGTGCTATAATTAATTATTTTATCTATATCTACGCCAAATTGCATATACAGTTTTTTAAATTGGAATCACCTGATGTTTAACTTTGGTTTTAAGCATAATGATAGAGAAATAATTATAGCGAGAGAACCATTAGAGATCCCGTTTCTGATTACTTCAGAGGATATTCAAGATGCATCAATCTATAAGTGCGATATTTTTAATATAAAAAACGCAAAAGGGAACAAGGTCAAGGTTAGAGTGCTAAATAGTCAAATATGGCCTTTATGTTACACTTTTAAACAGTTATAAATAATCTACTCAAATAGGCCAACAAAAGAGCTGAATATTGACACCAAGAATACCTAGGTCTCGTGGAAGCTGAGATACAGGCATTCAATCATGCGAGGTCGAGTGGGTCGGGTTTGACACTCCATTTATATCAGCGTGTAATTGACACAATGATTTTTTCTTCAGTTTACAGGTGTCTGCTGTGACTCAGCAAGTGTGCCAGATTTCAAGTAAATCGGAGTTGCTGATGTCAATTTTGGTTGTAAATTTGTTAGAATCGACACGGAATCACCTGTATGCTTAAAAGTGTTTTGTTTCATAGGTCTATTCTGTCAAATCAGCTTGTATTTTAAAAAGCGTTGTGTCTACATTGTGCAGGTCGACCAGTATTCTAAACGCTTCTGCCGGATTCATCTGAATTTGTGGCGTGTTTTCATCTATGATGGTAGTAGTACCATAGTCCATCTGGAATTCGGCACACCATATCTTTCTTGGTATGTACAGAGTGGGCCAAAAAGTAAGTCAAAGTAGTAATGCTTAAGTCAAGTTTTATAGTCATATGTATCGTATTCACGTATTGTATACTAGCTGGGGTTCCTGGCCAATCTCCTACTTACCCACCATCACTGCGCCCCATTCGCTTCCTCCCTCAATCCCTCCATCTTCCTCCCTCCATCCTCTCACCTCCGTTTCTTCACCCCTCCCATACCTTCCGTCCCTCTGTCACTTATCCCCCCGTCCCTCCCTCTCACACACTTCCTCCCTTCCCCTCACCTCCCGTCCCCTCACCAATCACTACCTATCCTCCATCCCTACCTATTTTCCTCTGCTCAACTCCCGTCTCCTCCGTACATCCCTTCCTCACTCACTCACTTCCTCACTCACTTCCTCCCCTCCATCCCTCCCACACTTCCTCCGTCCCCTCACCTTCCCTTCACCTCCTGTCCTCTCTTTCCCTCCCCCCTCCGTCCCTCCCTTTCACACACTCCCTCCCCTACACCTTCCGTCTCCTCACCAATCGCTGCCTATCCTCCATCCCTACCTATTTTCCTCTGCTCAACTCCCGTCTCCTCCGTACATCCCTTCCTCACTCACTCACTTCCTCCCCTCCATCCCTCCCACACTCGTCCTCCGTCCCCTAACCTTCCCTTCACCTCCTGTCCTCTCTTTCCCTCCCCCCTCCGTCCCTCCCTCTCGCACACTCCCTCCCTCCTTCCCCTCTCCTCCTGTCCCCTCAACTCTTATCACTCCCATTCCTTCCTCCCTAGCTATCTTTCTCCGCTCACCCCCCGTCCCTTCCGTCCATCCCTTCTTCACTCAATTCCTCCCCTCCCTGCCTCCCACCCTATTCCTCCTTCCGTCGCCTCACCTCCCATCCCCTCACCTCCTGTTTCCTCACTCACTCCCTCTATTTCCCCTCTTTGTTCCTCACCCCGTCCTCCCCTCACCTCCTCCCGTCTCCTCACCTCCCATGGCCTCACTTCATGTCCCCTCTCTCACTCCGTTCCCTTCGTCTATCCCTTCCTCACTCACTTCCTCACTCACTTCCTCCCCTCCTCTCCCTGCCTCGCACTCTTCCTCAGTGCCCTCATCTCCCGTCCCTCACCTCCTGTTTCCTGGACATCCTCTGAAGAAATCAGAATGGGATCTCGAATGGTTCTCTCACTATAATTATTTTTTTCTAAAATTCACGGGTAAAATTTTCCAATTTCTGAAGACTGGATATTGAAATTTGCACAGAATTTTAGACAAAATAATTATGGCTAGAGAAACATTGGAGATCTCATTCTGATTTCTTCAGAGGATGTTCAAGACTCTTCAGTCTTTATGTGTCGTTTTCAGATTTTAAAAAGACCGTGAAGGGTCAAGGTTAAAATTTTGAACATCCTCTGAAAAAATCAGAATGGGACCTCTAATGGTTCTCTCGCTATAATTATTTTGTCTATAATTCCACTCAAAATTGGAGTTCAACATATGGGCGATTCCAGTTTCAGAAGATTGGATATTGAAATTTGGACAGAATTATAGAAACACACGTCCAAAGGAACATGGTCGAGCGTTTCGGATCAAAGTTTGACGACTCTTATCTCAGAGTGTGATTGACCCCAGAAATGTTTTTCTTGGATTTACACATTCCAGGTCAAATCAACACAATTTTAAATTAAAATCTGCATCATCTCCGATTTTGATGAAATTTGGCAAGATGGTAGAACCCAATGAGAAACGCTCAAAACCAAAATTCTAGATTTTTGGATCCAGTGCTAGCAAATAATATCAATTTGTTAATGACTTAATATATATAGTTGTGGAGAGCATCGAATAAAAAGGGACAGTCAAGTATATATTAACATGCGGTTCGCACCCTTGGGTGACATTCAAAAATCATGAAAAAACTACTGTAGCGCCCACTCTGAAATTTTCACCAACTCTTTAGAATGGTGAGATCCTTGAATGGTAAAAAGTTCATAAACTTTTTGAGAGTACAAAATGACCTGGGTCAGGGTCAATAGGTTACAGATGCGCACATTTTTTGTTACTGAAAATACCTTGCCCAAACAGAGCATTCACTCAGCTTTAATTTGGTATTTCACTTTTGTTTCTAGGTGCAATCGGAGCTGAGATACAGTAGTTTAAATCTCGTCCTGTCAGCGCAAATCGGGTCGTTTGGGTCAAGGTTCAATGACATATCTCGGAAACCGGTAGACCCAAAAGTCTAGAAATTTGGTTTTAAGCGTTTCTTTTTGGGTTCTACCATCTTGCAAAATTTCATCAAAATTGTAGATGATCATACCGGAACACTGTGATGGTTTGACCTGGAATGACCCACATGTTTCATCTAACCCAAGAAAAGTGCTAAATTTCAAGTAAATTTGAGTCGGTCATGTCAATTTTGGTTGTAAATTTGGTTGAATTGACATGGAATCCTTTTCCTTTTTGTTGATTTGATCGCATGATTAAAACTACACCCGGGACTATATTTAGAATTTTGCTCCGTATATACGACTCTAATGCACGTTGTCACCAGTGATTAAAATGAGTTTCAGTTGTCACTGCAATGGCACATCGCGATGGCATTTTGTTTATAATCTGGCTTTGCTGGTTCACCATCATTCAATTTTTTACTTGGGGTACAATAAAAACAAAGTTTGAGAACCACTGCTCTATTGCAGGTGATGTGTAGTACTGTAGAGTTAACTGCAGAGTATGTATAATCTTTTATTATAAGCTTTATTTTATTCTAATGATGCCACTTCATTATTGCGTGTTGCTGTACTTAGTATACATACTAAGTTCGTAAAGCACAACACATAGTATCTGAATCCAAAACTTAATTGCTTTTTAGTATCTTCTATCATCAAGTGGTGATGTCAATCCTTTATGATGTCAGCTTCTCGAAGATCAGTCCACTACGACAGACAGCCTAGGTTGAGGCAAAAAGCCTGTGAAACCTTCTCCGTGTGGATGGTTACATATTGCTAAATAGGGACACTGACAGCACACTATTGTTGTGAAGATGATATGACAAAGTAGAGTGTTAGTCTACTCTCATTTGATAAAATAGAGCTAAATTATGGCAGTAAGCTAATTATGAAGAAAGTTTGCTGACTGACTGGTAATATTCTGTAGCAGCACAAATTAATTTTTACTGGATTTTTTTTATTATAAATGTCTTGTAAAATGACCTGTGTTTAAAATTTTTATACCTTTAAATGTCCTCTATTTTGATGACAGCTTGCTACGACCCTGCTCTTTGAAAATGACTGATTCCGGTTATTGACTGTTTTTTTGTAATTGGAAGTTTGAAACTATGGACTGGCACTGTGCTGTAGAAACAGCAAATAGCCTTCTGGGGCTATAAATTTCTGATAAAGGTGGAAGTTGTTGTGACTGCAGAACGTTGTGACTTGTGATTATATACTCCGTTGAATTTTACTCCAGGATAACTGAAGACCAAAACTGGGAACAGGCGTCGAAATCGCAACGAACACCATAAAGGACTTGCTGAAAACTGAAATTTTGGGAGGTGAAGTTGAAATATTCATATCTTTCTATTCGTTCAAATTTATGACATGATATTATGGAATCCTATTCTTGGTTCATTTCTCTATATAGTGGGAAAATTTGGACTGCCACAGCCCAACATCGTGCCTTTGCCTCTGTCTGCCTTTACTGTGGAATGGCGTCTTCCTATTATTCGTTCCCAGATTTTATCTGGAGGCTTTACTTTTTCTGCCTGTTGTCTTAAGACTTTCTTTTTCCAGGAGTTCTTCGCACTGGGAGCGCCTCTGATTAGTTTGTACTGTGAGAGGTGCTTTATAAATCATAGAATAGAATATAATACTATGAAGAATTCTGAGGATTGCAATTTTTGAGGTTAATTTTAGCAGGACTCAGCGGCACTTTTGTCAGGCACCCTCACAATAAATTGCAAAGTACACTATGTGTGAGCTCTAGTGTGACATTTTAATTAAAAATTGTATTAATTTTTGCTGTGATACTATTAATGAAATTTTGGATTTATGTTTTCAGATGTTCCTGCGTTCATCGATCCGTAACAGAGTAACAGATCTCATGGAAAGCAAGTCCGCGGCTTTCCCCAAAAATCTACCATAAATGGACATTGTAGTCTAGCAGGAACTTTGGAACTTGATAAGAGATTATAATTTCACAAATTGAGAATGGAAAAACTGAATATAAATACGAATATAAATTATGATTAATTGTTATGTCCTATTTGGAATAATATAAAAGTTACTTCTTCACTTTTAGGATTTGTTGTTCTAACAGGTGATTTAGCCTGATTGGTACTGACCATTATGTTCGGTTAAAGGCTATTGTTGCTGTTATTGTGTTACTATTGCTAATGGTATGACTTGAAATAATGCTGAAGATTATAATATAGTATCATTGTTATTAAGATTATGATAATATGAAAGTTACTTCTTCACTTAGGATTTTTTGTTCTAACAGGTGATTTAGCCTGATTGGTACTGACCATTATGTTCGGTTAAAGGCTATTGTTGCTGTTATTGTGTTACTACTACTGCTATTGCTAATGGTATGACTTGAAATAATGCTGAAGATTATACTAGTATCATTGTTATTAAGATTATGATTACTAATTATGACTATATAATTATTATTTCTAATACTAACACTGCTGTTAGCATCAGTACTGGTTTCTTATTATGTTAGTATAAAATGCATACCTATTGTGTAAAAACATTGCTGGGTCATTCCGTGCAAAATCAACAAAATTTCCAACTTTTCTCCACTCTCCGTGCACTCTTCTGTGCATAGCATGGATTGGCATGGTCAAGTAATATTTGCTGTCTTTGATATGAGGAATTAATACGAATTTTTTAAAAGTGTTGAAATATTTCTCGCCGAGCCCATTTTTGTCATGTTTGCAGACACACTACACTGGCAACATATGCAAGAAAGAAATAATTTTTTGTGGTTTTATTCAGCTATTAGTGGAATCTTAATTGTGCAATTTATTTGTGTCTGGGTTGAAATGAAATGCTGTAGCACTTTTCCAAAAGCCCTTCATCTTCGTGACAGTGGTCACTTTCAGCTGACCAAATGGGCATGTGGACCACCTGCTAAACAAGTCAAATGCACATCATTGGAAAGCTTGAAGAAAAACTTTTTTACTGATACCACACTCTTGTTGGTGCTCCTAAGAATAAGCTATTAAAATATTTTTTAAGCATCCGCAAATTTTAATGCAAATTTGCATTTTCAAATTTCCCCCCCCCCATTTTCAGACGTCAATAACTTTTGATGTAGAGCAGCTGAAGACATTTGGTTTTCAGTTCTGTGCATAGCATAGATTGGCAAGGTCAAGTAATATTTGCTGTCCTTTATATGAGGAATTCATTTTAAAAAAAGGACAAGTGTTGAAATATTTCTTGCCGAGCCCATTTTTGTCATGTTTGCAGATGCACTACACTGGCTGCATATGCAAGAACAGAATAATTTTATATTTGCTGAGTCTTCTCCCTGTGTCATCAATAAACACAATAGGACCTAAATATTGGATGATGAAATTGTTCATGAAATAGAATCTCTGTTCAAGAAATTTGCAGAAAAACACTTATAAATGTTATAAGAATTACAACAGTGGAGGAACACTGAATATGCTCTTTATGTGCAAATTTAGAGGATATTATTGAAACCTTCATCCTTCTTTTTAACTTTAAATTAAATGTTATTTGATTGTGTTTGCACCAATGCGAACAGCAAAAATCAGGTCATTATATCGCTTGTTAGCGATATAATGACCTTATCCTCAGAACACCAACAAGAGATTGGTATCAGTAAAAATGTTTTTCTTCAAGTTTTCCAATGATGTGCATTTGACTTGCTTAGCAGGTGTTCCACACGCCCATTTGGTCAGTTGAAAGTTACCACTGTCAAGGAGATGAAGGGTTTTTGGCAAAGTGCTACAGCATTTCATTTCAACCCAGACACAAATAAATTGCACAATTAAGACTCCACTAGTAGCTGAATAAAACCACAATTTTTTTCGTTTCTTGCATATGCTGCCAATGTAGTGTGTCTGCAAACATGACAAAAATGGACTCGGCGAGAAATATTTCGATACTTTAAAAAAATTCTTTTTAATTCCTCCTATCAAAGACAGCAAATATTACTTGACCTTGCCAATCCATGCTATGCACAGAACTGAAAACCAAATGTCTTTAGCTGCTCTAGATCAAAAGTTATTAACGTCTGAAAATGGAAAAAATTCACAAACGCAAATTTGCGTTAAATTTTCGGCCTACCCCCACCAACTTGAGTACCCCATAACTCGGTCAGTTTTCACCGTGGACACTTGAAGCTTTCCAGTTCTTCATACCAGATGATAATTGATCTTTGGTAAAATATCAAGAAAATCTGGATTGGAGAGTAGGAGGCATCGGTTGATCTGGCACGGAATGACCCTGCTGACTTTCTTTTTAATGGTTTTATTAGTACTTGCTCATCATCTTCAGTAATAACATTATTTACTCTTTTGATTCTCTAATATAATCCTCTTACTTGATGTTTTAGCTAGATTGTAGGACTGATGCCGAACTTAGGGTTTGTTGTACTGATATGCTCTCATTCTGGGTTTAATCTAAATATTTGTTTGCTTATATCTTGGCAACTGTGACCATCCAGTGTAAGCCGTTGCATACTGGAAATCATGGCCCATCCCTTAAGCTATTGCTCGTTTAGGACTTCGTTTATAGTTGATGATTGTTTGTTTGATTGGTAATGTTCAAATGCAATTAAGTCATTGACTTTAGCAAATTATTATGCTGATGATTGCATTAATAAAATTAACATTGAGGTTTCCTGTTCTAGTGTAATATTGTATTGAATGGTTCACACTACTTTATGGTTCATTGTATAGGATCTCCAAAAGAATCCATGGAAGTAGCACTGAAGGTTCTATATAGTAACCTAAGCAGCATTTTTCAAAGCACATTACCTATCCTGCTAGAAAGGTCGCCATTCCTGCTAGAAAGGTCAAGAAGTGACCTGGTGAAGTAAGCTTCCCATTCCTGCTAGAAAGGTCAAGAAGTGACCTGGTGAAGTAAGCTTCCCATTCCTTCTAGAAAGGTCAAGAAGTGACCTGGTGAAGTAAGCTTTCCATTCCTGCTAGAAAGGTCAAGAAGTGACCTGGTGAAGTAAGCTTCCCATTCCTGCTAGAAAGGTCAAGAAGTGACCTGGTGAAGTAAGCTTCCCATTCCTGCTAGAAAGGTCAAGAAGTGACCTGGTGAAGTAAGCTTCCCATTCCTGCTAGAAAGGTCAAGAAGTGACCTGGTGAAGTAAGCTTCCCATTCCTGCTAGAAAGGTCAAGAAGTGACCTGGTGAAGTAAGCTTCCCATTCCTGCTAGAAAGGTCAAGAAGTGACCTGGTGAAGTAAGCTTCCCATTCCTGCTAGAAAGGTCAAGAAGTGACCTGGTCAAGTAAGCTCTAGAGGTTGCTATATAGTTACCTTAACTATCCACCTGACGGACAAACACGAAGTAACCTTGACCTTACTTTGTGGCAACATAGAGAACTTACTTCCGAAGTTAGTTATGGAGGATACCATATAATATAGCTTAACCTATCCACCTGACGGACAAGCCGAAGTAAGCTTAACCTTACTTTAAGGTGTGGTTCGCGTTTAGAGTGTACGCGGGTATACAGCGTATACTCACCTCACAAAGGGTGTGTGGGTATACGCGAGAGAAAGGCAAAGGCTATTCAGGTGTATTTTTGAACAAAACCCAGAGCGAATGACTAAAAAAAAAAAAAAAAAAAGGTCGTCAGAAATTTTGG
Organism: Lumbricus terrestris; assembly: GCA_949752735.1. Lineage (NCBI taxonomy): Eukaryota > Metazoa > Annelida > Clitellata > Crassiclitellata > Lumbricidae > Lumbricus > Lumbricus terrestris. Next base: position 18,135,386 of record OX457051.1, on the reverse strand, counting down.
CGGCGAAAATGGAAAATTTTCATGAGATTTCGGCTGACGACTAAAAAAAAAAAAAAAAAAAAAAAAAGGTCATCAGATTTTTCGGACGGGAAAATGGGGAAATTTTTGCCGGATGACAGCCGCCAGAAATTTTTCCCCGAAAAAGTCGGTTTTTCTCCTGGTCAGCGTATACTCACCTCAAAATTTACCAGTACAGCCCTGGATAGACCCACATAAGTTTAAGTCTTCAAGAATCATGTTTCTCAGCGTGAAGCGAAATCGCGCTGATAGTTTGAAAACAGCGTAGGCCTAGGCTATTCCATAATTTATTAGAAATTTGAATTTTATTTAAGACCAACATTGTGACACAGTATACGCAGTTTGATAAGAATGACGAATGCCAACATGAAGCTTTGTCACATAGATTTTCAGACTACACCCGTTGCGATTGTCCTTTTACCACCAATGAAGAACACGTCACATTAATTCCCATCTATGACATCATAGAAAATAACGTAATTTACCTTTGTTCTCTCGCGAGTTTCGGGTAGGCCTACAGTCGATTGATTTCTGGCAATGAAGTGGGCAAAAAAAGCAACGATATGCTTCGAAAATTTCCACAAAATCGATCAAAAAGACGACAAAAGTTGACGAAGGATGTTGAAGAACATTTACCGAACCGAGCGGAAGTCGATCATCGAAGCAAAAAAGAAATTATTCGAAATGTAAGACAGATATTTATTTCATTTTCGTCATTTGAAAGACGCAAAGTGATCGGTCAGTAAGTAAGGAAGTATGGTGAAGCATGAGGCAATGAAGTGAAAAGCAGTTCGATGCAACTAAAAAGCGAATTGAAGCAAACCCTGAAAACTATAGGCTTAGTAAGCCTAGGCCTAATTATGCAAAAAGGTAAAAAAAATTGTGGCTAGCATTGCCTTCTTTTACTGCATCTGTTGGTAGTTATTTTGGTTCGTTAAAGAATTGATATAGCATAGGCTAGGGCGGTTTACAAGCAACCGTTTGGACAGTTTCACATATTGAACGCAATGATACAGCAGTATATTATTATATTCCCGAAAGGCATGGGAATCCATCCAATCTGCTCTGTACGTGTTATGTCTCTTTCTAAAGATCGCATCCAGCATTATGACGCGCATAGTCTATAGCATTATGACGTCATTTTCATTAAAGTCCAATTTGACGTCATGCATGTATTTTCCAACGGCCTCATTATATTTTCGACGATGGACGTCATTTTTATGTAAAAAATCTTGTAATTATTTTAGGTCTAAGAAACCATTCCGAAAGAATGCAAAAACCTGAAGACATCCGGAATATTATGCTAATAGACTCCGAAGACAGGGCCGTGTTTAACACAGGTCCATTCGGTGCGGTGCACCGAATGCCCTGAGGCCTGAGCCGAGTGTTTTGTTCCTATATTGGCCAAATGTCTTATGCGAGTGTAGCGAGTCACGGTGTTATTTAGGCATAAACCTTTTGTAAAATCAGTAGCCTAAGTGTAAGAAAACATTAATTAAAAGTGTGGCTACCATAAAAGCCCTATAGGATGATATAAATTTCTTCGTGATATACTTATTTACACGTGGGCCCGTAGCTTTTGCCAAAACCAACGGCCGCTCGAACGATAGGCTACTAGGCCCCTGCGGTAACACTTTGCACCGACACCCGAGGAACCTTAAACACGGCCCTGTCCGAAGATTTTTGACGTGGAATGAAGATGTTTGAAATGGAAGAGAGAAGACGTAGCTCAGTTGAGAGAGCGTTGTAGTCCGGGAAGTAAGCGTAACATTGTGCATATTATGAGAACAAGCATAAAATATATATATATTTAGAATCAGGAAGGAACCAGGTTGAAGACCTGCTACACCCACATTCTCGGAATTCTAAAAAAAAATCGAAATTTTTGCATGGGCGATATGAAGGTTGCACTATAGAGATAAATGAACAAATATCAAAAAGATTTAATTTTTAGCCTAAATAAATTGGTTTTTGGGGTAAAATACAAAGAAACAATATCTGTACATAATAACTAAGGTCAAGAATAAAAATATTTTCACAGTAGAATGTCATTTTATTCATTTTTTAAATGTTTTTAAACTTAATTTTTACAATTATTTTAATTATTTAAATTTTGCGCATGAATCCAGTATAATACAATTGCATACTGTGTGTGTGTGTGTGTGTGTATGCTTTATCGCACTCAAACCATAGGCCTACCATTTTCAAGCATAGACAAGTTTACGGGTGTATACCATACATAGGCATGAGACAAACATGCAGACAATCAAGAAGCCACGCTACAAAAGCATTAAAATTTTGCAATCCGAGCTATTGGTCGATAAACTGATCGAGTAGTCATTATCGCGACTCGGGTTCAAGCCTCGCTCAGGGCAGAAATTTATTTGAATTTTCTGTTAGCTGCCAGTGGCCTATAGGTGCCGGTATATTGTACTAAAGCCTTAATCTTAATCTGTCTGTTGCTTTCCGTTGTCGGTGGAGCGATCGATGAAACATCTCTTGTCAGGATTGATCGTCTTCGGAGGTGGCAATTAAGGCAAATCGTCTTCAATCGGAAGGCGGCGCTTCTTGCGACTGGAGCGACATCTGTCGCACACGATGCAACTACAAAGTCGTTGCTGCTTAGTGTCGCCCTCCTTCTTTCTCCAGGCTTGGGACTGGCACTCCAAAAGCACGAGCAGTGGCGAAGTTGTTGCAGACTACTATAGTTGCAACATTGTCGTAAGAATATATCTAGAAGGTTCTTATGGAAATAGCCCTAAACCGGAATACAGTGATCATTTAACAAAGATGTTAGTTAAGTCATTCATAAAGGTATTGTTGCCATTGATATGTACTATATAGTAACTGGATAGGTAAAGCTTCGGTTACTGGTCTATGGCAGACGGCGAATCACACGTGACTTCCGGTATGGGCAGCGTGTACTTGTTTATATGTAAACCCATGTTAAATTCGTCAACTTTAAAGACTATTTTCAAGAAATCGGGTCAGTGGCCGCTAAATACATTTAGGTTGATTGTTTTGTATGTCACTCAACTCAAAAACCCCAGGCTGGTTTTAAACAATTTTGTATCATTGCTGAGAAATTTGCGTTTTAAAGCGAAGTGGTGTGCCGCCTATCCTTTACTATGGTTTGCCTCTAGGAATTCTGGGAGTTGCCCCAGAGAATCTTGGGATTTGCCCCAGAGAATCCTGGGATTTGCTCTTGGCTTGCCTCAAGGAATTCTGGGATATGCCCTTAGTGAGCGATAATCCGAGCTTTCATATGCAATTAGCTATCCAGTAACTATATAGTATATATCAATGATTGTTGCATTCTATGATAGGTTACCATAATAATATTATGTCTATGCTAAGCCTCTTTGTTGTATTGTGTAGATGCACGGGGCGATGTTACCGTTCACTATGATGGAACTTTTCGTGACTGGAATGAGGAGCGACACCTGGCAACAGCTGTAAGTTATTAAAACCAAGCTTAAACATAATATTATCTAAGCATTATACAGTCTTAAAAATTGTAACTCAGCCACTGCATTGCCCTGTGTCTGACAGAGTAGGTGTATGAAAGGGTGATCCACCCCCCCCCCCAATGTCTTTCTATTGAATTAGGATCTGACAATCTGTCTAATGTCTTTTCCTCTGCTTTTTCTCTTCCTTTTGTCTCACTTTGGTCTGCCTCTCTGTGTTCGTTCTTTATTTTAGGTCTGTCTGTACCTATCTCTTTTCTATTCTCATGTTGGTTGTCATATAACTTACTTTGACAGTTTCTCTTTGTTAGGGTATATTATATCTTCTTCCCTGCATTGAAACACAAATTCAGACAACTTAATTGGCAACACGTAGAATACACTCAGTTGTCCATATGGTTTTCATTAGATGTCTTCTATGAGTATCATATCTTCTGCTGTATGTCATTAATTTATTGGTTTCTATTTATAATGTTTTAGATTTTTTAAAGTCATTATCCAGCTGTTGAGACTTGAAAGTTTCTCATAATTAATTTAAACGAATTATTCAAAAACTAATTTGGCGATTTTCTTTACCTAGAGACTGCAGTCCTTTTTAATGTCTTATCGACCAAAATTAAGAGCTAGCTTGAGGCGCTACTTAAATTACATTAATTAATGCATAGAAGTTATAGAACGTGAGCGTGTTGATATAAATTACAGAGGCCAGAGACTTGTCCGGCAGTTTTGGCACCGTCCGTCCTGGCCGCCTAGTGACTTGTCCGGCAGTTTTGGCACCGTCCGTCCAGGCCCCCTGTCAGCTCTGTCAGCTGTGGCACCGTCGTCACTGACATAGGTGCAATGTCAGTGACGACGGTGCTACTCTGACATCTGACATGGCGTGCTGGCTGTTGGCCGGGATTTGTTTCCAGCAGCAATCGACCGCTTGGATTTGGAAAGAGGATCTTCACTCGAAGGATGATCGCAATTCCGGACAGATCGATCGAGCGACCAAGACGATCCAGTTGACCGACTCTCGTGGAAGCAGCTATGGGTTAGTTTGGGTTTCTACGAAATTCAATGTGCGATGTAGGCCTATCATGTGTAGGCCTAGGCCCCTATTGGCTGCTGTTAAAATCGTCATGTCATGTAGCCTAATGATGTTAAGTATTATCAGAATCTGACAGAATGTCGACCATGATATCGATCAGCCAGAGCTGCGAGACGAATGCTTATGCTTTTTGTATTTTTCCACTCTCTTCTTCTAGTTCTGTTTGTCTTATATTTTCTTTATAATTTTATTTAACTTATAAACATATCTATCGCTGTTTTAACTTTAGTCACATCTCTTTCAAATTGCTTTCACATGATCGTCTGACTTCTTGTTTTTCCGACCGTTAGTTTTCTTCTCTTCTGCATTTGGATTGTGAGTTTAGAGTTTAGACTGTGATTTGACTTGAAGCGAGCCTTGATTGATGTCTTGGTAGCCTAAATTAATGATGATGATAATCGGCATTACAAATTAGTACGCCTATAATTCATTGGGTTAGATTAAGTTTATAATGACTTAAATTACTTAACATCTTTGTTAAATGATCACTATAATAATAATAATAATAATAATAATAATAATAATAATAATAATAATAATAATAACTTAATAAGTAATTATAGTAACAATTAACAATTTATATGGTGCCGTAACGCGGCCATGCCTCACAAACGGCTGACTACGAGATAAGCCATTAATAGCAATCTGATAGGATTTGATTTGAAAGAGTACACTTAGACGGCCAATCTGATGTCCTGTGGAAGACTGTTCCAACATCTAGAACCAGCAACCGATAATGTGCGTGGTCGAAACGTACGTGTCCTCATCTTCCGTACACGAAGGTCAGTCTTCCCAAGCGACCTGTACAGAATTATGGTTTACTATCATTTGGTCGAAAGTCATTTGGTCGAAATCATTTGGTCGAAATCATTTGGTCGACGATGAAAAAATCGAACGATCAAAAGTCGAATGATCATTTGGTCGACAATCAAAAAGTCGAACGATCAAAAGATCGACATTGAAAATGAAGCATGTTAAGAGAATTCCAACGATTTTACTACAAGTGCGCACACTCAAACATACATACACACACTCCGACACACACTCACCTACACACTTGAACCCCGATCAGTCTGTGAGAGAGGAAGGTTGTGATCTACAGAAAGTGAAATGAAAACAAAATTAATTAGCCAATAAATTAAGGAGAGTGTATATATGCCTAACGGACTGTAAGACGAAAGGTGCCCATGTTCGCTATTCGGCTTTGGAATGTGCACGCGCAAGTAACAGAGGACATCCCAAAAACGAACAACTCAGTCGAAGGTATGTCCCATTATCTTTTTCTATTATAGATTACACTTCGTATGCGGTTTTACTCTATGATTAATGGGCACCAGTAGCCTGCACCGCGGGTTCTGTCAGCTGCTTGGTGCCTATCATTCTTCAATATGGAAGTTTATTGAGGCCCTGAAGAAGGAGCAAAGCTTGAACGAACTGAAGCTGGAACAATTCTTAGCTGGACAACTTTCGCCTGCGGGAAAGAAGAAATTCAAGGACTGTGCTGAACAGCTGAAGAGAGTCGTTGCTGAGTAGCCTATGGAAAGCGCCCGAATATGGACTATTTGAGGGGCATTGCTCATGCACAACCTTGAGTTGCAAGCATAGGCTAATAGTGACATTTTTTATATGGACAATCTTTATATATAATGACGCTATAGATGTATAAAACTATCCTTAGCATTGAATTAGCATACAAATGATAAAACTTGTAGTAAAATCGTCCGAATTCTATTAAACATGCTTCATTTTGAATGTCGATCTTTTGATTTTCGGCCTTTTGATTGACGATCTTTTGATCGTTCGACTTTTTGATTGTCGACCAAATGATCATTCGACTTTTTGATCGTTCGATTTTTTCATCGTCGACCAACTGATTTCGACCAAATGACTTTCGACCAAATGATAGGATACCCAGAATTATAGTCATACGGTGTACCTAGATCTCACATAGGCATATTCTGTCTGCTTACCCCAGTCTTTCTGCTACAGACGACTGACCCTACTTTCATTCAGCAAAGTCCATCCATCCATCCATCCATCCATCCATCCATCCATCCATCAGTATCCGAACATCCATTCGTCATCTATATAGGCCTATATGAATGTATGTATATACGTACGTACGTATGTAACAGTATGTATGTTTGTCTGGCTGTTTCTGTTTCACGCTATTATCATGTCTGCACTCTCGCACTTCGTTTGCTAAACCAGCTGGTTGACTGCACGGCTAAGATTGGCAGCAGCACGTCGTTCTCAGTCAGTGCATGTTAAAGTGGTTTGGGTTACCGTTAGAGTGAGCAGTGGGAAAGCTGAATGTGGGAACGCTGGTGAAGAGTTTAATTGAAATGCATGTTTTAGAATTCCATCATGATGAGCAGTGGGAACGCAAGCCAAGAATTCGAGAGCAGTGGGAACGCCGTTCCCACCCACTTTAAACCCTGGTCGTTTTGTAAATAGCCTACTATTTAGTTGCTGTTTAGATTAATTATAATTATTGTAAATATTACATGAACTGTTATATCGTGATATTATCTATTATTATGATCATAATGTTATTATTTTATGCTATAATGCCTAATACAATCGAATTATAATGAGTATAATTTACTGTTTATATTTGTACGAATCAATTTTTTTATTGCTAAAATGACATAAATGAGATTCCCTCCCAGAGAGCTGACAAAATATAACAATGGTTTTTAGTTGCTGTTTACGTTATTGTATTACATGAACTGTTGTAATATACTGTGACATGATTTACTATTATATGATTATAATGCTATTATATACTATTATAAAATATGAAACTATCATATTACAATTAATGAGTATAATTCACTGTTAATATTTGTACAAATACCATTTTTTGCACAACTAAATTGTTTCTCTCCAGTGCTATAGATTTCAATCTGTCAAATTTCAAAAATGTTTTGTTCATTGGACACCTAATAAAACAACATCATTACTACATGGCCTCCATTTTCAAATTTTGTTAGTTTAGTAGTTCTTCCTTGGTTTGTGTACCATTAAAAAAAAAACATTTCTGCTAAGGAAATAATGCCAATACATTTTACTGTTTTTACATATCGCTGAAATTCAATTTATATCAATTGCCGTGGTTGGGCGGGGACCTCTGAGTAGCTTTCCTGAAAGGGCGCTATAAAATTTTTTGAAATAATAACAGTAATAATAATTTTCGTTTATTCAACAATCCGGTTAACATACCGCAACTGGTTACAGTATACAGTATGAAGCATTCACAAGAAACCAAATCACAGAAGAAATAAATTACAAATCTGCAGCCATGCCAGGCCAGTGGCGGCGCTAGGGGGGGGCTGGGGGCTAAGCCCCCCCCTACAAGAGGCTCAACCCCCCCTAAAAAAGGGCCATCCGGATTTTTTACCATTGAAACATCCACGATTTTAGGCTGACGACTAAAAAAAAAGAGAAATTTTGGCGGCGAAAATGGAAATTTTCATGAGATTTCGGTTCGTGACAAAAAAAAAAAGGTCGTCAGAAATTTTGACGGATGAAAATGTGAAATTTTCGTCGCGAGGCTTCAGCGCCCCTGAAACTGAAATCCTGGCGCCGCCACTGTGCCATGCACAAGTTTTCTGTAGCCTACTTTATCTGCCACCTATGGCAGGGGTTATTTTAAGGAAATTTCTCAACTGCACATAATTGACAGAATCAGCGGCGGCGCCAGGATTTCAGTTTTTTTTGGGGGGGGGGATTAAAGGGGGTTAATCGTCAATTTTTTAAAAATTTTACATGGGGGAAAAATGGATGACCTTTTTTAGGGGGGTTTAGCCCCTTAGCCCGCCTCCCCAGCGCCGCCACTAAACGTCCGGTTAGAAATTTGAGGCATTACCGGACATGTGAGGCGCGGTGGTATAGTGGTGGCGTCATTGCCTTGAAGCCGGAAGGTTCGAGGTTCGAATCCACCTCGCCGAGTAAGGACCTTGGGCAAGTTCTTCGCTCACAATTGCTCAGCGCTTCGGCGTGAAACTCCGATGCAGTGTCCGCTCTGCATTCGGGAGCGCCTCTGAGTAGAGAGAGCTTGAAGGGGCGCTATAACAAGTGCACATACAAACAAACAAACAAACAAACAAACATGGCTGAGTCCGGTAAATAATTATTGCTAGCAACAAGTGTTGGATACTTGGAGGGTAGTTTCTTATTGGGGCCATAAAAGACGTCTATTTGAGATTTTCCAATTACATTGCCGTTTTTCTAGCTCCTCAAATGCAGTCAGCCTGAGATACGTGGTAGGTATACACGTTGAGACAGATAGATTAGATGATGTTGCTTACTTTGACTGGCTACATAAGTATACAACTGGAGATAAGCCATGCAGCCATTCAACTGTACAAGTTATCCGATATTTCGACGTTATTATCATCTGGGAAGACAGAACTCACAGAAGTACCAGAGTGTGACCCAGCAGCATGCGTTAGCTCATCTGCAATGCCATATGACTATGGTATGGATAAAAAAGAACTCAGAGAAAAATCTTTGGAAATTAGCAGGGTGAGAATTGCCGGGGGGGTTGGGGGTTTCGACCCCCCCAGTCTTTCTTAGAGCCCCATGTTAAAGTATGTTTTTACACCCCAATTCCAAGTGTATAATGGTCCAACCCCCCCAGTTATTTTTCCACAATTCTCACACTGGAAATTAGACCGGTGCAAACCACCAACACTTTACGTCATTTTCGACGAAACGGCCGTCACTACGTAAGCTGTACAGCTTGCTGTAAGTTTCAAGATTTGGTGAAAAGACTTTCAGTAAAATGTCAGGTGCCACCTATTGCTATGGAGTGTGGAGTAATTTTTCGAAAAGAAACGGTACGGAAGCACTTGCAGCAGCCTTATCATTCTCAAAGCTTGAAGGCTCATCGTATGACAACCTTATCTCCGGTAGACGCTGTGAAAATGTCTGATATGGGAAGATCAATCTCAAAGGTCAATGAGAAACTGGCAGAGAAAGTCGGCAGTCTTTTCGTACACGCATATGGAGATGCAAAGAAATTAACTCTGAGTGCATTTTCATTTCCTGCAAGAGTTGTTATCAGTACTATGGCATCTGCTTTCTCATGGAATTGCGGTAAAATGACAACTGAGCAAGATTGGAACTTACAGTAGGCTACTTGACGCCAGCATCTCACAAAGAATTTTTGCAATGCATTGTACAAAGTCACCAAGAAATTCTTGCGAAAAAGCTGACCAATGATGTATTGGCATTATCCATACGATGCGATGGAACCGTAGACAGAACGCAAATTGATAAAATTTACGTTATGGCGAAAGTGGTCAGAGGGGTTGGTTCAGAGGAACAATAGGCCTACTTCTTAGGTGCCAGCGAACCTCGTTGCCGAGGCGCTAAGGGGATTCTCGAAGCTCTGGAAGAAGCATGCATTAACACAGTTGGAGAATCTGCTGCAAAGCATATACTAAGACACGCGTCCTCTTTGGTGACGGATGGAGCGTCTATCAATACAGGTGAGAGGTCTGGCTTATGGACTCTATTTCGAGCCAAAATGAGGGATCATCAATCAACATCTGTCCCTTTGTTAACAATCTGGTGTGCAGTTCACCGTTCGAATTTGGCTTGGAAATCTACCAGCAACTCTGTCAGTGAGATTGGTCATATATTTCAGAATCTGGTAGCCCTGTCCACATATTTTCACACATCAGGTCTCAGATCAAGGGAACTTCGGGAAGTCGCAGATCTTAACAACTCTCACCTCGTTGCGCTTCCTAAGCTTTTTGAGGTTAGGTGGTCTGAGTTTTCATACGCATTAGTAAATTCGGTTCTGGTATCATGGTTTTCGCTTGTTCTTTATATGCGGCAATCCAAAGATAAAGCTTCAAGTGGTTTTTTGGCATTTCTTCTAGATGAGGATAAACTCGTACTCCTGTCATTTTTGGCTGATGTTCTCACTGTCTTCAGCAGATACCAGAAATTGAAAAGACAACTAAGTCGGTAAAAGCACGGCTGTTAGCTTTAACAGAAGATGACTTACCAGGAGGGTGGACTAAGGCTCTGAAGAAGGAACTTGTGTTACAGCCAGATGGCGTAACAAAGATCCTGAAAGGAATTGAGCTAATGAGGACAAAGAAACGCCGCAAAGAACACCACCAATATGTTTCCGATTGCAGGGATGTCAATGCTGTTTGTAGAGAAGTGGTTGCCTCGCTAGTCGAGTTCCTTGACCAACGCTTTGATGTGGATGCTCAACTGATGCGTACTGCGAAGTCCTTTGCCACTCTACAATCTTCAGCAAATTTGGAAGGAGTTCACAGCATGCTCTGTCCTGATCTCGCTTTGTCCGAGCTATCTCTTGAGTTTTGGGAGTTGCTTGAAATGGACAATATTGAAGCTCTTAGACAGATGACACTGGCACAAAAAGTTCGCTTTCTTGCATCATCTGACTCATACAGAAGTGTGACAACGGTCTTGGCCCGTCTTCTGGCTGCTAAACCTCACAGCGCAGACGTTGAACGTCTTATCAGCACAAGCTCCGCTTTAAAATCTACCGGCAGAAGCAGTATGTCGGTCAACTCCGAAAATGAATACTTGTACATTTATCACAACATGCCGCCATTGATAGAATGGGATCCTAGGGCGTCCGTGCTTCTGTGGCTGCAAAAGCGAGTCCGTAGAATGAGGGACACGCCAAAAGCATCAAAACAACGTTGGTTTAAGGGAATATTTACACTTTCTGCAAGCGAACAGGCAGAATGCGATTACTCTTTTAGTCAAGATATCACCTCTGATGTTGCAAAACCAAAAGCATTTTGATCTCTAAAGTAAGTGTACGTGACCCGCCAAGGCTCGTTATGCGAGGAATAGCTGAATTGGGGAAATTTTGATACGGTCTAGGATTATTTGCGATCCTTCATGTTTATATGCTTTAATTCATGTCTATTGTTTAAAATGGTTGAAGTTGTAAACACAACAGCAGAGAAGCCCTGTGCTCCGCCTGGCTTTCGTTTTTAACTAATTATTTTGTTACAAACTGTGAATCTTGCATTTGATTTCGTTTCGCTAAGCGTTATTTGACTTGCATCAGACAGCTTGTTTGAATATGCCATGTCTTTATCTAGGCCTATAGACTTGTTTTCTTGTATTTTATGTCAATAGAGTTGTCGGTAGAAATTTAAAGTTAAATTCACGGCAAAAATGTCTTATAATCTTGTTTGTTGCAATAATAGTTTAATTAAAATATATTAGCTGCTTATATTGTTTATGCGATTGTATGTAAAAAAGTAACTGCACAAAACCTGATTTTCAACTGCACAAATTGGTTTTCCAACTACACACTTTGTGTCTAGATGCGCGTTAAAATAACCCCTGACCTATGGAATGAAATAAGAACTAAACCGAGGGTCCTAAGGGATTCGACACACCTTACCATAAGCACTTCAAGCCATTGTACTAACCCCTCCCCATAGAAAAAAGACAAATCAATTTTAATGTTCGCTACTAAGCTTACATTCAATGCACTTCGATAAACTTGTAAAATGGAATAGAATGTGTTACACCTTGATCATATACAACTGTCTATAAACATATACTGTCATGCAGAAAGTTAATGATTGATTGATTGATTCTTCATGTAATTAGGGCGACCCTGTTAGCAGAACCTTACGTTCCTTTGGGCTTACCCCTTTGACATCAATGCATGTGACATTTTCAACTACTGTTTGTTTGTGCTATACTGTATGTATACATGTATACGATGATAAATAAAAGTATTTTGATTTGATTTGAAACCCAGGAGAAAAACTTAAGAACAGCTACAAAGACAGAAGAACAGATCGTGTCACTTATTTTGGATGACGTTATTTCCATTCTGACTACTGATGGCTGGCAGCTTGAAATGCGATCCAGAACTATGCAGGTAGTTCTGAGGTAGTGTTGGCTGCATGTTAAACGTGTTTTCATGTTCCTCACGTGTCACGTCAGCTGTGATGTTCTTCACATCAACTCCGCAGAACTCGGTATTCGTAAAGTTTGGCAGACGTATGTCAAGTCTTTGTGGTCTCACCTGAATTTTAAAGCCATAGGACAAGAAATTCTATCAGATGTTTGGTGACAAACAAAGTCTGTAGTGTAACAATCAATTACCAATGATGCGAGGAGCCTTAAGCTCCCAGTAAAATCAACTGTTGACACTTTTTAATATGTATGTATGTATGTATGTATGTATGTGCACTTGTTATAGCGCCCCTTCAAGCTCTCTCTACTCAGAGGCGCTCCCGAATGCAGAGCGTACACTGCATCGGAGTTTCACGCCAAAGCGCTGAGCAATTGTGAGTGAAGGACTTGCCCAAGGTCCTTACGCGGCGAGGTGGATTCGAACCCCGAACCTTCCGGCTTCAAGGCAACGACGCCACCACTACACCACCGCGCCCCACAAATGAGTCATATGACTGTATGAAGATATAATAATTAAATGGTGACCATCAATGTATAATAATTTATTAATTACTGATGTAAATACGGAAACCCTGTTTAGCGGAACCATATGTTCCTTTGGGTTTACCTAAATTGACAACCTCCAAATGAATTTTGTAAACTGCTTGCTTGTAGGCCTATTACTATTGTGGTGGACAATAAATATTGAATGATTGATAGAACCACCTGGTGTTTGTTAAAGTTTCATTATAGTTTTTAATCTTCCTGATGATCAATCAAACTCATTTCTGATATCCCAGTTGATAAAGCTCAGTCAAACACATGCTGTCATGTTATGCACAGGCCTTGCCTTTGAGTGTTCCTCTGTACCTAAGCACTCTTCCATATTGGGTAATCAAGAAACATCTTTAACAGCACCTTGTTAGATTAATTATCAGATAGTCATGCATGCCTCGACTGAAGTAGATTCTATATTAGTAGGTATAAGCACTTGTTATAGCCCCCTTCAAGATTACTACTCAGAGGCGCTCCCGACTACAGCATGTACACTTAATCGGGGTTTCATGCTGAAGCACACGAACAATTGCAAGTGAAGGACTTGCTCAAGGTCCCTACTCAGCAACTTGAGGTGGATGTAACCTGCAACCTTCTGGCTCCAAGGCATCGAGCATGTAAGTATATCCCTTATTAAGCCAGCTGACAAACCCCATTCTGGTGGACAAACATCTAGAGTAAATAAACAAACATGAAACCCATTCTGGTAGACAAACATCAAGGGTAAATAAGGAAACATAATACATCATCCAAACAAGATAAAAGCCCAATTATTCAGTATACACATTGTAAATATCCACACAAATACATATTACATACAAATATGATCAAAGGCTGAGTTCCATCATTTTTCTGCAACTCTGATGGGTAAATGCATTGCCATATAAAAACTTCAATCTGTTTCCTTCTCATGACCGAATAATTCATCTTGCAGATAACTTGATGTGAACAACTGTTATCACTATGGTGATTATAAGGCCTGTTCAAATATTTATTTGGATAACTGCCTGTGAGACAATTGACTGTACAAATAATTTGGTTGGCAATTGTTTTATCAGCTACAGGATATTCTTCTCAATTACACATCTAACTATAGAGACCCAGATTCAGGCTTCAGCAGCACCTGTTTAGACATATCCAAGTAATCTCTGTCCTGATTTTGAGAGCTTCCTTAAAGCCACATTATGAATGTCACACAAATAGGTACATGTATACACAAGATCTCTAGAGCTACAGATTCAGCTGTAGTTAATTTCACTACACAGAATGAACGAAAATTCATTTGGACAAAGTACCTTGTCAGTGAACTGATATAGTTTGTTCGTTATGTCTCGTCCAATGATATGCTGCATGACAGTCATGAGAAACTGTTCCTTGGAGAAGAGTGTCTCTAATAATTGTCTGTTCCATCTCAAGTAACGGCATGGTGTTATAGCAATTATGGATACCTGAATTTTAAAACACACACAGTGCCTAATACATTCAAAGTTGCATAAGTCTTAAAAAAATGCATGCATCATAGTAGACATTTTGCGAATATGCCATCATTGTAGGGCGCAGTGGTGCAGTCGTTGCCTTGAAGCCGGAAGGTTCAAGGTTCCAATCCACCTCAAGTCGCAGTGTAGGGACCTTGGGCAAGTCCTTCACTCGCAATTGCTCAGCGCTTTGGCGTGAAACGCCGATGCAGTGTCCGCTCTGCATTCGGGAGCGCCTCTGAGTAGATTGCTTGAAGAGGCGCTATAGCAAGTGCACATACAAACAAAATCCTAAATATTAAGCAAGGGTCAGTTTCTGACAATTCTGAGCATCCTGATGATGTTGCTTCATGCCAAATGGTTTCTTTCGAGCATTTCCACCATTGTATTGTATTTCCGTTTAAACAATCAATACAAGAAGACAGAACGTTGCTCATTTTTAAAAAGTGCATTGGATAACACGCTGGCATGGAGAGCAAGAGGTAACGAGTTCGCGCCCTGCATAGGGCGGACATGCTTTGTAGGCTGCTATTAACGCCGATTATTGCAGGCGGTCTGTTCTGTTACTTAGTTAAGATTCATCTATTCTGTGATCCGAGTGCTTGTAAATTGTTTCAACTGCATAATTGTACACTGTAACTGGTTGTGGTCTGTTAACAGGATTGTTGAATAAACGAAAATTATTATTATTTACATGTATTTCAGTTTAGTTATTGAATTTTGATGTTTAGTTTAGTTCAAGTGTCGTTTTATATGACTGTCACGCCGCTAGCCGTTAGTAAATATCTGCACAAGGCATTCTAGATGTA
This sequence comes from Lumbricus terrestris, assembly GCA_949752735.1. Lineage (NCBI taxonomy): Eukaryota > Metazoa > Annelida > Clitellata > Crassiclitellata > Lumbricidae > Lumbricus > Lumbricus terrestris. The sequence continues at coordinate 18,120,052 of OX457051.1, read as the reverse complement.
GTAGCACTATTGTAGTCCTGACATTACCTTACAGAGTGCCATTAGCAGGCCTCCAGTTAATCTTTGATAATACAATGACCTTCAGGACTACAACTTTCTGCACATGAGTAATAATGTCTACAATCTAAAGTCTAAACCATATTGTAAATATCATGAATTACTGTGCATATGTAAAACTCAAGGAAATTAGGGTAATCAACACCAGGAAGTTGACATAAATGCTTCAGTAATATGATCATCAGTCACAATTCACAATAAGTATCTAGATAAATGGAAGTCATAAATCCCGTTCACATAAAAATCTAATTTGTCTTGCTGACATTATTGTAGCAAAACAACTTAAACAAGTTAGAGTGATGTCTAAACTTTGCAGCTCATAACGTAACTGTATACAGGCCTTTCTATGGCCTGGACTCTACTCATCTACATCCACAAAGGAGAATGCAGGGGCGGATACAGAGGGGCAAATCCGGCCAGGGCCCTCATTGAGAAATGTCCATAGAAGTGGCCCCATTAGGTTTCAACAGTAGGTTTCAATGGTATATTTCCCAGACAATTCAACTAAATGACTAAAAAGTCATGAGTTTTTCGGGCAGAGAAAATGGTATAAATTTCAAGGCAAGTCGGACGAAATGACTAAAAAAGGTCATCAGTTTTTCTGGCGAAAGAAGAAATTTTTTTACTAAAAGTATGGCCCCCACCTAGAAAATTCCTGTAGCCGTACCTGGGAGAATGTATGCATGTTTGTTGATTATTCAAGTCCAGACTTTCGCGGTTATTGACCTGAAAGTAAACCTTGCACCTAGATAGATGGCCACCAGGATCACACAGTGGAGGGACTGGCCAATCCCCTCACCGTTGGGGTGAAGTCGGAAAAACCCACAAATTTCACTAACAAAAACCACCCCATTTTCTCACCATGGCCATACACAACTATTCCTCTGACACCTTGCCTGCAGCTGAAACCTTGCACCTAGACAGATGGCGACCAGGACCACCCCACCAACACGCTGACTCCCAAACTGTGGAGCAAAAGAAGAAAATTTTCCGAGCAAAGCCTGGTATCAAGATAGTTTTTCAATAAATTGATTGGGTGTTTTTGCCATTGCCGCCCGTTTGAGTGGGTGGCATGCCATGGTGGATATTTCAGTACTTACCTGCATCCTATATGGACAACACGAACCTGCTCCATGATGGCACATCTGCAGGGCTTAAAGTGTGGCAAGACGGTCATGGACGGCGTCCAGGCACTTATTTTAAAATCTCTATACCGTCCTGCCACTTATTCGGCTAGCACACCTAAAAAGGTGAAGGGCGTCCAGGCACTTCTTTTTTACACTTTAAGCACTGCACTTCTGTAGGGTACTTGAGTAAGTCATTAATGCACACTGAATATTAAGTACATTTATAAATTATATTATAGCATCCCCAGCCACACATGTGCTTCCACCTGATGAATGAAAAAGAAATTAAGTAATAGCTGGAACTGATACACGGTAATCATGGTGAGAATTGGAGAGGGGAGGGGTTGAGGGAGCAACCCCAGTTTTTTTCTTAGGACCACACAATGAAGTCTACTTTGCACACTCCAACTCCACGTGGATCATGGTAACCCCTACCCCGTTTTTTTCTACAATTCTCATACTGGCATGATAATCAGCAAAAACAAACCCATACGGCAGGAAGTACTATTATCTTTCATTGACATTTAGTGCAACTCGATCACCAACATAATTGCATACCTTAAATGTATCATCGCCGTGAAGGGTTGATTCGAATTCAGACGAATCGAGAAACTGTTTGCTCTGGACGAGATGCAGGAACTGGCCGTTGCATGAGACATGAGCCCTACAACAGCAGCACACCCACCCACCGGGTTAGAGATAACGAATAGGAGCTCAAATATTTAATTAAGCAAACAAGGATGTAGTTTTTTGTAGTAGTGCTCACCTTCTTATCACATCCCACATAGTAACAAAGTCATTTTATATAAAATTTGATACTCTACAGTGTCTGCTGTTCATCAGACTGCCGGACACATCTATCTCATGGCACAATCCAACGCAGCCAGATAAACCTCACATGATGTAACAGTCAAATTGATGATAAACAGTCAGAACAAATGTTTTCTGCAGCAATTAGTTATGCAGTACAATGTATGGTACAGTAAATTTAATTTTTTAAGCCTGAATCAACAATAGCTAGTTCTTTAAAAAGTACAATAGTAGGTCCATTTAGCATTTTGATCCGGCTTAGATATAGTGCAAACACACCACCAATCCCACAAGACATTTATCACAGACTTATAGTGGCACGGCAAACATATCCAAATCATAAATTCAGAGATGAAAGGCACTGCATTGCATCAGTTGTCTGCTGAGAGTAAATACATTGTTCTGTGAAAGTGCAGGTATCTACCGTATCTATCCAACGTACCTAACACAACAGAATCAGCCATGAACAAAATCCAACTCATGCCTGGTCCTAAATTAACTCTCACTTAGACACTGTTGATTGGGTCCGAGGCTTGTTTGACAGAGCCAGTGATGAGTTATCCTACATCACAGATGGACTTATTATTACTGACCACATTGCCTAGGAAGCACAGCACTTTTATAGGTATTTAAATAATCTCATATTTCATAAAGGGTCTTCATAATTATACATGTACACACGTACCCACAAACACAGACACACACACGCACGCGCGCACGCACACACACACACACACTAAAACACTTCCGCTTAGACCTTCCTGTACAAGACTGCACACCAGGCAACTCACACATATAACCTTTGCCTTTTAACAATTCCTGCAATATGCTTTTTTAGCCATATTCTGTGTCAATCAAATTCGCATAAGTTGAAGACTTAAATGCATGCACATGGTGGGTGGTGGTGTAGAGTTCATTGACATGAGAAATGACAAGAACTGCTTACGTTCCACTGATCATCAAACTCAGGCAATCCATTTTGGTCACATCCTGTGTGGCATACAGCTCCCCCTGTTGCAAGGTGCACACTCTGCACCAGTCATCTGCAATCAGCTTCTTAAAGAGAATTCTAGACAGGAAACAACACAAAAAACAATTAACAACAACAATGCTCGTTATATTTAGCTTACCATGCTTAATCTGCTTCAGTTCCATTGCCATGGTTTGTCATGGAGTGTATCTGTGAGTATGCTATAACACTTTAAAGAGGAGAGTGTACTGGGAAACGGTAACCAATGCAGCCTGTCATTAAGAAGTTACCCATATATTACAAATTATGTACTCAAAAAAATCATATTTTTGACCCTCTCCTCTGTATGCACCTATACATTTTGCTGACTCCCCTATGCATACATACAAATAAGCTTCTCTACCCAGTCCCCCTTACAAAGGCTATATAGCTAAAGTCGTCTATGAAGCATGTATGTTACCATAAGCTAATATTTATTTTTGTTAAATATGATATTTGCTAGCTAAAATTTGTTGACTTTTATGGTTTACTGTTTAAATCTGAACAGAAAATAATTTTAATGTAGTTAAATGTCATCGGACGACCATAGGATAATACAGAGCTATAAATAGGCTATGCCAACCATTCATTTTGCATACGTACATGACCACTCCCCCATACGCAAATCGCCTAAATTCCATACCTCCCAGTGTTTAAAGCGTGGAAAAATAAGTGCGACGCCCCTTGTCTTTCCAAAAGAAGTGTCTGGACGCCCCTTACCTTTCCAGTCATTGCTGGCCAATAAGTGGCTGGACGACATTCAGATTTTACAATAAGTGCATGGACGCCGTCCATGACAGTCCAGCCACACTTTAAGCCCTGATACCTCCCTACCCTTCATGCACACTAATACATGGACATTGGACAGCCCTTAAAGTGACAAATGGCTGCTGTTTAAAACAGCATATTTGACACTGGTTTAGCCTAATTACTTTCTCTAATGCTAAGTCTATTGTACAATGCATCAATTGATGGTACACTAAACAGATAATAGTATATAATTACATTCTTATATTAAAAAAATATGTACTGTAGTGAAAGGACAATTGTGATGTCACTTATTGAATTATCCAGTTGCAGAAAATGTCTATGCAGCAGACAACTAACTGACAAGCAATACAACTACACAAATGGTGCTTTAAAGAACTATTATCTAAATCACATGCATGTGACGTGTGATGTGATTACACACATGATGTATGCTTGGCATGCCATTATGCCATACATACATCACGTGCACAGTGTTGTGCATCATACATTACATAACTTACACAGTATTTAGCAATATCTTTATCCTAACAATGTTGGCGGGAATGTAAAATTCTGATGTAAAATTCGAACTTGCAGACTTGAGAATTCAAAGATACTGGCAAAAGAAAGAAAATAAGACTCAGTTCACATTCCGAAAGCAAAGTAAACTGAAACTTCCTTATAACACTGTCCTTTCGAATCATGTCAAGACTCATCTGGTAACAAAGAAGTGTTATTATGAAACCGTTTTCTAAAGCTCAACTAAATTACATATGAATCCATTTTGCTATAGCCTATAAGGCATATGTTACAAGAAGGTTCCCATGTAAAAAATCATATACTGACAACATTTAGAAACCTGGAGACTTTCAAAGGTTGGAAGAACTCCTGGAAGATGTCCTCCAGCTCAACGGAAAGCCTGATGGGTCTGAGACGATAGAGAATGAACAGAACCTGGATGACGTTGATCAGCAGGAAACTGAAATTCCACGAAAATATGTCTGGAGAACAGACAACCGCCCACGCCCAAGAACACAGCAACAGAAAACCTACAAACATCATATGCATACCCAGTGAGACACTATATCCTCTCTGCACATTATGGACTTGTTTAATGTAATGTAATGTAATGTAATGTAAATCTTCGAGAATTTCTCAGCGCCTACAAAAGTCACGTCAGGGAGACCAGCTTATTCACCGGCGCTATATCAAATCAAGTCCGCAATAGCCAGATCTGCCGTTTTCGTTCCGGTGCCAGGTCAAAATCCAAGGAAGTCAAGCCGAGGAGACAGTTTACATGAAGTGGTGTTATTCATTCACTCATTTATTACAATGATTTACATAGCGCCCCTTCATGTGATACTCAGAAGCGATCCCGACCCAGTATGGCTAGCAAGGACAGTTTGGAGATGCACATAGAAAGAATCAGAGTGCACACTGGGAACAAGCGCATAGAAAAATGGATCCCGTTCCAAAGTGTGGTGCCAATCACTATAGAAAGCACGATTCATCTTGGTGGCTGTGCAGGCAAAGAGGGACGATGTGCATACCCTGCTCTTATTATGTCCCACTGTAATAAACTTTACAAGCCCTAACTGTAAACACAAAAGAACTGCAGTGTAGTCTACACTGTTGACTAATAGAGGCTTCTCAACATTAATCCTATAACTCAGGGCCTGGCTTATACACTGTATAAGGAACTTCCTGGATGACTTTGTGTTAATGGGTCCACACAGCCTCTGTATCAATACAATATATCACTTTGCACATGCTATAAAACAAGTCTTAGTGCAAATGGTAAGGCCAAAAAAAAATAATGCTGTGTTTCCGGTAACAGAGCTAAAAAAATTGGGTAGGTAGGTCGAAAAATATTTTTATTTTGGTAAAATATTTTTATACAGTGACTATACGAAAAATTATACCGAAATACTCTTTTTTTGCATATAGGTACACGCTGCAACAAAGTACGTGTTCTAAGCAAGTATAAACTGCCTATTTCCCTGTACCTAAAATTGCTCTAGAAAACAATTCTATTAATTTAATTTTGTTGACATCCTTTCTGGTAAGATAAAGTGGGAAGGGAAGGGGAAGATGAGGGGTCGTTCCAGACTGATCGAGCCAGTGACTAGTTACACCTAGAGGTTGCTAGATTTATTTTCCCTAGTCACCGTTAGAGGTGACTCAAGTGAGAATGATAAGGCTCGAGGTTTCTCAAGACTGGCAGCCAGGAAGTAGTTAGGCAGGCGTGAAACTCTAAGGCAATGTCAATGTAAATAAAAAATTTACGCAAAATTTTCCGAGTCGCTGCAATAAAAGTGAGTCGGTTGGGTTACCGGGAACACAACATTTTTTGCCTAAGATCCAACTATATACGGAAGGCAATGTCACCGTATTATGTCCAAAAAAATGTTGAGAAAAAAAAATTTAATAAAAAAAAAAAAATTTCTGAATTTTTTTTTTTAAATAAAATTTTTTTACAAAATTATTTGAGTCGCGGCAATAAAAGAGGGTCGGTCGGGTTACCGGAAACACAACATTATTTTTTTTTGGCCTAAGACTCATTCAGACTTCAGAGTAAGTTTGATTCTATATAGCAACCCTTAAAAATGCCACTCACAACCCATCACCCTCCACGAAGTTCATTCAAGCCCAGTTACAAGCAATAATAAAACAGAGGTAATTGTGTCTAACGTCAAATCAGTTCATTTTAATTTTTTACATTGTATGTTGCCTGCCTTACAGTTCAAGGCACATTCCAATTTGACAGCTATACACGCACTATTAGGTTTCCCTTATCACCAGCAGTTGTTCCGCAACCACCAATTGCTGGCACTAGGAAGCGATGATGACAATTATGACTGTAATGAAGATAATAATTGAGCAGTAATGCTTAATAAAAAATGTGGCTACGTGCTTTTCATAAGCAACATTTTCCCTTGTTCCTGGTTCCCACGGAGTGCTCACGAATAGCACTCATCTGCTGTCATGGGTGACGTTTGAATGTTGTTGATGATAGCAGATTAGCTTAATAACTAGTATAGATAGCAAACAATGGCTTGGTTAACATCCATAATCGCACATTTTGACATTTCGTACGTCGACTTTGGTGCGTATGATGCCAAGTAAAAATATTAAAGAATGATGTTGTTTATAAACTAGTGCGTATGATGCCAAGTTAAAAAATAACAATGATGTTGTTTATAAACTAGTGCGTATAATGCCAAGTAAAAAAAGAAACAATGATGTTGTTTATAAACTAGTGTGTATAATGCCAAGTACAAAAAGAAACAATGATGTTGTTTATAAACTAGTGTATATAATGCCAACTAAAATAACAATGATGTTGTTTATACACTAGTGTGTATGATGCCAAGTACAAAGAAAAACAATGACGTTGTTTACGAAGTAGTAAACCAATCTCAAGCAGTCATGTGTATAAATTGTTGGTGACTTAATTTCCTTAGCCATGGAGTGGGTGTGTGGCCAGTCTTCTACCTTGCCATCTGTTCTTCCCACCAACAGTGTCAGTGAGCTCATAATAGGTGAGTTGGCTATGGAGCACAGATGCCTTGGTGGGGATTTGAACCCATGACCTCTTGGCTGGCAATCCAGTACGTTAAGCACTAGACAATTGTACATCTCAGCCAGTTATGAAACTAGATATCAATTTTAAAATATAATCACGTAATCATGTAGTGACAGAATGCTGCAACTGTTCATCTTCTGTGTCAATTAACAAAATAACCTTGAAGATGAAAAGCAACAGCAAGTGCAATCCTGGTAGGAGAGAGAGAGAGAGAGAGAGAGAGAGAGAGAGAGAGAGAGAGAGAGAGAGAGAGAGACAGACAGACAGACAGACAGACAGACAGACAGATAAACAGCCAAAATAAAATATGACAATTCACATGTAGATTTAAATCTGGTCAAATTTGCAATTGGCCTACAATCTGTAGTTTTCATTTCAAAATACTCTCATCTTCTAAAGTCCATAATTAATGTAAAGACTGCAGCAGTGCAGCATATTCCACCCATCATTACATAATAAACTCTTACACATGTATAACAAACACTCAAGCAGGCTTACAGAAGGCAAAAATTAGCATAAACAAAAATTAACAACTTGAGAAAAAGTCAAATAAGTTGGCATAAACATATAAACTTGCAATGCTACTAAAATATTCAAATATTTACAAGTCCATATTAATGTAAGTTCCTGCATCCATATAACCGTTATCATCAGATCATGGCCATGACCATTAGCATTGAACCTGCAGACGAAAGTTAGGCTTAGGGTTTGACACATTAATGATGAACTGCAGTAGCTTCCCAGTTGCTTTTAGCACATGTACACCCATGAGTACAGATCATTAAGGCATAAATAAAGCATAACAATAAAAACTTTACAGAATTTTAGATATGAAACACTAGCACATGTATGCGCTTTATAAATGTTTTTATACAATACAATACAAAACAATGTATAAAGAAGCAAAAAATGTTGATGATCCAATAAACCATGAAATGGTTTACTTGCAGTTAGAGATGTTTAATGATAATCAGAAATCCGGTTATCAGTTCTGAATGCGGTAATCGGTTTTACTGTTTACAAAATGATTATCCAAATCATACAAAAATGTCATTTTCAAAAATTATAATGAATGATGCCTGCATTTATACTGGCTCTAAGCTTAGAGATTGTCATGAGAACAAACTAATTGCAAGAAATAAATTATATCTGCGACGCTGCGTTATCCGTCGCCCATAAGTATGAGGTTGTTGACCCACTGTACAATAGATATCATTGCATGGCACTTCAAACGCAACATCATCACGCACCTCGAAAATTTTAACAAATTTGTGACAAAGTATTATGAGAGCCAATATAAAACTCACTGTCAGTTAGCAAGATGAGTTAATAACCGAACCTCTTAAACACTATTACATAAAAAATGCTGTCGAATACAAGTTGCCACTATCTTTGTTTATACTGACAACTGAAATTAGCAGATTGTATCTACAAGGACAAGCAATAAATCTGATAACTGGTTTCAAATCGGATTTCTTCAATTGACAATCGGTCTACCAAAAATCCGACATTAACAACCCTACCTGCAATGAGCCAATGCCCTCACCAAATATATCATTAAACTGTTCTATTATAAACTGCTGACTAACCTGCAATGAGCATCGCATGAAGGAAGAGCAGGCCATATTTATTGTTGGGAGCGAGAAAAGATAGCAGAAGGGCTGTGTGAGCCAACTGGAACAGCATGTGGTGAGGTTCATTCCATCGTCCCAAACAACTCCCTCTGTTCACTTCATAATCCGTTGTCATCCTCATCGTCGTCATTGATTGGACGGAACGACTTGGCACGTGGCCAGAAATCACTCTTGTCAGACTATAAAACTAGCATCTGCAACAAATATTAAAAATTTTCTTCTGTACTGCAGGTCATTTAGGGTTATACAAACTTTTTAATAGTAAGTATGCCAAAGTTTTTATGCAGCTGACATATATATGTTAATCCTTTTTAATTTTAAATGCCTTTCATGAAAGAAGGTGACACGTGGATCTTTCAGAATAAAAGGTGGTCAGTTCACTAGTGCTTCCGTGCAAATGGATGCATTGTTGTATTAGAACCAATCCTAACAACCTTCGTCAAAGACTGCATGAGAAAAGCTTACTAGTTCCAACTACACTCATGATCACTAAACTCTCTCTATCGGCCAGTGAGCTTCTTATGCTTTTCAAATAGTACTTAAACCACTTCTAAGAAACCATTGCTATACGATTCTTAGCAAGTTCTACCATTAATATCACTCTTGTGTATTATTATCATTAATAGAGAAGGACAGTGTATTTATATAATAATTTTTTCATATCTTCCAGTCCCAGTTGCAAACCGGTCTATGAAAGGTGTTCAAAGGCTACATAGGCCTACATACAGTACATACATACACCCATGCATGGAATTGTATGCAAAAAATACATACTTACTAACCTAATTTTGCTTTGCCCATTTACTCAATGTCAATTATAGTTTTTTCAGTGGCATCAGCTTATTATTGTACAGGAAGTAACAGGATGTTATGATAAAATGTCTGTCTATCCAAGAAGCATTGAATACATGTATGCCAAATGTATAACGAGCAGGAAGTTACACGGTGGTTTAAAAAATAGAAATTAATTGTTCTGAAAAGACCTGGGGAAACTCCAGACCGCAGCATTAAGTGGTCTATGGGTTGAAGAGTTTAAAATTCCTGCATTTGAACCCCTGCATTGCCGAACCCATCCGCTCTGCAGAGAAGGGAGTGCTCTTGATCTTTCTTGCACGAACTGCAGAATCGAACCTTTTCGGAGGTCTAGAATGGGTTACCCAGGAGCTATAATTATGCTTGCTTCCTGGACCCTTACTAAAGTACTATCTTATTCAACTCAGAAGCTGTACATTTTCTGTGCTGGAGTCTGAAGAGACTTGTCTGGCATGAATTCAACAGATCAATACATTCTCATTTGCAGTGAATGCTTACAGTTTTGGGACATATTATATTATAATCGATGAGAAATAAGTTTTCTACATTTTAATTATGACAAAATGAAGTTAGTGAGATTTGGTGAAGTGGTCAATAAAGTCATATGATATCCAATACTCTTTCACAGTAATTTAAGGGACTGGTCTTCTTTCGTCTCCCTGTATAACATTACACAGACCAAAGATATTTTCTGTTCCCTACATTCTGACAAATTGTGGGGCACGGTGGTGAGTGGTGGCATCGTTGCCTTGAAGCCGGTTCGAATCCACCTCAAGTCGCTGTGTAGGGACCTTGGGCAAGTCCTTCAATTGCTCAGCGCTTCGGCATGAAACTCCGGTGCAATGTCCGCTCTGCAGTCGGGAGCACCTCTGAGCATAGGCGCAACCACCCTATGGGACCCACGGGACGCGTCCCCCCCAACTTTTGAGTGGTCCCATTGACTTTATCATTATGGTCCCACCCAACTTTTAGGACGTGACTCATTATGGTCCCCCACAACTTTTGGGACGTGATTGCGCCTATGCCTCTGAGTAGAGTGCTTGAAGGGGCGCTATAACAAGTGCACATACAAATGATACAAACAAACAAACAACGGCATCGGTCTAATCAGGACCCAAAGCGTGATTGGAAGGTCATGGACAGCAACCACACAACTATTTTCAAATCTGAATGCCATCCTGACACTTAGGGCTGCACAGCCAGGAAAGGCAAGGGGTGTCTAGGCATTTCTTTTTCTACACTTTAAGCACTGTGTATATTTGTGCTGTATCAAATGTTCATTAGGAAACTGGTGTTTCATGGGAATAAAAGAAACTGAATCTCCAATTGCTGCAGCCCTTGGGGCCTACTTCAACGACATATTAGAGTAGCAAACATACCACTGCAGAAATTAGCAGAATGTCCATTTTCAAGCACGTGTTTACGACACGTGTTTCACGAATGGTCAAGTTTACATATTACTGTACAGTGCACACAGGCCCGCCGAGAGGGGGGGCAAGGGGGGCAAATGCCCAGGGGCCCGACGACTTTTGGGGGCCCGGAGGGAGCCCGGAGGGGGCCCGGGCTACAGTAATTATAATATGTTTCTTATGTTGATTGCGGACGGCAGGCCCAACCTATATATAATACTTATATTAATTAGCCTATTATTTGTGATTTATGTTGTTTTAAATATAGCCTAACATTGTGACATAACTACAGCTGTTTCAGTTTCAAGCAACTGTCCATTAGCCTAGCTTGCTTATCACCGTTTTGCCAAAGAACACGTCCACTTCCGTCTCAAAACGCTTTTCTGCTAAATTATGCGTTGTCAGATTTCAATCATAAGTGAGCAAATCTAAATGATAAATTTCTCTCGCAACGATGGAATATTTTATAAACACAAATCTGGGCACAAAAACAAAAACAAAAAGCTTATAAGTTTGAAAAGGCAAAAGTTGGTAAGCCTATACAATATACAGTCGCACACTATTTCAATTCAGAATCTCAAAAGAAGGCAATCAGAGCCCGTAATTAGTCCTACTCCTATCGGTTGATTATATTGAATTAAGCGCGCCTGCATGCTGATCGTTTAACTGAATGGCTGAAAATGAAGTTTCTGGTGTTAGCATCTTAATTCCAAAAGACGACATTATAAATAAGAATTGCGAAAATGCTGAAATTACAGAATCTGTGAAAAGGCTTTGTTTTGATGTTGGCACTTTGTCGCCAGGGCCCGCGTTTAGGCCTGCACACAAACGATTGGTGAGACGATATAGGCTGCTATTAAGCTTATAAGAAACGGTCCTCCAAGACATTCGGACAATTTACCAGGCGATGAAGAAAGAGCATTTCCGAAGTGCATTTCTTAGGTTCCCAGACAAGATGGAGAACTACCTGCAGGATATTATAAGAGATAGTTAATTTGTTTATTGGTGCAGTTAAATCCAGAGAGGTTGCTTGATGATTACCATATTATTTGAAAATGAAATTCTTAACATTAAATCATAAATGCAAGCACTAGCGTACATTCATATCCACACTATTGTTATTTTTTTTGTTTTTGTGGAAATTTGGGCACACCTGGGAACGGCGGTCCCAAATTATAACATTAAATAAATCAACCTGACGTGTCGTAATAGCGGGATGTATAGGATGGGCGCATAGAAACCATGTTTCTTTTGCACTCCACACTTATAAAACGAAAGCAGACCTCCAACGTCACGAGCTGTTTGTAATGCTGCACTACCACGCTTGAGAAATAGAAGCTGGATGAAGACCTTTTACAGGTGAAATGGAGGCTGGATTGATGAAAAAACGCAAGTGAAATAGAATCTGGACGAAGGTTCTTTTGCAGGTGAAATAGAAGCTGGATTGACGAAAATAACGCACGAGAAATAGAAGCTGGATGAAGGTATTTCTACATGTGAAATAGAAGCTGGATTGATGAAGAAACGCTTAAAAAATGGATGCTGGATGAAAAACCCACACTTTTTGCCCATCCAATACTCCGCACTATCGATTTATGGAATTTTATAATTTGGGACCGCCGTTCCCAGGTATGCCGAAATTTGTTCAAAAAGCCTAAAGATAGTTTGGGGCCCGTGACTGCTCACTGCTCAGCCCAGGGGCCCGGAATTTCTGTCGGCGGGCCTGAGTGCACATACGAAAGCTGTGCTTTTAGCCTTTTACTACACCAGACGTTTCAATGACGAAAAACAGCTGTACACCTCAAATTGCCAAAAAAAATTGTAATTTACAGTTGCTTAATGTGATTTGATTCGATAAGTGATAATACAAGAAAAGCAAACAGTCATCTGTGTGTACTGGTCACTGTACAATACAAGCAACAGCCACAAATACGATCAATAGGAAGAACCTGCATGGCCAATGGCCATTGGTCATACAGCGTTACACTGGCCTATAACTGTATAGGCTACACAACGCAACATAATTGCAACTACCGCGTTGCGAATCCAATATTAATTATACCGTTGTATGAGCACCAAAACTAACCTGGTTTCGACATCCGTTTGAGGCAAACAAAAAAGCAATATACTAAAACACATCAGTGAAAAAGATAAACAACTACGGTCCATGGAAATAATTATAATCATCTGCTATGAAAATTCTATCGTGGCCACCCTAAAAAATGAAAAAACCCAAGTTGTATGGGCGAAAAAACCAAGAAAACCCAAGTTCAGCAAATCTTTCGAAAAATGCGCAGAATTTCCAGAATTTCCGGCCGAAAAATCTGATGACCTTTTTTATCAATCAGTCGCAATTTATATATATATATATATATATATATATTTATGTCCACAATTTCCAAATTCTAACGACCTTTTTTTAAGTCATCCGACACAAATTTTTTTTAAATGTCCAAAAATTCGCGAAAATATCAACAATTCAAAGAAAATGTCAAAAAATTACCCTTTTTGGATCGAAAAAAACCCCAGTTCGTCCCTCCAAAAACCATTTCCCAAGTTTGGATCAAAAACCCCAAGATCTTGTGAAAAAACCCATGGAGTGGCTGGTCAATGCCTGGAAATCTTTCCCGCTAAAACGAGTAGCTAGATTTTATTGATCGAATCAGTAATCTCGTAGTGAAAATATTGAAAAGAATTTTTTTTATTATTAGTGCGAAACTAACGTTTTTGCCGACGGTAATTGAGTAGTTTAGCGTCCCAAATTATTTTGACCATTTCTTTGCAATAATAACTGAAAGACATATAGGGCCTACAATAACACATATTTAATTGAGGAAATCATAAAATGTGTGCTTGAAAACCTCAAGGAAGTCCCAAACGGGGTAACTATCGCGTAGAAATGGAAACTGGATGAAGATTTCTTATAGCTAAAATGATGATAAGAACGCTTCAAAGATGGAAGCTGGATCAAGGTTCTGTAATAGTAGTTGAAATAAAAGCTGGATACAAGTTTTCATCGATCTGAAATAGAAGCTGGATTCACGAATAGCACGATAACGAAGTGGAAGCTGGATGAATGTTTTTATAGATCTAAAAAATATAAGCTGGATTTTTGAAAAGAACGATAAAGAAATGGAAGCTGGATCAAGGTTCCAGTTTTTATAAAATAGAAGCTGGATTAACGATAAATTCCAAGTCTCAGCAATAACCTGAATAATTTGGGACGCTAAACTACCCAATTACCTAATATGGTAAAGTATTTTAGAAATTAGTTGTTGGCTATAAAGCAGCTAAGTTTTACGCAGACTGGCAAAGGTGTAGAATAGGTCGGTCACGGCAAAAACCGAGCTGATCTTATCCTTAGCACGCAGACTAGATCGTAAATATTGCCTAAGTTACGTAATCCCGTACTCCGCTCACTGCTCAGTAATAATTTTTGTAGTTTCTCCGGGTAAGTAGGCCTAGTATTATTGACCGAGTTCATGGCTGTTAAGTAAAATGTCATTGCTTCGCTATTAATTCCAAATTTGAGTCGGCCTTATGCACTGTAACCAAAGACCTTATAGTCTACTCTGATATCTTTGCTGTAACAGTGCATGATTATTTCATGAAAGGGACTAGCTGGCCAGGAATTTTTGATGGAGGGGTTGGGGGTTTTATGGCCTGGCCGGATGCCTTTCCTGACACCAACCCAACAGTATTACAGTAAATAAAAAGGGAATAATGTAACAGAGGAAATAAAGTAAGAAAAGCAATTGTTACTAAAGCAATTGTTTTGTTTGTTATTTAAGTGGACAAATAACATTTTTAAAAACTTTTTCTAAGTCAATGAGAGGGGGTTAACTCCCGAAAACCCCCTCTTGGCTGCTCCACTGTGGCTGGCTCTTTGGCTGTTGGCTGTTTTCTTTTAAGTAGCAATGGCATGGTTAAAATGTATTTCTTAGGAATTGCCGTCTTGCCTTGAGCACTGAGTAGCAGAAACTTTCAAGTTGTTCAAAATGTCATGTTATGAACAGTTTCAAGGTTGCAAGAGATCAAAAACCGACATTGATGGTCCAAATCATGGAGTGGGACAACGTAACAACCAGCGACTGTAGCAGCTGGTTTCGACACGGCCAATGAAGGCAGTTCTTGGTCTCTTGGACTATACATTTTAGCCCAATCCTATTGGATCTGGACTGGTTTATGGTAAGTATGCATATGTATACAGTTGAAGTGATTATTATATGTGTAGTTTGTGGTTCTGACTTCTGAACTCGTGTATAATTATTTTTATGATGAATGGTACTTGACTGGTCAATGTTTTTGGTTAGACTGCAATTTTGACTTGTGCTGAATGGGAAATGCTTTTTACGATGGCAGCTAGTACTTTTTGTGCTTATAATTAACATTAGGACATAATTGAATTAGTAGCCTAAATATGACCCCCTGTGATATGACTATATGCACAAAACATGCCCTACAATGCAGTCCTATTGACCTATTGACAGCTATTGTAGGAACTTAGTCAGAGTCAACTTGGGATACTGTTTCCCTTGAAGTTGATGAAACCATTAAATTGCTAGTTTAATTTGAACATTGGTATGGCCTGTGTTATGAAATTGTAATCTGAGACTCGTGGAAGCTGTATAGTATGGTTAAGGAATAAGGATATTTTGTTGCACACTTTTGAATGTCAGTTACTGTACTACTGTTAACTAGATAAGTGTCACAATATTGATGCATGAGGTCTGTGATGTAAGCTTAGCTCTATTTAAAGGACATTAATAACCATAACATTTGAGTTTCAGATAGGATGAAGCAATGCAGCAGGCAAGTAGAGACATAAATTTGCCTTCTACTAGAAATTGGTAATTATTGTTATATGGGACCATCCATAAATGACGTCATGCAACTTTAGACAATTTTTTACCCCCTCCCTCTCGTCACGCGTCAACATAAGATTCATATGATATTTAGTATGGGACCATCACAGCACATGTGCAAATGTGTGACCCTCTAGGTGCATGACGTCATTTATGGATGGTTCCTATAAATTAAATGATCAACATCTGTTTAATGCGTGTGTTGATTTATGAACTTGTTTCGTATGAATTGTGTGCAAACTGTGGGCTTTTTATGTAGGTACTAAGTTTGCCATGATTTGTATTCACCTCAAACTCTGCCACATGCCTTATTTTAATACAGGCTTATTGGAAACTTAATACTATCTACTAGGAACAACTGCCAGTTAACTGTTGCTATGCTTATTACTGCTGTAGCCATGGAAGTCTTTTAACAGATCTCTTTAATGTTCCTTATCAGTAATGTAATGCCATTGTGTCAAAACATTACCTGTTTGGATTTTTGTAGATGGGTTTTGTTATAATACAGTTCCATCATTAGCTGAAACATAAGATAGATGAGTCATAAGCACCAGGATGTAGAGTTGTAGACTATGCTAAGCAAGGAGTTCTGTATCAGAATCAGGATGTAATTACTGTTCTATGCATGTTGCATTATGGGATTGCCGTAACTGGGTAGTGCTCATAGAGTAATGCTAGCAGTAGTATGACAGTATGCTGATGCCGTAATTGCAGAGTAAGCCAGTGATAAGAGAGAAACTTAAAAAATATGACATTTGGATATTTCACTTCCTAGTTTCCATGCTAGGTGAACCAGAAACAGATAGATGGATTTTTTTTGATTTCAGACAGATCTTCCTGAATTCACAGACTTTCAGCTGAGGTGAGAGTAGACCTGTCTTTTATTTAATGATTTTTAAGTTTGCTGTAAGTTTGAACTTTTGTTTGTTAAATCGACATGAGTTTTGGGTGCTTGCAAAGCCATTATTGTGTTTTACAAGTTGGTAATCAGCATGGTGAGACACTGGAATAATAATCATTATTTTCGGTTATTCATCAGTCTGGTTGACAGATTGCAACCGTTTACAGTATATAGTTATGCAGTACAAACAATTCACAAGAATGCCAATTTCAGAAGACATAAGTTACAGATTTGCAGGCATGCCACATGATGCCAGGCGCAAGCTCTATGTACTTTAGCCACCTAGGGAATGAAGGAAGAGCTTAACCCAGGGAACCCTACATGATTCGAACCGCGTACCGTAAACACTTCATGTTGTCCATTATAATAACCCCTACCCATATATATGAGTCTGAGGTTTCAACCCTAGTGTAAACTTCCAGACTATAACAATGGGTAACATTAGAGAGCTAATTTAAATTGATGACCAGTGAAAAATACGTATCCTATCAAAAGGGCGACTTCGAAAGGGCGACCATCAGAAGGGCGACCTCATAAGGGCGACTGTTCGAAAGAGCGCCGATCAAAAGGGCGCCGATCAAAAGGGCGACCGCACAAATGGGCGACCATCAAAAGGGCGACTTTTTAATATTTTCAAAGGAAGTATTTATAGTCATTCGAAAGAAAGACAAGTACAACGTCGATTAGTACTTTGAAAGCTTATAATAAGTAAAATTATGTAATGGTGTTCATCGATTAGTAGGCTACTTAGAAATTTTCTAATAACTCAAATGATGTAATAGTGTTCAATGTTCAATAAAACTAATGTTCGCTAAAACTAATGCTACTTAATGACACGAAAGTCTCTATAAAACGTCGATTAAGCTTAGTACTGTGAAATATAAGTCCAAGTAAAAAATAAAGCTATTCAAGGAAACGAAAGTCATGTAGGCCGACAGAATACATGAGCCTGTTTGCAAAATGCTCTTTTGTACATAGGCTACGATTGTTTGCGTATTTCTCTTTAATCTAGGCCGACCGTCTAGCATCTACCTATTTCGTTGAACACTGTGAACGTTCCGATGTTTGCTTTCTTTTTCATGTAGGCCGACCGTCCTCCACCTACCATTCAGTACATACTGCGAAAGTTCATTGTTCGCCCTTTTGATGGTCGCCCATTTGTGCGGTCGCCCTTTTGATCGGCGCTCTTTCGAACAGTCGCCCTTAAAAGCGGCGCCCTTATGAGGTCGCTCTTCTGATGGTCGCCCTTTCGAAGTCGCCCTTTTGATAGTAAACCTGAAAAATACTTTACTGAAGAAGAAAAATCCATTGTAGAACTTGTAAAACTATTTGCACATCTACTTAAAATCCTTTGAAAAATGGACAGGTTCTACACTCATCTATGTGCTGTTTCAACCTCAAACACTCATGGATAATTGGATATATGGCAAACATGAGAATGGGACTAAAGGGGGAAAAGAATACGTAGAATAGGTAATGTTATGATGATGTCCAGATGATAATCTAAAGAGTTAAGGTTGATTTTTGGGAAGACACAGAGATAATTGGCTATGCTTAACTATAAGTCAGCTGTTGCTGTTTTAACAATAATATTTATCAGAGTTTCTTTCTGACATCAAATACTTAATCTCTTGTGTATTTGTGTGACCATTGTAATTGTAATCGAGCATAATAATAATAATAATAATAATAATAATCATAATTTTCTTTATTCGACAATTCGGTTGACAGACTGCAACCAGTTACAGACTTACAGTATACAGTTATGCAATTGAAACAATTCACAGGAACACAAACCACAGATCACAAATCTTAACTACTAACAGAGCAGATAGCCAGCAATACAAGGGCACCAATAGCAGCCTACAAAAGCACGTTTATCCTACGGGGACTTCAGGAATCGAACTCGAGTCTGCTGATCTCCATGCCAGTGCATTATCCAATGTAAAACCACCCCAACACCTCCATAAATTTATATAGCACCATTTCTTTGCTAGCCTGTATGATGTTAAGTGTCATAAAGGACTGAACTCCTGTCATTTGATGACAAATGATGTTGAAGTTTTCTGCTAAGTGATTTATTTCAGGATTGGTATGTGTTGATCTGTTTACATCTGATGGTACCTAGCTAGAGGTGCATTGCCTGATTGCATTGGTACTTCCTTGCAGTTGAAATGTTCACTAAGTTGTAAACAGTCCTATCTAACTGTGTTGTTGAGCATGGTTCCATGGAATTTAGCACTAACTTACTTTTATGTCATGCTTGGTCTCTGATATAAAATGGAAAATTGCCATCAGTTTCAACTGCTGATTGGTGCTTTTTGTTTTAATCCTGGGTGGTACAGAAATTGTAAGATTATCTTAATATCATTATGAAATTAGGTGGTGTCTTCAAGAACATAAGGAATTGTGGTCTGCAGGCGACCTCTTTGAAATGCTGCAATACTGAGCAGATACTGAGCATGGGGCACGGTGGTGTAAGGGTATGTTCAGTGCCTTGGAACTGGAAGGTTACGGGTTAGAATTCACCTCAAACCGCCACGTAGGGACCCTGATCATGTCCTTCACTCGCAATTTCTCATGTGCTTTGGTGCGAAACTCCGATTAAGTGTCCGTGCTGTAGTTGGGAGCACCTCTGAATAGATATCTTGAAGGGGTTCTATCTAAAAAGTGTTCATACATGCATAATAAATTAGTGTTGCTTTAAGTTGATTGTTAAGTACAAGTCCCTGAATAATTATAACTATGTCATGTCAAACACCGACGTTGCCGCGCGACGGTTGGTCACATGCATGGACTAGGGCTCTTCACTGACGCCTATTGCGTGCGGCAGCGAGAAGATAGGATCCAGAAAGGTGGGACCAGGAAAGAATGTTGTCTATCCTTTTAATACAGGGTCTTCCACGGTGTCGATAACCCTCGATGTGACCCAGCATGATGGCATTTTCCAAGGAATCCTGAGGGAGCCTGATGGAATATGACTAATAAATTGCTAATTGATTACATGCTTCTTGCAGTACGTGTTAGTCCTCATAGTTAGGTCTTGAGTTTGAAATATCTTTTAGCTTAAATGCAAATGTGAGAGTAGAAATCCAACAGCCGGATGCATTGGTGATAATATTAGGTTATTACTTTAGCTATTTAATGAGTATTGCTTATAAAATTGAGTCTTTGCTACCTAGTTTATTGCTACCTAGTTTGGTGGGCTGGTGCCAGGTTAGTAACTGATGGATTTAACATTTTTGCTAGAAATCAGATAACAATTTTAGATATTGATTGTATGAGAACATCATAAAAGCAGAAGTCAGTTGTAAATTGAGAAACTGAAAATGTTTTCTAAGGCCAAAAAAATAATGTTGTGTTTCCGGTAACCTGACCGACCCTCTTTCATTGCCGCGACTCCAATAATTTTGTGAAATTTTTTTATTTAAAAAAATTTTAATGAAAAAAAATTCCACCAATTTTTTCCCCAATTTTTATTTAAACATTTTTATTGACATAATACGGTGACATTGCCTTCCGTATGGAGTTGGATCTTAGGTAAAAATATTGTGTTTCTGGTAACCCGACCGACTCACTTTTATTGCCGCGACTCGGAAAATTTTGTGTAAATTTTTTTATTTACAGTGACATTGCCTTAGAGTTTCACGCCTCTCTAACTACTTCCTGGTTGCCAGTCTTGAGAAACCTCTAGCCTTATCATTCTCACTTGAGCCACCTCTTACGGTGACTTTGGAAAATAAATCTAGCAACCTCTAGGTGTAACTAGTTAGGGCCCCCAGAAATTTTCGCAAATTTTTTTTTCATTGCGCACCAAAAACGACAAATTTGCGCGAATTTTTTTGCGCAAGTTAAAAAATAAAAATGTTCGTTATTTTTTCATTGAATCGGTGTACCAAAGTATCTAACAGTGTTTTTATCATTTAGTGTAAAGCTTTGGCGTTCTAGAAATTAAACAATCAAGCCAAAAATGCAGTTATAAAGTTCCTATAACCATAAGATTAACGTACTCAGACGATCCAAACATTTTTAATTTTGCAAAATTTACGCCCACTGAAATCTACGCTCATTACATATGTAACTTCAAAATAGTATTATATATGCCTATCTTATTATTAATCACCAAGTTACACAACGTGCTGAGTACTAGCCTTCCGTCTTTGTGTGCACGCCTGACGCCTATAGATTAAATGCGTTCATTCTGTCATAAGCCGAGACAGCAAGCGACGCAGCTGTGTGACCGCTTTGAGAAACTTCGTCTAACACATTTTATTGTGTCGTCGTGAAGTTCTGGAATTTTTTATACTATAAGTTTGTGCGTTACTACCAAAAATATCGATCTTTAACTAAAAATTCTTCTATAATTTCATCCCCTTCGGCGGCCGCCATTTTGATTATCGCACATCGGTCGTCGTTGCTATGGTGAAATGTCATGGGCCGCAGTGATTTTAAGTCAATCAAAGCCCAATTTAGATAAATTAGCAAGATTTTGTCTAAATTTGCGCAAAAATCGCGCTCATTGCCAATTTTTGCGCTGCTGCGTTAAACCTGGAAATTTGCGCAAAATTTCCGCTGCGCAAGATCGCGAATTTCTGGGGGCCCTAACTAGTCACTGGCTCGGCCAGTCTGGAACGACCCCTAGCAGTGATGTTTTGTTCGCACTCATCTTCCCCTTCCCTTCCCACTTTATCCTACCAGAAAAGATGTCAACAAAATGAACTTAATAGAATTGTTTTCTAGATCAATTTTAGGTACAGACAGTCGGGAAATAGGCAGTTTATACTTGCTTAGAACACATACTTTGTTGCGGCGTGTACCTTTATGCAAAAAAGAGTAGTTGGGTATAATTTTTCGGATAGTCACTGTATAAAAATATTTTACCAAAATAAAAATATTTTTCGACCTACCTACCCAATTTTTTAGAGCTCTGTTACCGGAAACACAACATTATTTTTTTAGCCTAAAATGCCAAGTGTGTCCTTTTCTGAAGATTGCCTGCTTTCATCTGATTAGTAGAGACTAATTGATAACTGACTGGTGGTTAATAGCACAAGCAAATCTTACAATTAAACTCAGGGTGAGAATTGATGGGGTAGGCTGGGGTACCCAGTCTTTCTTAGGACACATGTGCATGTGAGTCTTTTTGCACCCCCCTACTCTGCCTGGATCACGGTCCGACCTCCCAGTTATTTTTCTGCAATTCTCATACTATGTAAACTCTTTAGAAGTGTTGTTCTGAACATCTGGTCTAGTCACAGTGTCCTTGTGATGGATCAGATTGTTACATCTTTGCTAGTTACATCACATGCATGGTGTTCGGCATGTTTGGCATTTTGACAATGCCTCCCTCAAAAACTGTCATGGAACTTCAGCTGAACTTGTTATTAGAAAGCAAGGATTGATAAAAATGAAACAGAATTCATTCATTGAATTGTTATGATTGAGTGTGCCATACATTATTAGCACTGACGATTTTCTTCTTTTTTTGTATGCGCACTTGTTATAGCGCCCCTTTAAGCACTCTACTCAGAGGCGCTCCCGACTGCAGAGCGGACACTGCTTCGGAGTTTCACGCCGAAGCGCTGAACAATTGCGAGTGAAGGACTTGCCCAAGCTCCCTACGCGGCGACTTGAGGTGGATTCAAACCTCAAACCTTACGGCTTCAAGGCAACGACGCCACCACTACACCACCGCGCCCGCACGTCTTTTTTCCTTAGTTAACAATAGGGGTGATATTGATGTTTATGGAGATGTAGAGTGACCTGTCCTGCAGGGACTGAAGATGTAGGCCATCAGCATTATTTTTTTGGTTAGCTTACGCAAAGGAAATGTGGTTCTCGTTCTTATTTATGTGTAAGTGTGATAAACTTTTAACAGATCATAGCTTATACTTCTAAGAAGCATTGTAGACTTGTTGTTATTGAAGATAAATTTTATTTTCCAAAAAGTGTATGGTAATCAAAGAGCGCTTGGCATGGTATTGGGTCCCAAGAGCTCTGTAAGCTTTTAACAATGCAGATGCTGCAGCTGACTAGAAAGCAGTGTACTATTTAAAGTATTTCCATTGAAATTAAGCCTTGTGTGATTTAGTGCTACTCTAATATACTGTAAAACTGTCCCAAATTGTGTACCATGATTTTGTTGTTGCCGAAGAGTGCTGAAAAAGATGTCCACCACTGTTTCAGCAGTGTTTCTGGTAAAAAATGCACAATAGGGTATAAAGTTGAAAAATGATTTGTAAGTTCCAGTAAACTCAAGAGATGTTTTTATTCAAGGAGTTTTACTGCATATTTTAAAGCACTTTTATATGAACTTGCTTTTAAATTACTTTCTTTAGGTGGACAGAATATCATGGATGTTGCACTGAAAAACTGGATTTTTCCTCTATCCGCCATTGCTGTTTGCAGTATTTTCTTTGTCACAGGTGTCAGTAAGTATAAATAAAATTTGTTGTCTGGTGCTGAAAACTGGTTGAATAGCCTATCCTTCAATGCAAAGAAAACCATTGAAAGTTCCACCAAGTTTAGCAGTACCTGGTGTGGTGTCCCTCTATATTTCAGTACTCTTTACACCATTATATTTAGTGAGAAACTAATTACCAACTGAAGGTGGTAGGATAGTCTGTCATTAATGGATAAATCCACCAGTCATTGGTAGAATGGTCATTGAAAAGATGGAATACTCCGCCAGTTATTTGTGGAATGTTTCAGTAAACAGCAGTAGATGTGTTATCTAGCCTGTTTGTGAAGTTCTGTTGTATCTATCCTCATTGCATCCTCTGTTAGGTAGAACAGGTGAATTACACTGAGTGAAATTGTTTAATTGTTAATATTCTCATTCCCAGGGCATGAATTGCTCTTAGACAGCCCAGGATGCTTTCTTTGTTGTTTGCCCCATGGTATGGAATAGGCTCCCATTGTCTTTACACCTTATGCCTAGGGTTTACCCAGGTGCATTTTGTTGCAGCCTTAAAACAGTTGTTTTCTACCATGGGTTTGGTAAGGAGCACATCTGAGTAGTTATTTTGAAGGGGCGCTGCATAAATCTCTGCAATGATTGAATTAATTCACTGACCGTGAGAAACTACTGATTGTTCTATACGAATCTTTATATATCTTGAAAGTCAGTTGTTTACGAAGTCGTCTGCTTTAGTGAATGCTAAAATGTCCCCAATTCTACACCTCGGATACGGAAGGCAATGTTACTGTATATGTAAATAAATAAAAAAATCACAAAATTATCAAAGTCACTATGTACAATAAAAGTGACTCGGTTGGTTTACTGGAAACACCATTTCCCCCCCCCCCTTATGCTGGACATATAACACATTGTAAAATAGCACCATATATATACTATAAATGGCTTTGAACATTGGGACTGGTATTGTTGTGTTTTGTTATTATCTTATACATTAGGCCAGTGCTGTCCAAGGTGCGGCCCGCGAGGTGATTTCAAGTGGCCCGCCCGGGCTCGCTAAATTTTTGCACTTTAATTGTGTAAAATGAAGCAAAGGGTGAAGTCACTGGTCGACTTGAGCTTTCATTACTTTTATTGACTTTGTGACAGTTGCCGATTTGGAATGCTATCAGGAAGGCTAATCCGAGAACTAAAATTACTCTATTATTTTTGTTTTTAGGGTTAGGTTCCAGTAGTCTATATGGAGATTGACCTACGACTTTTGGTTTTAACATCTTCCCATTACTGTATACTCAGCTAAACTCATGAGTGCACTTTGCAAACCGCCCCAAACCGTTCACTTATAGTCAGTTCCTGAGATCTGTGCAGACCTCCAACACATCTGCAAGTGTCTGCGACCATTCCTTTCGAGAGATATAGTCTAATTCTAGTTCTTAATGGTTAAAAAGAACCCATCAATAAGAGACCCAGGGACAACGGATGACGAACGTCGATGTCTAGACTTTGTCTGGTCCGAAGACTATCTTTAAACCGAGACTCTGGCTTCGACGATTTTTTAAATGAAAGTCAGAGAAGGAGGATGGAAATTCGTTCTAATAATGCAGTGGATCTTAGCCAGAAAAATTGTTTAAATGGGCGACGTTTACGGAAGAACTGAGCTGAGCAAACTGTGCTGGGTGACAAACTGAGTGCGAGGCAGGAATAAACACCACCTTTTTCTTGTACATGTTGGTGCTCAACTATTGTGAAGCATGACAATCGTGGTTTGTGTAGTCTACATGCTATTGTTCATTAGTAGGCCTATTATTACTGTCCGTGAGACTCGTCGAACTCTCGATAAACTGCTCAAGACTTTCCTCTTTGGCCATTCCTGGGTCGATAGCATCTCTGAATCGTTATCTTGAACCTATATACGGTATATAAATTTCATAGCTAAAGGTTATAGATTGATAGATAAGTTACAATCATTCTATACGGTATTAAATTTCGATACTCTTTTCAATGTTAATATATCAATAAATTTTGATTTTAGTGTTGTGGCCCTCGGCTTCAAAAATCTTGCTTTTGCGGCCCGTGGTACCACAAAGGTTGGACAGCACTGCATTAGGCCCCCAGAAATTTGTGCCAAAAAATTGAAAAAGTGCACACCAAGAACGATAAGTTTGTGCGAATTTTGCGCAAGTTAAAAAATGATAATGTTCGTTATTTTTTCATTGATTCAATGTACCAAAGTATCTAACAGTGTTTTTGTCATTTGGTGCAATGCTTTGGCGTTCTAGAAATTAGACAACCAAGCAAAAAAATTATAAAGTTCCTATAACCATAAGATTAATGTATTCAGACGATTGCAAAGAATTTTAATTTTGCAAACTTTACGCCCACCGAAATCTACGCTCATTACAAACACAGCTTCAAAATAGTATTATATATGCCTATTACCAGCGGTTCCCAACCCGTGGCCCGCGGGCAAAAAGTGGCCCGCCTGGCATACAAAAATGGCTCACAGCATCTCACAGAATTAAGAATAATATATGTAAAAATTGACAATTTGGACATGATAGAATATATAATTCTTTTCTGTTACAAATTATTTTGTTTGGACGTTAATAATGTTGGAATAACGACAGTATGTACTATTAGTTAATGTAGGATCCCTTAGTCATGTGACTATGTTAGGCGTCCTCTTCGTACTCTCGCCATGTTGTGGACATCTTGGAATGGTTTCATTAAATCTTCTTTCGGAATTATACTCTGCTATCAGGTTATGGGCCCAGCTACCGGCCAGTTACTAAACAATGTTTAAAAGTTTAGAAACAAGTTAGTGACTCGGAACTGCGACTTTGTAGGTTTAAAGAAATCAGAACTTTTCGATAGTAAACCTATGTTCGAGCGTTGGTAAAAACGTTAACAAGTCGCGTGAGTCAGAGAGTGAAAGAAGAAGCAGAAAATGGCGGAATCCAATGAAACAAAGTTCACAGTAACGAAATTAAACAGCGCCAATTATCAAGTTTGGAAGTTCAAGGTAAAAATGTTGCTTATTAAGGACGATTTGTGGACAGTTGTGAATGACGACACACCTGACCCAATTCCGGACGGCTGGCAAAGAAAGAACGAAAAGGCGCAATGCACAATTTCACTATCAGTGGAAGATAACCAGTTAGTTCACATTTGCAATTGTAGCAGTGCAAAGGAAATGTGGCGGGAGCTACAGAAAGTGCATGAAAGGTCAAATCTAAGCAGTAAGATGTATCTGCGTAAGAAGCTGCATAAGATAAAGCTACAGAATAATCAGAACATGCAGGAATACATAAGCGCAACATTGCAACTCGTTGAGCAATTGCGTGGTGTTGGTGAAGAAGTAAATGATCAACAGGTGGCGACTCTGTTGCTCTGTGGTCTACCAGATGAGTACGAAACATTAATAACAGCTTTAGAAGCCAAAGAGGAAGATGAACTTACTCTAGAATATGTTAAAAACAAGCTTGTTGATGCATACAAGCGCAAGAAAGATTCAGAAAATGACTCAGCAGAAGCAAAAGTTGAATCAGCAATGTACTCAAGAAATACTAGACCTTACAATTGCACCAACTATAATCAGCATAAAGACAAAGAAACAAGAGCTTGTTTTGTATGTAAAAAGGCAGGTCATTTAAAAATGGACTGCAGAGTATGGAAGGCAAGAAAGGAGCAAGAAAATAAACAGTCAAATTAAAACACAAAGCGAAAAATGTCGTAACAGAAAGATTGAGTGATTTGGGCAACGGTGACACTAATCACAGCAGTTTTACAATCGGCATTGGTCAGAGAACAAGTGACTGGTTTATAGACTCCGGAGCAACAACCCATATGACAAACAATCTGAATTTCTTTGAAGAACTAGATCAAACAAAATCAGACAAAATTTACATTGCTAATGGAACATGTCTGATTGCAGATGGAATTGGAAATGGTTTTCTGGAATGCATTTTAGACGATGGTACAGTGAATAAAATCAAAGTCACAAACGTTTTATATTCACAAGGATTAACAGGAAGTTTGTTATCAGTGAAGCAACTGGCAAGCAAAGGAAAGGAAATTGAATTTTCAGGTAACCAGTGTTCAATAAAATACAACGGAAAGTTGTTGGCTGTCGGGAAATCTGAAAACAATTTATACAAGTTGTCATGTAAGAACATTCCTGAAGTTGCGAACATGGTCAAGTTTGAAACTAAACATGAAAATTGTATTCACATGTGGCACAGACGTTTAGGACACAGAGATCCAAATGTTGTTAAAGATATTAACAAGCAAGGAATTGCTACAGGAATCCAAATCAAAGGTTGTAATGTAAAGATAAAATGTGAACATTGCATAAAAGGTAAAGCCACACAGAAACCATATCCTGAAGCCAGTACACATCGCACAGAACATCCATTGGACTTGATCCACAGTGATGTTTGTGGTCCTATGAAAACAATGTCATCAGGAGGAAGCAAATATCTTGTGACATTTATCGATGATTTCTCACGATATACAAAATACTATCTTATCAAAAGGAAGGATGAAGTATTTGGGAAATTTCAAGAATTCATTGCAGAAGTCAGTAATCAGTTTCAAAGAAAACCGAAAATCCTAAGATCGGATAATGGTGGTGAATATACTGGAGATAAGCTGAAAAACTATCTGAAGCAAGAAGGAATTCGACTTCAAACAAGTGTGCCATACTCACCATCGCAGAATGGAGTAGCTGAAAGGAAGAATCGATCAATAATCGAAATGGCAAAATGTATGCTGCTCGATGCAGCATTATCGCTGAAATACTGGGGAGAAGCAGTTATGACAGCAGTATACTTGCAAAACAGACTGCCAACAAAGGCAACAGATAAAACTCCTTTTGAACTGTGGAATGGAGAAAAGCCAGACCTTTCACATATCAGAATATTTGGATGCAAGGCATATGCATACATTCCAAAAGAGAAGAGAACTAAATTCGATGATCGAGCAATCGAAGCAATCCTAGTAGGATACAGTGAACAATCAAAGGGATACAGGTTGCTGTTGACAGATACAAACAGAATAATAATCAGTCACAGTGTAACATTTGATGAATCAGATTCAAATAATGGAATGACAATTACAGAAGTAATAATGAATCCAGAGAACACAGAAAAATCAGAACCTGTTAAAATTGAAAAAGAAGCGAAAACACAAATGCCTCTAGAAAATAATGACAATCAAGTCAAAGAAGATGACAAAGCTGAAATAACAGAAGAAAATATCGATCAACCCAGAAGATCAACCAGAAGTAACAAAGGCATACCAGCAGAAAGACTTTCATTAATGGTTCAAAATGAAATTAGAAAGGAACCTTCATCATGGAATGAGATGAAGATGTTACCAGAGAATGAACAGAAAAACTGGATGAGAGCAGCACAAGAAGAGATGAATTCACACAAGGAGAATAAGACTTGGATATTGTGTGATCTTCCAGCAGAAAAGAAGGCAATAGACTGCAAATGGGTGTTTAAGTTGAAACACGATGCCGAAGGAAATGTGAGACATAAAGCACGCCTTGTAGCTAAAGGTTTCTCACAGAAATTTGGTGAGGATTATGAAGATACATTTGCACCAGTAGCCAGACATACAACATTGAGAACATTGTTAACAGTTGCTGCATCAAAGAATTTGAAAGTGAATCATTTTGATGTCAAAACAGCTTTTCTTAATGGGGAAATCAAGGAAGAACTGTACATGAATCAACCCCAAGGTTTTACAGAAATCGGTCAAGAGCAAAAAGTTTGCAAAATAAAGAAAGCAATTTACGGACTTAAGCAATCAGCCAGAAGTTGGAATCAGAAAATAGACTCTATTTTGAAATCAGATGGATTCCAGCAAAGTGAAGCTGATCTGTGTCTGTACACAAAGAAGTGTGACAATGTGATTGTTTACATATTATTATATGTTGATGATCTGCTGATCTGTGGAAGTGCAGAAATGATCAGGAAAACAGCAAATATGTTAAGTCAACAATTTGAAATCAAGGATCTAGGTGAAGTCAGTTTATACCTGGGAATTCAAATTGAAAAGGACAAACAAGGAAATTACTTGATTTTTGAAATCAGCAAAATTCAGGAAATCATTTCTGAGTATGGTTTAAGGGATGCAAACGTGTGTGCAACACCAATGCATGTGGATTATTTAAACATAACAGAAGAAGAAAATTTGCTCAGCTCAAATGAACAATATCGACAAGCAGTGGGGGCTTTGTTATACATAGCTACTACAACAAGACCAGATATTGCAGCCGCAGTTTCTATTCTATGTTGGAAAGTCAATACACCACGTCAGTGTGATTGGACTGCAGTAAAGAGAGTTATCAGATATCTGAAGGGAACAATTAACATGAAGTTAAAGCTTGAAGCTGTTGGAGATCTAAAACTGATTGGATATGCCGATGCAGACTGGGCAGGCTTACAGTTTACAGAGACTTACAGTTTCGTGGAATAATTAACCTGGAGTATTGCCCTAGTGATCTAATGTTAGCAGACATTATGACCAAGCCATTAGCAAGGGACAGGCTATGTAACTTAAGCGATAAGATTGGCTTGTGCCTTGATAATTGATAACTAATGTTAGATGGGGTTACTGTCGAGTGGGGGTGTTGGAATAACGACAGTATGTACTATTAGTTAATGTAGGATCCCTTAGTCATGTGACTATGTTAGGCGTCCTCTTCGTACTCTCGCCATGTTGTGGACATCTTGGAATGGTTTCATTAAATCTTCTTTCGGAATTATACTCTGCTATCAAATAAATCGCATCAAACATTCTATAGAGTGTCTCGATAGGTCGTGAACGATTTTGAATGCAGATAAATATATGTTATACGCAAGATAATGTGGAGAGCTGTATACTGGCGGATAGGTTGTTCAAATGAGAATGTTACGCAAATTTTTTTATATCACTAGCTCACTTATTCAAATTTTAGCGCCAATGTCCGTGACGTCATCAAATTTGTGCCAAGTAAACGTCCAGTTATATAGGCCGAAAGCAGTATTGTACGATCATCATTGTTAATCCACACATAATTAATTAATTAATACAAATTATCATTTAGTATTTAATAATGTTTCCTTTACTCTTTATTACAGCCTCAAGTCGATTAGGCATCGAGACAATTAGATTTTTTAGAGTTGTCAAGAGGTATCGATGTCCATGCCTTACGGATCCGACGTTTTAAGGTGTTCAATATCTGGGGTTCGGGATCGGCATAAACATTGCCACCATAATACTCCAAACATTTTCTATTGGTGGCAAATCCGGTGAATTAGGCGGCCAGTCCCCGGTGAGGTTGGAGTGTGGGGTGGGTGTGGGGGTAAGGGCTGGGGTGGGAGGTGAAATTTCACGGGTGGCGTAGGTCGGAATGTGGTGGGATGTTGTCGGGTGGGTAAGGAGTGGGGGCGTGTGGTGTGGTGGGGTTGTGGCTGGCATCGGGTCGAATCCTAAATTTCCCGGGCAACGCCGGGTACCCCGGCTAGTTAATACCTAGTGAGTGGTGTGTGGCACAACCTAATGATTTCTGGAGACAAAAAATTAAAAAGAAACGTGTTTACCGAATGCATTTGTGATAAGATAGAGCAAACTTTGCATTTACCAAGTTGTACTGTTTCTGTTATTTTAGACACTTCCGCTGACACACACTTAGGGTGCTATAGTGCAAATGGAGATGATCAAATATTTGACGAATCAAATATCACAAGGAGCATTTTGGCATCAGATGAATGTAGAAAGAGTTGTAGAAAAGATCTTGCTTATTCCTTTGCTGGAATATTGGTTGGTATTCTTTTTCATTTCATAAGAATGACAATTGACATTCATACAATAGGGTGCTATGTAGTGATTTATATTCATAACAATTTTATAAATAAAATGACTTCAGATCTCTATAGTGAACTGGGTCATTCCATGTCAAATCAACCAAAATTCAGAAGCATCCCCACCACACCATCTCAGAATTTGATTATATTTTGTCAGTTTGTAAACCAACATATCTTAGGAACCTATGCAAAATATTAGCTCAAAATGTTGCATGGTCTTTGAGATATGACCATTGTTATAGTGGGGGGTAGCGACAGCTCGCGAACGACTTAATTCTGAGGTGTTTTTGATCGCTAATAACTCAGGAAGTATGTTAGAGACTTCTATAAAACTTTCACAACATTAGTAGTCTTATGAGTAGATTCTGAAAATTGTAAAATTTTACAGTTTGAACCATTACTCGTGAGCCCAGCTCAGTCTGAAAATGACATTTTGTTAATTTCGACAGTATGAAAAGTGATATTTGAACAACCACTACTTCATTGGTATTAAATATAAAGTCCCAGAACTTTTTTGGTTTGTAAAGGGCCTTGTGACGAATAACCAGGCAAATTCTGAGGTATTTTAATTGCTAACTTGATGTGTTAGACCATCCTAAAAACTGCACAAAGTGAAAAGTAGGTCATCTGCCGATTGAAATATGGCCATGTGGGATAGGTAGCACAGTTATGTGCTGCACACCATTAAAAAGAGCTTGAAAAGTACTTTCATAGGATACCAATTTCATTTTGCTTCCGTGATGCCTTCCGTTTCAAAATTCCAGTTGAAAAACGAGGTTTTTTACATTCGGGAGAAAACGGCATGATCTGCAAAGTTTGGACTGTCATATCTAGGCCAGGAAATGAACCAGAGGACTTATATTTCTTTCATTTATTCAGTTTGTTGTACTCTTTCCAAATATACAAAAACATTGGTGGTATTATCGGTTGTTTTTAATTTATGAATGTGTAAATATTGCACAAATGCCAATTTTCATCTATTCGGACATGTATAATTGCATATATATCTCAGACATATGATCTTATATGGCCATGTGGGATAGGTAGCACAGTTATGTGCTGCATACCATTGAAAAGGGTTTGAAAAATACTTTCAGAAGATGCTGATATCATTTTGCTTCCATGTTGTCTTCCATTAAAAAATGCCAGTTGAAAAACGAGTTTTTACACATTCGGGAATAAATCACGAGAAAACAACACGATCCGCAAAGTTTGGACTGTCCTATTTAGGCCCGGAAATGAACCAGAGGACTGATTATTTTTTCATGTGATCAGTTTGTTGTACTCTTTTCAAATATGTAAGAATCTTGGTGGTATCAATGGTGGTTAATTATTAAATTTGTAAATATTGCACAAATGCCAATTTACATCTATTCGAACATGTATAATTGTATATATATCTCAGATATATGTTCTTTTATGGCCATGTGGGATAGGCAGCACAGTTATGAGCAGCACACCATTAAATAGGGCTTGAAAAGTACTTTGATAAGATACAAACATGATAACATCATTTTGCTTCTGTGATGCCTTCTGTTACAAAATTACAGTTGCAAAAGACGTTTTTTACATTCTGAGATATTCATATACATGTTCGAATAGATGTAAATTGGCATATGTGCAATATTTACAAATTTAAAAATTAAACACCACCAATGATACCACCAAGATTCTTACATATTTGAAAAGAGTACAACAAACTGATCACATGAAAAAGTAATCAGTCCTCTGGTTCATTTCCTGGCCTAAATAGGACAGTCCAAACTATGCGGATCGTGTTGTTTTCTCATGATTTATTCCCGAATGTGTAAAAACTCGTTTTTCAACTGGCATTTTTTAATGGAAGACATCATGGAAGCAAAATGATATCAGAAAGTATTTTTCAAACCCTTTTCAATGGTATGCAGCACATAACTGTGCTACCTATCCCACATGGCCATATAAGATCATATGTCTGAGATATATATGCAATTATTGACAGTCCAAACTTTGCAGATCATGCCGTTTTCTCCCGAATGTAAAAAACCTCGTTTTTCAACTGGAATTTTGAAACGGAAGGCATCACGGAAGCAAAATGAAATTGGTATCCTATGAACAGGCCCGGCCTTAGGGCAAGGCGAGCGAGGCGACCGCCTTGGGCCCCACGCTTCCAGGGCCCCGCGCACCTGGCTATAATTTTTTTACTTTGTTGAGATTGATAATGGTTACGTAGCATATCAACTATGCAAAATTGCAGTCAATGTGTCGCGTGAATGTGATAGATTATTTTTGAAACAATGATCTGAAAATTTAATGCTAAACAGAGTCACAGCTAGACCTATATTTTGTATAGGCCTACACGTTGAATTAATTTTCAAAATATGAACAAATGGCTAAGACTCATCAAAACTTCCATGCGATCAACAATGGACCTAGGCCTACTTTGAGAATGGCTCACTAAATTAGCTTTTTCTCAATTGAAATAGATCTTCCATTGTGAAATCATTTCAGATGTCGCATAGGCGGCTATAAGCCTACATTGAATTAGGGAAGATTTGCGAAAACTTTTGTTAGATGGCACTCACATCTTTGTCTATAGCATACTCGATAGAGACTAACATTTCAAAGCTTCAATTAGAAGGAATCGGAAATATGTCAATTATTGGCATTATGCTAGATATTCAGTTAGTTAAATTGAAAAATAGTCCTAATTATTGCTTTCATAGTAAACTGCTAGGGTTAATAGTAGACCTGGGAGTGACTTTGGTCAGCTAATCTGACCCCACTTGACCATAAAGTGACTTGAGGTCGACTTGAAGTCGACTTATCGGCGTCAAAACGACTTGACCCGACTTGGCAGAAAAACAACCGACTTCCGACTTGAAGTCGACTTCTGACATGGTATACTAGCCATTAGCCTAGGTCTACGTACGGCTACTAATGCAAGAAGTCAAGCTAATTTTCCTGCAAGCATTAATTTAATTTAGGCCTACAAATGAGTAATGAGGCCTCAACACTTAATTGATGCATGAATTTGTTAAAGTGTTATTAAGCCCATTTCAAGCTGTTTGTGTTTCAGTTTGAATAGTTTTGTGATGCTTTGGGCCATCTAGTAACCTAGACAATGCGACGGCAAATTATTAGGCCTGTGAATTTTAGCTTGTCCATTGTCTGTGATTATTCAGATTACACTCATTATTATTATTTTTTTAATATTAAATAAATTTGTAA
Organism: Lumbricus terrestris; assembly: GCA_949752735.1. Taxonomy (NCBI): domain Eukaryota; kingdom Metazoa; phylum Annelida; class Clitellata; order Crassiclitellata; family Lumbricidae; genus Lumbricus; species Lumbricus terrestris. Next base: position 18,085,607 of record OX457051.1, on the reverse strand, counting down.
AAAGCGCAAGGTTTAAGATAAAATACCGGACCGCGGACTACATGGTTGCACTGAATGGCGTATTATGATAAGCCTAATTTGTAATTCTGCTTTCATAATTATTTGGCTACTAACTAACATCATTTCGCAACTTAGCATATAGCATTGCAAGCGCATCATCCTACAGTAGGCTACTACAGCTATAGTATACTAGACCTACTCACTGACAGTAAAGTGTTTCATTGCCCGACAATAGTTTTTCCGTCTGCAGACAACTCCAGATGCAGCGCTCCAAAGTAGCGCCAAACTATCGATTTATTATAGGCCTTGAAGATCCAGCTTTCATTGCGGCGAATTCACTGACCACTAGAAGCTCACTGATTGCATGATAAGCACACGTGCTAGTTCTTTAGTAACATTTTGTTTCACCATTTTAATTAAGCGCATGCCTAAGCGTGACGTTTAATCTTTTACCCGTTTGCCCCGAGAATATCCGTTGAAAACGGGCTTAAAATTTGAAAATGAACGGGTAAAGGGTTAAGCATGACATTACAAATTATATGAATCGATCGGCAGACGGCAGTCTGCACGATAGCCTACCGGCAAAATAATCAGTGGCCTAGTCTAAGTCTCTGTTTAGCAAAGGCCTCATTCATTCTTTTAAACACACTAGACAACAAAAGCTGCTTAAATGTTGTCACAATCATTGGTTTAAAGTGACAAGTCTAACTATGTTTGTGTCTCAAGTCGGTTTAAGTCGACTTGAGGTAAAAACAACTTCAAGTGACTTCTATCTACAAAATTCGACTTGGGGTCAGTTGCAGTGAGCAGAAACGACCCGACCCGACTTGGGATGACCAAGTCGACTGGGGTCGACTTATTGGGGTCGACTCCCAGGTCTAGTTAATAGCCAGATTTGCATGTGAAGGTCCATTAACTTCAATTTTCCACATGGGCGCCTGCAGACATTTTAATTGGAGGGAGCACAGCACAATGATAACTTTTTAGCACGAGTTTGAAAAATACAAAGCAGGAAATTAAGCACATAGATTGTTCATGCAGGTGTATAAATGTAAATTTTTCCATTTCACCGGGAGAATCATTAGGCTCATTAATGCTTTGGCGCAAAGAAATTTGTCAAAAGTAAAAATTCGTTGTTAAATATCGGTGTTATGGTGCCCATGATTTTGCATTACTTAAATAGGTCTACAACTCTACATAATTATAGTGTCAATGCTGTATTGACAGGTAATGAACTTGGTAAATTTTTGCCTGGAGACTCGCAGCTGCCTTGGGCCCCGCAAACCCTAGGGCCGGGCCTGCCTATGAAAGTACTTTTCAAGCTCTTTTTAATGGTGTGTAGCATATAACTGTGCTACCTATCCCACATGGCCATATTTCAATCGGCAGATGACCTACTTTTCACTTTGTGCAGTTTTTAGGATGGTCTAACACATCAAGTTAGCAATTAAAATACCTCAGAATTTGCCAGATTATTCGTCACAAGGCCCTTTACAAACCAAAAAAGTTCTGGGGCTTTATATTTAATACCAATGAAGTAGTGGTTGTTCAAATATCACTTTTCATACTGTCGAAATTAACAAAATGTCATTTTCAGACTGAGCTGGGCTCACGAGTAATGGTTCAAACTGTAAAATTTTACAATTTTCAGAATCTACTCATAAGACTACTAATGTTGTCATGGGCGTCCGGAGGGGGGCGCAAGGGGGCGCAAGTGCGCCCCCCTGGATTTTTCGCATATATGCAGACAACTTTAGATTATTTTGGTTATGATTATTACAACTCGATTTTCAACATGATCATCGGTGCGTTCTACAAGTTGAACCTATAGGCCTATAACTTTCATTGGACGCATAACGTATAGGAATCGAATTCTCTCGTGGTAGGCCTAATACGGAAATTCATACTGTTAACCCGATAGGACAAACTGCATTCAGCCGTGTTGCCTAATGGCCAAGTAATTGGCATCGTGTTCCCTCTAACAGCGGCTCTTGTGTTGTCTCAGGCGATCACTGCATGGGAGGTCCAACAGGTGAAACGCGAATAGTCACACATAGCGACATATATGCACACAAGGATATATAAACAAACTTAATTGGCACTGGCTGGAACGACACGGACTGACTAGGAATTCAGCTTCTTCCCTCATATGCCAGCCAACACGCGTTTTGCTACACTTTAAATATACCACACTAGCTTCGGAACCACTGCATCGTATGTTACATGTACATGAAGAGGTCCTATATATAAGTACTGCATATTATATATATATATATATATAACATTATATACTGTACTTAAACTATAGGAAGAGGTGCATTATTGTTATACACGGTGTGTTGACTCAGACCTGGTTGGCTTCAGAGAGAGAGAGAGAGAGGATGAAAGATAGAGAGACTGTGAGAGACAGAGAGGAAGAGGTAGAATGGACAGAGAAAAAAGGGAGAGGAGGGAGAGATGTCATTGAGGAAACATCTGTGACACATCAAAGTTTATACTTGACATAGGGTGGCATATATATATATATATATATATATATATATAATGTACGAGGGGAGAGAAGGGAATGGATGAGTAGTGAACAGAGGAATATAGCCAATACCTCTATGATAAGCTCTGTCTTGGGAAAGTTACGACCTTGCTGACAGGTTGACACAACGGAACAAACGCTTCCCGCTCCCTCGAGGCAGAGCGAAGGGTAATTTGTCTATATCGTACTTCGGAAAGAGTTTCAGACAGCAAAAGCGGATTCATGAAGTGATAAATCAGTTTGGATATCAGAACCCAGACGAATCAGACGATTAGGCCTACAATTGTTATTTGAAGACTAAGGTCAGATTTCAGTCACATACAATTTCACTAGGCAATCATAACAGTTTTGACAAGGAATGTCTATGCTTTTTCGCATGCTGGGTTCCGTGACAGAGGATCGAGAGGGAGCCAGTGTAGAAGGTGCAAGCGTCAAAGGTGGAGTCATCGGTTGCTTTCGACAACCTATAGTTTAGCCCCTCTGACAATTAGACCTACATAAAAGTCTGCGCCCCCCTAGAAAAATTCCTGCGGACGCCCATGAATGTTGTGAAAGTTTTATAGAAGTCTCTAACATACTTCCTGAGTTATTAGCGATCAAAAACGCCTCAGAATTAAGTAGTTCGCGAGCTGTCGCTACCCCCCCCCCCACTATAAAAATGGTCATATCTCACAGACTATTCAACATTTTGAGCTAATATTTTGCATAGGTTCCTAAGATATGTTGGTTTACAAACTGACAAAATATCATCAAATTCTGAGATGGTGTGGTGGGGACCATTGATTGATTTGACATTTGCCTGTATGTTTTCGGAATTCGGAATCAATGTTGCCATTTCAAAACTACCATCACTGAGCAATACACAGTCATCAAATCAGCTCAGTTACAAAAATCTGTTTCTTTCAAACCACAGTTGGGTGGTCCTAGCAATGAGGATGTAGGATTTTAGTTTCTTGGCTTAAATGGCTTGTGGCAGTTGGAAATTAGTCCTTTTAACTATTATATGTTTTCAAAATATAAACTCATTTACAACTAATTTTACATTTACAGCGGGACACGGTGGTGCAGTGGTGAGTTTGGTGCCTTGGAGGTTTTCAGGTTTTCATCCATCTCAGGCCACTGCAAAGGGACCGTGAGCAAGTCCTTCACTTGCAGTTGCTTGTGAGCTTTGGCGTGAAACTCTGATGCAGTATCTGTGCTGTAGTTGGGAGCGCCTCTGAGTAGTAATGTGTATACTCAGTGATGGTAGTTTTTAAATGGCAACATGCAGCAGTTGACTATAGCAATCTGGAGTCTTTTATTTAATAAAATCGCTAAAGAAACTTGTCAATTAATACTGTAAATAGAGTTTTGATGTCCTGCACCCCTCTCTTAGTGGGTACCTAACAGTTACAAAATTGATTAAAGTAGAAGAATTGTTATTTGTCCTTTTAGTCACTTTATTACAGAGAATCGCTGAGTAGCATATAAAAGTTCTTAATTATTGCGCCCAGTGTTCATTTATACAAATTGTCTTTGCCTCTCTTCTCAGAGGTAATTGGAGGTTGACGCCAGCCCCATTTCAAATTTTTTATCAAGGATGTCGGTTGAATTAGTAGAGCGCAACTGCACATCTTTCCCAAGTTCGTTTGTCACATTGCTCTGGTGTAAGGCCCAAAAAAATAATGCTGTGTTTCCGGTAACCCGACCGACCCTCTTTCATTGTCGCGACTCAAATAATTTTGTGAATTTTTAAAATTTTATTTAAAAAAAACAATTTTAATAATTTAACAAAAAATTTTTACATAATACGGTGACATTGCCTTCCGTATAGAGTTGGATCTTAGGCCAAAAAATGTTGTGTTTCCGGTAATCCGACCGACTCACTTTTATTGCCGCTACTCGGAAAAGTTTGTGTAAATTTTTACTTACAGTGACATTGCCTTACTAGGTTTTTATGCCTGCCTAACTACTTCCATTTGCCAGTCTTGAGAAACCTCTATAGCAGGGGTTCTCAACCTTTTTCGTCCCGCGACACACTTAAACTTGCTATCAAATTTGGCGACACACCCTTCAATCGTCATATTTAAATGTCGTAAAAATATAGACAAGTATCAAAGTTTGAACATGTCTATTTATTTAAAATTTGCTCTCAAACTTATTTATCCCTCTAAAATGTTAAACTGCATGCTGGCATTTTTAATAAATCAAAATAATTATATTGAATTTCTTTCCCATTTTTATTATTCTAAAATTCTAAATTATTCTTCTGATCCCAATCTATAGTTGTTTCTACAACTCGACGTCAATTTAGTCACCTAATTACTAAGACCTTGTAGTCCCAACAATTAATGGGATCTTTGTTCTTGAATTTTTCTTTGGATCATATTAAAACGCGCTTCCACAGTTTTTGAAAGTCCAATTCGTAAGAAGGCTGAGAGGGCACCTCCGACAAGCTTGTTCCGATTCTTGTTCTTTATGTTGATCATCTGAGAAAAACCCTGCTCAGATAAGTAGGAGCTATGAAAGGAAAACAGCTCTTTGATAGCTTTGCTTGCAAGTGATGTGTAATGTTCTTCCATGTAGGCTACGTCTTTGCCCAGAACTGAGTTCTATTATGGCTTATACAATGTACTATGATTCCAGATTGAAGGACATTTCATGTCCTTCAATCTGGAATCATATTGCAGCTCAACAAGTGTTTCCTGTTCATTGTTGTTCAATTCGCCTCGATTGGTGTTTTCTCTGAGGAATGGGTTCCACCTTGTCTTCTTAATATCAGCATCTGCAGATCTCGAGGATGGCTAAATTTACGTTTTCTTACGATAAATTTGTCCATTTTGATTGCTGACTTAGTCTATAGGTTAACGGGTAAAAGTTTTCTAACAGGTGCAATCGCAAACGTGTTTACATAGCCCTATGTAATTGTCATATCCGTTGAACATAAACGTCATAACTCCCCCAGACCGCGCGGTAAAATAGATAGATAAATAGAGAGCAACACATTCTCATTGCAGTCATCCGCTAAACGTCTAAATTTCCGGTAGGTATGAACAACGGACGTGTACTGTTACAATTGAATAGACTGATGTTAAGCTTATTTAGGATTATTTCATGTAATCATTGGCCTACGGCGTTGTGTCAGTTTGGAAAAAGAAACGAAGATAATTTATTATCATTATTATTAATTCGCGACACACCAATTCTTCGCGACACACCAGCGACACACCACTTTTACGCGACACACCGCCGGTCAAGTCGCGACACACCAGTGTGTCGCGACACACCGGTTGAGAACCCCTGCTCTATAGCCTTATTCTCATTTGAGCCACCTCTAACATTGACTAGGGAAAATAAATCTAGCAACCTCTAGGTTAGTGTGGTTCACAGATACATGGTAAAAAATAAAGTTCAAGCTAAAAACCAGGGCGCCCACCCAGTTTGTTAGACTTATCAATAGTAGTGTTGAGACAAAATTTCAGCTTCCTATTCCAACTGGAAGGCGGTGCTCAACGACTGTCTTACTTTGCATGGGCCAATGAAAAGACGTTAATTGTAGAAATAAACGTGTTGAGCATATATTCCAATACAATTGTGCTTTATTTCAAGATAGATGATACATTACTGTAACATGACAATATGTGTGACACTTAAACAATTGGTGAGCTTGAAATATAAGATTTCTGTAGGTTTTAAATATGGAAAATGTCAAAAAATGTCAAAAATATCGTTAAATCCACGAATGTCTATTGTTCTCGTTTTATGACTCCAAACATAGGATGACGTCTACAATGTAGAAGGCTTTGCAAGCACAGTGTCAACAGCATATTTCTTTGTTGATTGAGTGGGGACAGCTTTTCTATTTGCCTCAACCACTTGGAGAAAATACTGCTTTCTTCTTCATCAGTGACGAGTCAGTTTAATTCCTCGAACAACTTCACACTTCTCTCAGCCATTTCGTTTACCACTCTCAATTGCTGACTTCAGCCTCTACCCTGCTGATAATCATCATCATCAGGCTATTGCACTGGTGTAAGTATAAAAACGAATCACCAAATTTCAGGCGTGGCAGTAGTGTCAGTGTTCACTGGGTTGCAAACTCGCCCAGGCAATTCCCCTCCTTCTGTATCGCAGCACTACCGTCAACATCCTTTCACTAGGATTTGCAGTCATTCCGTAAAAAATCCTCACCGTATCTGAACCATATCAGGCAGATGGCAGCTTAATAGTGTCAGACATTCAACCTCATCTGAAAGGCACTAAGTATAGATAATTTTCTAGAACATTCATGGCAGCAACGTTGAGCTCATACAAATAATAGTCACCTGAATCAAAAGTCTTATATCAACCAAAATTGACAGATCTTGTCCTGGAGTTTCAGCAGCAAGAGGATGCCTTTGAGTGAAGGAGGGCACTCAATCACACAAAAAGGATGAATCAGAAATTTTCTTTTCCCTTAGATTGAATACTTCACGTTGATTGCTAAATCGTACACTTATTTTGATGATATGTAGTAACCTGGCCATTCAACGTGCATGGTAAATTGGGCTCTCCAGTTTCTTATTGAGGGCTGACTTTCAAGGACAACCATTGACAACTCAATGACTTCTTGGTAGTCGTCTCTGAAAGTGACTTTAATTTCAGCAGTCTACTTGATAAAACTGATCGCTCTCTCATGGGAGGCTTCAGTAGCGGATACGACTTCCAGTACTCGTATGTTGTCACGTGTCACACCATCTCACACAGCTTTAAATCTCTTTAAGATTGGATCCTATTTTGGATTAGATGGACAACAACACAAGATGAAGATTTTGGCTTAAATCAACTCCATCACATCACAATGACGACAGCAGGCAAACCACAGGAACATTTTACATATCCTTTTTTCCAGAAAAACGTACACTTCACTAAAACGTCCGGTGTTGTGTCAAAGATCAAGTCTTAGCCATTATCAGCGAGTCTCAATAACTTCACAAGATGATGAATGACCTTGGATTTAAATTATATCCTGTCATAGAGGGACATTTGGGCATACCAAAGAGTTTAGCGATACCATCACCTGAAACTAGCACTCACAGGCGGTCAACATTTCCAGTGTACGGCAAGTGGTTAATTTGGTATAAATTCAGATCTTACAGCTTCAGCATGCTCCATCTTGACTTCTTAAGCACTCTATTTGAATGGTTTTCCGTGAAAATGGCAGGACAAAAGGATCGCACATAAGCGCTGAAGTAATTGTGACCAACAATCTCAATGCTTCATGATCAGATCACCTGAAGTGTTATTGCTATCAAAATGCACTTGTCACTTGATGGCTAAACAGCTGTCAAGTAGCTAGCACTGACTGTAATAAGTATGATAGTGCAACAGAATCTATTTCAAGTTCATCTACATGACAAGGGTTGAGGTTTTTGATCAAGCTAAAAGACATCAAGATTTCTTGCTAATACAACTACATGGTAATATTTCGATGTCGTTGAGCACCGCCTTCCAGTTGGACTGGGAAGCTGAAATTTGGTCTCAATAATACTATTGACAGGTCTAACAAACTGAGAGGGCGCCTTGGTATCTAGCTTGAATTTTATTTTTTTGAACCACCCTACTCTAGGTGTAACTAGTCACTGGCTCGACCAGTCTGGAATGACCCCTAGCAGTGATGTTCTGTTCGCACTCATCTTCCCCTTCCCTTCCCACTTTATCTTACCAGAAAAGATGTCAACAAAATGAAATTAATAGAAAATTTTGTTTTCTAGAGCAATTTTAGGTACAGACAGTCAGGAAATAGGCAGTTTACACTTGCTTAGAACACGTACTTTGTTGCAGCATGTACCTTTATGCAAAAAAGAGTAGTTGGGTATAATTTTTCGGATAGTCACTGTATAAAAATATTTTACCAAAATAAAAATATTTTTCGACCTACCTACCCAATTTTTTAGAGCTCTGTTACCGGAAACACAACATTATTTTTTGTGTGGCCTAATCATATCTTTTCTTCACACATGTCACTCGATCTTCCTACTTTCATCTGAGGCACCTTAGAGCAATCCGTCGCTCCATCTCCTCCTCTGTCTTTACTTCAATTGTTCATGCCTTCGTCTGTTCCCGAATTGATTATTGTAACTCGCTATTTGTTGGCCTTTCAAAAGTTCATCTTTCCCCTCTTCAGTCTGTCCTACACGCTGCGGCCAGACTAATAGCTCGACTTCTTTGTCATCCCACATCTCTGCTTTTATGTTTCACCACCTTCAATGGCTCCCCCTTGTTTCACCACCTTCAATGGCTCCCCCTTATTGCTCGGGTTCAACTTAATATTCTGACATTAATTTTCCGGTCTTGTACTAGCCGAGCTCCCAAGTATCTGTGACCTCATCCATGATCCATCTGCCGACTTCGGCCACTTCTCTTCACCCGCTCCGCTCCTTTGATTGGCATGATCTCTTTGGCCCACGAGCTAGGACTGCCGTGGCTAAAATGCGTGAGCCTTTGCTGTCATTGGCCCTGCATTGTGGAACCAGTTTCCTCCTTCAACGCGTTCCTCCATATTAACTGGTGGGCCAAACGCCTCTTTTCGTTGTCTCAAGACCACTTTTTTTCTCTCTTGGTCTAACGCACTGGGAGCGCCTCTGATTGGTGTGCACTGTGAGTGGCGCTATATAAATTTATAGATACAATAAGTACTATACAATGTATGATGGTAATGTGTGGGACCAGGGTCCCATTTATACAGCGCCAATGTGACATCGATTATAAGTTAACTGCGTGTATAGTCATGAATGAATATGTATGTATGCGTGTGAGTGCTATGTGTGAGAATTAACTACGCCCTGCTAAAGTAGACCAGGATGATATTATAGGACTTAGACCTGATTTAATGGACCACGCTGACGAAGGGAGAACTTGGACCTGCATTGTAGGCCTCGGCGTCTTTGCGCGTCGATGGCGTGGCATACGGACAGAGACACAGGCACAGATTTTAGTGGGACGCAGGCAGACAACGAGAGAGACATCATGAAATAGACAGAGCTGAGGGAAGAGAGTATAAAAGAGTGACGCCAGTTGCCAAGGGCCAGTTTGTCGTCTTCCAGTTGTTGTTGCCAGTTGCGAGTTTGCGAGTTGCTGTTTTCCAGTTCGCTGTGTGCGGGAGTGATGCAACGTAGAGAAGATAACGGCCCGTATCTATGGACGACTGTCTAGATTCGATAATAAGCGTCGAGTTATAATAGAGAAGTTTGCGAAGCGATAGGTCTCGCCTACGAAGAGAACAGCGGCGAATGACGAGAAGTGGATCGACCGCTCTGCTAGGAATTGACGGCAAGAATCGATCGAAGGACGTTGCGGAGGAATTCGAGACTACGGCAGATTACGATTCTACGATTTCACGGAAGGAAGGAAGAGACACGAAAGACGGAATCCAGTGAGGACATTACGGTGAAGAAAGGACTGACACGAGTTGATCCGACAGGCAGGTCATATTATTGTTGTCAATAGTGGGGAGAACCCAGGTGTGAAATTAACCCATATCAGCTGTTGCCGTGAGCTAGACTAGGCAGAGTGAAAGAGTGAATGTTATATTAGATTCTATGATTATATTGCGCTATTGTGTATATTGATTGTGTTAATTGACTGTATTAAAGATATAGTTACGGCTATTAAACGAGAATGTCTCGACTTTCTGTAAGTAATGACGAAGACGAGAATGAGAGTAGAACGGGACGGGAGGAAAGGGACGGACAGCGATCCTTAGACCTAGATTCTGGACTGATGACCATGTTATCTTGCATGAACCGAACGCTTTCCAGTATGAACGACAGACAACGACAGATAGATGACCGGGTCAGACGAATGGACGAAGGACAACGGCAGATGGATGATCGAATACGAAGAGTGGACGAAGGACAACGGCAGATAGATGACCGGGTAAGACGAATAGACGAAGGACAACGTGAAATGTCCGACAGACAAAGACAGATAGAAGAAAGACTCACGGAGATGTCCAACGAGACAGACGTGGTAGTTGCAGACCAAGATGAGGTGAGAGTAAGCTGTGCGACATGGGCATTAGAGATGGACAATAGACGAACGGGTTGGCAGGACGCAGTAGAGGAGAGGAGAGAAATCCGGCAGGAAGATGAAGTAAGGGGCCAGGACGTGGGGGTCCCAAGAATGGAAGAAGAGGAGGAGACAAGGACGAACCCAGGTAGTGAAGGGAAAACTATTGAAGAGCACTGCTCTTCCGCGCCAAAGGCTCGGCCGATACCTCGAACGGAAGAAGAGAAGGGAATCAGTACAGATGTTATGCCAGATAGCCGGAGAAGTGCTAGGTTGATGAATAAGCCTAGATCCGACTATGTACATCTGGATAGGCAGGGGTTCCCCTCCCGGGCCGGTTACTCCGCTAACGTAAGGGAAGGGAGTAGGGAGAGAAGTGAAGAGAGGGCCTCGATGGTAAGAACCGAGGGGGTATCCAAACAACCGGGGGTAGCGCCCCAGTTGGCCCTCTCCGGGACTACAACAACGTTCAACGGGGGCCAACCCCTTTTTCGGGCGGGCGATGGAATGGCAGACTGGGGAGAGATAGAGGACGGACGCATGGGGATCCCTCCCGGTGGTGCCAGACCAGGCGCACGACGAAAAAGGGGGGAACGTTACAGTAATAGGATACAGAACTACAGATGCCTTTCATTTTCATACTGGATTTTAAACCTTTTTATTCATCGATAGTAGCTAGTAGGGAGTAGCTGACAAATGCATTAAATTATTTAGTTAAACAACTATGAATGATGTGGATACTCTGTTTTAATACCTTAACAACAGTTTTATGGTGAGTAATCCATCAGCAGGCTTATGAACATTTAAAAGTAAGCATAAGAAATTATTTTAAAAGAGTTATAACTTAACTGATCTCAAAAATTGGAGGAGATTTGTCCCCTATTTGCCTTATATCTCTGTGCTTTTTAACCATTAACAAAATCACACGAGCATGCGGATAGAATTGACCAGCATTAAATTAGATAAATCTCGGCTTTCTTAAAGAATCGTTCTTAAAGTATGGGTGACCAGTTTAACCATGCAGAAGTTTTCATCTAGAACTTATGGGTCTATGAAGTTTTCTACGGCGATTTCGTGTTCAAAATTTTTAGCTTCTTGCAATCAACAAAGATAGTCAGCATTGAACCTGATTATTACTTGAATAGTTGAGTAAAAGTTTTAGGTTATGAGCCTCATTAACCCAATATCAGGTTTTTTCTATTGTGGGTCCATCAATGTGGAATCATCTTTCCTCTGGAATTCGTGGCAGGATTCTGGTAAGAAATTCACCTGTGTCTTTTTACTGCCTGAAGACCTTTCTCTTTTCATGGGCCTGTCATGCTGAGATCACTTCTGAATAGCTCTGCTGTGAGAAGCGCTTTGCAATTGATATATTAGAATAGATTAGATTGCAGTTACTGCTGAATTGTTTTATTTTACAGCTGTAAATGCTTATATGTTTACAGAATTGGATGGTGTCTATTTGCAGGGAGGCACTTTTTGCTATTGTGCACTGCAGCTAACACCAGGTCAAGTTGCAAAAGTTAATGATTCTCTCTGCAATGTGCCATGTCCTGGAAAACCAATAGAATTTTGTGGAGGATCCAAGGATTCAAATATGCTTAGTGTTTACTCAGGTTAGTTATTGTCAAAAACCTTGGCAGATAGTTCTGTCATTTAACATTTATGTACTGTCAGTTATTCCTAGTAGCCTAACACTGTAGATGTAGTTACATCTGTTGCAACGTTTTGCCCTGGAGTCATTTGATGAGATGCAGAGATTAAGTCATTGACATAATAATAGCAGCAAATCAGCAACGTAATAAGGCTTCGCTCTGTACATCTTTAGATTTGTGACCAGTTAGTGGACAGAGTAGTTGGGATGAGATCAAGAATTATCAAGTATCCATCATAAGACCTAAAAAATAGAGGCTAGAGGTTATAGTCTGTATTGCCACTTTCGCTCTTTGGTCCAATTGATTAATACATTATTTGCAGTTTACGTCAAGGTGCATCTGCGTGAGGATGTTTTGTAACTGATGGTGGTTTTTCAGAAATTACTGTCTTGGGCTAGCATGGTCCAACAAAATGGTGTAGCACCGATTGATTCAAAAAGGTAGGCCCTATCGATGGTGAAGCATCTGAGCTGATCAATTCAGTGAAAAATGAATTGGTCGACGTCGTACGACCGCTATAGAAAATAATGTTTCCTATGAGGTTCAGCAGATGTGCATTTTGAGTGGCAATGTGTGGTCAGATTTTGTCCATGCATTGTATAGGCTGGATGAATGTGATTCATTCATTAAGTGCATTTGTATAGCGCCTCTTCAAGGGGGCTTCTCAGATTCGCTCCGAACCTCAACACGTCAAATAAAACTGTCTTAAGATGTGATGGGAAAGCCTGAGAAGGACTTTTAGAAAGGGAGCATAGTGTAGGGTGACCATACGTCCCGGTTTTCCGGGACATGTCCCGGTTTTTTGTGATGCGTCCCGGTGTCCCGACGACTTGGGCAAAAAGGTAAAATTGTCCCGGTTTTCGACAAAGCGAAAACAAAGTTGTCAATTTTATGAAAATAATGAAAATTGTCAGTTTTTGTCAATGACGGAACAAATTATGGTTTGTAACCCCAAATAAGTTGTAGCAAAAGTGAAATGTCAATTTATATACAGAATATACGATTATACTCTATAGCAGGGGTTCTCAAACTGTGGTACGCGTACCCCTGGGGGTACGCCAGGCGCCGGTAAGGGGTACGCGAAAAATTCCAGAAATTTAAATTCTCTTTGAGCTTATGCCATGGACTCTGTGTCCATCTTTCTTTGATTAGCAATGATTTTTAACGTTGCAGTCGTTGCTACATATAAAAGCATCGTTATTTATTTCTTTCACAACATATAATTAGACTTATGATACTATATGCAGTGCATGCAACATATTTATGTTTAGGCCCATTGCCATAATTTTGAAACAAATAGGGCCTAATGCAGCGGTTCTCAACCTTTTTAGAGCGGCGACCCCTTCGTGACATTTCGAACGTTGTGACGACCCCCAACATCAAAATTGATTGATTTAAACCCCATTCACTGCATTTTATAGCCTACCATTGTCCATTGTTTTGCATTTTCACCCGCATAATTCGACAAGTGCTTTTAGCAATAAATAGTGAGAGGTTTCCTGGGAATCCTGGCTCTTGTGATTCTGAAAGCTACTAATCGGCAGGTTGCAGTTGAAGATGTCTTCAACAGCTGACACATCTTGCAAACCCTCTGTCTGAAGCGTGCCTTCTTGGCGTCGTCCGCTTTGTTCTTAAAAATACTGGCCATGCTTTCCCGCATTGCTAGAAAGCTTAGTATCTGAATGGCACCTTAGTTTTGTTATGCTGGGTTTCTTTGATTCGACTGACAAAATGTCAGTAAAAATAAAACGTTGTATGACCTGTAGGCCTATGAGTGCTCTCTATTTACACTGCGACTATTAAAAATAAGCTACTCTGAAATTTGTTAATTAACCATTTTTTCCTAACACTCATTTCACCAAAGCCGATTCAATTTGGGTGGCCATAGATTTCCTAACCTTTGCTTGTGTTCCGTATGAATGCGCTGAGCAGGGCAGGGTTTGGGAAGACGGATGCGCTCCTCCTCATTGTCGATTTTTAAAAATTCCCTACTGCAATGGCAATGGTTGCAGTTTAAGCTGTCATTTTAACAAATTTTCTCGTAATTTCGGAGCCAAAAGACATGGTTTAAGACTTCAATAGGGCCTAAATGCCCCACATTGTTTAAATATTTTTAAATCCCACACTGTAATGGCTGAATTTTATGCTGTCATCCTAATAAACAATTTCATTGCTTGAACGCTGATTAAGACTTCTTAGTTGTGGCCTCCAAAACTAAAAAATAGTTTGGGTTGCACATTAACTGAAACATTTTAACTTGTCATACAAAAAAGTTACTCATGATGTCAGTGCCCACAGACACGGTTTAACACTTCAAATAAATATTCCATACTCATTGTTCTAAGAAGTAAGAAGATTGGTTAAGTTGAATTTAGCCTACATTTGAAAACTGAAATGGCAAAAATTATATCAGCAATTCCAATCTAACACAATTATAACAATCATAGCAAAAGCATAACTATGTAGAAATTTATTTTCAGTTGCTCTAACGTACTATAGATAGTGGTGAAATTGTTGTTCAAATTTCTGAAGGGTCCAGGCGACCCCTGGCAAATCGTCAGGCGACCCCCGTGGGGGTCGCGACCCACAGGTTGAGAACCGCTGGCCTAATGTATAAATGGTTGAAAGAACCAAAACCAGAAATTATAATTAAAACTACAGAGTTCAAATAGCTGAGAGCTTAATTGGGCTCAGCGTTAATTGCGTTAAATTCTGCGATTCCTTTCAGGACGCCATATCTGTGTAAAACGGGTTTTTAAACTATTCCTGCTATAAAAAACTGCGTTTTAAATTGCCAAATTTTAAATCAGACATCCTAAATCTGTGCTAGTCAAAACAAGCCCACCGCACTGGCTCCTTCTTACAGGGGTAATGGATCAATTTTCCTTTTAAATTTGTTGATAAGATTAGATCCTTGCTGATGATGATGGTGATGGTGATGATGTTGCTGTTGCTGCTGTATGACTCAAACCAAATTTTGCTCCCGAAATACAACTCTGACAAATGATGTCACCAGTGATTAAATGCATGAACTTTTAATTGACACTGCAAGGGGATTTCATAATGGCATTTTTGTTTCTGAACTGACTTTGCAGGGGGTACGCCATCATTCGCTTTTCTTACTTGGGGGTACAATAAAAAATAAAGTTTGAGAACCCCTGCTCTATAGCGTACACACTGTAGGCCTGCATAAATACTGCTTCAACTGCAGCGGCTCACTGATGCGCAGTTGTATATAGGCCTACTGCTCCAGCCTGTCCATGCAGTCTAAATTATAAAGGTCTAACTCTGACACTTTCCAGCCTAATAGGCCGAGGGACCGGTGTTACAATATAAACTTTATAAAGCCCCCCAACAGAGTCTCCCCCGGTTGAATTCACGGTTTTCCTCGTTCACTCTGTTTTGCAAGAAAGTTTTCAGATATAGCAGAGAACGTATGCTTTGTTAAATAATATAGCAACGTAAACTAGCGGTTTAACCTGTCTAGTTATAAATATCATCTGACTGTATACTAGCCATATTTTCTTTCAACGGAGGATATTTTATTTGAGCGGGAGATGAAATTTACTCTCCCTCGGAGACTCTCTTTCAAAATTACAGTCTGGGGATGGACAAATTTATTCTGTAACAGATACGCCGGGGAGTATCTATTTCGAAATAGAGTCTCAGGAGGGGTTGACTTTTAGGACTTAAGACTCTGCCTCGCGACACCGGCCTGCTCTAAAGGTCTATTCCACAATATTTGGAAAACAATTCTGACTCCTAAGCTAGTTTTGCAATCTTAGTGCAATTAATATATTGTGTCGCTTGCCATCGGCACAATAGACCAAACAGCACAAAGCTTGCACTTGTTTTCTTGAGCTACTTCAGCTCATTTGCAAGACTTAAGACGAAATTGTGCCTTTGAGCATTCCCTTTGTTAATTTTGGTCTTCTCGATTGCATCATTTGGATTTTGCCCGTCTGATTTTCTCATTCTTATAGGCTAGCTACTACCTTACGGTAAACCTTATTGGACTTTAGGCCCTCGTATAGGTCTACAAGGAATTAAAATATCGTTGTTAGTTTTCCAAAAAGTGTCCCGGTTTTTGGTGGCGAGAAAATGGACAGCCTAGCATAGTGTCAGAGGAAGGCCATTCCAAGTTGAGGTTCATGGTTCATGGTTCTCCGTCTACTCAACTCATTTTAGTTCGCCGTATTGAGGGGATGTGAAAACTACAGAACAGTAGCGCTAATATCACATGCAAGTAAGATCCTACTGAAGATTATACATAAAAGATTGGAGAGCACGATTGAGAGGGAACTGCCGGTCCATCAGGCAGGTTTCAGGAGATGGAGAGGAACAAGAGACCACATAGCGAACCTCAGGTGGATAATGGAGAGACAAAGAGAATTCAGACAGGAGATGCACATATGCTTCATAGATTATAGCAAGGCCTTCGACTGCATCGATCACGCTTTGATGGGGAGGACTCTGTGGGAAATGGGGATCCCGACACACCTCATAAAACTCCTCAAGAACCTATACGGGAACCAGGTGGCCGTGGTTAGGACGGAGTATGGCAAAACTACAACCTTCCAAATAAAGAAAGGAGTTCGGCAGGGATGCATATTATCGCTATACCTCTTCAACCTTTATGCTGAAATGATAGAGAGGAAAGCAGATTTAGAGGAAACAAACGTGGGAGTGAGGATAGCGGGCATGACACTGAGCAATCTAAGATATGCGGACGATACAACGTTACTGAAAGGGAAAGGGCAAGATCTAAAAGATATCATCAGAAAATTAAAAACAGAATGTGAGAAGGCTGGACTGTATTTCAACTTAAAGAAGACCAAAATCATGACCACAAAGAATTGGACGAGCTTCGAGGTAGATGGAGAGGAGATTGTAGTGTTTAAGGATAATTATAAATGTGCTATATAACGGATAGTGAACGATAGGTGGCGCTAGCATCAGAAAGGGAGGATTACTCTATGTACGGACGGGAATGAGGAAGGACATGTTTTATCGTTAAGTAATAAACTAAGTGTTAAAACATTACATTTGGCGACGAGGATTATTCGAACACGCGAATGAACAATGGCCACGTTTCTTCCGTCCTTTCCTGAGTTTGACGTAGACGGCGAGCCAACCTCCGTTGGTCCAAGGTGGGAAAAATGGTTGTCTCGTTTCGAGAACATGCTGACCGCCATGTCGATCGACGACAGCGTCAGACAAAAAGCGCTTCTCCTCCATCTGGCTGGGTCTAGAGTGTATGAAATCGCTGAAACACTCACCATGACGCCGGCTAACGATGAGACGAATGTATTTACAGCTGCTAAAGATGCCCTTACGCTGCATTTCAAGCCGAAGAAAAACATCCAGTTCGAAACCTACGTCTTCCGGTCGACGAAGCAAGAACCAGGAGAGTCCCTCGACCAGTATCAGGTACGTTTACGAACTCTTGCAAAACACTGTGAATTTGCAGACGCTGACAAAGAAATTTTAGCTCAAATAATTCAGTCATGCACTTCAAACACATTGAGACGTCGCGCTTTAAGAAATCCAACAATTACTTTGCCTGAGCTTTTAGACTTGGCTCGAACGATGGACTTGGCAGAACGCCAAGCAACCGAAATCGAAACTAAGACAACAAGCCCCAATGACTATGCTCTCAATGCGCTAAAATTGGCAGACGGTTCAAGCAAAAAAGGTAAACTGGGTCAACAAAGACACCCAAGTGAACAAAAATGTTTCAACTGTGGAGGGGCGTATCCTCATGATGCAGGAAAACAGTCTTGCCCCGCGTATCAAAAGACATGTTATCGGTGCTCGAAGAAAAACCACTTCTCGAGGTGCTGTAGACAAAAATCAGAGTACGGTTTGGATGAAAGAGCTTTCTCCTCACGCACAGAAGAAGCACCTCACCGCCTTCATGCCATATATGCAAAACGCCAGGTGAACATTGATGAGAAACCGAGCAGTGTAGACAATTTTGTTTTTGTGGTTAATGACAAACTCCGCGGTTTTCCTCATGCGACACTACAAGTGAACGGATGTCCAATATCCGTAATAATTGACTCGGGAGCTGCAGTCAACGTATTGGACACTTTAGATCTGAACAAGATGAAGCCGAGGCCAAATCTACAAAATACACAAATGAAAATTTATTCGTATGGAACGAAGGTGGCTCTACCGCTGTGGGGTTGTTTCGAGGCAGACGTGCGAAGCAGTGGGAAAGGGGTGAAGACCGTATTCTATGTCGCAGACGGTCATCATGGTTCATTGCTATCGTGTGACACTGCACTGAAGCTGGGACTTATACAGTTCTCCACGAATCGTCTGACCCTCAGCCCTGAACCGAATATACAGTCTATCATTGCTCGTTTCCCACAGCTCTTCAATGGAATTGGTAAACTGAAAGATTACCAGATTAAACTTCACATCAACAATGAGATAACGCCTGTAGCCCAAAAAGCTCGTCCAATACCATTTCATATGAGAGCTAAAGTTGAAGCTGAACTTGAGAAATTGCTCAACGAGGGCATCATTGAACCAGCAAGTGGCCCCACACCTTGGATTTCACCAGTTGTAGTGGCGCTGAAGCCCAAGAGCCCGGATGAGGTTCGACTTTGCGTTGACATGAGATGGGCAAATCGTGCTGTCAAACGCGAACGTCACCCCATGCCAGGAATTGATGACTTAATTTTTGCTGTAAATGGGTCAAATGTTTTTAGCAAGCTGGATCTTCGTTCGGGCTACCACCAAGTTGAGCTGCACCCTGAATCCCGATACATCACTACGTTTGCCACACACCAAGGTCTGTTCCGGTATAAGCGCCTCAATTTTGGCATCTCATCGGCCAGTGAATGCTTCCAGAACATCATCAGACAACTCATTGGGGGCATAAAAGGATCATTGAACATAAGTGATGATATTCTGATATATGGGAGATCACAGGAGGAACATGATCGTGCACTAAATGAGGTCTTGAACAGGTTGAGTAAAGGCGGCCTAACTTTGAATGCATCAAAGTGTGAATTCAACAAGGACACGATCAGTTTTTTTGGACATATTTTTTCCAAAGAAGGCGTATCAGTGGATCCGTCCAAGGTCAAGGTCCTTCAGCAAATGAAGCCACCCACCAACATATCCGAACTGCGGAGCTTCTTGGGTATGGTGATGTATTGCGCTCGATATGTCAAAAACATTTCCAGCATTCTGGCACCACTGCGACAGCTGCTGCATGCTGACGAGGAATGGAGTTGGTTGGAGGAACAACAACATGCGTTCCAGAATATCAAAGACCTGATTGCTGAAAGCACAACGCTGGCCTATTTCGATCCTCGTCTGTCAACAGCTTTGATCACGGATGCTGGACCAGATGGTCTGGGAGCGGTTCTTTCACAGATCTCTCCTGATGGCACAAGAAAAATAATTGCTTTTGCAAGTAGAGTTTTGACAGACACTGAGAAACGATATTCACAGCTAGAAAAGGAAATGCTCGGAGTTGTGTATGGATGTGAACACTTCCGGGTGTACCTTTGTGGGGCACCATTCAGACTGATCATTGACAACAAGCCATTAGAACAGATTCTTAGCCATCCTGGAAAGAAACTGCCAATCCGATTGGAAAGATGGAGCATGCGGTTGCTCCCATACAGTTTTCAGGTCGAGGCTGTCTCAACAAACGACAACCCAGCCGATTATCTGTCTCGACACCCGAAGAAGGAAATTGGAGACGGGGAAGTGATAGAAGCAGACATGGAAGCGGAAATAAACCTGATAATCACTATGACACTACCTAAAGCGATGACGAGAGATGATATTCAAAGGGAAACACAACTGGATGAAGCATTGGTTAAGGTGATCAACTATTTAAGCAACGGAAAATGGCCATCAGGTAATAAAATAACTGACGACGTTCGACCATTTTACATCTTGAGAGATGAGTTGTCCCTATCTCCAGGTGATGATATGGTACTAAGAGGATCAAGAATTGTACTACCGACAACACTTCGAGTACAAGCAATACAAACAGCTCATGAAGGTCACCAAGGAATTGTGAAGACAAAGGCATTCCTAAGAACGAAAGTGTGGTTTCCAGGAATCGATGTGCTAGTGGAGAAACACATCGGCAATTGCACAGCCTGTCAGATTGTGACAGACACCAAGCGGCCAGAGCCACTGAAGATGTCGCCTCTGCCGTCGAGCGTGTGGACCGAGCTGTCAGCCGATTTTTACGGACCATTGCCATCAGGAGGTCACTTACTTGTCATCATCGATGATTATTCAAGATTTCCAGTGGTCGAGTTCGCCAGCAATGTCTCAGCAGACAGTGTTATACCAATTTTTGAAAGAGTTTTTTCCACGTTCGGAACTCCCGCGATACTGAGGACTGACAATGGGGCGCCTTTCCAGAGCCGGGCATTCAAAGAATTTTCTTTGTACATGGGATTCCATCATAGACGGGTAACACCATGTTATCCACAAGCGAACGGAGAATGTGAGCGGTTCATGAGAAACATTGGCAAATCTATGCGCATCGCCCATACAATGGGGCTCGATTGGAGGTCAGAATTACAGAAATTCTTACGAAACTATCGTGCTACGCCCCACTCCACACTCCAGAAAGCGCCTGCAGATATTATCTTCTCCAAGTCTTTTCGAACACGATTTCCTGAGAGTGATAATACAACTGCAGAGGATAAATTCGGTCTCGTTGAGAGAGATGAAAAATCGAAAGCTAAGATGAAACGCTATGCTGATCACAGAAGGAGGGCAAGAGTTAAAGACCTATCGGTTGGAGACTCTGTTCTGGTTCGACAACATACAAAGAGCAAGACCATGCCACCATTTGACCCCGATCCATTCACAGTGATTGCAGATCAATGATAACAGGAGAGAGAAAAGGCAAGCAAGTGACCAGGAATGCATCTTTCTTCAAAAAATTTAACAGTCCAATATCGGCTCCATTCAACAACCCAACACGGCCGGAATTAATCGATGAGCTGGAAGAGGAAGTCATGCCTAAGCAGGGTCAAAGATCACCAGCACCACACAGTCGGAAGGGCACACCACATCTCGGGCAAGACGAATTGCAACCTCAAGACGAATTGCAACCTCTACCAGTCGAACAGACGCAGAGATATGATCCTCCACCTGTTCCAAACTCTGCAGACACACCTGAACCACTACCGAGGCGCTATCCCCAAAGAGTGAACCGGCGTCGGCCATCTTGGCTGCAATGGTAACGCCACAAGTCAAGGACACAATGGTGCTTCAGTTCTGTCGAACTCTCTACACTGTTCAGTTGATTTCTCAAGATCAGTTGTGTTAACTTTCAATGACCCCAAATTTAATTGTGTTAATTTTAATGATCCCAAGTGCATTGATGTTCATTTAAAAAAGGCAGTGGCCTTAGTTCTGTTGACGTTCTGCACTAGCCTAGCCAACCTTCGGTTTGTTAAGACTTTATTTGAAGAGGGGAAGGTTGTAGTGTTTAAGGATAATTATAAATGTGCTATATAACGGATAGTGAACGATAGGTGGCGCTAGCATCAGAAAGGGAGGATTACTCTATGTACGGACGGGAATGAGGAAGGACATGTTTTATCGTTAAGTAATAAACTAAGTGTTAAAACATTACAGGAGATGGTCAGATGGAATTGGTGACAAGTTTCTGCTTCTTGGGAGCCATGATAGAAAACGATGGCGGATGTGGCAGAGAGATACGACGGAGGATAACATTGGGAAAGATGGCAGTGAAGGGACCAGAGAAAATATGGAAGGATAAACACGTGAGCTTGATGACGAAGACACGAATTGTAAATTGGCAATGATATTCCCAGTGGTGCTGTATGGATGTGAAACGTGGACAAAAACAAAGGCCTTAGAAAGGAAAATCGATGCTTGCGAAATGTGGATTATGGAGGAAGATATTGAGAACCCCGTGGATCGAGAAAAGAACAAATGAATCCATATTACAAGAGATAGGACAGATGCGAGGGAATATGTCATTGGGACAGATAGTGACAAGGCAGAAGTTGTCGTTCTTCGGACATGTGATGCGAGCAAACGGCTTGGAAAAGGAGATGATGCTGGCCTGCGGAGAGGGAGGAAGGAGGGGAGGACGCCCAAGAAGGAGGTGGATGGAAGAAATACACGAGAGAACGAAGTTGAACTTGGAGGAACTGAGAAACGCGACGGAAGATCGTAATACGTGGAGAAAGTTGATCATGGCCGTGGCTAAGGTTCAAAGAATCGACGGAACAAGGTGACCAGGTGATTGAGGCACTTTCCCATGATTTGCATTTATGGATGTCTTCAAGTCGCCTTGCACTTAATTCTAGCAAAACTCAACTCATCTGGTTTAGCACTCCACAGCAAATTAAAAAAATTGACTTTTTGCTTCTTTCATTTCCTGAATTTAAATTTTCAACTTCTGTTCGTGACCTAGGTGTCACTTTTGACTGCTCACTGACATTCTCAACACATGTGACAAACCTTACACGCTCCTCTTACTTTCACCTCCGTCGTCTCATGTCCATTCGCAGATCTGTCTCCCTTTCAACCATGACATCCATAGTCCATGCTTTTGTCTGTTCCAGAATTGATTACTGTAATTCCCTTCTAATTGGTCTTCCAAAGGTTCGTCTATCTCCCATTCAATCTGTCCTTAATGCTGCTGCTCGATTGATTGCTCATCTTCCTAAGTACTCTCATATGTCATCGTTTATGATCAACTAACTACACTGGCGCTTCCTCTCTCTGATCGCATACAATATAAAGTCCTTTCTCTGGTACTCAAATCCAAACTGGGTCTTGCACCGAAATATCTCAGTGATTTCATTTGTTCTCCTCTTTCTGCTTCTTCTCATCGACCTCTCCGTTTTCAGGACAGGGCTGACTTATTTGTTCCACGAACTAGGACCACTATTGCTCAAACTCAATCCTTTACCATCATTGGGCCCTCCTTATGGAATTCTCTTCCCTCCACTCTGCGTGGGACTCTACTTTCAGGATCACTATCTACAATGCATCTCTCTTCTTAAGACCTATTTTTTCTCTTGGCGTTATCGCACTGGGAGCGCTACTGAATGTCCTCGGCTGTGAGCGGGGTTCTAGGACGATTGATCACCGGACGGTTGATCACCGGACGGTTGATCACCGGACGATTGATCACTGTGGACGTTTGATCACCGGACGATTGATCACCGGACGATTGATCACCGGACGATTGATCACCGGTCTAGTGGTCACTACAATTTATTAACTGCGGACGAAAGAAAAATGTCGTAATTACCGCTAGTAAAGATAAACATCGTCGGCTTCTGTTAATTCTTAAATATACACAGTTACACACAGCAAATAGCACATCAGAGTAAGCACGCATCTGTTTATCTGATTAGTTACCAGTTTAATAACGCTTGCCGTTTCAGTATATTTTCACATTTCACTTCTTATAATTTCATTACAAATTAAATACATTGAGTCTGTCATATAGTTTCATACAAATGTTTATCTTTACTAGCGATAATTACGACATTTATCTTTCGTCCTCAGTTAATAGATTCCAATGACCACTAGACCGGTGATCAATCGTCCGGTGATCAATCGTCCGGTGATCAATCGTCCGGTGATCAACCGTCCGGTGATCAACCGTCCGGTGATCAATCGTCCGCGCACCGCATGGCTATGACAGCTTTCCACCGTTCATAGGAATATCTCAACTGCTAGAAGACTTCAATTAAGGTTTTAGAGGTATATGCATGAAAGCATTCTGAGCAGCATGTGAAGTAGGCCTAGTGTTGAATAGCAGTTACCACTCTGGAATGCACAGGTTTGTTTACAAGTGAAGCAATTAATTTAATTACCAGTAGTTAAAGTTTTAAAGTTATTATTGCACTGTGTACTGATTAACAATGATAATGAGACAGAAGAGCAAAAGAATGCAAAATCATAATTATAATGTAGGGTGACCATACGTCCCGGTTTTCCGGGACATGTCCCGGTTTTTCGTGGTACGTCCCGGTGTCCCGACGACTAAGGCAAAATGGCCAAATTGTTACGGTTTTTGGTAAGAAGGAAATTTGAATCTTGAAAACGTCAGTTTTATGTAGCCTAAACCGCATATCAAAGTGTAGTTTGTAACCTTTAAAAAGTCGTAACAAAAGAGAAGTTGAAAACTTATAGGCATATGGAATATTATATTACACCTTTAGTAGGCTAGTGAGTTTAGGTAATAGATTTAAAGAATTATCAAGGTGTAACGAGAAAGTTTTCATAATAGGTTTAGGGGTCTACAATTTCAATGGTAACCCAAGATCTATATCGACTTCGGCAGGTTGCGCCAGGGTCGTAATGGGAGTTCGACCGCTCATGACAGCACTGAAATACAGCAATTTCTTTCGAAAACTTAAAATGCTGTCATTGTAACGTGGAAATTTTAAAAATCGGATGGATAGGGGCACATTCCCTCCCAAAACCCTTTCCCTACTCGGCGCTGAAAGCCTCGATCTGGGGTCGTCCGCCGGACGCTCCTGTGCTCCCCAGAAAACTTAAACTTCCTCTGGACTAGATTACCGATTGAGAGATTGTTCTCAATTATAAAAGAGCACTTCACTCAGTGCACTGACGACTAGAGCAGGTTGTAGATTTCTACACTGAAATCTATGCTCAGCCTTAAATTTAATTGAGCCTATAGGACTAGGCCTTCGATCTTAAACCTTTAGCCCTGTAGTTAAGGAATTAGGCCTACAATTGATATTTTCCACAAAAAATCCCGGTTTTTGATGACCAGAAAATGGTCACCCTATTATAATGCCATAATATTTCATGCTGTTAAAACTGCAAGAATCAGCATGAATGTCACAGATAGTTAGTTATCTGTAGTCAACATAAAACTTGACATTATTCATCAGGCTCTGTTGACATATGATGGTGCTCAGAGTAAAGTCTAGGCAATCCCATTGAAATTGGAAATGTTCAAAATTTCATCGGTTTATGCTCAGAAATGCTCAGTATTACCATAGTCTTCAGAGGCATATAGGTAGTTTTTGGCTATGGAGCCAAATTGAAATATCAATGTCAAGACAAGCCTATTTGTCCTTATATAATAAAACGTTGATGACGTCCAGTTAATTTGATTTGCTAATAATAATAATATATTTTATTGGAACAATCCGGTTGACAGCCCGCAACCAGTTACAGTGTACACAGTACAGTTATGCAATTGAAACAAGAACGCAAATGACAGAAGACATCATGTAATGCAATGTAATTAGTAATTTCTATAGCGCCCCTCACGGTGCGCGGACGATTGATCACCGGACGGTTGATCACCGGACGGTTGATCACCGGACGATTGATCACTGCGGACGTTTGATCATCGACCGATTGATCACCGGACGATTGATCACCGGACGATTGATCACCGGACGATTGATCACCGGTCTAGTGGTCATTGGAATCTATTAACTGAGGACGAAAGATAAATGTCGTAATTATCGCTAGTAGGCCTAAAGATAAACATTTGTATGAAACTATATGACAGACTCAATGTATTTAATTTGTAATGAAATTATAAGAAGTGAAATGTGAAAATATACTGAAACGACAAGCATTATTAAACTGGTAACTAACCAGATAAACAGATGCGTGCTTACTCAACCGTCCGGTGATCAACCGTCCGCCGTCCGGTGATCAACCGTCCGGTGATCAATCGTCCTAGAACCAGCCATGCAATATAATGGAGAAGGTATAGGCCTTTCTAAAGGTAAAAAAATCAGAGGGAGAGGTATACAACACTTGCTTGTTTATTCGAGGAGCAATAAGAATTAAAGTCAGCCAATTGCAACAATCATAGCCACTCCCTCGATTTCTTCACGGAAATCACTGAAGTAAAGAAGTAAGATGGAGAAACTTACAGAACAAAAGAAAGTAAATATAAAAAAAGATGTCTTCTGATCGAATAATAAAATATTTAATTGAAGTCGGTCTAGACGTGGAAAAAGTCGATGTGATGTCTAGGGAAAATTTGATGGAAGCTTTAGCTGAGGTTTGGCTTAAAAAGGAAGCTGAAGAGAAAGGTGCGGTAAGTGGCGCTGAGGAGAAGCCAGTTGAAAAGCCACAGGCAACGATGTCTATAGAGGCGTTGATGCAATTTATGATGATGAGGGAGGAACAACGTAGACAAGAAGAGAAGCAGAAAGAGGAGCAACGTAGACAAGAAGAGAAGCAGAAAGAGGAATAACGTAGACAAGAAGATAAGCAGAAAGAGGAACAACGTAGACAGGAAGAGAAAAAACGAATAGAACGACCAGAAAAGATTAGACAGGAGAAAGAGGAGCAAAGGAGGCAAGAAGAGAAAGAACGGAGACAAGAAGAGAAGGAAAGAACGGAAAAAGCAGAAAGATTGAGACAAGAAGAGATAGAACGATCAGAAAAGATTCGACTAGAGGAGAAATTAAGAAACAGAAAAAGCAGAAAGGATGAGACAAGAAGAGATAGAAATGCAGAAGCAGCAGTTCCAGCTTCAGTTAGAACAAATGAAAAAAGATCGTGACGAAGCAGAGCGAAGAAGGATGGAATTAATGATAGAATACGAGAGAGCAAGGAAAAGTGATCATGAAGAAATACGAAAACAACAGATCGAAGAGCAAAAGGCTCGTGAGAAAGACAAGGAAACTGTTCGTTTGGCAGAATTAGAAAAAGCCGAAGAAATTCGACAGGAAGAATTGAAAATAGAGAAAGAAAGTTTGGAAAGAGCGGAAAGAGAAAGGGAAGAACAAGTGCAGATAGAACAAAAGAAACTCGCTCTTAAGGAAGCACAGCTACGAGAAATGGCTATTGAAAAGGAGGAACGCAGAAAGCAGCTAGAATTGTTGCAGCAGAAGATAGAACAAGAAGAACTGCGCAGGGAAGAAGATCAAAATAGACTGAAGAAAAGAGACGAAGACGATAGAAGGAGCCGAGAGGAGTCAGAACAAAATAGGATCCGAGAAAGTGAGAAAATGGTGTCTAAGATTAAGAAGATAGGTGATGCAATGAAACACGTGTTACCTAAGATGCCATATGATATGATGGAGGTGCCATTATATTTTGAGACAGTCGAGAATGCATTCAACAGTTTTACGGTGGAAAAGCAGTTTTGGGTTAAATTGCTGTTGCCACTAATGACACCAAGAGCGAGAACAGTGTTAAACCGATTGTCTTTTGATGATCTAGACGATTACGACGTAGTGAAAGAGCATTTACTGAAAGAATTTAAATTGACAGCGAGAGAATATCGATCACGATTTGTAGATGCGAGGAAAACGGCAGAAGAGACATACACTATGTTTACAGCCAGATTGAAGAATTTGCTGAACTATTAGGCCTATGTCAGAAGTAGGCGAGTGGGCAAAAACTATGAGAAGTTGTTTGATCTGTTGGTGGCGGATAAGTTGAAAGAATGCTTACCACTGGGTCCACTACAGTTTGTTCTTGCAAAGGAGGGTACTGAATGCTTGGAAGCTAGTAACGTACGTTGCAGATCTCGCAGACATACATGTAAACAATCGAATTGGTGTAATGTTTCAAGATAAACCGAAATATGAAGCATGGGGTAATAGTTCAAAGTAAAGCAGGTGGAACAGTAATAGCAAAGAAACAGGAAGCCAAGCCAGAAGTAATGAAGTAAGGAAAGATAGTTTTCCTGCAAGACAGCATGGACAAGATAGAAAAGAAGCAACGGGGGACAGACAAATCTACAGTCGAACTCCAGTGATGGGACGCCAAAGAGAAGGCAATGCAGCCTACACTCCGTACAATTACAGGCGGGAGAACACCGAACAGACAAGTATTGTTAGGAAACGATGCCATAATTGTCAATCAGACAGACATTTGGTGAAGGATTGCCAAGTACCACCAAGAATGACAAATCTGAGAAATAGATTTAGTCAAAGTGCAGAAAATCTCAGAGTAAATCAAATTCAAGTAATGAATGCACCTAATCAGCTGGGAGAACAAGACAACCGCGAAACGGAAGTGAAGTCAGTCATGAAGTGCACGCCTCAGTTTACTATACAGAGAGAAGTGGTAAAATCTGCTCCCATTACAGAAATTGGTCGAGAAACTGAAAGTAAAGATGAGTGTCAACGTATGAAGAAGACTCTATTACAGCATGTAAATGTAGAGATACGTGGAAATGATGACAGTTTTCATCCCGTGCAAGTCAAAGCGCTGATTGACTCTGGTACTGAGATTCCAGTAATCAACGAAGAATTATTGAAAGGAGCGATAGTAGAAGAAATTGGCAGAGTACATTTGCAATGTGTCACTGGAGAACCCATTCCAGCTAAGTTAGTGAAAATAGAAGTTCGGATGAGTTGTCATAATGAAGGAGGTGATTTGAAGGACAAGGAAGTAAATATTGCGCCATATTTAACTTTGGTATGTGCCAGCATTCCGGCAGTCTTGTGTAAAGATAACAAAGAAAAGTTCTTGCTACATCCAGAGATAATCGCAGAACTGAAAGAGATTCCACCAGTGAGTGTATTGCAAGGAGAATTACAAGCGAATGTGACTACGAGAGCACAGAGTCGGAGAAGAGAAGTGGAAGAAGGAGAAGAAGAAAAGCTAAATGAAAGTTCGCCAGATGATGACACAGAAAGCGAGGATGAACAAAGTGTTCAGGAAGAAGAAGGTAGGCCTATAACATCCGGGAGCAATGAAATTGAAGAAGAGATGACTGCATGTGAGCGTGATGATTATGATGATTCCGGAAGCGATAGTGAAGTGGATACGAGTATGAGAGATTTGTTTGCTGAGAATACGAATGATGAAAGACAATTGGCAGACGCAAAGAAATTTGAAGAGCAGCAGAGAAATGACGAGTCACTGAAGTCGTGGTGGAAGATAGCTGAAGACATAGGATCAGAGTTTAGTGTGGTGAATGGGTTGATGTATAAGAGGCATCCAATGTTGGATCAGTTGGTGTACCAGTTGGTGTTGCCGAAGGAAAGAAGAATTCAGGTGATGGAATTGGCACACGAATCAGTATTCGGCGGACACTTGGGAGAAGAGAAGACAAGAGAACGTATCAAGTTGTCCTTTGTGTGGCCAAAGATGCGTAAAGATGTGATGAAGTTCTGCAAGTCCTGTGAGAAGTGTCAGTTGAAAGCACGAAGTTTGGTGATGGATCGAGTACCGATCACACCCATATCAAGGGAAGATGTCCCGTTCCGAAGAATGACAATGGACGTCGTTGGACCAATCGAACCGACGTCAGCAGCAGGGCATAAGTATTTCTTGTGCATCGTAGACTCATGTACAAGATGGCCGACAATCTTCTTGGCTAAGGCTGTATGCGAAGCTCTGATGAAGCTCTTCATGGATGTCGGAGTTCCGTCAGTGATAACGAGTGATAGAGGAACGAATTTTACAGCCAGCTTAACGAGAGAATTTCTGAATTTGATGGGATGTTGTCCTCGATTCGATTCGCCAGGACATCCCGAGGCGGCCGGAATAGTGGAGAGATGGAATCAAACGTTCAAGAAGATGGTTCATCATGTCATTGTGGAAAATCCGAGACAGTGGCATAAGATCATTCCATTTACTGTCTGGGCATTGAGGGAAGTGCCTAATGCAACTACAGGAGTGGCACCATATTTGCTGGTCTATGGAAAGTTGCCGAGAGGGCCACTAACCATTCTTAAAGAAAGCTGGACCAAAGAAATAAATTTACCACCGAACATTGGAGTGCAACCTGCAAACTACTTGAAGAATTTAAGAGCAGACATGGAAAAGGCCTTGACATTCGCCGAAAACTGCGCTAAAGAAAAGCAAAAACAATACGTCAGTCAATATAACAAAAGAGCAAAAGATAAAGAATTCGAACCAGGAGAAAACGTCATCGTGCTTTATCCAACGTCAACCAATAAATTGATCTCACGATGGCATGGCCCATGCACTGTCTTGCAAAGAAGATCCAAATATTCGTATCTTGTGGACATGAATGAGAGTGGGCGACGAATTGTTCATGCAAACAAGATGAGAAAGTTCATCACGAGATCATTGTCGTGTGGTCTGATCGTGGAAGAGGATGACGAATTTGGATCAGTGGTAGAAATACCGCTGAAGGAAGACCATCCAGAGACAAAACAGAAATCACTTCAATTGGATTATGAGCAAATTGGACACCTTACGAGCAAACAGCAGAAACAGTTACTTGATGTACTAAATCGTTATGCAGACAGATTTTCTGACAAACCGGGATTATGTACATTAGTAGAACATGAAGTGGTGTTGAAGCCAGACTTTCGAGAAAAGGAGTTCATGGCAGTAGTACTTCGGGCTTAACGACACTGTTTCATATCGAAGATGATTAGTGTCGGAGGCAGAGTACAACCCCACACTCCACGTTTATATTGCGACCGAGCCACCCGCAGTAAAGATCCGAGAAATTAATCTCTGATAAACCGACCGACCGGGAATCGAACCCGGGCCGCCGGCGTGGCGAGCGGGCTGCTAACCCACTCGGCCACTCAGGATCTCTATAGTTCATGGCATATCGAATACCACTAATATACCGTGCAGAAGTGGAAAGACAAATACAAGAGATGCTGAAAGAAAACATCATTCAACCATCGTCAAGCAGAATGGCAAGTCCACTTGTCATTGTCAAAAAGAAGGATGGATCCTTGAGACTGACTTGCGACTACAGATACATTAACTCTTTTACTGAAAATTGTAGATATCCTATGCCAATCGTCAATGATGTCTTGAGCAAAGTCGAGAAATCCAAGTTTATTTCCGTTATGGACTGTCGCAGTGCCTATTGGACTTGTCCTGTGAAGAAGAGTGATCAATGGAAGACTGCTTTTGTTACACATAATGGACTGTACGAATTTACACGCGTTCCTTTTGGAATGATTAACTCTGGACGGACTTTTGTAAAAGCGATAAATATGATTTTGCAACCGATACATGATTTCACTGAACCGTATGTTGATGACATTGCTGTACATTCTGATGATTGGGACATTCATTTAAGACATTTGGAATTGTTTTTGAAACAAATAAGACTGCATAATGTAACGTTGAACTTGAAGAAATGTGCGTTTGGTAAGAGTGAGGTGAAATTCATCGGTCATCTTATAGGATCAGGGAAGAAGATGATGAATCTAGAGAGGATTGACAGTTTGATTAATTTGAAGAAACCTGAAACGAAGAAGCAAGTGAAACAGGTCTTAGGATTTTTTGGATTTTACAGACAGTTTATTTGTAATTTTGCTGAAATTGCTAAACCATTGACAGACTTAACCAGTAAGAAAGTACCTGAGAACATTGTTTGGACTGAGACACATCAGAAATCCTTTGATTCACTGAAACAGATTGTATTGTCAAATGTGGTTCTATATATGTTTGAGGTTGGTAAACCATTTAATTTGTACTGTGATAGCAGTGATTTTGCTGTGGGAGCTGTTCTATCTCAGGTGGACAATGAAGGGATAGAACGTCCCGTTTCATTTATCAGTCAGAAGCTGACAGATACCCAGAGGAGATGGGCGACGATTGAGAAGGAAGCCTATGCAATCATTTGGGCTTTAAACAAGTTGAAAGAAATTATTATTGGTTCTAAAATCAATGTGTTCACAGACCATAATCCTTTAGTTTTCTTGACTGAATCAATGTCAAAATCTGCTAAGTTAGTCAGATGGTCATTATCATTACAAAATTTTGACATTCTGTTGAACTACAAGAAAGGTAAACTGAATGTAGTAGCTGATTGTTTATCTAGACTGTAGCGTATGATATTTTATGATGTTATATTAAGAATTGTTTGCATTGTTTTAATTAAGCTACGTTCTCTAATTTTTAAAGATAATTAGCTTTCTTTAAAAGAAAGGAAAGAGGTAATGTAAGCTAATTTGTATAATCTTGAATGGTCAGCTAATTGTTGAGCGTACAGGCAGGCCAGCCAGGCGGTTGAATGGCGGGAAAGTTTGCAGCTGTACGGTCGTATGCCTGAGAGCAAGAGAGACAGGGACAGAGAGACGGACAGAGCGGCTGAAGGAGGGATGTACGCTAAGAATGAGATAGGCTTGTGTAGGAGTGCCAGTCGTGTGTAGAAGGCGTGTATAATGAGCGTAGTGAGAGAGAGTTTGATAAGATGGCGAAGTTGTCTTAACGTTGAGTTTGTTTTAATACAATGATTGTCGTTCGTTTATGTTTCCTTGCGATTGATTGGATTTTAATAAGAAACAGAAATACGAAGAGAATTGTGTTTGTCTTCCGTAACAAGTTAAAGAACTGTAGATAGGCCTACTTATAACTAGCCATTAGCTACCGAAGTTAAGTTAAGTTAGAATAGGCTCACACTTGGCATAAAGCCAAATATAGCAGAAGTCCTGTTAAAATGTGTAGCTCACGAAAATGCAGTGGTAACGTAACTGGATTTATTCACTGATTTTAAGAATGAGCTAGAGGGTTTGTTCAACCTGTGACTGAAGGTGAAATTTTCTTGCAGAATTTCCATACCATCAGAGCAACAATTAGAAAGCTAACCTTGCTGCATAAACCATCAAAAGAGCTGATCTCTGAACCGTTCTTATCTTGAACCAGATATTGACTGTTTTATGTTTAAATGCATGTGAATGAGCTGGTTCCCGTGAGTTAAATCGCAGAATTATGATTACAATTTGAAGCTGTGGGAGATTTATAATGCAAAGAACAAATAGATAAAAATGTGAAAAGAAAGGTGATTT
This sequence comes from Lumbricus terrestris, assembly GCA_949752735.1. Taxonomy (NCBI): domain Eukaryota; kingdom Metazoa; phylum Annelida; class Clitellata; order Crassiclitellata; family Lumbricidae; genus Lumbricus; species Lumbricus terrestris. Next base: position 18,052,662 of record OX457051.1, on the reverse strand, counting down.
ATACATGGTGTAGTTCTAGGTTAAGAAATTTGGACAAACTGTAAGTTTCTGCCATTTATTTGCCTGTGCTCATCAGTGCTAGTAATCATGAACCCATCTACTGTCTAAATTTAAATCTAAATCTACAATTCTCTCTTCTGCCTTGTCTCTTTTCAAATCCTGCTTCTTCTCATGGAGCTTTGCATATGGAGAGCGCCTCTGAATTGTTCACCCTGCTAGAGGCACTTTATAAATGTTTAAATACAATGCTATATACTGGACAATAAAATATTTTCATATGAGTTCAGCATTCTCAGTGATCAATTGTCACTTTCACTCTCTGTTGCTATGTAAAGAGGCTGACATGTTTTTGAGCAGAGAATATAATTTTGGAATCTGTCATGTGTCAATAAAAGGCTACTACTACATGTTTTAATATCCAAAACCCGCTTTTTATTTAAACCAAAAAGTAAAACGATTTTAATAGATGCAATAGATTACCGGTACAATGTTGGCCAAGGGGAGAGTCCTAAAGGGGCCTAAGCCCCGCTGTCAAGTGTCACCATGGAATATTAGTAAGCATTGAATTGAACGTGGTAAGAAGGTGATCGGGATATTACTGAGCTTTGAATGCACAGTACTCAGTTGAGTTTTAAATTAAAAGAAACTGTTAAAAGCAATTCTTAGTTGAGTGGGAGACTATTCCAAATTGCAGGACGAGCATATTTTAGAGAGAATTTGCGTGAGTTAGTACGAAATAAAATATAACATTAAACTGAAATTAAAGTTGGGTCTACTCTGTCTTTCGTTGGCTTCAAAAGATTCTGGCATACTCTGTATAAGTCTGTCGAATGGTACAGTCTTTCCACTTCACACAGTTGATGTTTTGCTTAATGTTGATCAGCCTAACAGTGGACACAACTGTTACAGACATAAAATAAGCTAAGGCAAGGTAAGAAGGGCTCCTCTAAATTTCAGTGTCCTGGTTTCTTTGTAGCATGTGAGTTGTCTCTGTTATTGGTAGAGCTGAAAAGTGCCCTCCAGTTTTTTTCATTCTGTGTCATATTTTTTTATCTGCCAGGCGACCAAGTACACACTGCTTCAGAGAAACTTCTGGTTGCATTCCTTTGCATTTTGTCAATGCATTTTCTGTTGTCTTTTCTTTCTGATTTTTTAGTTTGCTTAAACGGATTTTATGGACGTTATTGCAACAATAGCTGCAACTGCAAAGACAATGTCAGCTGTTTAGTTCATGGAAAATGTCCAGGAAGTCTATGTGCAGTTGGATGGAAACTGAACAACGGAACTGTAGATAAAAATAAATGTTCTGTTGGTAAGATTATTGAATCAGCCATTGTAAATGCATAAATAATAAGATTTACATTATTTTAGACTCTGTTCAAGGCATTTGAGTACATGTGAATACAATAACTCAGATATTTTGTTGGGTTGTAAGATTGTGGGTTTTGAAACATAAATCTATGCATTCTTGTTCCAAGCCAGACTAGTCAACAGCTGTTGTTGCATTTAGCAGTCTGTAACCATAACCATAACCACAGTTTTTATTGCTTAACGTGACAATTGACAAAACATCTTTATTACATAAAAAGGATATAGGAACAAACAGAAAGCAAAAGGAGAGAACCCCTAAGGGACTATTGTCCCACTGGCAGGGTTTCCCAAATACAAGTTGAAATAAACAGCAACAGGTTATGCAAATTATAAAGTACCAGGTATAAAGATTAATTATTAACTTAACTAGTTAACTACATCCTGGGAAAAGGTAAAAAGGTGATGTTGAGTGAGTCAATTTCGAAGTCTTTAAAATAAAAGAATATAAATATTTATTAACATAGATGGTGATCGGTAGATTTATTAGGAGACAGCATGAAGTAAATGACTTTTAAGTTTACGTTTAAACAAGGTGAAGCAGAGGGAATTCTGAATAGACAAGGGTAAGTCATTCCAGGTCCTAGGACCCGCACTTTTAATTGAGAACAAGCGGGTATTAGTTCTAGTGATAATCCTTCTGTAATTAAGTGAGGATCTCAAGTTATAGGGAACTAAAGCAGAGGTTAGAGTAAAGAAATCAGCAAAGGCATGAGGCAAAAGATTATGCATATGTTTGAACATAAGTTCAGACGTTTGCATGATTCTTATCTGATCGATGGTAAGTATTCTTAATTTAGCTAAGAGGAGATGTGAATGAGAACGGCGAGAGAGACCCATAATAATTTTAGCAGCTCTGTTTTGAAGTGAGGTTAGTCTTATAAGTCGAGAAGAGTAGTTAGAAGCCCAAACAATATTGCAATATGAAAGATATGGATGGATAATAGAGTAATATAAGTTAAGTCTAATTCGAGGTGGTAGCATATAAGCAATACGGGTCAAGATACCGACACTTTTAGCTATCTTTTTAGATACGTATTCAATATGCACCTTCCAAGTTAGAAATTGGTCAACATGGACACCCAAGAATTTAGTTGATATTACTTGGGGTATATTGAAGTTGTCCATAGAAATTGTTAATTTTATGTCAGGAATTGGTTTACGATGGGAGCAAAATAAGATATAGTTTGTTTTACTAAGATTCAAAGAGAGCTTATTAACTCGGAACCAATCAACAACGTGTAAGAGCTCATGATTCATCATTTGAAAAAGTAATTCATAAGATTTATGGGAGGCAAAAATGTTAGTATCGTCCGCAAATAGAACAAAGCGCAGTAAAGGGGAGGCGTTGGGAAGGTCATTGATAAAAAGTAAGAAAAGGAGGGGTCCAAGAATAGACCCTTGTGGAACACCAAATTTGATCAAATTGATTTTGGATAATGAACCATTGCAAGAGACCTGTTGCATTCTATTTTCAAGATAGCTTCTAAACCAATCAAGGGCAATACCTCTTACTCCAATATTAAGCAATTTAGAAATTAAAATATCATGATTAACAGAATCAAAAGCTTTTGCAATGTCAATAAATATGCCCAATGCAAATTCACCTCGATCAATTATAGAGGATATATTATCCTGGATATTGAGAAGTGACATGGAAGTAGAGTGACCTGGTTGGAAGCCATGTTGAGAATCATGTAGAATATTCTTTTTGGTAAAGTAATTAAATAATCTTGAATACATAACTTTTTCAATAAATTTGGAAAAAAAAGGCAAAATAGAAATAGGTCTATAATTCACAAGTTCTTCTTTATTACCTTGTTTATATATTGGTATAACCTTGGCTATTTTTAGAGCAGATGGAACAATGCCCGTAGACAGAGAGCAATTGATGATTTCAGCCAAAGGGTCAGCAACGAGTTCTAATAAGGGACTCATAATAGTTGGGTCTATCTCATCAAGACCTGAAGAATGAGAAATTTTAAGACTATGATTAATTGATAACAGTTCAGTAGGAGAAGTAGGGTAGATGGCAAAAGATGTTGGAATTGGTGGATTGAGATATGTATGGATCGTATTCGTGGAATCAGGTATCTTATTGACAAGATCTTGAGCAACATTGGCAAAATAGTTATTAAATTTCTCAGATATGATACTAGCATCTGTCACACTCTCACCATTAATGCAAAGATTTGTAATGTCCTTTGTGTTTATAATATTTCTGATTAATTGCCAAGTCTTTTTTAGATCATGATTATATTTTAGAAATTCAGATTCATAATACTGCTTTTCAGCTTTGATTCGAATCGTTTTAAATTTATTTCTATATGAAGTGAATTTAGTTTTATTTTCAGGTGAAGGGTTCTTGACAAATTTTAGGTGTAGTTTAGACTTATATTTACATGACTTAAGTAGGCCAGGAGTCATCCATGGTTGATTTAGTTTCTTATATGGTTTTATAAGTTTACGTTTGAGAGGAAATGCTGTGTTATAGGCAGTTTTAATTAAAGATAAGAATAGTGCATAGGAGCCATCAGGATCATTGCAAGCGCAGGAGTGACTAACTTCAGACCAATCAATGTTAGATAATAAAGTTCTAAAATGCTCACAAGATGCTGGATTGACATTACGAGTAGTTTGGTAGTCAATAGTTGCTTCTTTGGCAGGAATAAGTTTAAGTCTCACAAGGATTGGAAGATGATCAGGTATGTCAGATGCAATAATAAATGAGTCCACAATTTTTGAAGTTCTATTGGAGAAGAAATTATCAATAAGAGTTGAGGAGGTGCAAGTAATTCTTGTAGGTTGGGTAATAGCTGGTAGGAAGTGGAAGGATGACATAACATCTAGGAAATTAGAAGTCGGAATATGATTATGAACCTTTAGCAAGTCAATATTAAAGTCACCCAAAATAAAAATGTCTTTAGGTTTGGTTGAGAGTGAGGACAAAAGCTGAGCAAATTCGTCGTTGAAAGTAAGAACACTCTGGCCAGGGGGCCTATATATAACACCAATAGTAAAGTAAGACCGATCAGATTGAGGAAAGCGTAAAAATAAAGCCTCATAGGAGCAATGTGACTGACAGTCAAAAGGGATTTCCAATTCCTCATACTTAATATGGTCCTTTATTGCAAAACCAACACCTCCTCCCTGGCCAGTTTTTCTAATTCTATGCAAAAGATTATAACCTGGTATATGCACAGAATTAATCGAGCTTTCCTCCAACCATGTTTCCGTAATCGCAAGAATATCAATAGACAGTTGATAGAGTAGATCAGTGATGGTTGATGTTTTGGAGATGATGCTTCTGCAGTTGATATGCATAATGGAGGTAAGAGATTCGTTGGAAGCACAAATAGTCATTAGATCAGAAGGAGTGCTATACTTAGAAATCTTAGGTCGGTTGATAAAAAAGTTATCATCAGGGTCCAGATCATAATTAAGAGTCAAAGGACGATTTTCTTGTACATCTGTAAATACTTCAAGTCTTGGGCCTTTATTCAGGGCATAAATAGAGACATTAACATTAGGCAAATCTCTCGTACATTGGGTAAATTCATCATCATTAATTATATGATTAAATGGAAAGAGGGTAATTAGACAATTGGGACAATACCATGAGGAGGAACTGATTGAACACCTTGATGTAAGAGAAAGACAAGATAAATGATAGTTCTGTTCACAAAGAGAACATGTGACTGCCTTATGCTGCTCAATTAAAGGATGAGAACACACACAACACTCAACAGGAGTTAAAGCGGATGGACACGATAGCTTAAGTAGCGACACTAAAAACACACCATTACCGGATGTCTCGGTAACACAAGGTAAGTTTTATGCAAAGACACAAAATTCTAAACTGAGAATCAAATAACATATAACATAATCATACTGTAACCTGGTAAGGAAATAATAAGGCATCAAATTGATACAGAATGATAAAAAAAAATAAACACAATGAAGAGCAACTTAGGAGTTAAACAGAAAATGCAAGAATTGATTACAAAATATGAGAATTAAATGCCAACAAGAAGTGACTTTACATAAAGAGTTAAACAGAAAATGCAAGAAAAGTCCATGGTGACCTGCTTTTGTACAATGATGTGGCACACCATGATTTCTGGTGCATTGGACCATCCTCCTGGAGCAGTCTGTTATTCAGTATATTATATCCTATTTCATCACATTTTGACTGACGAAGAAGCATTACCCAATGTGTTAAAGTGCCATAGGAAGCATCCAAGTGACACTCTTTATGCTTCTGCCAGATCTATCCATACATAGAATTCTGTTCTATTTACGGACTTGTAAAGCACCTCTCACAGGGCAACCTAATCAGAGGTGCTCTCAATGCAAAAACCCTTTGAAAAATATAAGTCTTAAGAAAAAAAACGGGCAGAAGCAGTAGTGCTCCAGATATGGTCTGAGCATAAGTTCTAGCAGGAAGGTCATTCCGCAGCAAGGACCAATGGAGGTGTAGGCACGATGCTGGGCTGTGACAGTTCGAAACAATGGTACAGGAAAGTCATGACAGTCAAAAGAGCCAAGAGGACGTCCAGTGGTAGCTGAGATACACCGCTGAATAAGATCACAGAGATAATCGTAATCGTAAACTCGGAATTTCTAGAGCGCCCACAAAAGCCAAGTCGCGGAAACTTATTCACAGGTGCTCAATCAAAACAAAATCAATAGGTAGGGGGTCAAAATTCGGAGAGTCAGGCAGGGAGTTAGACGGACAGCTATGATGGATGATGTTTAGAGTTGAAACTGCTTGGGAGGTAGGGGGAAGTGGAAGAATCAGGATAGGATCTGTAAAAAAGCAGTGTTTTGAGTGTTGAGTGAAAGACCTACCTATAGTCAGAGGTGGAGTCTTGGTGAGTTTGTATGATGGGCTAGATGTTTGTGGTAGTGCTGGTAGAAGTTTGTTCCAGAGAGGCGGGACTGCAATGGATATTGAACGATTTGCAAATTTGAATGATGAGGTGATGGAAGGGCGAATTAGTGTAATGGAGGATGAAGAGCAAGTTGGACAAAGTGGCTCGATGGTGAACAACTGATGAAGATGGGATTGAAGTACGTGAGTGAAAGGACTTTGAATTCTATTCTAGGTAGGTAGGTAGCTAGCTAGAAGCTTGACCCTGAAACATCTAATAGTCGAGAGACAGAGAATTTCAAACTAAATCCGAGCAGTTAAGGGGAGCCAATGAAAGTGTTCAGTCATAAAAGTCAAAATATGAGAGAAACAAACATAATTATTATTTCTTTCAAGATGTTCCTATATTATAGGAAACTTAAATTTAAAGTTTGTTATATCTTAAAAAGGAGCGAAGTAAGCGAGTGCTTTATGACTAAGCTTCATTCCTGTACTGCACAGTAGCTGTTGTAGCAATGGTTGCTGTTTGTTTTAGCCATGCAAGATGTAATGCCCCCTGGGCCCTTTCACAGAGCATTAACATTGTGGCTTTCAAACTGGTCTGCACTTTGACCATTTAAAGTTTATATATATATATATATATATATATATATATACATGTATATAGTATTATATACCTCTGTAACGAGCTTGCCATAGTCTGATAATTTACTCAAGACTGCCTGGCATCACTATGTTCTGAGGACACTAAATCTTCGGCTAATGAATTTCGACAAGCAATGCCGATTAACACAGATTTCTGCTCTGGCAGGGATTTGAACCTCTATGTCTTGGTTGATATTCCAGCGTACTAGCATGGACCCCAAATTTGAATAGATTGTCATGAAAAGGAACTGTGAGTCAACTCTGTAGGCAATCTTAGGGCAAAGACGATTTGAAGTTGAAATTTTAATATGATTTGTGCCTTTGTGTAGTAAGCTTACTGTTCTTAGCAGCTAACATTTTGTTGCATCCTGTGAGGATGATGAAGCACTGGGACAACAGATGTAATATGTTGTCCCGAGCTATGTTTACCATTGAACAAATTGATCTTGTTCTGCTTTGTAGATATTAACGAGTGCAAGACTCAGTGTAATTCTACTAATTCCATCAACTGCCACAACTGTAGTTCTGATATGCACCAAAAATGCGAAAACACCAGAGGCAGTTTTACATGCATCTGTAATTATGGATATAGGTATATAGCAGAAAATGGGACTTGTGCTGGTAAGAAAGCTAAATTAATGTTTTGAATTAAAGATAAAAGTAATTTTTATAAGAGAAAAATCTGAGCATCACTGTGTAATTTTATTAGTGATTTATTTAGCTCTATCTTGCTTTTTAATTAGTGTTTCTTGACCGTGTTCCTTGTGAACAACCTGCAGCTCCTCTGGACTACCTAACTATTACTCAATCCCTCTGCCCGATTGACCCTGATGTGGCCCTACTGCTGAAAACCTTGGTGGCATTGTTGTCTGTCACTGATATCTTCTCACATTGTTCAGTTTAGAAGTCTTATGCCTTTTCTGTGCCTCAACTTGATGGGCCTGTCACTGTCCTTTCCCTCTGTTGACAGGCTGTTATACTATCGCATTGACCTCCTACACTGTGTTTTCCTCACTCATGGAATTATTTTGCCTCCTTCAACTGTCAGCTAATAATAACTGATGGCTTGAAAGTGCACCTCGAGAACCCTGATCCTGTAGAATCTGTTACCTTTACCGGTCTATTTTCCAATTTGCTTCAACTTTTAACTTTGCTTCGCTTGACATATAGCGGTTTGTGGCCAGTAAATATACTTTTGGGCTTGGTGGCTGGGTCTATGTCTGTGCCATCTGTTCCATCGACCTTTTAATTGAAGTCTACAGATCATGCATTTCTATGCAAGGTTCCTTTCTATGCCAAGCCTAGCTAGTATATCAGTATACGCTTGGGTGTGTACATGGTCAGTGCAGAGACTTGTTTCTGTTGACCTTTAGCACCATTTAGACAAGCAAGCACAGCATTTTCTTAAAGTAATGAATGGTGTAGAATGCTCATCCACCTGTTGGATCATTTGTTAGTAGACATTCAGCAGAATGAAAAAATTTGTGACGTGTTGTCTGAATGCTGTGTATTGTGCATACTTAACTTGTCTTATATTAGGCTGGAAATTTTCTAGTTTTTTTAATATTTAGACTAGGTTGTGTTGTTATTATTATTAATTTAATTTAATCAATTTCAGACATTAATGAATGTGCAAGAAGCGAGACTCACAGTTGTAGTCAACTTTGTGCTAACACACAAGGCAATTATGCATGTTCCTGTCGATCTGGATATGAATTGGATGGACTCTTTGACTGTAGAGGTATGTTCAAATTATTTGTTGTTGCATTGTATCTATAGATTTATATGGCATTTTTCGCAGGATGACTATTCAGAGACTATTCAGTATGAAAACATGGAGTAAAAAGAAATGCCTTTAAATGAGAAACTGATAAGGAAATAGAGTTATTTGTTTAGCCTGGAGTGCGGGTGGAAGGTCATTCCAAATGGAAGGACCAACCACAGCAAGCACCCAATGTTTGGCAAGAGCTGTCCTAGTTCTGGGAACACAAAGATCAAGACGATCAGCAGAATGCATTGAGCGATATGAGGATGCCAATAATGGCTTTTGCATATGGTTTGAGAGGTATTTAGGGGCATTTCCCAGCTGTGTTTTGGAGACTATAAAGAGGATCTTGTAGTGAATGTGTGCAGTGATAGGTAGCCAGTCAATACTTGAAGCATAATTATATATAGAGTGTGTGCAAAATGAGGAAGTTTAGCTATGACCCTTGCTGTAGCATTTAAGACCGATTGCAGACGAGAATGACATGAGAAGTGAGTTGCAGTAGTCTAGGCGGGAATAGACAGATGCATGAACTATGGTAGTAAAGGCAGATGAAGGTCGTCTGATGGCTCTGAGCAGCCTCAGTTGAAAAAAGGCGAGAGTGGCTCAAGTTAAATATGTGTTCCTTGAATATGAGGGGCAAGTCAAGTGTGATGCCCAGGTAACGGACACTTGAAGGTTATGTATAGGCAGGGAATTTCTCAGTCAGTATTTGAAAATCAAGTTTAGCTAGCTGTTGCCTAGTCCCAAGCCAGATCAACTGAGTCTTTGCAGCATCTAAACAGAGTCGGTTAGTTGACATCCATTAGTGAAGATCAGAAACAAGACCATCAATAGAATGGACTAAGGAGAATTGGTCAGATGGTGAACCATGTATGAAAGTGTCCACGGGCATCATCTGCATAAAGATGACCATTTGCCCTGTGTTTAGTAAATAAAAGTATGTCAGAAGTAAAGAGAATGTAGAGGATGGATCTAAGCACCGAGTCCTAAGGAACCCCAAATTTAACCCCCAATCCACTCAGTCCTCGATTCTCCTAGGACAACCATAGATCTGCGAGCGGTCAATAAAATAGGATTTCAACCAAAGAAGAGGAATACCCAGGATAACTGCAAAAAGCAGAACATACATCAAAAGGCTCTATGAGGGAGCGATGAGACTGGTCAATGGATAAATATATATCTGATAGAAGGTATAAGAGGGTGGTTTTTGATGGTCGAGTGTTGTAATAAAGTAATTCATACGCTGCGCAATGTACTTATTGTTTCAGGATGGAATTTACTTTTGACAGTTACTCAGGTTAATGTTATTTCTGTAATATTTATGCCATTGTTTGTTATTTGAATGGCAGATATTAACGAATGTACAACAAGGAGCACTCATAATTGCAGCCAACATTGTAACAATACAGAGGGCAGTTACAGCTGTTCTTGTCATTCAGGATATGAATTGGATGGGCAATTTCACTGCAAAGGTAAAGATATTGAAATTTCAATTATTTGGGATGGATGTTATGGTGTGAATCTTAAATTGTACATTACTCAACAATGTGTTGATATCTTGTTTCAGGAATGATTTTTTTAAATTCTGAAATATTAGCTTTATACTAGATTTCAATTAACGAATAATGTCTCCAATATTTTTGCCATAATTTTCCAGATGATAGTCATCCAAATTTGTGATCATAATATTATATCAGATGAGTAACAGAATTTCAGGGCATGGTGTTATTTCTCTTTCGCTATTTGCAAGTTAAAAGTGGGAAAGAGTGATTACTGAAGACATTCATCCGAAAAGTTCTGAACAAGTGAATGACCTTGGGAGAATTCATTTATCTCTTCTACTAACTGAGCTTGTAGTAATGAAAACATTTTAGAAGAAATAAACTAGCACGAAAGCACACCTATTATATTCAATGATGCCATAATAACTAAATATGTAGATCAAATGTAGCAAACTAAAGATTGTGTAATCAATCAATCAATCAATTTCTATAGCATCCTTTCAAGATCCTTACTCAAAGGTACTCCCAACCTAGGCCAAGCAAAAAATGGAATTTTCAGCAGCTGAACAGTTTGGGAGTTGTTGTATGGCCAAGGGAAGTCTGGAACAGGTTGTTGGACTAACAAAAAAAGGGGATGGCTCCATTGTTTCAAAGAGGGCAGATGGGATAATGAGACCTCTTAGTCACATGAACAGAGGAGCACCGAGTGTGGCGGCCTGTGCCATGTTCATGTGCTCATAATGCTCATTTGGGTTCCAATCACAAAATAAGTACCGTTAGTCACAGACTATGAACCTAAGTAGCAGAATCCATCAAATAAAGAACATCCAGTACGATGCCAGGAAACTGCAAGAATTAATTAATTGGTCAAATTGAAATCTAGTACCTGTCAATGATGAAATGTGAAGAGAAGATGCACAAAAAGGAACAATGGAAAGAGCACTTTGAGCAACTGAGCATTGGCATGCGTAATGGCCCAACATTTTGCACAGAGTAAACAATGCTGCAGAATAGAATTCCAAACTTTGTGAACAAAGAGGTTGCAATGGTTACTATCAAGAAAACAAAGGGTATAGATGAAAGCGCTATGGAGTCATTTTAAAGGGTTACTGTTGCATTCAAATGTGCACCCCTGTTCCGGCAGATTGAATTGAAGTGAAGTAACTCACAATGACATTGATAAAGTGAATGGTTACTTTTTAAAGTGCCTTCAAAGCTTTCTTGTCCTCACGTGAACCCCACTTGGCAGCCTCTCTTCTGGTGTCTCTGCAACCAAACTCAGATCTCCACTGAACTTCGATCTCCGGACAACCACCTCTCTGATATGATGCAGTGTTTGTGAATAAGTTGATGCCCTGCGCTTATAGTATATTTTATTTATAATTTAAAAATCGATATTTAAGGTGTTTCTCTCAGCACAAGGCATTTCAGAAGCACCTCCAGTGCGAGTGATCCCAAGAGTAAGGGCAGGTTTTGATGCGAAAGAAAGGTGAGGATAGACTACTAGAGAGGATGATGGAGCAAACTGATGGAGGAAGTTCAGCTTGTTGCTGTCTAGCAACACTGTATCATATCAAGAATGATTTCTGTTGTGCATCTCCTTTCTCCAGGCTTGGGACTGGCACTGCCAGAGTATGAGCAGTGGCAGAGTTTAGAGGAAGTCCCTTCCATAGGTATGCAGGCAAGGGATCTGGGTTGAGCCATTACATGATGCAGTGAAAAAAGCGGTTAGGCCAATCAGAGAAGCTAAAAGAACACAATGACGTGGCAGAGAGGGGATGAAGCATGAGATAACAAAGATCACAAAGATATGGTACTTCCGAGCAAGACCGAATTAAACTTTGAGGCAAAATAAGAACTGTGAATTGTTTCATACATGGACATAGAGAGAGCCAGTGAAGTTGTTAAGTGTTCAGCCACGAATGTAGATATGTGGGAGAAAAGAGGAAGACGGGCTATCAGTCTGGCAGAAGCATTGAACACGGACTGTAAAGGAGGTGGCCAAGCCTTAGCTTTACACTTAGCAGGAATGATGTGGAGATGTTTGCAGTTGTTGTGACTGCATATGCTAGAGCATTTTTGGATGGAATGGAAACAGCTGATGTAGATGATAATCTGTGTGCAAAACATTGAATTGCTGTAATCTAGGTTAAAAAGAAATATGTGTCTTATCACTAAACCTGTCCAACCTAGAAGTTAGAACTGCAATGTCACTCAATCTAAACAAGGCTGTGTTGGGAATTCAAGTAAGTGGAGGTATGGAAACCTCAATGTGCTGATGACATTAGCCTGCTCACTTGAAAGAGAATGGAGCTAAAAACTAGTTAAGGTTTCAGTTAAATACTTGTTAAATCAAAGAAATTAAAATAATGGTTAATTCTAATTGAAAATAACATGGTGAAAATGGCGTCAGGCACCTACGGGCGATGAGCCCATGGTTCATGATGATGATGATGATGAATTGAAAATGCAGAAAAATGCTTAAGATGTCAACAAAAACCTACAGAATACGTAGATCTTTTCATAGACATGGGAACTATTATTAATTTTTGTCTGTGATAGATGTTTCTTATTAATGCACAGGCAAATCAGTTATGTGTAGAACAATTTTATGATGAAAGAGCTGCATACAATTTGAGAAATGAACAAGGAAACTACAGATAATTAATGTTTCTGATATCGTAATTTTTTTATGTGCTTTCTCTGGTAATTATGGTACTTTTTATTTTAATTCAGATATTGATGAATGCATACAAGACACTGATGGCTGTAGCAATTTTTGTAACAACAACAATGGCAGTTATTATTGTTCCTGTCCATCAGGATATGAATTGCAAGGGTTACTTAACTGTACAGGTGAGTAGACCATTTCAAATTATTTTACAATGCTTGAATGTAGTCATAGTGATTCTCCTCTTGATATGAAATTTAGCAGTTTCTCTGAATTATGTGTCGGGGGAAAGTAGAGGAATTGGGATATAGGATGAAAGAGTATTGTTTTCAGTTTGAGTGAAGAGGTTTTGATGAGTTTGTTGGATGGATCAGATATTTGGTGTAATTCTGACTGGAGTTTGTTACAGAATGGTAGAATGGCTACGGCTGTGGAGTGATTTTTCAATTTTATTGATGAGGTGATGGAAGGGCAGAGAAGTGTTAGATTGGAATAGGAGTTGGTTAAGCAAAGTGGCTAGATCATAAACAACTTACAGAGATAGGATGGCAGGAAGGATTGAAGTTCATTGTAGGTGAGTTATATTCTATTCGTTCAGATATTTTTAAGCCAGTGAAATGATTCGATTATAAGAGTGATGCTATTTTTTGGAAAGTTTTAGTGTGAAACTGCAATTAGTTGATATTTTGCACTCTCTATGGTTAAATTATTTTCCCACATCATTTTTATAGGCTCAGTGCATCCTGAGCTTCAGTACCGATAGTTGATGCTTAACCAAAGTTGGTGCTGGTGTGTGATATTGGAGCCATTTTGGCCACTGTGTTTGCTGACACACACGGATGAATGTTCCATTGACCAGTTTTGAGTAGACCATGCCGCTCCTCCAGTGCATGTCTGCAATCAATCTTAGAAATCAACGGATGTTGATTTACTGATCAATATCTTTTATGCTGTTTATGCTGGTCGTGGTTATAAATTGATGAGTTTTATCACCACGCTGTGATATGGGTCTAATTAAATTGTAGATGCAACATCATTTGTTGTACTTGTGAAGTGTTTATATTGAAAGCCTGATATGGTCGCTTTTCCACCTATATCAAAACCTACTGTTTCTTAACCCCTCTTCAGGTCAAGGAAGTGTTAACAGCTTACTAATTAAAAAAATTGCCATTTAAGACAAATTTTTTAGCAAAGATGAACCAGAATATTTGGCATCAGATGTTGGAGCCATATTGTCTGAAACTTTTATTTAGCTCTAACCACTGCTGTGTGAAAGTACTGAAGTAATGACTTGAGAAGTTTATATTTAGCATTATGTGAATACTCTAAATGTAAAGTCGAATTTTGGTGATTATGCCACAAGGAAATTTGTATCACTGAACTGTGTAATTCAGTTTGTATTGTAATGTGTAATTGAATAAATACTCTTTAGGTTAGACCTGAATTTCGTCTGATGCAGAAATGTCCTTATGAGCATGGTAATAACCTGCTGGTTTCTAATAAGAATTTTCATTAGATTCTCTATTTTTTTATTTGAAAAGTGGGCATAAGGTGTAATGCTCTTTAGTCAAAATTTGTTTAGTCCACCATAAAATGTTAATGCGATGATGATCATACATGACGGTGGTAAAACGTATACATGTTTAATATGTTTACATTCTCATTGTAGATATTAATGAATGTGATAAGAACACATCAGGTTGTGAGCAGCAATGTCACAATACTGATGGCAATTTTACTTGTGGATGCAATATTGGCTTCAGACAGAATGCCACCGACAGGTTGAAGTGTGATGGTAAGAATTGCCTAACATGTAGCCTATGGCCCTATGTATAAATATGCCTATTATAATAAGTTTTGGGTAACTGAAGCTGTTGAAAATTTGATCCCATAGTTTTTGAGGAATGATCAAAACACTTGTTTGTAAAAATTTGCATAAATTTGTATTTCTGAATATTATACGGAGTTTATAGATACCAAGGGCAGAAGATTGTGTGAACTGAATATTTTGGTGCTTTTGTGAGTTCATTGCACTGGTCTGTTGCAGTGTAGACTGAACTACAGATGATTATTTAAGATTGGAAGTGATTATCGAACATGAAAGAAATTTTTTAAGATGAGCACTAGAAGATATCTGAGTAGTTGATAGTGAAACGCTGGTGGGTGCAATACAAAAGACTATAAATAAGCCATATGACCTTATATCATAGCCATATATGATATTGGTACCTACATTAATTCATTCCGAACATTGGTCTTTTCAACCGATTTCCTGATGGTTTGAAGCGTAGTAGGCTAGTAGCCATGTTGTAGTGAGACTGCAAATAGTCTGCTTCTTTTTCTTTCCCTAGTACGTTGCATTTGTTTCTATTATATTATTGCATTATTCTGCTAAGTGCTGTTTTTATTTGTTACAGTGACATTTAACATCATATAAGGCCAAAAAAAATAATGTTGTGTTTCCGGTAACCCGACCGACCCTCTTTCATTGCCGCGACTCAAATGATTTTGTAAAATAATTTTATTTTTTTAAAAAAATGTAATAAAAAATTTTTTATTAAAATTTTTTTTTAATTTTTTTTTATTCACATAATGCGGTGACATTGCCTTCCGTATAGAGTTGGATCTTAGGCAAAAAAATGTTGTGTTTCCGGTAAACCACCGACTAACTTTTATTTCCACGACTCGGAAAATTTTGTGTAACTTTTTTATTTACACTGACATTGCCTTAGAGTTTCACGCCTGCCTAACTACTTCCAGGTTGCCAGTCTTGAGAAACCTCTAGCCTTATCATTCTCACTTGAGCCACCTCTAACGGTGACTAGGGAAAATAAATTTAGCAACCTCTAGGTGTAACTAGTCACTGGCTCGGCCAGTCTGGAACGACCCCTAGCAGTGATGTTCTGTTCGCACTCATCTTTCCTTCCCTTCCCACTTTATCTTACCAGAAAAGATGTCAACAAAATTAAATTAACAGAATTGTTTTCTAGAGCAATTTTAGGTGCAGACAGTCAGGAAATAGGCAGTTTATACTTGCTTAGAACACGTACTTTGTTGCAGCGTGTACCTTTATGCAAAACTTGAAAAAAGTGTAGTTGGGTATAATTTTTCGGATAGTCACTGTATAAAAATATTTTACCAAAATAAAAATATTTTTCGACCTACCTACCCAATTTTTTTAGCTCTGTTACCAGAAACACAGCATTATTTTTTTTTGGCCTAATAGGCCAGTGCAGAGAACGTATCTAAGTAGATATCTTGAAGAGGCGCTATATAAATTCTCAGAATGATGAAATATGATCAGGGCCTAAAGTGTGGAAAAATAAGTGCATGGACGCCGTCCATGACCGTCCAGGCACACTTTAAGCCCTGAATATGATATATATTATATGCAGGTCTGTAGTGGCAAAATATTAGAGCTGACTACTACACGCTTTGCTTGCCTAGGCCTGTCTGCAAGTCATTTTCCCATTTGCTAAACACAAATATTTGTGAGTTGAGTACACTTTGTATACTTGTGTATACCCTCGACTACAGCCCTGTTTATATGTATCTATCCATAGTAGGATCTTATTGGGGTGTCATCTTCAGCCCTTCGCTACTTGAAGTCCTTTTTATATCCTCGGGGCTGTCACGCTGAGAGCGCCTCTGAATAGCTAGTCTGTAAGAGGTGCTTTATAAATGCTTATATCATCATCATCATCATCATCATCATCATCATCATCATCATCATCATCATCATCATCATCATCATCATCATCTTCATCATCATCATCATCATCAATAACCATGGACTCAATGGCCGTAGGTGTTCGAAGCCTTCCTCACAATGTCTCTCCACTCGAGTCTGTCCTGGGCTGCATGCCCCAGCTGCTGTGTATCCTTTCCGCACCAATCCACAATGTCATCCGTCCACTCTCGTTGCGGCCTTCCTCTTTTGTTGTTGCCCTCCATTATTCCGAACATCAGAGTCTTAATCTTTCGATCATCTTTCATTCTGCAGATATGTCCGAACAATTACAATATATAAATGCTTATATACAATACAATATATGTATATTGTATAATTTATATGTATATTATGTGTAGACATCGATGAATGTGCTGCAAACAGTTCCAACTGTACACAGAACTGTAAAAACACAATTGGAGGTTACAACTGTAGCTGCAGAGCAGGTTATGAGCTCGCCAGCAATGGTTACTCATGCACAGGTATGAGTAAAATTTGGTGTCATAGGTCTTCACGAATCATGTATGAAATTATTTGGATTGTATTTGTACTTTGATGGTGGCTATTGAAATAGGCTGAAGTTAGCATTAAAGCATGTGTCACATCAGAGCTATGGAAATTAAATGGATAACTTGAGGATTTGGAATTTAAGACAATGTACAATTGTACATAGTCGGATTGTGTAATATTAAATGGATGTGGAATGGCTATTGAAACAGGCTGAAGTTAAAGCTGTAAAGCTCTTACTCAACCATTTAGATTTATTATTATTCCTGAGACTTGAAGTTTTTTAACTGTAGAGCTTAGCAGTTTTTCTGCTGCTGATGTGTGAATTAATGTATTGTTTTAATAAAGTTTCATAGAGGAAAAACTCTGTGTAGGAAAAGAAATATTTTGCATGCCTCAATAAGAAATGTTCAACAGCACATTTATAGATTGTGTGCACCATGGGCTTACATGTATGAAACTTTTGGTGCTCCTCTAGTTGACTTGTACTAAGTAAAAAGGTGACAATGACCAGATTAACAGCATTAAAATTCCAATGTATTAAGGTATAGAGGCAAGTCCTGTAGAAGTCATGAGGCGATTTCCTTAAAACCTGTACACTATATGCTATGTACCGGTAGTGTTATGCACCATTACATGTGCATTTGATTATACAGAAAATCAAGCATGAAATATGGGAAGTATCACTTTGTAGAACTGAAAAGTAAAGTTTTTAAATATGTATCTGTTAGATATTGATGAATGCGAGAAGAAAACATCTAATTGTGAGCAGAAATGTGTGAATACTGATGGCAATTACAGCTGTGAATGCAATGGTGGTTTCAGGATTAGCACCACCAGCATTTTCAAATGTGATGGTAAGAATTGCTTATTCTAAGTCATAGACGTACTGATATTTTAAAACTGATGCAACTTTATGATTGAATATGTTCAGAAATAAAGTGCATTTTCGGTACTTTTTATAAGCTTTATTTCAGAGGCATTGCTCGAAGTCTCTAACAGATCAAATTTAATCTTGTTAATTCGAAGTGTTTATTTTAATGAAACATGGTTATGCTTTTTTACTCATACTGCTTTGAAGTGCGTGACATTATATTTAATTTAACTATTTGAAAGTTTTGTTTTAAACATTTAAGCATTTAAAATTTATGTGACTATTATAGAAAACATTCCTTAACTGGTTTAATTTTGGGTTGAACGCATATTGATAAGTGAAAGTTGCTTTGACATAAAGTACGACTTAGTTACAGTAGCAATTCTAAACTGGAGAAACTTATGTATGTTGCTTTGGCTTTTGTGTTTGATAATATTGTAATCCACTTACCGGTAATGCCTGACTCATTGGATCTTGATCTTCTGCGGTCTGCCTTTCTCTTGATTCTGTTTTGATTAAGTGACTATGAATCAGCTGGTTCCCATAACTTCACTTTTTGGGCTCTGTGGAAATTTCGAGATTACAGTTGATGAATATAATTATGCCATGTCATTTATTATTTTTTATTTTCTTTTTAGATATTGATGAATGTAGAGAAAATTCTTCAAACTGTAGCCAAAATTGTCATAACATGGCTGGAAATTACAGCTGTAGCTGCAGAACAGGATATGAACTGCACAATGATAGCCACAAGTGCAATGGTAATACTTTATTGCTGTCATATTTTGGCTGGAAATAGTAAATAACCATTCATTTATTGCCTTTGAAGAGCTGACAAATGATAGTGTGTATTGAGAATTACTTACAATATTTATGAGATATCAAGCATTATTAAACAGTAGTATTATTTTGACTGAATGGAAAGAGGGTTGTTGCCCGAAGTCTACTTTATTGGAGGATAAGTTTCTGTATGTTTAGTATGCATAGTATGACTATGTGCCTGACGCATTGACTGGATGGATAATGGATATAGGGATGCAGAAGTATTCTGAATAATTCTGAGAATGAATTATATTATCCATTGTGCTTCTAACACATCGTTGAAACAGATTGGTATAATTTTTTTACTCAATGCAGTGAAATTTCTAGAAACTGCAGGAAGACTCCTGGAAGAGTGGTCTAAAAGTTATTGAAGTTCCCCTAGAAATTTTATGAATATTAATTGTCAGGATTGTTGCAAAACTGTGTAAGTTTTTGGAGCATGTGCATCTAGAAAGAATGTTTTGCAAGGAGGCCAGAGATGTGCCATCTTGACAGATGGGTATTTCTGGTATGTTGTTATTGTAATGTATGTATGTATGTATGTATGTATGTATGTACGTATGTATGTATGTATGTATGTATGTATGTATGTATGTATGTATGTATGTATGTGCACTTGTTATAGCACCCGTTCAAGAAAATCCAATCAGAAGCGCTTCTGACTCTAAGTTTCATGCTAAAGCGCTGAGCAATTGAGAGTGAAGGCAGTGCCTAAAGTGTGGAAAAATAAGTGCCTGGACGCCCCCTACCTCTCCAAAAGAAGTGCCTGGACGCCCCTTACCTCTCCAAAAGAAGTGCCTGGATGCCCTTTACCTTTCCAGTCTGTGCTAGCCAATAAGTGGCTGGACGGCGTTCAGATTTTAAAACAAATGCATGGACGCCGTCTATGACTGTCCAGGCACACTTTAAGCCCTGAGTGAAGGGCTTGCGAAGCTGCTTTAGGTGGATTCGGACCTGCTACAGCATATTTGAATCACATCCAAAATATGTATTTATGGCTACATAGTGCAGACATGGCTATCTGCCATAACTGCAACTTATAGTACACAGAAAATGCATGTTTAACTGAATAATTTTACACGGTGCATTTAGTCAAAGGTTTTGATGTACCATTGATTGAGGCCTTGTGCATTAGACACTGACTGAATACTTATTACTAATGTCATCTTTATGAATAAATTGTACACTAAAAATGTGCTTCACTTTTGGCTTCTGTAAGTTATAAGCTGAGTATTATTGGTGACACTTTGGTGTTGATGTTGACTTTGAACAGATATTGACGAGTGCTACAGAAATACTTCCAAATGCGGCCAGGGATGTGAAAACAATGTAGGAAGTTATAAATGCAATTGCAACACTGGTTTTGAGCTTCATTCTGATGAACATCAGTGCAAAGGTGCATTTTATCTGTTCTTGTTATTCTTTCTTGATTCTATTTTTCCATCATAATTATATGCAAAAGTTTGACCATTTTATGGACAGTATGATTTTCAGCTTACCTAATTTAATGTTGGTAATCTGAGATTCTTCTAGTCTGCTGAGACAATGTGTGGTAGCATGTAGGATTGTAGGTGTTATAAGGTAAGGAATTGTAGAAAAATTTATTGCTGCATCTTGTAATCATTAATCACTGGCACTTGCCAGAGATTGAGGATAATTAGGAAGGCCTTGGAAGTGATTAGGAAGGCCTTGGAAGTGCACTACACAGAACAGTGGTCATCATGTTAGGCTGTCCACTCATAGGTTGTTGATTCAAATGCTGACCAGACAGAAAGATATTTAAGGGTATATATTGATTACAGTGACTGTTCACCATGTTGAACTGCTAGTGCTACCTTCAGAACTCAGGTAGAAAATGAGTAAATTGTTTGTGGGCAGATCAGGGGATGATGGAGAGGACTGGAGAATAAGTTATAATTATCAAAGGACTAATACATTTATTTTATAGCAGTACCATGAGTACATAATTTTTTATACTTTGTAGCTATGGCTGCTGTTTTATTCGAAATTAGTGCCAGATGATTTGTAATGAATGGAGACTATTTTAACCCTTTACTGACCAAATTGTAGTAAATGGTATGGGGAGTCCTATACCCTTGGTCGGTAAGGATTTCAAACTATTTGTGTTTGAAGAAAATTCAGACAGAACAGATTATTCATGGTGGTGTAAAAAATTACGATCCATTGAAAAACTGTTAAACAACTATTTAAGACTGCATTACTTATAAGTGACAGTACTTTGTGGTTGTATTAAGATAATTAGTTAAGGTATATGTATAATATGTTTGTATAGTTTGATTTACCCTTCCACTGGCGATTGATATTGGGGTACCCCTGATAGCAGGACTTGTCCACTTGGGGCTCCTTTTTAGCCACCCAACAGGATATGATCCCTTTGTTTTATGATGTGCTGATATATTTTTTTAAAAACTGTTACCATGGTCATTAATGTTGCTATTTTGTTTGTGTTCAATGTGCAACAATTGCTGCCTTAATAAATGGTTATTTGATTTCATTTGATTTGACTTTGTGTACAAATATGACATGGGTCTGTCTTTATCTGTTCTGGAATCAGATATTGACGAATGTAGTCGTAATACATCCAAATGCAATCAGAATTGCAGCAACACTTATGGATGGTATAAGTGTTCCTGCCACACTGGTTATCAACTTGAAAATGAATTCAGCTGTGTTGGTAATTATTAATCTTTTGATTCTCTCATTTTTTTATATTTATTATGTTGTGTATGGAGTTTGTCTTTTGTATATTTTAGCTAAATTAAGTTGATGAAGATATAATTACTTGCTTAAAAGACACAGTGTTTTGTGGGGTGAATTTTTTTATCACAGGCATATATACAACAATTTTCCTTCCCACCAACCTCTGCATTTAGATATCCCTCCGTAATATCCTTTTCTCTGTTTCTGCTTCCTCCTCTTTCTAGTCCCTCTTCAACTTCCCATCATTTTTGGCCTCTTCCTCTCCAGGGCTCTGTTTTTCCTGTTATCTTTGGGTCATGCAAGCAATGCTAAATATTGTCTCATATTAGTCTTAAAGTATTCTGGATTGAATACCCGAATGCAGCAGAAGCTCAGCTGTTTTGTTGTAGGTCTTATCAAGACTTGTCAATTGAATTCCGATTTACATTAGAAGCTGAGATGTTGTCTATTGTCATTAATTACGATGATGACAATTTGTAAACCATAATTATGCGTGTAGAAATTTGTGAAATGATATTTATTAATTGATACATTTATTAAAAACCTTAATTTTCCTGTTAGGGCACTACTTAAAATAAAAGCACATATTTACTCGTCAATCAACTAATTAGTATATTGCTACGTTTGCCTGGAACACAACATTGATTGACCGCATAAATTATGTGTCAAAGTTGTTTATTCAGGCATATATAAAAATTAGGGCTGTTGTTCGATTAAAAATTTTAATCGAAATTAATTGCACGATTAATTTTTTTAATCGCAATTAACTGCAAATTAATCGCAATACATTTCCTTCAAATATATTAATCTTACTATTTTCTAGGGACCCCTGAAGCACAAGATTTTAATAACTGAATGCATTCTTTCTATTGCAAACATGTTCTATAACCTTTGTCTTAGGCCTATTCAATTTCTGCATTTAGTTTATTGAACAGTTTTGTATGACAGACAGAATTGAAACATTGTTCAAATCAGTCAACTGCTCAAATTTCGTTAATTTTTTTATTTGAGCCACCTTTAATTAAAATGATATCTAAGCCTAAATGTGAAAATTAGACAACCCTTTACTGACTATCAACATTAATTATTTATTCAGCCAATTGTATAGGCAGACCAGTTTATTTAGGCCTACATTGGTCGATTCAAGGTGTACTCTTATTAATTTAATAGCAATAGTAGGTCCACTATTGAACCTCTTTATTTAGTCACAATTTTTCATAAGGGGTTGCGTTTCTTGCCAAACCTCGTATCAGTTGTCCTTCTGTAAACATTTATCATTTGAAACCTGGATCCTTTGGTCTTGCCATCTCCTGGAGTTCAACCAATGTAGTCTGACGGGGTGAGGAAACAACCTTAGTGGACTATGCGATGCGGCCGATGTAGACGACTCATCATTAGTGATAAACGCATGTTGTGGTTCGCATGCAGGTGATAATTGAGCAAAGAATTGCTACGATACTACTCAAATTATTTTTTGAAATATTTGCCAAAGATTGTATCACTAGTTTAAATATGAGCCTTCCGTTTAAAACGAGTTTTTCTGCCTCTGATTCTATTTTAATCATATCTATTTAGCGCGTACGATTAATGCGTTAAAATTTTTAATCGCAAAATTTTTTAACGCGTTAATCGCACGCGTTAACGCGATTAAATCAACAGCCCTAATAAAAATTATTTATGTATTGTAAACTGAATTGGAGAAATGTCCTTCATCCAGATTCTGTTTTGTTGCTACTTTATTATAAGTCATGATTTGTTACATATAATGTAAATAATGAATCCATGCTTGTACTGTTGTTTAGATGTGAATGAATGTGCCATTGACAATGGAGGGTGTCAGCACTACTGCAACAACACAGTCGGCAGCTTCGCTTGTTCTTGTAGACCTGGTTATAAGATTGCTGTAAAAACTAAAGAAAGTTATAACTGCACTGGTACGGCTAACTTATTTTTGTCTATGACTCTTTCACATTAGAGAAAATTACTCTTTTACTTTCTGTTAGCATGGGGTTGTTCACAAAGGGCGTCGACAAATGAAGCGTGTATTCATCATGCAGTTCAGTTATAGTCCAGCTACTGACTAGCTTTTCATTGCAATGGTCTCCGATGTAACCATGCACGGCTCCATGGAGTGATTTTAAATACTTGTAGACAGGGCTTGTACTCAATGCAACTTGGTGCAGGCAACCAGCGCAGAGCATTGTGCAGTTGTGCATCTTGTGCACAAGTGCATCTTGTGTAACAAGATTTATCTTGTCTGGCTGTAAATCAACCTCACGACGGTGTTTTTTGTTGCCCCTCACCCACTGTCTTCTTCCTCATCCTCAGGCTTCTCAAATTCTAGCTCCACCATTTTTGTGTTTTAGGATGAACAGCGCTTAAAGTGTAAAAAAGAAAGTGCCTGGACGCTCCTTGCCTTTCCCTGCTGGGCAGGCAAACAAAGTGACAGGACGGTGTTCAGATTTTAAAATAAGTGTGTGGAAGCCGTCCATGACCGTCCAGGCACACTTTAAGCCCTGAGGATGGTGCTCTGTAAGGGTGTCCAGAGACCTAGAACTCTTGGAAGCAGTGTCCCTTTTGCTAGGTTTGACCTCGCTTTTGCAGGCTAGGAAGCCTAGGATGTTGCTCCAGGATTTGTGTGAAGGGCTGACCATCGAATCACGCATAACAATGTCCCGCATAATTTTGGTACCACCATAGAGGTGATGAATGACTCACAATCAACCATTTCACTAGTTGATCACCAATGAAGGCTCCCAAGAGTGAACAGTTCATTTCTGAATGGAAATTATGGCTGAAGTGTGTATGGGACTTCTGTTATATCTGGCCACCTTTTCTAATAACTTCCTTCAAGCTGATAGCGTCTTCAATTCCTGAATCTTGTCTAAATTTTGCAAAATTTCCTCTGAAATCACTGATCATGTTGATGATTTCCATATCTTCTTCTAACACGAATCAATCATCAGTGAACATTTCACTGCGACCTTTGTTAGTGAGTGCAGAGTGTGAGCATGACTGAGTCTTAGTGCATGGTGCTGCATGGACTGCACTTGATTCTGCCCTACTTACAATGTTTTACATGTCTCATTTTCCGATTGGAATTGGCTCACCTTTTGAAAAGTGTCTGGGCATTTCCCCTTGGACATTTCATCCTAGAACCTTACCCTATGACACTTAAAAGAAGAGGAAATGTCTGGTGGGAATATCCAGGGGATATGTCCTAGATTCCTTTTCAACTTGCTTTGCGCCTATTTAGATGAGTGGATTCATTATGATTGGTTGCTATATATTATGTGATCACTCTGTTGGGGCACCACTTCCATTTGGTAGATGCAGGACTGTAAGTGGCATTAATTTTCGTGACCTACTGTTGCCGGGTCTCGACCGGGTCGCTTGTTTGCGAAAAATGAGTTGCGAGTGACTAAAAAAAGGTCGCCAGGTGCCAAAACTGGGTAAAAATGGTCGGATTTTGGACAATTTCAGCAAATGAAAAAAAAAATTTAACTGTCGTCAGAAATCTTTTTAGAGTCAATGGCGTCGGCTCGTCTGCCAGTCAAACCCAGCAACTTTTCAAAACCACTTTCAGCCCTGGATAGACATAAGAATATACTTTTTCCTATGGTGACTTTATGGATTAAGTATCCAGTATGGCTCAGGTGCTTACTTAATATAGACCTTGCATACACTGCTGATCTGACCCAACTCTTTAAGATACAAATGTTCAACAGTGTGCTAATGATGCTGAGCTGTAGCCTAGTTTATCTGTCATCCATCTGACTCTTTTGCCTGTGTTCAAATACTTGAACCATCATTTTAGCTGTTTAAACTTGGATGTCGTCCAATCAACCGGCTGGACCAAACCATTGCCTTCTATATAGATGGCAATGACCAGACTATAGTCCTTGAATAGCCTTTTGCTTGGTTTCTGCTGCAGCACACTCATGGAATGATCGAAGATATAGACTATAGGAAAAAGTAGCATCTGAACATCTGGCAGCATTCGTTGTGCTGTTTCCTAGTGCATTAAGTATCTCATAGAAACAGTGCCTTTGCTAAGGGGTGTTAAAATTTCATTTATAATTGTGACCCAGGTTTATTTGACACTAGCATTTTTTTAAAGTCAAAATGTTAATGTGCAGGCAATTTTCATATAATATTATCTTATATATTTACAACATTTGCACAAATTTGAATAAACTCAACTGACAGATTTCAACACTGATGTGGCAGATGATGTCTGATGAGGGAAAACCCTGAATAGGTAATGCTGTCTAAACTTTCCGGAGTCTTCCAATGCTGATACTTTTAACCAGAATATGATGTGTGCTCCAAGTTACCGGCAATCATAACACTATGGTATTAATTTTATTTAAGATATCGACGAATGTAAAGAAGGTATCTCCAACTGTGATCATAATTGCAACAACACCTTGGGAAGTTACAACTGCTCCTGCAATTCTGGATACCGGCTCGACAATGACAGTCATAAGTGCAATGGTAAAATTTCGTTATTTGTAAATTAAATAAAAATAATTATGATGTTGACATACAATAACATCATAAAATGTTTCAGTTACAAATTTAGCATTTCGAGTTTGTAATTGATCTTTTTTTACAGAAATGTTTGGGTTTTAATCATGGTCTAAACATGTTTCTTCCTCTGAAGGTTGAATTCTTAAACCACAATTCGACTGACTTTCATTTATGGTTTTGTTATAGATACATATTTGACTGTAGAATGATTCATCATAATATTATAGGAAACAGTTCTTTGTCTATATGACTAGATTGGTTATCTTATTTTTCAATTTCAAAAATTCGAATTCATATTATTTGTCCCAGATTTGCACTGAGAGATCTTGAACTAGCGTAACTAATTAATCTTACTATTTTGTGTCAGACACAAAACTGTTGCACTTGCAAAATACAGTGTACTTCTTGTATTTAGGTGCGTGATGCTTGTTTTTAAAAATTTCTATTGCATTGCATTGACACATTGTTTTATACCTGCCTTTGCTTGATCTTCTTTTGTAAATAACTCCTACTCCAATTGTCTGAATTATAAGGAGTTGACTAGTTTGCCTGACGTCTGTTATTTTCAGTCTTAGACATCACTGTCGTTTTCCAATAGATAGACTATTATATAATTATGATTTTTTTAAATTTATGTAGAGTTAGTAGTGGTGTGACCAATAACCGTCACAATTAATAGTTGTTGGAATATGAATATGAAAATGCCTTGAGTACATGCATGTTGGTATTTAAAAGAGTGCATACCACAATAATCATTTACATTTGACTGTTACCAAAGCTGGATGGTACAAGGTCCACCACAACCACTGGAAGTGCGTTGCTGTTGAGCACACGAGTATACAATGAATATTGAGGCATGGACATCAGAGACTCGCCAAAGTCAAAGACTTTGACTTCACCCCCAAGTGGTTCAAGTCTGACAAAGCCATTTCATTCTACCTTTGCAATCTTTTGTCTTTGTCATTTTCTTTGAAGTCAGTTGTTTGCTGTCAGTGACATCATATGTTGGTGTGAATGTCTTGCTCCTGTCTTGTGTTTTATAGATGTTGACGAATGCGTTGAAGAGATATCTGGCTGCAGACACAAATGTAATAACACAGTTGGTGGATACAACTGTAGCTGTGATTCTGGGTATTACCTCCTTGGTGATGGTCATCAATGTGAAGGTGAAATACCTTCAGTCTTTTCTTTGTTCAGTTTGGTTTCAACAATGCATCATCATCACACTTAAGGGAAAATTTCTTAAGTGCTGTCTTGTCCACTACTGTTTGATCGATGTGCCATGTATTGCAATGTTTTGATGATGATGATGATGATAATAATAATGATAATGATAATGATGATAATGATAATAATAATATGTGATAATATGTGATAATAATAATAATGCAGTATATGATAATAATACTGATAATAATGATTATGATATTAATTAATAATATGTAATAAATGAGGTACTTCATTTGCTGGAAGTACCTCAGGACTAAAATAATAGAGATTTTAGTGCCGTAATTCATAGGCAGTTGTTGACTCGAAGCAATGATTCAGAAGCACATGGTGGAGCAGGATGAATGTATATTTGTGTGTTAGATGTACATAATATGTACATATAAACATACGAACAATATACTATATACACAGCCATATATTATATGGCTATATTATATGGCACATTTTAAGAACCTGGTAAACCTGCTGAATCATGGCTGTCAACTCAGAGATGCAAGTTATCATCAGGTGAAAACGTCTCAAGTGACATCTTTCTCTGAAAATGATGTGTGCATATGTATTCTGTGAGTAGGGTGGGGGAAGGCGGTAGATGAATGGTTACGGCGGCCCTCATTCACTATGTGGCATTGTTAAAATGTGCAGTAGGACGTGTTGGCACTTTGCATGGTTGCCGTACAGTTCAAATTGACCCCAGAGATGCTAACTTGTAACCATCAATTCATATTGTGACTTGAAATCATACTGCATCTGACAGTGTTTTTTATCAATATTTTTTTTAACAGTGTTTTTGTTATTTAGTGCATAGCTTTAACATTCTAGAAATTAGACAATCAAGCAACAAATGCAGTTATAGGCTAAATTTCTTATAACCATAAAATAAGTATGTTGAAACGATTGCACGAAAATTTCAAATTAAAAAAATTCACTGAAATCTGCGCTCATTAAAAATACAACATTGAGATAGTGTGGGGTTATGATCAATCACCATGTTGCACAACATGCAGAATAGTATTCCTCCATCTTTATGTGTATGCCTAACGTGTACCAAATTCATTCGCCTGATTATGAGCTAAGTCTGCTCTTGATCATTCACACTATGCAAAGATTCACACGTGCTGCTGTGTAACCACTTTAGGAACTCTCCATCTAGCGCATTTTGTTTTGTGGCAGTGAAATTATAGAATTTTTTATACTTTGAGTCTGTGAATTACAATGTAACGTCCTTAAGTACCGTACTTACTCCTCTATAATTTCAATGCTATCGTCCCATTTAGTGGTAGCCATTTTGAATTGTCAACCAACGCTGAAGGTCCTATGTTGAATTTACCATGCATTGCTGTGTTTTACAAGCTGTTCAAGGCCCAACTGTAAAAATTATGGCGGGATTTTGCGCGAAAATTGCGCACACTGCTAAATATTGCGTGATACTTGGATTTTTACATGAAAATTGAGCGGCGCAAGGTCACATATTTCTGGAGGGCCTAAATTTTTTCGTTCATCGTAACCTGAATATGGCGCATTGTTGATGAGCAGGGACTTTGCATGCCCCAGCCATGAGGCAAACTTCCTTTCAAGCTTTACAAAGAGTAAGTACCGATAACCTTCATTAGCATGACATATGTACATGCACTTAGCAATACTGTGTTCAAAATGGCATAAATATATTATCAGCAGAGAATTATTTAATACTATAGACAGTTAAAAAGTTTGACTCTCTAGAAGTATATCTGCCAAGAATGCGATTTCCTTTAAGGTAGTTTGGAGACAAATTATAATTACCTCCTTTGTATACAGAAAACCCTGCTGTTTAGTATCGTTGTAGTGATACTGTTATTGCACTAATATTGCGTTTTGTTACGCTACATTGTAACATGTCACTTTTCAGTCAGCCACTTGGGGTTGAAGGTTGATAAAAGAAGTCATCTCGAGTTTAAGCTGAAGACTTGTGAATGAACTGTGTGCTGTTTGTTTTCAGATGTTGACGAATGTAGTTTTCCCTCTCACGGATGCAAGCAGAATTGTTTAAATCATAATGGCAGCTATTCTTGTTTCTGCGACTCTGGCCACTATAAAGTTGAAGAGTTTGACTGCAAAAGTAAGTGGATTTTGAGCTGTTCACTATAACTCACTCAAGTAGTCAAAATCTCAAATTTGGTCTGCTTAAAAGAAAGAATACTTAGGACTTGTTGGTGCAGTTGTTGATGATGATGCTTGCTGATTGGCAGTGCAATGAAATTGTCATTTGTTCCAATATTATTATTGTTAATGTTCATTTATTAAGCACCACTATTTGCACGGTAGACTATCAGTGACACATGTGTGGTCAGTGATTATTGGGTTGAATGAGTCAAATCCGTGCTCGAGGACAGGAACCAGGATTGAGCACTTCTGTGATGGTGGTAGAACTCCATCCTGGATTGACTGATTGCTGAGAGCTGAAGCAATACATTGACAAACTCCTGGAACAGAAACGTCGGGAGAGGATCAAGGATTTCGGAAGAGAGATAAGAATAATGCAGTGCAGTTGAAAACTGGTAACATCGATAATGGTAGAAAGTCTGCAGTCTGTAGGATGGTAGAGCTGTGGGGTAAAGTCGTATGTCGGCACTCGTAGCGGTGAACATAACCAGTAAGTCATCAGCTGAAAACAATGGATACTCAGGCTGCCTTGCATTGACCAAGGAGGTCATCAAATGGCCTATGGCCTATTATAATAGGCACTTAATAGAGATCTATGCATATTGCATAACAAAGTGAGCATTGTTTTGTAGAATCTTCAGATGTTTGTTAAAAATTTAAAAAAATTACAATTAGATATTTGGAATCACTGTTCCAATTGCGATCACCATCATTAGGCTTTGACTCCAGCCATTTGATTACTTTTTTCCCAGATCATGGTCTGCAGACCTGGCAGTCTTGGTCTTATCTTCAAGACCTGGGGCACAATTCCTGCCCTGAGTCTTGAGGCTTTATCTCTGTCGTTGATTTTACGAAATTCGACCTTGATCTTGGACCTTACGATGCATTTTCATTCTAGATCTCTTTGCAAAAGTCATGGTCATTGAAGATATTTGCAACAGTTCTGACAGAATTTGAACTTTTCATGTCGTTGCGGTTGGCTGTTTTTCACCACTTTAGAGTAGACTGTTGCTGAATTTAAACAAGTACAGAGGCTTCAGCTTTTATGTAGCTCATTTGTACTGTATAATTGTTTTGATTATTGTATTAGAGTGTTTCTCTCAAAAGTTTCATTAAAAGTTCAGAAATTGAGATTCCGTCATTTGAGCCAGAAGTTAAACCTTCAGATTATTTATGAATATGCATAAATTGTATTTCAAAGTGTTTCTATGATGCATTGCATATCTGGTTTCTTTCAGAGGATCATACTGGAATGATTCTTGGTGTGATCATAACCTTTCTGATCATTTTGATTGTGGTTGTTGTTTGCATACTGCTGAAAACCAAGTATGTGTCATGATTTCTGCCTTCTTAACTCATTTAGCAGTATTTCTTTCAACATTACAATATTATTGATATGTTATGCCAGTTTTATAGTTAATACGATGTTGGTGACAGTTGTAATAATGTCTTATATTGTGTCTTCAACCTTCCTTGGTCCAAGATTTGGTCGCTTCATATACAAGTTTTCTTCATCTTTTCCTCTCCTCTGTCTCTGTCAGCACCCGATCGAATGACAATTCCATCCAGGTTCCGATGTTGGTGATCCATCTCATCCTTGGTCTCCCCTGTGCTCTTGCTCCTTGCGCCGTGCCCTGCATGATCTCTTTTTCCAGGCAGTCTCCACTCTTTCTCTTAAAATAATAGCCAATGTCATAGAATTTCACGGGACATTTAAGTAGGTGCTTTAACACAGTCTCACAGAGCTGGGGAAAGTCTCAAGTTATTCATATTTTCGTAGTAAGAAAACCAAGCTAGTATTTAGTAGTCATCTGCAACCTTATTCATCTGTTTGCTGACCATGAAATTCATATCCTGGTGTATATAGATGTACCAGTATGCATATGTGTGTGTGGGTGCATTTTTTGTGGGTGTATTATATGTGCATATAGTTGTGTAAATTTGCATTTATGTATGCATGCTTGTTCAGTGTATTTTGTGTGTATGTATTTGTGTACATGTGCAATTGTGCATGCATGTAGTTAGGTATGTCTATAAGTGGGTATGAATTCTTTAATGTATGTATGTGTGCATGCACTATTGCACGTGCACTTATCTGTATTTATATGGATTTTTGTAAGGCACTTTTTTGTATGTATGTAATTATGTTTGTATGCAATTATGTATGTATGTAATTATGTTTGTATTATGATGTATGTAAGTAATTATATTTGTATGTAATTATGTATGTGTGGTTATGTTTGTATGTACCGGTATGTACATATCGGTACGCTATATAAATTTATATAGTGCACTTTTATATAATGCAGTCCTTTCAATTTCAATTAAACTGAAGTGTGATGAATTTTGATTTTGCTTCAGACGAATGTTTCCTTTCGATGATTCAAAGTTCTCGAAAAGCGAGCAAGTTACAGCAGCTAACGGAAATGGGACAAGGGATCAAATGGGTAAATTTTTAAACCATTGCCATAACTTTGCAGCTTCTAGCATCGTTATGCTATCTGATTTTAAAGATTATGAATCTTTAGAATTAAAAAAGACATGAAGGTTACTATGCAAGTTTATCTGTAGTTCTGAGAATTATTTTTAATTACTTTTGAATCTTTGTACTTTCAATTTGAGTAAATGAGTTTTTCTTTCACATGTCACAATTTCAAGCTGGTCTGTTCTACCCTGTTTCATGCCATGTCTCTTTTAAATGAGCTAATACGTTATGAGTTAAAGCTGTTTCAATCTGGCAGACATTGTTTGCGTTGTGCCCCAAATATGAAAGGCAAACACTTACCAATAGTCATCAGAATGGCTTTTTCTTTAAACATATTCAAGATGTATTAGATGTATTTCTAGAATATATGTGTGTTAGGAAAACTGACAAATGTTTTAGTAGAGCTTTTTGCAACTTTGCATTACCCATGTCCATTGTCATGCACAAGATATACCTTAATTGTCCTCGGTCACCTTAAATCCATTTAATAGAGTTCTTGAGATTAGTTTTCTTATTATCTTTGTCATCGTTAATATTCCTGTAGTAACCTGAAATTTACTACATTAAGTTCTTCAAATTGATACTTCCCCAGTACTTATTAATTTTATATCGTAATTAATGACCTGAAAGTTACTTAATGATGTTATTCGTAGTAATATTCTAGAAATCTCCACCTTCATTAATATTCATTATCCTCTTATGACCTTAGCATTTTCTGCAGAGTTCTTTATAATATTAATATTCTAAATTTCCTTGCTGTCGCTACTTAGTTATCAGCATGGAGCAGCCTGAAATTTGCTACATAGGCTAGAGTTTTCAGACTTAGGATATCGTAAATATACGTAATGACATATCTGTGTTCAATTCTATCCAGAGCTTACAAAAACTGCAACTAAAGAAGGTGCTGTGAAGAAACCCAAGAAGACGTGCATTGCAGTTAAGGATCTTAAGAAGTACATTGAAAAGATCCGAAAATCCACTGGATTTGAAGAGGAATTTAGAGTAAGAGTCAAAATTCTATCACAGCTTAGTTGCATGTGTTTTTAAAATGCACTGATGCATAACATCAGCATCTTTGTTACTGAATCTGAGGGGTTACTCATAGTTTGGTTTTGGAAGGATATGAATCCCAGAAAAAAGGCCCTGGCAATGTTAGCGAGTTCATTTTTCTTAGTGTATGAATATACCTATTGAAGCATTGGAAACTTCATTGTGTTGGCCTTGGCTTATTGAAGTGGATGCCACTACAGTGAATTGAGTTATGAAATCAGTGCCCTGGCAACCCCCTTATCACCAGATCATCTCCCTGTTACCTCATAGGTTCTAGGACAGTTGTCTCCCCCCGAACAATTGCCTCCCCCCCGTGCCAATTACCCACAGACAATTACCCCATGCGTGACGTAAACAAGCGTAATTGAACTCACTCATTTGGCCATTGTGCACTCTTTGTTCAGTTATTAATCATTCAGTTTAAGCCATAATTATGTCATTCAATTATGCATGTATGAGCTCTTGCAATAGCGCCCCTTCAAGATTCCTACTCAGAGGTGCTCCCAACTACAGCGTGGGTACTGAATCGGAGTTTAACGCCGAAGTGCATGAGCATTTGCAAGTGAAGTACTTGCTCGGGCTTCCTATGCGGCGGCTCAAGGTGGATTTGAACCCGCAACCTTCTGGCTGCAAGGCAACGAACATACTCCTACACTAACTTGCCCCGTATGATTATTGCTTGTTTTGTTTGTTATTCGTTGTCTTGAATTTTCATAACCTTGTATCTCTTCTTATGTGGTCACTTTGTTTCAGTCAATCCCCATGGTGTCTGATCTGTCATATGAATTTGCTCAATCCCAGACTCTGAAATCTAAAAACCGATTCAAAAACATCCTTCCCTGTAAGTTGAAACTCTAATTTTTAAACTTCGTACAATGAAATTGAACAGGTTTATTTCTGCTATTTCTTAATCATCATGAGATGTGGTGTTGAATTGTTTGTGCAACAAAGTTTCTTCCTCAATCACCAATTTATTCATTGTGAGCATTTAAAGCAAGTTAAGTTATGATCCTTATCTGACAATGAAACTTGGACTTGGAGACACTCATAGATTTGCTTTCTTAGGCCTTTGTGCTCAGTGTTTAATCTAGACGTCTTTGGGGGGGGAACTTTCCCCCCCCAGGATTGACATTTCCCCCCCAGAAAAATTTCACAAAATGTTATTGGTTTTTAGTAACTTTTTCATCGTTGTTTTACTTGAAGTGTTATAATATACCGTGATGTGATTTACTATTATGATTATAATGACATTATTTACTACTATAATATACGATACTATCATGTGGCAATGAATATAACTTACTGTATATATTTAGATAAACACTAATTTTTTCTAACTAAAAACAGAGATGACATCTCCTCCAGAAAATTTGTCAAAATGGTAATAGCATTTAGTTGCTGTTTAGTGTTTACATCATTGCATTACATGAACTGTTATAATAATATAACCATAATATCATTTACTGCTACATGGTTGTAGTAATTATTTACTGTTATATTATATGACAAAATCCAGCAAAAATGAGTATAATTTACTGTTAATATTTATACAAATACTATTTTTGTACAACTGAATGGCTATCAAGTGCTATCCTTCACATTTTAAACTGTCAAATTTCAAAATGTTTTGGTACTATTATCTGAACACCTAGTAAGACAACATCATTACTACAAGACTAGTGGCTTCTTGATTTTGGTACCGGTAGTTTATTAGCTCTTGGTAGATTTGTGTACCATTAAATATGATTTCGGAAAGTGTGTACTGGTCAGCAACTCAGGGCTATATGGAGAAACTGGGATAAGCTGACAGTTTCTGATTACAGTGCTGAAAAGTCAGCTTATTTACGCATGTAAACAGTAATTCATTAGAATAACCCAGCAACAGCAGAACTGAACTGCTGAACACGATACATAAAGATTTTTTATTGTAATTATATATAATATATATATATATTGAAATCCTAAAATACTTTTTATCAGTACTGAAATAATGGAGTTATTTTGATAAAATGGCATCTTCAAAGGGTACCATTGCAATGTGGAAATTCAAGAAGTTTCTAATGAGTCACTGAAATAGTACAGCTATTGTGTTAAGATGACACCTTAAAATGCTGCCATTGCAATGTGGAAATTCAAAGAGTTTCTAATGGGTCACTGAAAAAGTACAGCTATTTTGTTAAGATGACCCCTTACAATGCTGCCATTGCAATGTGGAAATTCAAGAAGTTTCTAATGAGTCACTGAAAAAGTACAGGTATTTTGTTAAGATGACACCTTAAAATGTTGCCATTGCAATTTGGAAATTCTAAAAGTTTATAATGGGTCACTGAAAAAAGTACAGCTATTTTGTTAAGATGACACCTCAAAATACTGCCATTGCAATGTGGAAATTCAAAAAATTTATAATGGGTCACTGAAAAAGTACAGCTATTTTGTTAAGATGACACCTTAAAATGCTGCCATTGCAATATGAAAATTCAACAAATGTCTAATGGGTCACTGAAACAGTACAGCTATTTTGTTAAGATGACACCTTAAAATACTGCCATTGCAATTTGGAAATTGAAAAAATTTCTAATGGGCCACTGAAAAAGTACAGCTATTTTGTTAAGATGACACCTTAAAATGCTGCCATTGCAATGTGGAAATTCAAAAAGTTTCTAATGGGTCACTGAAAAACTAGGCTACAGCTATTTTGTTAAGATGACATCTTAGAATACTGCCATTGCAATGTGGAAATTCAAAAAGTTTCTAATGGGTCACTGAAAAAGTAGGCTACAGCTATTTTGTTAAGATGACACCTTAAAATGCAGCCATTGCAATGTGGAAATTCAAAAAGTTTCTAATGGGTCACTGAAAAAGTAGGCTAGAGCTATTTTGTTAGGATGACACCTTAAAATGCAGCCATTGCAATGTGGAAATTCAAAAAGTTTCTAATGGGTCACTGAAAAAGTAGGCTAGAGCTATTTTGTTAGGATGACACCTTAAAATGCAGCCATTGCAATTTGGAAATTCAAAAAGTTTC
Organism: Lumbricus terrestris; assembly: GCA_949752735.1. Taxonomy (NCBI): domain Eukaryota; kingdom Metazoa; phylum Annelida; class Clitellata; order Crassiclitellata; family Lumbricidae; genus Lumbricus; species Lumbricus terrestris. The sequence goes on along the minus strand of OX457051.1, from coordinate 18,016,719 downwards.
TATTGGATCACTGAAAAAAAGTACAACTATTTTGTTAAGATGACACTTTAAAATACTGCCATTGCAATGTGGACATTCAAAAAATTTCTAATGGGGAGGGAGATTTGCCCCCTCCCCATTACCCCCACCCTCTGTGCGCCACGAGCCTCACGAGCGTTCTTCGGACGCTCAATTGTCTCCCCCCCCCAGAAACCTCAATTCCCCCCCCCCAGCGGACGGGGACTAGATTAAACACTGCTTTGTGCTGTCTATGGATGAATTGTAAGGTTTTGGGCGGCAGCTGGTACATTGAACTTGCCTAAGAAGGAAAGTTTGAAAAACAATAATGGCAAGTTTTTGCACTAGCTGTATTTCAATTATGAGACGAGATGGTTGAGCAGCGATGATCACAGTATGATAAAGTATTTATTGCAAGGATTTTTATTGTATCAGCGTATATGGCTTTACTGCGCATTGTCTTTGCACCAACCTTGATGGCAGTGTTTAAAATTCAGCAAGGCATGTAACCTTGAAAAGAGTCATGTAAACTATGTATTTATTAAGAGCCTGATATTGAAATACTTAGCAGATGTGTTTGTGACAGAGTTTGGCATTTGAACATATTTCACAACAATGACTTGAAGCGGAAATGATCATTTTTCAGATGATGACAATCGAGTGATGTTGGATGAAGTGAACGATGATCCTCTTACAACCTACATCAATGCGAGCATTATAAAGGTACAGTACATCATTGGCTGAATATAGGATGTTCATAAAGCCATCACATTATCCTGCACATTATCTAAACTCTGGGATTTCACCGACATCTTGCTGGGGGAATTTTGCGGAACATTGCAGTTAAATAATGAATGAGTTGACTGAAATGAGCTGATTGGCTACGACGATGCTGATATGATGGAAACCAAATGAGTATGGGACTAGAAGAAGCAAGCCATATGAAAGTAAATGTAACCAATAATCCAACCCCAACCCTGATAATTCTCAACCTGTATGTGTGTAAAACATTTTTGGAAGCACCACACAAAGGCTCTGCATATTTTTGCTATTAAAAACGGGAATATTTAGCCTACCAGTATATAAAAAATTTTCATTGTGTTAAATTGTTACATCATTACATTACTCTGGATCTTACAACCATCTGAGGCAAGATAGCCATTTGCAGTGTCTGCATTTACAAGGTAATTTAGCTATGTAAATTTATTATACTAACTTGCACTTCATATGCATTCGTAAAATATTTAATAATGATAATTTCACATTAAGAAGATTTGGACAACTGAAATCATTTTGGCAGTTGCCTGCAGCTGTTATTAATCGTTATTTGTTTACATCCCTTCTGTGTCTTTAATGCATATTGTGTTAATGTAAGTTTCTATAACCATTGTCTTTCCTAAGATGTCTAGCCTAAGTTCTCTCCTGTATAGTTCATAACGTGTCTATTATGTAACTTTGTATAATATGTTTATTGAATTGCATATTTCTATTTGTCGTGATTGTAAATGCATTAATTATTCAGTTCTTGTCCATTATTCCCGCAGTGCGTTTGCAGGCGGTTCAATAAAGTATATACTTACTTACTTACTTCTTTCACAGGGTTACAGCCTGCATGACAAAATCATTGCTTCTCATGGTAAGTGTAAAGTCCGTAACAACCTGCTTGACAATCGTTGTTGTAACTGTTCTAGTAGCTTAAACCAAAACTATGTTCACTAAAACTACTTATACAGCCCTGCAGCACAATCATAGTGAAGGACGAGGTGCTGATGCAGGGAGAAAAACGGTCAATTGATAGAAAATGGGCTTAGGGCAAAGAAGCCACATTTGATAGCTTTTTGTATGAATTAATGACAACCACTGATGTTGAAAACATTCAGGTGGTGAGAATAAATGTTTAAAATACTTCAAGCTTGTGCAATCGATATTTTTTATAGAAGTTGTTTTCTGATGTTTTGAATTTACTTTCTTTGTGGCATTTTATTAGAATTTGTCAAAGAAATGTAGCTTCCTAAAGAGGCATTCTGTAATGTAATATCCCGATAGGTCTTTGTATGTGTAAGAAGATGTCTTTTGTGCTGTGAATGGCAAGAGAGTGGTAATAGTGAGTAATTTATAACGACCGGAAATTATGTGTTTTCATTATTTTTTAGGACCAACTCCAAACACCGAGATTGATTTCTGGAGAATGATTTGGCAGTATGATGTTTCGGTCATCGTCATGGTTACCAAGTGCATGGAAGATTCGAAGGTAAAGCAACGGAACTTCCAAACTTCCATGATCTCATTCCAGTGGCATAGATATTGGTTTGAAACATTGTCATATTCACTATGCAGCTGTGCTTGGGCTATCATTGTTTAATTGGTTCATTGGTAATGTAATTAATGTAAACAACAATTCTCAGCTGTTTTATAAAATATTGATGCACAGACTAGAGGCCTCTGATTACTTCGCAGTATAATTTGCCTTTTCTGGCTGGTTTTCGCTGGCTCCTTTTATAAAATGTTGCTGTAAAGACTAAGAGCATCTGATGACCATGTATCTTTTAATTTGCTCCTTTTATAAAATGTCGAAAGACTATAAAGCAGCTGATGGCCATGCAAAGTAATTTGGCTTTCACTGAGTTCCTATTAAGAGTCCCTTATTAGTGCTACTATAGTTCAATCATTATTACGTTCAGTGGTGTAGTGGTGGCGTCGTTGCCTTGAAGCCGGAAGGTTCGAATCCACCTCAAGTCGCTGCTTAGGGACCTTGTGCAAGTCTTTCACTCACAATTGCTCAGCGCTTCGGAGTTAAACCTCGATGCAGTGTCCGCTCTGTAGTCGGGAGCGCCTCTGAGTAGGGAGCTTGAAGGGACGCTGTAACAAGTGCACATACAAACAAATTATGAAATTGTTTCTTCTGTGCAAACTTTAGTGAGTGTAAATCTGATGCTTATAATTATTATAGCCGTTCATGAGCACCTGTAGTGTGCATTCTGCAATCTTGTTTACTGTACCGTAATATAAATCTTCGATAGTTCTCTTTCTATGCTGAAGCTGCATCATGAAGACCAACTTGTTCACCAAAAATACATCAAATCAAGCCACAGAATCCAGTCTGTCATAGCAGGACATTTGTATAGTACAAGCAGACCATGCAAACAAATGGACGTCCTATATTATTGTTAAACATTTACTACAGTTTCATGTAATGTAATTAATATATGTTCGTAAGGCATTTTTATCCTGTACTTTTCTTCGTTTGTCATACAGCGCAAATGTGAGCAGTACTGGCCGCTGGAAGGTTCAATGGAAAGTGACGAGATCACCATCTCAATGGTGTCTACAGATAATTTTCCTGACTACATCATCACTTATCTCAAAGTTACTAAGGTACTGGGTAAACTTTGGCCATTGCAATGAAATCTTTTGCAGTAGCCTGTAGTTTGATAGAACATTGGACTCACAATTTGACTCTTTTTATATTAAAATAGCAGTCTTGGTTGTAATAATGTAATGGTATTTGAGTATGATGTAGCAAACTTGGGCAAATTGCTTGTCAAATGTGTCTGTGTCACCAGGCAGTAAAATTTTGTTGTCTGGCGCAAGCTGAGAAACAAACTGAGAAGTTTAGAAAGACAAGAAGAGACCTTCATACCATTAGAGTCCTCTATGTTATCAGAACTCACCATTTCTTCTTACCTTTCAAGCACATGGATATCTACTGGTATTTCTCCGTGGTGACTGACATCCATGCCTTAGATTCACATTTCGATGTGACATTTCTTGCGTTTCCAATTTATTTAGTTTTTAATTATAATAATGCTGATAAATCAATGCACAGATGATGTCAAAGTTTGTGATTGTTTTCTCAGATGCAGTCTCATACTCATATTAATGAGTACTCTGCATTCTCTCACTTATGCTAAATGACGTATGTGTTAGCAACTCTTCTGGCAACTAAATTTGAATAAACTTATTTTTTCTCTTGGTATCTTTCTGCAACCCCTCTTGCATGAAGGAGTGCTGTGAAATAAGCCTGTGCTTAGCTTTAAGTATGTCTTTATAAATTTCTAGGATATGATTGTTTATATGTGTCATATTTGTGTGTGTAGGAAAGCACTTCACGTCAGTTGGTTCATCTTCTGTTTACCGCCTGGCCAGATCATGGAGCTCCAGATCACGCCACTTCACTTCTGTCATTCAGAAGAGCCGCCAGGAATGTTATCGATGCAGACAAGTATTTCCTGGTTCATTGCAGGTTTGGAATGTTTTCTTTTGCTCTCTGCATTAGCTGTTCAGTGCAGTTCGATGACGAAAGTCTCTGGTGCCAGCAGTATTTGAATTCATGAAACTTGAACTCTGCTGTTCATCCATGCTGAATGAGTAAATTGATGAGGTTTTGATGTCTAGTTTCAGTCTCTCAAGTTTTATTCAAGACTAGTAGCTTGTCATTTGGCAGGTACCTTTCCTCTGCACGTGAATTATCTAACTGCATCTTCCCCTAGCAACTGACTCTCTTTGCCACAGACAGGGCCGTAGCAACAAAGAACGTGGCCCCCTCCGAACATAATTATTATGTCCAAGGCGGCGGGGCCCCATAAAATGCAGAAACTGGAAACAGCTAGTACTTACTAGGCTATATGGAATATACAGGGCTCATGTAATATTATACATACATAGGCCTGCAGTATGCATGTATTCCGTATTTACTTCACGGCATTGTCAGTAAAACCAATATGGATCCTGCAATAGCGTCAATAAATGTTATTTACTTACTTATACCTTACATACTTTACACATTTAGGGGCCCCCTTTCCTTGCGGGGCCCCCTTCGGTCGGAGGGTACGGAGGGCGGTCGCTACGCCTCTGGCCACAGATTTACATTTTGGGGCCTTGCAAATTTATTCAATAATGATAATGGCATTTATTGTGAAAATATCACTTTAAGGTATTTACACAAACTTTGTTATCTTGATCTTACCAATGATCTGTTTGGGTCGTGTTCTCTGACGGATTCCAAGAGCATGCGTCTGCATCTACTCTAATCAATTCAAATTTTGCTGAAAGTTTTTGCTGATGAACAGTGTGGATGAGTCTCTGATTTCTGTTCCAAAATACACATAATAATAATATAAATAATAATAATAATTTCTCGACATTCAACAACAGCTCCAAGCATAATTTTTAAAAATCCCGAGGGAACTCCGGCGCCTCTTGTAAAAAATGATAATAATGACAATTTCTACAGTGCCGTAAGCACAGCACATGTGATTACAAAGGCACCTTGATGATACATTGTATTTCTTGTGAAATTATTTGTTGTGCCTCTGGGCATCCTGAGGGCACTGTTTGAAGTTTATATTGATTGATTAATTGATTGATGAATTGATCAGTCTATCAATTGATGGTTGTTTAAGTGCTGGAGTTGGACGCACTGGAACGTTTTTAGCGATTGACTTCCTGCTGCAGCAAGCCAAAGACAAGGGATCCATCGACGTCTACAAATATCTTGAGGGACTCCGTGACCAGCGCATGCATGCGGTTCAGACTCTGGTTAGTTTTAAGTTAGTGTATTCTAAGTGGATGTACGTCTGATGCCAATTTATATTGATACAATCGCTATGTCTGCTGGAAATTACTTTGGGATAAATACGTTTATCTTTGCATTCTGTACAAAGCTGAGGTAGTTGCATTTTTATAAATCATTTTTTGACTCAATGGCCTAGAGTGTTTCTGTTTCTATTCCTTGTTTTCTGATCTCAGTCTAAGTTGCTTCCTTTTGCTTTGTCACTTTTTTCTTTAATCACCGTATGTTGAAATGGTGAAGTATAGTTATGGCCATCACATATTTAAAAATTCGATCGATAATTTGGTGTCCCTAGTTAGCGGGATTTTTCGTATCCCTTTAAGGCTTCTTTTTTGTAACAGACTTGCAATAATATGTAAACCTGGTTACAAATTGAACCATATTTTGATTGATTTTTGATGTTTGATCATTTGAGCATAGGAATTTGACTATTGGTAGATGATCATTCGTTAAATATAGTCTGCTCAACAGTCGTAAGATTGTAGCATGTTGGATGTCTGTTGCATGATAATTATTAAATGATACGGTAGTTTTAAAGGATAAAGAGTTGTTGTTTTTTAGGATCAGTATGAATTCATTCACCTTGCTCTTCTCGAAGCGATAACTTTGGGAGAAACTGTGGCATCTTGCTCGGCGCTCTCAGAACATTGCAAACATCTCAGAAATTTGAATCCACTAACTGGAAAATCATACATTCAGACAGAATTCGATGTAAGTCGTGTTTTCTTCTGAACTTCCAATTCAAGAATTTCTAGTATATATTATTGTATATGAGTGTTTCTGTGTTCTTGTATAGATTCTCATTCCAAATATAAACAAATTCTTTGGATATTCTTTCTAAGATACGTATACTATTTATAGGCATTCCTCTTTGTTGTTGGTCGAGTTAATTTCTACATATCCTGTTTGCATGCTGTGTTGAGTCCTGTGCTAAATTGGACTCTTATTCTAGGGCATTAAACCAGACTCCAATATCCTCAATTTTCAAAGATGCTGCTTATATTTTCTAAAGACTTTTCTAGTTGCCACTGAAGGGAGCTATATAAAGTGTGTGTGTGTGTGTTGATACTCATGTACATATTAACAGAACTTTGTTCTAAATGGCCTTATTTTAAATTCTCAACCCCAGTTGTTTTTAGTCTGTGCTTGCATGAAGCTGTTGAAGTCATGGTTGACTGATTAAACAGATGCTTCAAGAAATGCATCCGCCTTTGTCTGATGAAGCAACAACAGCAGCTCTTGAAAAAGAGAATGTCTCACGAAATCGCAACCCTAAATTATTACCAGGTATGGGTCTTAATGCTGTCTGACGTTTAACTTTAAGCCAGTCGTTAACTAAATGAAATACTGAAATAACCAATGCCTATGGCTCATATGGTATATATATGCTAGTTTAAAATGTCCAACTATATCATACGTTTCTCAAATGGCTGATGCATGCAGCTGAACAATCTAGAGAAGATGGCTTAGGGCTTAGGCTAAATATCTTATGTGATCTCTGCCAGGTTGTGCTTTCAGAAATGTGGAGCTTTCCTAAAATCATGTTTGAAATGATTTTCCTAAGCTATAGAGTGTATTAAAATGTGTCAGTAACAAATATGTGAATGTATTAGTCACCTATTGTGTACACACTTACACAGTTGCTGTCACAGTGTCTTAGTTTGATGCACATGAAGCTGTTTGGTCTAACTAAAAACTAATGTGCTATTCGCCCTAGATGAATAAACATAGATTAGGTAGTTAAAGATATAGACAGGTAGACTCATGGATAGCCTGGTAACTGGTTTTTCACAGTTCTCTTTCAGTTAATTTTGTTATAAATTTTGCAGGTGATTTAAATCGTGTCTTTTTGATGGACATGGAAACTGAAAGTAACTATATCAATGCAGTATATGTGTCAGTAAGTTACATTTACTTCGTAATCTTAAACGACTACTTCCAAAAATATCCTTGGTGGTCACAGCATTGTAATGTGATTAAAAGTATTTTGGCTAAATGCTACTTGAGAGTTCTAAGGCTCTCGATAATGCTCTTTCCAAACGTCGTACATGTTCTACGAGTGCTTCTGAAGATTTAGGAATGACGCTAATTAAATATATGTTTAAAGTTACTTAGATATTTTTTATGAGCATTTATATAGCACCCCTTTAAGACTATCTACTTAAAAGCTCTCCCGGTTCAACATAGGCAGAATAGGACAGTCCTAAGACTAGAGAGCAAATTCAAATTTTTGAAAACAAATGTATTCGAAAGCTTTTGCGCATATCCTGGACGCTCAGGCTTACAACAGAGGAAGTTTATCGGCTTGTTAGAACTTCCCCCGTACTCTTGGGTTCCATCAAGGCTCGCAAACTCTCTTATTTCGGACATATCATTAGGCTCCCTCAGGATTCCTTGGAAAATGCCATCATGCTGGGTCACGTAGAGGGTTATCGACACCGTGGAAGACCGTGTATTTACTGGATAGACAACATTCTTTCCTGGTCCCACCTTTCTGGATCCTATCTTCTCGCTGCCGCACGCAATAGGCGTCAGTGGAGAGCCCTAGTCCATGCATGTGACCAACCGTCGCGCGGCGACGTCGGTGTTTGACATGACATGACATGAAGACTAGAGAAGAACATGGTGGAGTGATCCCTGGGCACTAGGTCAAGTGCCACAGTAAGCCTGTTTCAGGTGGCAGGGTCAGCGACCGAGAAAACTTGGTGTTGCCTTGTAGAGGTCCGTGAGCGAGGGACAAGAAGTTCAGCCTGGACAGGTGAGCGAAGGCAGCCTCAGCGTAGGACATTTAAGGTTTAGCAGAAGAGTTCCCACAGGTATGGGGGAGCTGAACCCTCTATACAACGTCATACCAATGCAGAGGTCTTGTATGTTATCCGGTATGTCAAGGGAAAGGGAACCAATGAAAGGACATCTCGCATGTACATGTACTTGGGAAATATGGCTAAACTTACTTGGGGACCTGGTGGTTGTTACAAAAAATTCTGTATTTTCTACAGAGTTATCGTCTCAAGGATGCGTTTATATCGGCCGAGCTTCCACTGAGTGGGACTCTGAACTATTTCTGGGCAATGGTTGCTGACTGCAAGTGTAAATTGGTTGCCTTCCTCGACACTTCTACTGCCTCAGATGCAAGTAACTTCAGTTTCACATCAAATCAATGTATTGTACTCTGCTAATAGGATTTTCGCCAGTAAGTTGTTTCTTGAATGTTATTGACAGGTTTGTTTATAAAGCATTGCTTGTGCTCAAAGGTAGACGGACACTCATAAAAACTGTAACCTGGTCGACTAGGGCGATCTTGAACAACAGCAGCCTTTGCTGCATTACAAGTTGTAGTCGTAACTGCACGTGTTTATTCATTTATGTAGCACCTTTTTGTGAAAAGTACTTGGAGATGCCTCCGACCTGTTACAAAAGAATAAAAAAGAGCGAGCCCTTAAGCTAACCCTAAGGCAGTCTTATGTATGAAATATTGGCCAATTAATCTTTAGTGTTGAACAGTCCTCTTCCTCGCCATCTTCCCAGCAATAGTGCATCGATCAATGTATTCATTATAACTGAGTTGTCTAGAAGGTGGAATTTGAACCCACAACCTATCGATTTATTGGACAGCATGCTAAACACTACACTATCAATAATCACCCCTAATGACACAAGACCATGATCAAATAAAATGACCGTTGGAGGACTAAATATGCTGGTATGTACTTGTAGTGCTTGGATTGAAGGTTTCTTTGCTTCATGTAAAGTGTGTGTTGGAGCATCTGACAGCTGGCCATTGTTTAGGAACCTTGAGAAAGTCCTTCATGGCGCAGTTGCTCAGTACCATCACCTGCTAGCATTCAATTAGATAATGGAACAATTAAATTTAAAAATAATAATTATCAGTAATGAATAATGAAAATAATAATAGTTGAAATAATTCCTATGGCTGAAATTTATTAAGATTGGTTGTATTAAAGCTGTTTATATCATATTGCGTTTAAATAGGTCCTAGTGTAAAAGATTACTGTTTCATTGAGCAGATCTATGTTTATGTTGATAACATCTATGTTTATGATGATTGTGTTGATTAAGATTATAGCCTGTGGTAGTAATAATGGTCTGTTTTATGTTTCTTTAGGATTTGAATAATCATCTTTTGGTGCCAGTCAAAACGAAACTATCGGTCGGAAGACATAAAGTTTGGACGCATTCTTTTGAACCGCAAAAGCTGTCAGACCACTGCAGCTCCTACTTAGTAGCTGTAGCCAAATCGCCCGATGACGATGAAGACATCTACGCAAATGCTGAGGTCTTTTATTCTATGCAATACAATACAACTGCATTTGACGTGTCCATCCTTCCAATGCTCATAAGTGCGCACATGACCATATGTTTATTCTTAAAGCAAAAATAAATATTCATTTGTTATCTAATTACTGCTGCAGTCTACCTCTTGGTATGCCTGCAACCTATTGGCTTTTGAAATTGCTTCTTGGTATGTCTCTAACCTGTTGGTTGTTGAAATTGCCACATCCTGCATGGCAGTACTATACTCTGACTTCTTTGCTTGACAATGATACCATGGCACGAAAGAGACGGAGTGTGTTTTTGGTTGCCATCATAGACAAATAGTTGTTTTCTTTGCAGGAAATTCCAGCATTCAAAATACTGGTCCTCCACTTTCAACTCTCAGGTCAATTAGCTAAGCTGTTACCAAAGGTGAATGAACAGATCAAAACCAGTTCAAACAACATCAAAAACAATGGACCAGTCGTTATTGTCGCCAGGTAAAAAGCAGACAATTACAGCAATTTATTCAGACTGATTACAACGATCCAAAATAAACATTTGAGTGTATGGTAATTATGTCTCTTCAAATGGCAAATCTGAGAAGTGTATAGACTTTCTTTGTTTTCTTTGTTTTATTTCTAGAATAACATAAGATAAATTTTAAAAAAAGCTGTGTAAAAATTAGTCTGTATAATAAAAAGTCTAAACAAAGAATAGCTGCCTTGTTAGGTAACTCAAGAGGCAGCCATCAGTACCATTATTATTATTATTGACTTTATATAGCGCACCTTCTAGGTAAGCTACTCAGAAGTGCTCCCAGTCCAACAATTCCTACATAAGGCAGAGAAAGAAACGTAGTGATCATATGTTGCCAAGAACAGTTTTCCTGTCCTCAGCTTAAGAGAGCATGGATGGATGGATCCGATTTGACCGTCTATGACAACAGAGGCCGTTACCCCGGACAGAAATTTGCTTGGCGTATTACAGCACTTAAGCGCGTGAGCAGATGGGCAATTTATAAATTATTTTATTTGTGTATCTTACAGCGATGGTGTTAATCCCACTGGTCAGTTCATTGCTGTTTCAAATCTCATTGAAATGGCAACATCGCAGCATGAAGTCGACGTCTTTAACGCAGTTCACAACATCAAGAAAACGCAACCGTACTTCATAACGTCACTTGTGAGTCTGTCACCCATTATTTTCCACTTCAATTCACTGACCAGCACTGAAGTAGCTCTAGTCGCCATTCTATGGTTCATAACAGTACAACCATACCAAAGTTGTAGTAGTTTAGAATGTTTAGTGACATGGCTCCGTACTATCGATGTCGCCTTTCTTTTCTATATAGGCTTTAGACTAGCACTGCCAACGAGTGAGCCAACGAGTGGACAGTGTTGGAGTAAAGTTGTGTTACCATCAAGAGTAGGTTTCTTGAAGGGGCACTGTATAAATCCATAGAAAATATGCAGTCAATGAATCTCAGCATGAAATAATTGTTGGTAGTTATTGCTTTATTTTTGTGACTTTGAGATGCTGTAAAAGAATTTGTGTGCTGTGCTTTATAGGATGAATATCAAATGATCTTTGATGCGGTGGAGGCTGAACAACGTGACACATCAACATATGCCAACATCTAACAAGACTGGGTGTATATAATTTTTAGTAAGAGAACCGAATTTTATGATGCTGCGAAGTTAACGAATTACAGTGTCATTATAGATGTTATATATTTTGTAGAAAGTATATTTTTTGAACATTTTATTATTCATCATGTGATTCTGGGGGATCACATCAGCAATGAAGAGGTACTAAAAAGGGCGGGATCGGAGGACCTGGAGATAACTGTGGAAAGAAGGAGGAGGAGAATGGCTGGACATGTACTTCACATGCCTCAGAATAGGCCGGCGAAGAGGATGTTGATGTGGAGACCAGAGGGCGGAAGAAGGAGCAGAGGACGGCCAAAGAGGACCTGGCGGAGCACATTTGACGGGGACCTTGCCAAAATGGGAATCAGCTGGAGCAACGCAGAAGAAGTGGCAAACAACCGCACGGTGTGGAGGAATCTTGTCGATCGATGTTCTGAAGAGAACCGAAGGACCTAAGAGAGAGACAGAGAGTGATTCTGTCAAGCCGGACAATGGTGTTATTGTTTTTATATTCATTCTTGCTATTCCTTATAGTGTTTAGTCTACCAGAGATTTACGGTAAATAGTCTTTACCAGGTCAACAGCTCTATAAGTTGTATAGCCTATACAGTATGCACTTCCATTTGCACTGTATGTGCAATAATTGTGCATTTTGTTGCACGTCATTACTATTAGAGCTTTGTGATATAACTCATTATTAAATTTTTATAGGCAACTTGTAATGTATGTGCATAAATTGTCGGATCTATTTTTGAATCTCTTTTTGAGTGGTATATGTTGTCTAGAACATTACAACGTACTTTGTGAGGCTGTATTGATTTAGGTATCATACATTGAAATAAGTGCTTTAAGTGTAGAAAAAGAAGTGCCTGGACGACGCCTCTTACCTTTTCAGGCTGCGTTGGACTAATATGTGGCAGGACGGTGTTCAGATTTGAAAATAAGTGTGTGGACGCCGTCCATGACTGTCCAGTCACACTTTAAGCCCCGATTGATATTCTTGTAACGTATCTTCTAGTAAGATATTGCCTACATCTGATCGATTGGTAATGTATTGTGCTGCTGTGAGTTACGCCAATCTGTACCAATTCGTGATGATTGCTATGCTTGTATGAAGGATGTCTGCTCTACCCTGTTGGTTAGCATGTTTTTCATATTTTTGCAGATTTATTTTTGCAAATAACTAATTACCGCAGGACACCATTTTGGAACTTCAAATTAGTGCTAGAATTTGCTATACTAATAGCTACATATAAACTTTACAAAAACTTGAATTTTTACTCATGGATTGTTAATTGGACACCAAGATAAGGAAACCATAGTTAAACTTAAGAAGTACGATCATTATTAAAATAAAGAAATCTAAATCTTGCCTGTTGCTCGTATGACGAAAAACCAAGTTCCATTGTAAGTAAATCCTAGTAATATGCTAATACACATCAGTGCTTAAAAGACACTAATTTGCAAATAGGATGAAACAGTGCAGCAGCAAACAGAGAAATAAGTTTGCCTTTTACTAAGAATTGATAATAATTGTTATATAAAAAATGTGTTTTATGAACTTGTTTCTTATGAATTGTGTGCAAACTGCGGGCCCTTTATGTAGGTATTATGATTTTTATTTACCTCAGGTGCCAGTCCCAAGCCTGGATAAAGTAGGAGGGCGTTGCTAATGGTCTTTGTTACCACACAGCGACGTTAAACTTTAACTACTACTACTATTCACCTCAGACTCCGCCTCATGCATATTTAATACGAGTCTAACGGAAACTTGATAGTATCCAGGCCTACTAGGAACAACTGCCAGTTAACTGCAGCTATGCTTATTAGTGCTATCGCCATAACATCTACATGTATAATGTTCCTCATCAGTAATGTTATGCCATTGTGTCAAAACACGACATTCTGAAATGTTTTAGATAGATGTTGTTATAATGCCGTTCCATCATTAGGATAAGTGAAACATAAGATAGATGGTTGATGTTGCAGGATGTAGGCTGGGCTGATCCAAGAGTTGTCTACGAAAATCAGGATTATATAATTGCCATCCAACCATTATGGGAATTGCAATAACTGGGCATAGGCGCAACCACGTCCTAAAAATTGAGGTGGAACCTGATGTAAATTCTGAGGTTTGGAGTAATAATACGAGCAGGAAACACGTGGAGCCTCGATCGTAATCGTAAACTCGAAATTTCTAAAGCGCCACTCGAAAGCCAAGCGCAGGGCACCAGCTTATTCACAAGCGCTGCGTTGCGTTAGAAGAGTTGTCCGTGAGAGTAGTCCGTGGTGGTCCGGGTCGAGTTACCATAGGATCAGGATCAAATGCGTTGAGTCAAAAGGGTTGTCCGTGAGAGTAGTCCGTGGTGGTCCGGGTCGAGTTAGGCTACCCTAAGATCAGAGGGGCGGAAGAGCAACTAAGGCGGGTGTCGTCTGGGCCGGGAATTGGAGGGTGGAGGATCAGATGAGATAGGGTAAGAGTTCGTGAAAAGGAGTGTCTTAAGTTTCGAATGAAAAGCCCGAGGTGTGATGGATAGAGGAGCCTGAGGAAGGTTGTGGTGTGTGATTAGTAGCGATGGTGGAGGGACTAAAAAGGATCGGAATTCAGGAGGCAGATCATTCCAAAGGCGTGGTGCTGAGATGGATATGGCTCGGTTGGAGAACTTGAGATGACTTGTGACCGGCGGTCGAGAAAGTGTAAGGCAGGCGGATGATCGGGTAGAACGGGTAGGCTGGATGATGAAGAGTTCGCGAAGATAACTGGGCTGAGAGCATTGTAAAGAGTTGTAAGTTAAGGAGAGAACTTTGAAGTGGATTCGCTCTGGGATTTTCAGCCAGTGAAGTGACTTGAGGACAGGGGTGATGTGATGATGTCTGGGTGTTCTGGTGACGGCTCTAGCTAGAGAATTTTGAATGAGTTGGAGGCGCTTAAGTTGTGTGGAATCAAGGTTTAAGAACAGGGAGTTGCAGTAGTCAAGCTTTGAGTGGACGATGGACGCAGCAATGATGGAAGCAGTTTTGAAATCAAGCATAGGTCGGATGCGGCGGAGGTCCCGGATGTCCATGAAACAGGAGCGCGATAGGTTAGAGATGTGATTAGAGAAGGAGAGATGCGAGTCAAACATTACACCAAGATTGCGAACAGGAGCATCGGAAGTAGGCCTAAAGGTGAGAGTTGAAGAGTTAGTCGATAGGTGTATTGAAGGGTCAGGGATTTTCTTGATTTGGTCAGGAAGGCCTAGAATAATGAACTCTGTTTTGATGGGTTGAGGCAGAGGAGGTTTGAGGACATCCATTGAGAGATTAGATTAACCGCATTGAGAAGATGAGCAATGACGGTGGAGAAAGAGCCTGGGGAGAAGGATATAAAGAGTTGGGTGTCGTCTGCGTAGAGATGGTGGTCAACAGACGAAGATTTTATTAGATGACTTAAAGGAGTGGTGTAGAGAATGAAGAGCAACGGACCCAGGACGGAGCCTTGAGGAACGCCACAAGATAGTGGAAGGGGTTGTGAACAGTGACTGGAGGCCTTGACGGAGAAGGACCTGGAAGACAAATTGGACTGGAACCAGAGTAGAGCGGTTCCAGAGACGCCAAAAGAAGAAGAAAGTCGATTAAGAAGGAGATTGTGATCGATGGTGTCGAATGCAGCGGAGATATCAAGGAGGCACAGGCAGGAGACTTGCTGATGACTGACGGCAGAAACCAGTTTATTATACAGAGAGACGAGTAGAGTTTCTGTAGAGTGGTGTTTGGTGAAGCCGGATTGGTGGGGGTTGAGGAGTGAGTTAGAAGAGAGGTAATCGTGTAACGTTCCCCCCTTTTTAATCGTGGGCCGCCTGGTCTGGCACCACCGGGAGGGATCCCCAAACGTCCGTCCTCCAACCCTCCCCAGTCTGCCATTCCATCGCCCGTCCTAAAAAGGGGTTGGCCCCTATTGAACGTTGTTGTCGTCCCCGAGAGGGCCAACTGGGGCGCTACCCCCAGTTGTTTGGGTACCCCCTCGGTTCTGACCATCGAGGCCCTCTCCTCACTCCTCTCCCTACTCCCTTCCCTTACGATAGCGGAGTAACCGGCCTGGGTGGGAAACCCCAGCCTATCCAGTTGTGCATAGTCGGGCCTAGTCTTATTCATCAGTCTGGCACTTCTCCGACTATCTGGCATAGCCTCTGTACTGGTTCCCTTCCCTTCTTCCTCTCGAGGTGTCGGCCGAGCCTTTGGCGCGGAATCGCATTGCTCTTCGATAGTTTTCTCTTCACTACCTGGGTTCGTCCTAATCTCCTCCTCTTCCTCCGTTCTCGCAATTCTCACTTCCTGGTCCCTTGTTTCCTCTTCCTGCCGGATTTCTCTCCTGTCCTCTTCTCCGTCCTGCCAACCCGTACGTCTATTGTCCCTCATTAATGTCCATGTCGCGCTCCTTCCTCTCTCTTCATCTGGGTCTGCAAATACTAGGTCTGTCTCGTAGGGCATCTCCGTGAATCGTTCCTCTAGCCGTCTTTGTCGGTCGGACAATCCATGTAGTCCGTCGTCCACTCCTCGTATTCGATCATCCATTCTTCTAACCCGATCGTCAATCTGACGTTGACCTTCATCCATTCTTCTAACCCGATCGTCAATCTGACGTTGACCTTCATCCATTCTTCTAACCCGATCGTCAATCTGACGTTGACCTTCATCCATTCTTCTAACTCGATCGTCAATCTGACGTTGACCTTCATCCATTCTTCTAACCCGATCGTCAATCTGTTGCTGTCGGTCGTGGACACTAGAAAGCGTTCGGTTCATATTGGATAACATGGCCATCAGTCCGGAATCTTGGCCTAAAGATCGTTGTCCGTCCCTTTCCTCTCGTCCAGTTTCACTCTCATTCTCATCCCCGTCATTACTTACAGAAAGCCGAGACATTTTAGTCCAATAGCCGTAGCTATGTCTTTATTACAGTCAATTAATACAATCAAGACACAAGATAGCGCAATATAATCAAAGAAACTAATTATAGCATTCACTCTTTCACTCTGCCTAGCCTAGCGCACAGCAACAATAATACTGGTTAATTTCAGACCTGGGTTTTTCCCACTATCAACAACAATAATAATGAGACCTGCCTGTCAGATCACTCGTGTCAGTCCTTCCTTCATTCAATATGTTCTCACAGAATTCCGTCTTTAGCGTCTCCTCCTTCCTTCCATGAACTCGCAGAATCACAATCAGTAATAGTCTCCAATTTCTCGGCAACGTCCTTCGATTCCTGCCGTCTATTCCTAGTATAACGATCGCTTCACTTCTCGTCGTTCACCGCTGTTCTCCTCGTAGTTGAATCCTATCGTGTCGCAGACTTATCTATTAACTCGTCACTTGTTATCGAATCTAGACAATCGTCCTTAGATACGGGCCTTTATCCTCTCTTCTCTGCATCGTCCTCGCACACAGCGAACTAGCACAGTAACTCTCAAACTCGCAACTCGCACGACAAACTGGCGACTGGAAGACAACAACTGGCCTCTGGAGGACGACGAACTGGCCTCACTCGCTTTCTTTAACTTCTCGGAATATTCCTCTCACGAATTCCCGAAATCCTCCTCGTCGTGGAACGCTCATCCACGAAATCCTCTGCTCCTCCGAAACGTCTCTAAAACATCGTCCTCACTCTGCGGAATTACTCGTCGCATAATCTTCACGTAACTTCACTTCTTCTTGAACGCCTCCGTAATCTTTAACGCCTCCACGAACTCCAGTTCCAATAATCTTTAACGCCGTCCTGGACCATCGATCGCCAGGGCGCGGCGGGCCGCAATTCACATCCTCTCTGCCACCGAGTTCAACGTAAAAGGCCTCGATTGTTCGTCTTCACTCCCTTTTATACACTTTGCCCTCAGCTCTGTCTATTTCATGGTGTATCTCTCTCTGTCTGCCTGCGTCCTACTAATGTCCGTGCGCGTGTCTCTGTGCATATGCCACGCCATCGACGTGTAAAGACGCCGAGGCCTCAAATGCAGGTCCTAGTTCTCTGTTCGTCATCGGTCTATTAAATCAGGTCTGAGTCCTCCACTTGCAGCTGGGCCTACTTAAACAGGGCGCAGTTCTATCACATATTACTCATACATACATATACTCTCATAACCATACATATTCATTCATGGCAATACACGCAGTTAACTTATAATCGATGTCACATGGCGCTGTATAAATGGAGCCCTACTTCCTTACAATACCCCCGCCCATCTAATTCCGAAGCATGAGGAACGATTATATTGACTGCGTGTACACAATAGTTAGGCCTATTTTAACCATTCATCAACCAGTCATACCTTAAGCAGTAAAATGCAATCACCACAATATAAATCTAGCACATAGCAATATAACATTTCAATGTCTTCTGCAAGTATGCAGTCACTAATCGCCTCATAATATGCTCAGTAGTTCCATAAGCCTTAATTATCCGATAATAATCATCAATAGCACTCTCATTACTAATTTAAAAACAAAATCTTTCCTCGATCATTATGCATGTATGCATGTCTACAGTTAATAACAGTTCATAGCAGTACTCTACTAATAGTCTCTACGCATTCTAATTAAGCATCATCTTGTAATACATTTTATCTAGCGCAACATTACTGACAACGGCTAGGTTTCTTTATTAAGCGTTTTGGTCGTGCTTCTCGTCCGTTGAATTCCTCCTCGCTTGGCGTCAAGAATAAACAGAGAAACAGAGTCACAGAGTTCTACCCGGTAGTCGATAGAAAATTCGGAAGACGACGTCGCCGGTGCCTGTTCGAATTTTCTCCTCCCGATTCTCGCGATAGTCGGTCGACTCGTTTGGTCGTTGATCTCATTTGCCATAGTCTGTGTTGCGATGGATGTTTTTGGCGTGGCAGCGTACGTTTGAGACACTGATTTGTATTGCTGTGCTGCCGTATGGTTCAGTCTCGGTTGTGCTGTAGTCGATTGTTCATAGCTCGTCGACCCCATTGTTATTGTTCTCCTTGGCAACCCTTCTACTGCTGTTTCATTAGTCATCATGTGCCCAGAGTACATATGCGTTTGCGGTGGCAACAGATTCTCGTATCGCCCTCTTGCGAGTATTTTTGAAGCACTCACGTATCCGCTTCTCGGATCCCCCAAAATAGATTCGTAATTTTGGTTTAGTTGCCTGTGGCTAGATTTCGGCCCAACATCATCAAAAACAACACCATCTTCATACTCATCATGCACACGTTCATCAAATCTTAATTGTCGGTTGTCGTTTCCTCTGTTCGTCGCACTTTCTGTCCATCTCTTTTCATTACAGTCAAATATCCTCATTCGTTCTTCTTCTTCGTCATAGCCAGTTCTCTGTCTGTCTTTATTCCTAATTCCTTCTTCTCTTCTAACTAATATTCCACCTCTATTCTCTTCTTCATTTTGTCCTCCTATTCTATGTCCAAAATTTCTCATCTCATCCATATTTTCATTTCCAAATCTATCTACATCTTCGTCTCTCTGTCTTACATGAGTCCCACCAGCCTCTTCATCATTGTAACGCTCTGTTCTCACTCTCACATCACCACCCTCGTCGCCATTGTAACGTTCCCCCCTTTTTAGTCGTTGTACTCCACTCGAATCCCATCCTACGTCGCCATTGTAACGTTCCCCCCTTTTTAATCGTGGGCCGCCTGGTCTGGCACCACCGGGAGGGATCCCCAAACGTCCGTCCTCCAACCCTCCCCAGTCTGCCATTCCATCGCCCGTCCTAAAAAGGGGTTGGCCCCTATTGAACGTTGTTGTCGTCCCCGAGAGGGCCAACTGGGGCGCTACCCCCAGTTGTTTGGGTACCCCCTCGGTTCTGACCATCGAGGCCCTCTCCTCACTCCTCTCCCTACTCCCTTCCCTTACGATAGCGGAGTAACCGGCCTGGGTGGGAAACCCCAGCCTATCCAGTTGTGCATAGTCGGGCCTAGTCTTATTCATCAGTCTGGCACTTCTCCGACTATCTGGCATAGCCTCTGTACTGGTTCCCTTCCCTTCTTCCTCTCGAGGTGTCGGCCGAGCCTTTGGCGCGGAATCGCATTGCTCTTCGATAGTTTTCTCTTCACTACCTGGGTTCGTCCTAATCTCCTCCTCTTCCTCCGTTCTCGCAATTCTCACTTCCTGGTCCCTTGTTTCCTCTTCCTGCCGGATTTCTCTCCTGTCCTCTTCTCCGTCCTGCCAACCCGTACGTCTATTGTCCCTCATTAATGTCCATGTCGCGCTCCTTCCTCTCTCTTCATCTGGGTCTGCAAATACTAGGTCTGTCTCGTAGGGCATCTCCGTGAATCGTTCCTCTAGCCGTCTTTGTCGGTCGGACAATCCATGTAGTCCGTCGTCCACTCCTCGTATTCGATCATCCATTCTTCTAACCCGATCGTCAATCTGACGTTGACCTTCATCCATTCTTCTAACCCGATCGTCAATCTGACGTTGACCTTCATCCATTCTTCTAACCCGATCGTCAATCTGACGTTGACCTTCATCCATTCTTCTAACTCGATCGTCAATCTGACGTTGACCTTCATCCATTCTTCTAACCCGATCGTCAATCTGTTGCTGTCGGTCGTGGACACTAGAAAGCGTTCGGTTCATATTGGATAACATGGCCATCAGTCCGGAATCTTGGCCTAAAGATCGTTGTCCGTCCCTTTCCTCTCGTCCAGTTTCACTCTCATTCTCATCCCCGTCATTACTTACAGAAAGCCGAGACATTTTAGTCCAATAGCCGTAGCTATGTCTTTATTACAGTCAATTAATACAATCAAGACACAAGATAGCGCAATATAATCAAAGAAACTAATTATAGCATTCACTCTTTCACTCTGCCTAGCCTAGCGCACAGCAACAATAATACTGGTTAATTTCAGACCTGGGTTTTTCCCACTATCAACAACAATAATAATGAGACCTGCCTGTCAGATCACTCGTGTCAGTCCTTCCTTCATTCAATATGTTCTCACAGAATTCCGTCTTTAGCGTCTCCTCCTTCCTTCCATGAACTCGCAGAATCACAATCAGTAATAGTCTCCAATTTCTCGGCAACGTCCTTCGATTCCTGCCGTCTATTCCTAGTATAACGATCGCTTCACTTCTCGTCGTTCACCGCTGTTCTCCTCGTAGTTGAATCCTATCGTGTCGCAGACTTATCTATTAACTCGTCACTTGTTATCGAATCTAGACAATCGTCCTTAGATACGGGCCTTTATCCTCTCTTCTCTGCATCGTCCTCGCACACAGCGAACTAGCACAGTAACTCTCAAACTCGCAACTCGCACGACAAACTGGCGACTGGAAGACAACAACTGGCCTCTGGAGGACGACGAACTGGCCTCACTCGCTTTCTTTAACTTCTCGGAATATTCCTCTCACGAATTCCCGAAATCCTCCTCGTCGTGGAACGCTCATCCACGAAATCCTCTGCTCCTCCGAAACGTCTCTAAAACATCGTCCTCACTCTGCGGAATTACTCGTCGCATAATCTTCACGTAACTTCACTTCTTCTTGAACGCCTCCGTAATCTTTAACGCCTCCACGAACTCCAGTTCCAATAATCTTTAACGCCGTCCTGGACCATCGATCGCCAGGGCGCGGCGGGCCGCAATTCACATCCTCTCTGCCACCGAGTTCAACGTAAAAGGCCTCGATTGTTCGTCTTCACTCCCTTTTATACACTTTGCCCTCAGCTCTGTCTATTTCATGGTGTATCTCTCTCTGTCTGCCTGCGTCCTACTAATGTCCGTGCGCGTGTCTCTGTGCATATGCCACGCCATCGACGTGTAAAGACGCCGAGGCCTCAAATGCAGGTCCTAGTTCTCTGTTCGTCATCGGTCTATTAAATCAGGTCTGAGTCCTCCACTTGCAGCTGGGCCTACTTAAACAGGGCGCAGTTCTATCACATATTACTCATACATACATATACTCTCATAACCATACATATTCATTCATGGCAATACACGCAGTTAACTTATAATCGATGTCACATGGCGCTGTATAAATGGAGCCCTACTTCCTTACAATCGTTTAGCCGGGAAAGGACAATTCGTTCGGTTAATTTAGATAGAAAAGAAAGGTTGGAGATGGGTCGGTAATTTGATATAGGTTTTTTTTGTCAAGATTTGCCTTTTTCAGAAGAGGAGTGACGAGAGATTGCTTGAAGACCATTGGAAAGTTGCCAGTAGAAAGTGAAAGATTGATAATTTTAGTGATTAAAGGAATGAGGACGGAGGCGAAGTCTTTTAGGAGAGCAGTTGGGATAGGATTTAATTCACACTGTTTGTTGGGAAGAGAATTCAGCAGGAGTGACACTTCAGCTTCAGCGTTGGAAGCGATGATTGAGAGACAGGAGAAGTAGGATTTGGAAATGGAGGTGTATCAGTGTTGGAGGATTGTGAATCAAGAAGAGACTGCAATGTGAAGCGAAGGGAGGAGATTTTGTCAGAGAAGAATTAACAGAATGTATCCGCCATAGAGGGGTGGTGGAATGGAACTTGGCAGTGGGGAAGGCGATTTGCGATGAAGAGAGTTGACAGCTCTCCAGAGATGGCGAGGGTTGGATTAGCTGGAGTGAATAAGTGAGGAGTAATATTTCTTTTTGGTAGCAGCGATGATTTTGCGATATCTGTTTGTAGCTGATTTGAGGCTGGAAAGGGCTTTTTCTCTGGATAGAGAGTCAGTGGCGCCCTTGTAGATATGCTGAAGTCGCCTACGGAAGGTTTTAAAAGCTTGGAGGTATAAGAGGTGAACCAAGGGTTAATGGCATGTGAGCTGGGTTTGGTGATGAGGCGGGCGTGAATGTCAAGGAGGTCGGAGAGAGTGGAATTATAGCAAGACAGAAGGTCATCAAGAGAAGAAGAAGGATTGAGAACGAGTTGAAAGCTGAGAATATCTTTGATGAAGGCCTGCATGAGAGTCAATAGAGCCTGTGCGACGGAAAGTGTGAGTGGAAGAAGGAGGCCGAGCAAAGGGCTTAATTTCAAGGTCAGCCATGATAAGGTAATGGTCAGTTATGTTGAGAATAGAGTGTGACAGTTTGGGAGATAAAAGGGAGGTGTTGGCAGTTATGACAAGGCCTTCGAGGGTGTGATTCTTGATGTGGGTCGGGGAGTTGACGTGTTGGACGAGATTGACTGATGAGAGGAGGTTCAGAAAGTCAGTTGCATGAGAGTTAGATGGATCGTCAACATGGACGTTGAAATCGCCCGTGAGTAAGAATTCGTTGGGAGTAGTGGCAGCAAGTGAGAGGAGAGAGCTAAATTCATCAAGAAAGACTGAGTTTTTAGATGAGTACTTATAGACGAGGTAGGAGAACGGTAGATGTTGAAAACTGTGAGTAGGTCTGAGGAAAGTCGGAGTGTTGTGGACGAACATTCGAAAGAGCCGAAGGCAAGATGCCCCTAACGATTAGGGGTATGGCCCTATGGGGGGGAGCGTCCTCACTCCTCAGCGTTGTGATCTCCCCTAGCATGCAGGGTCTTGGGCAGAACCCCAGAAACCGAGGCAACTTTGAGCATTTAATGCCATAGGCTATCGAGTGCATTTTGGGTTCTAGTTTAGTTATAGGTTTATAGGTTTCTCTAATAAAAGGGACAGAAGTTCTGCTTAGGCTATTATTAGAGAAACCTATGTATATATATATGAAACATGAGAAGTTGTCGAGAAATGTAAAAGAGGACAGCAAGAGTTTCTACAATTATGTTGGAAGCAAGCAGAAAAGGAAAGACAGGGTAGGGCCAATAAAAAAGGACGAGGACGGTAGAGAAGTTGTTGTGGATGACACGGAAGCTACTGAAGTACTGAATAAAATTTTCAGCTCAGTGTTTACTTTGGAGGATTTAGGAAACATTCCTGAGCCTAGCCGAGCATTTCTGGACAATGGCGGTGAAAGATTGACACAAATAATGTTTACTAGGGAAAATGTGGTGGAACAACAGTTACTGAAAAGATTAAAAACAGATAAGAGTCCTGGAAACGATGAATTACATCATAAATTCTTACATGAAGTGAGGGAAGAAATAGGAGAGACATTGGCACAGATCTTCAATAAATCGATACAGAGCGGTGAGGTTCCACAAGAATGGAGGGATACCCTTATAGTGCCATTGTTTAAAAAGGAAACAGAAGTGAACTAAGTAACTACAGACCAGTCAGTCTAACCAGTGTGGTGTGTAAGGTCATGGAGAGAATTGTTAAAGATAACATAGTTAAGCACATGGAGGAACATGATATTATAAAAGGTAGTCAGCATGGGTTTACTAAGGGACGCTCGTGTTTGACAAATCTGTTGGAATTCTTTGAGGAGGTCTTTGAGAAGATAGATGAGGGGAAACCAGTGGATGTGATTTACCTAGACTTTGCAAAGGCATTTGATAAAGTACCCCATAAAAGACTAATTAAAAAGTTGCAAGCATGCGGGATTAGTGGGCAGGTACTCAAGTGGATTCAAAACTGGCTTTCAGATAGAAGACAAAAGGTGGTAATAGGCAATAAGCATTCTAGGTGGACAGCAGTGCTAAGTGGAGTGCCACAAGGATCAGTGTTGGGGCCACTGTTGTTTGTACTTTTCATCAATGACATAGATGATGGGGTTCTATCGAAAATTTTTAAGTTTGCGGATGACACCAAACTATGTAGAGCAGTGGGCAATGAAGAAGAAGCAGAGATACTACAGGAATATCTACGAAGAATGTTTAGATGGTCGCAGGACTGACAAATGCTCTTTAATTTGGAAAAGTGTTCAGTGATGCATATGGGGAAAAGAAACCAGGAGTTTGCATATGAAATGGGGGTAAGGTACTGAGGGTTAGCGAGGAAGAAAGGGACTTAGGAGTGATTATGCAGAAGAGTGCAAAACCTTCAAGGCAATGTGCAGAGGCATCAAAAAAGGCAAATTCAACATTAGGCATGATAAAAAGGACAATAGTTACTAGAGACAAGGATACATTCCTGAGGTTGTATAAATCACTGGTTAGGCCACAGTTGGAATACTGCATTCAGGCATGGGACCCATACCTGAAACAGGACATTGAAAACTTGGAGAAAGTGCAAAGAAGAGCTACGAAGGTGATTTGGGGCTACAAAGATTTGAGCTATGAAGAGAGGTTGGAAAGGTGTGGGCTAACAACACTGGAGAGACGGAGGAGCAGGGGAGACCTAATTGAAGCATACAAGATCATTACTGGAAAGGAAGCACTAGGTTGGGAGAAATTCTTTGAATTACCAGGTAGCACCAAACAAAGCAACTCGGGGTCATAGGTACAAATTGTTTAAGAAGCCGAGAGGAACATTGGGACAGAAATTCTTTAGTGCTAGAGTTGTAGACATGTGGAACGGCTTGGATGACAGCATTGTGTCGGTGGACACGGTCTCAGCGTTTAAAAGGAAGCTAGGAAAATTGGGCTATTAAATGTTCCAGGTTAATTTGCAGTGGTTCTAACACAGACCCAGTGTCTTCTGAACCACTTAAAACCCATGTTATGTTTATGTTATGTTATGTTATGTATATGTATATAGGTTTCTCTAATAATAGCCTAAGCGGGACTTCTGTCCCTTTTCCGGTTGGATGGAAATGAACACTCATGATTCTCATTCTTTGGTTCCTTGCCTTGCCTTGCCTTCAACCTTCCTCGACACGAGGGTTGGTCGCATTTTGGACAGTTCTTCTCCATCCTCTCCTGTCTTCGGTTGCTCTCAACAATTCCTCTGTTGACAATCCCGTCCATTCACACATGTTGTCCCACCACCTCTTCCTAGGTCTTCCTCTTGCTCTTGCTCCCGGAACCGTTCCTTGCATAATCTCCTTCTCTAAGCAGTCTCCATGTTTCCTCATGATGTGCCCGAAGTATGACAACTTCCTTCCTTTAATTGCTTCAAGTAGACTCCTTTCAACACCAGCCGTCTCCAGAACCCATTCATTTGTTTTTTTCTCAGTCCATGATATTCCGAGGATTTTTCTTATACCTTTCATTTCAAATGCCTTTATTCTATTCTCATCGCTCTTTTTGATAGTCCAACTCTCACAACCATACATCATCACTGGCCATACAAGCGTCCTCATTAACTTTAACTTTGTAGATAGTTTGATGTTATGGCTTTTCCACAGTTTCTTCAGGTCTGCACCTACTCCATGACCTCTCGCGATTCTTACTCTTATCTCCTTGCTACACTCAGGATCTTTTGTTACGAGTGAGCCTAAGTACACGAATGTGTCCACCTGTTCTATCATGATGTCCTGCACTTTGATGTTACATTGTTCCCCTGACAGCGCCATACACTTTGTCTTCCCCATGTTGATCTCCAGCCCTTTCTTTCGACCTTCCCTGTCCAAGCGAGACACCAGATCCTGCAGTTCTGCTTCAGTGCTTGCCATTAGCACTATGTCGTCCGCGTACCGCAAGTTTGTTATCCTTCTTCCTCCAATTTGAATGCCTCCTGTATATCCTTTCAGTGCTTCCCTCATGACCATTTCTGATAGTATATTAAACAAAGATGGCGAAATCACACACCCCTGCCTAACACCCCTTCTTATCCTGAACTCACTCGACATTACACCGCCAATTTTTACCTTTGCCGTCTGCTTGTTATACAACTCAGTTACCAGGTTGATAATGTGCGGTGGAAAGCCCATTTCAATCATCGATACCCATAGTTGCTCATGTGACACACAATCGAATGCCTTCTTAAAATCAACAAAGCACATGTGTAGCGGTTGTTGGTGCTCTCTCATCTTTTCCATTATAATTCTAAGATTCGTCACCTGGTCTCTTGTCCCTTTGCCACGCCTAAACCCCGCCTGTGCGTCCGCTAACTCCGATTCTGTATGTCTTCTTATTCTTTCCAGTATAATCTTTAACATGATTTTGCTCGCGTGCGAGACTAGTGCAATGGTCCTGTAGTTCTTACATTGTTTCAAATCCCCGCTTTTTGGTATTGGTATAAATATTGACTGCGTCCAATCCATCGGCCATTCCCCGTCTCCCACACCTCCACACATATCCTATGCATTCTGTCCGTTGCCGTATCTCCCGCAAACTTGAACAACTCCGCTGGTACCTCGTCTGGCCCGGCACTTTTCCTTCTTGCTGTTCCATTTATCGCGCGTTCTATCTCTGATCTCAACGGCGCAGGTTCCCTTGCGTGTTCTCCCCCTATTTTACATGTGTCTTCGCCTGCATACAGCTCCTCACAGTACTCCTTCCATCTTTCCGCTACTTCTTCTCTCTTTGTAATCTCTTCATCTGTTTTTGATTTTACACAGATCAGCTGTGGCCTGAACTTCCCTGTCAGTGTCTTTACTACTTGATAAACCTTCCTCATATCTCCTCTTATGTTTGATTCCTCCAAGTCCTCGCACATGTCTTCAACTTGCTTTTGTTTATCTTCTCTTATTTTCCTCTGTACCTCCCTTTTCAGAGTCTTGTATCTCTCCTCGTCTCTCATCTTTGCTTCCCTTTTTTCCATGATCAGTTTGTACGTTTCATTGGTTATCCAGGACTTGCATTTCTGTTTCTTCTTGTACCCAATGATTGCCTCTGCAACGTCAAGTAATACTGTTTTTGTTTCTTCCCACAATTCATCCGGTTTTCTTTCTTCTTCCCAATTACCCATCTCTTCAAATCTGTTTTTGACTTCCACCCTATACTCCTCTGCCTTTTGCCCGTATAGCTCCTCGATGTTCAGCCTTTTTGTCTGGATGACGTTTCTCTTTTTTGCAATTTTGATCCTCAGTTTTGCTATCAGCAAGTTGTGATCCGAGTCGCAATCCGCTCCCGGGTATGCCCTACAATTTCTGATGCTACCCGCCCATTTCTGTGCTATAGCAATGTAATCTATCTGGTTTCTTGTTTTCCCATCTGGAGATGTCCATGTGTATAACCTCCTAGGATGATGTTCGAACCATGTGTTGCATAGCCTCAATTCGTTGTCCAAGCAGAATTCCACTAGTTTTTCACCCGCTTCATTTCCTGCTCCCAGTCCTCCTTTTCCCACTACCGCTGTTTGTTTCCCGACTTTTGCATTAAAATCTCCCATCACTATCATGATGTCTCTTCTTGGTACTTTCCTTATTACTTGTTCCACTTCCTCATAGAACCGGTCAATGTCCTCTTCTGAATTTGTGGTTGTCGGTGCGTATACTTGTACAATGGTGATGTTCCTTGGTTTAGCAAAGACCCTCACCATCAGTACTCTGTCACTCACTGTACGATACTCCTCCATATTCCCTGCTAACCTCTTACTTATCCATACTGCCACTCCTCTCTGACCCCTTTGCTCACCACCCGAATATACTATCAAGTGCCCATCTGTAGTTGTAAAGTGTCCCTGTCCGTCCCATCGTACTTCTGCTAAACCACATATGTCTACTTTATTTCTTTCCAATTCCTCACCCAACACTTGCACCTTTCCCAGTTGTAGCAGACTTCTCACATTCCATGTTCCTATCCTTAAAGTCTTCCTTGTTTGCACTTTTCCACCTCTGTTGTTCTCTTTGGTTCCACTGTGTCTTAATTTATGTGTAGGCTACGTTAAAATCAATGAATATTTGTGTGTGTGTGTGTATATATATATATATATATATATATATATATATATATATATATATATGCACATATAAATCAGCACACAGTGGGACTTAAAAATGAAAAACTTGTGTCCATTTCCATCTCCTGACAGTGTAAACCATTTGCGAAGACTTGGTGCTGGCTTTTAGGGTTACAAACGAGCGGCTGAGGTACGATACGGCAGAGCGGGGTAGTGCTTTGAGAAGGGTATGTGCCCTCCCAATTCTCGAAAAATTTTCAATTTCCACACTGCAATGGTACCATTTTAGGCTGTCATTTTACGAAATTGCGCATCGTTTCAGTGTTCATAGTCATGATTTAAGTCTTCAATAGCTTTCTCCTCAAACTGTTATTTTTTCTAATTTTCACACTGCAAAATTTTGTGAAAAGATGGGGGACGCGTCCCTTGGGTCCCAAAGGGTGGTTGCGCCTATGTAACTGGATGCTCTGTAGACTGTTATAGTACGACAGTACGCTGATCCCATATAGGCCTAATTGCAGTGTAAGCCAGTAATAGGCTTGTAGAGAAACTTTAAAAATTTGACTTTTAAAATTGGATATTTGACTTCCTAGTTTTTAGTGCTAGATGAACCAGAAACAGAAAGACAGCATTTGTTTGTTTTCAGACAGATCTTCCTGAATTCACAAAGACATTCATCTGAGGTGAGAATCCTACTTTTATGGTGACCCGTCAAAGAAGCGACCGACAAAAGAGCGCCGACAAAACGGCGCCGCTCTTGAAAGATGTGCCTATAATATCGCGAATGATATCGTGAATGGGAGGTGATAAAATGACTTTAATGCTTAACGATGTATAAACTATATTTAAGAATTAGGCCTAGGCCTATAAAGTAGCAATTCAATGAGAAATTAAACTACATAAGCTTCTTCTCTTCCTCAGTCTTCTGCCGTTGAGCAGGTTTGTGACATGGACGACCACGTGATCCCCTCCGACTTCCGCCATCCCTCTGTCCTGCGCCTTCTTCTTGGTGCGACCATATGCCTCTCCGTTGTCAAGATCGCTCAGCATATTTAGTCTTCTTCTGCCTCTCGTTGGTTTCCCCTCCATACGACCCTCTAACAGCGTCACCAACAAACCCTCTCCTCTGAGTATGTGGCCCAGCCACCGATGCTTTCTCTTGCTTATTAATTGTAGTAGTTCTCTCTGCACCCCTGCCCTTTCCAATACTGCCTGATTCGTGATTTTGTCTCTCCAGCTTATTTTTAGCATTCGCCTCCAAGTCCACATCTCAAAGGCCTCTATTCTCTTCAGTGGCGTAACAACCTAGCCGGGGGCCCGTGGACAATGTAGCTCGGGGTCCCTACCTATTAAGGACACTAAAAAATGACAATTATGAGATGGCTAATTAAGACTGCAGTTCATTAAAATAGAAATCAAACGCTATGGTCAATGATCCGTAGTTCAAACAACATTAATAGTTCAAGAGAAAGCAAGAACACAATTATTATAGGGCCTAGGCCTAATATTGAGATGTATTTGCCAAATTGACCTGCACATGGCAATATGGTTTCTTTATATATGATGAGAAGCACGGCCACTCTATCCTAACTTTCATGTTTCCAGTTGAGAGTAACAGCAAAGATATTAGAGTTTTACTCTAATAAAACTCTAGTAAAACTCTAATATCTTTGGTAACAGTAGGCCTAGTGGGCAGAAGAGGAACTGGTCAATGTTATGTCACTTCTCTCACATAGTCTTTTTCACGGGTGATGATAAGTTTCGTTCATGATTAACAGTAAACGAATGAATATCATCATCGGTTCCTGACGCCTGCCAGTTGCCGGTGATCAGGGGGCCAATCCGGCCATGCCCCCACCCATTCAGAATGTGCAGAGCACGTATCTCCTTATTAGGTTTCAACAAGCTTTCAACCAATGCAGTGGGAATAGGTGAGAGAGAAAAAGTACAACACCAGGTGTCGAAATATCTTAGCATTGGCTGGAAATGGCAAATCTGCAAGCAACGTTCCCTCTAATATTTTTCCTGTGTGCGTTGAGCTAACGGTTGGTTGAGCAACCCAAATTTCCGCATGAGCATCATATTTTCAGAAACATTAAATTTGTGTTTGAAACATCTATAGGCCTAACTACACTAATTACACGTCTGCAGTAATGTCCCTTTTTCTATTAAAGATGATGTAGGCCTATTGGGCAGAAAATAATCACGTATGCTTTTAACACTTATCGCAAGCGAAAATATTCAGTAGGCCTATATTTAATGATGCGATGACGAATACCAAGTCAAAACTGAACTAGACCTACCTGAGACTGTATGATGGAGGCTATATGTAGTTCTTAATCTAGCATCAAAATAATGTTCAGCGCTAAAAAATTTCTGCCTCCGATATTTCTACGACGGCCATTGTTGATAAAATCAATCCTGTCGATACTGACTACCAGTCCAAGTCTCGTTGTCTGTGTTCTACTGACGTTGGACGTCTTTACCATCTCGTTAAGCCAATCAGTTTCAAACTTAGAAGAACACTTTTTCTTTGAAAAAGCTGTTTCATATACTCTAATTCGCTTTACGTTTCGATTATCGATATAGCTTACAAATTTAACTCAATGAGAAATATCACGCTGTATTAAACCGACTTCCAAGGTGGAAACTGACACCGATAATCTGCTTGACAGACAGGCCTGCATATTATATGGTATCGTCCTAGGGTTTCCACTCACCTAGTGGAGGGCTGGGGGTTCTTTGGCTCCACCTGTTGGAACTAATTAACTTGCCAGCCGGAGCAGCCGCCTATGACGGCAAGGCAGCTGATAAGAATCAGCAAGCATCCCTCTAAATTGGTTGGTGCCAAGCCGGTCTTCTCGTTTCGGGTCGTCCCAGTTAATGACTGACACAGTTGAAGATGAGGTTGGATCATCCCTTGTGATTAATACAATAAGTGGTGCGCTCAGCTCGCTTCTCGGGCTCTGGGCATTAATTATTCTCTTTAAAGCCGTGACTAAATCTTTCCTCAGATTCAACCTAGGAGGGAGCATACGTGCTTCCAGATTGCGTTCAGTCCTTACAAAGCTCTCGAGGGGCGGCGGTTATAGTCATTAGTTGGGGAATTCGCCCGGGGATAATTGACTATCGAATGGCTAGATGGCAGCTTGGTGGTCATCCGCGCACACAAATATTGACCACTCGGTGAAAAAGATGAGATAACAAATCAATGACTTACGTCAAGTTAAACAAAACCTTAGCTTATATACACTTCCTACCAAAATTTGTGCGCTGAAATTTGAAATTACTGCGCGGCATTTTCAAATGAACTGCGCGGCCGCGCTGCCGCGCAGCTTAGAGGGAACGTTGTCTGCAAGACATTTCGACTACGCTAGATGACTAAAAAAGTCATCAGCTAGCCTATTTTGGCAGGGAGAAACAGGTATATTTTCTAGACATTTCGAGCAAACGACTAAAAAAGTCATCAGTTTTTTCGGCCAAATGTAAAGGTTTTTTTCAGACCCAAGGCCAAAAATTTGCCCTCCCCCTTCGAAAATTTCTGTTTCCGCCCCTGGCGGTGACAAGTGCGAATAAATGACATCCGGCCATTACCCTTCTTCATTTGTCATGTTAATTGGTATTAAGTCTTCATTTACATGTATATATTTTCTATCCAGAATTATAGTCTTAATTGGTATATTTTGCCTTAAATTTCCGTTTTTCTTCGTATCTTGCAAGTAGGCAATTAAGAGGAATTCGGTCAATATTGGCATTCTCTCTAAGTCTTGTTCAAACAGTCGTTGAAGGACTTGTCTAACACAGTTGCTTCGATACTTAATGCTATCTAAATATCATCGTTTCCTGGTCTTGAAATTCCTGCCATCAACTCATTTCTGCAGTAAGAATTCTTCTCTCATCCTGTTTTCGCATTGTCTAGCATTCTGGTCAGCATATGAAGATCGGTTGTATCATCGTCTCGTATTATTTCTTATCTTGGTTTTGTTTGATCGTCATTAAAAATGGCCCCTAAATGGAAAAGTAAGTCTATACGCGATTTTTTTTAAAAATGCTCGGGGCTCTTTGAACCTCGGGGGCCCGTGGACTTTGTCCACCCTCGTTATATGGTCGTTACGCCACTGATTCTCTTCCTATCCGTGCCAGTCAATGTCCAGCACTCAGCAGCATATGTTGCTACCGTCCATATAAGACATTTCATCATCCTTATCTTCAGTTCTACATTCATATTGCCCGTTAGTAACCCTTTCTTTTCCATAAAGGCACATTTACCTTGGACTATTCTGCTCTTATTATCTGTTTTACAATAGCCATCCTCTGATATTATACTGCCCAGGTATTTGAACTGGCTGACCTGCTCCACCAGCTGACCATCAATCAATATCTTCATCCCCTCCACTTTTTTCCTTGATATACACATAGTCTTCTTTACATTGATCTTCATACTGTATTTCTTAGTGACTTCATTCAGTTTGTCCGTTAATACCTGCAGTCCTTCTTCGGTGCTGGACACGATTGCTTTATCGTCTGCGTATCTGATTGCCTTTATCATTTACCCCCAACCATCACTCCTTTTTCTACATTGCTTATTCTTGTTAGAGCCTCGTCATATATGATTAATAACAACGGGGACAAGGAGCACCCCTGTCTGACCCCTCGCCCTATCACACAGCCATTTGATAGGTTTCCACCTATCTTCACATATGCTATTTGCTTGTTGTATAAATTCCATATCAATCTACTCCAATATCTAACAGAATCTCCATCATTTTAACCCAGTTTACCCTATCAAATGCCTTTTCATAGTTCACGTAGGCTAGCAGATATACACCCTGTTACATAAGCTTAACAATTAAATTTATATCACGTGAAAACCAGGGCTTTTTAGCGCACAGTTGTACCGTAGGCTATACAAAATGTGCAGTTCTAAAAGGATTTGTGCAGTTGTAAAAGAACATCCGTGCAGTTGAAACTATAGTAAAGACAAGGTCAATAGGCCTACGTGTCGTCCGATTGGAGGTAATTTACCATGGAAGATAGGAAAGAAAAGAAAAGGTTGTGCAGTTCTAAAAATTCTTTTAAAACAGCCCTGGTGATAACTATACCTTTCCAACCTCTCGTATTAAATTCACAATTAGGCCTATGGCTACACGGTACACCATACAGCAAAAAACTAGCGAAGGAAGAGCCTTCAGACGAGGAGATTGCCGTCATCTTTCCCAGATTTCTCGTGATCTCTGGATGGCCATTGGCCAGGCATACCAGCAGCTGGTTTACTATCATTTGGTCGAAAGTCATTTGGTCGAAATCATTTGGTCGAAATCATTTGGTCGACGATGAAAAAGTCGAACGATCAAAAAGTCGAATGATCATTTGATCGACAATCAAAAAGTCGAACGATCAAAAAATAGACAAACAAATTAAAAGGCCGACAATCAAAAGGCCGAAAATCAAAAGATCGACATTGAAAATGGAGCATGTTTAAGAGAATTCCAACGATTTTACTACAAGTGCGCACACTCAAACATACATACACACACTCCGACACACACTCACATACACACTTGAACCCCGATCAGTCTGTGAGAGAGGGAGGTTGTGATCTACAGTAAGTGAAATGAGAAGAAAATTAACTAGCCAATAAATGAAGGTGAGTGTATAGGCCTAACGGACTGTAAAAAGAGAGGTGCGAAATTTTTCAATGCATCGGACGATGAAAAGGTCGAAGTCAATAGACCGAAACTGAACAGGTCAAAAGGAATGGGTGTCGAGGAAGGTGCGAAATTTTACAAAGCGTCGAAAAACACTTCCAACGGCCCTAATCCCAGGGGGAAATGCAAACAAGGCAGGCTTACAGGTATATAAAGGTCAGTTTCTCAGTTGTTGAACGCATTTTAAAGTGAAGTCTTGTCTAAGCATTATAGTGGTTTCATGAAATAAAGATAATAATGACTTTAGAATTCGTCAAAAGCAAACGTGGTGCGGATATGTTGGTTCAGGATGGTTACTCGTTTAACAAAGAGAAAAGTGCAAATAACAAAATTTATTGGAAATGTTCCGAATATCGCGATACGAAATGCTTGGCTCGGTGCATTACAGAAGACGACGTCGTAAGAAAGTCGCCATGTGAGCATAACCATGTACCAAGTTCAGCCGAGATCGGTGCAAGAAGAGTTGTAGGTGATAGGAAGCAACGGGCGCAAACCACTACGGAAGCAACACACAGTATCGTTGCAACTGTAGCAACCGGTGTCGGAGCTGGAGTCACCCGTAAGTTGCCAACTACCGTTAACTTAAAACAGAGAATAAGACGCGTTAGACCAGGGGTTCTCAAACTGTGGTACGCGTACCCCCGGGGGTACGCCAGGCACGGGTAAGGGGTACGCGAAAAATTCCAGAAATATAATTTTTTTGTTTATGGACTTTGTGTCTATCTTTTTTCGGTTAGCAATGATTTTTAACGTTGCAACATATAACAGCATCGTCATTTATTTCTTCCACAACAAATAATTAGACTCACATAATTTGTTATACAATGCATGCAACATATTTATGTTTAGGCCTGCCACTATAACGTTGAAACAAATAATGTATAAATGGTTGAAAGTACCAAAGCCAGAAATTCTCAGCCAAAACTGAATTATAACGGATAACTGAATTGGCTTATGGATTAATTTCCTGGTCTAGCTTTCAAGTTTGCGATTCCTTTCAGCCCGTCATGTCTGGTGAAACTGGTTTTTAAACTATGCTTGCTATCAAAAACAAACATGGGGTAAATTTGCGTTTGAAATTGACAAATATTAAACCATATTTTAAAAAATCTGTTCTAGTCTAAACAAGCCCACAGCACTATAGGTTGGCTATTAAATTTCTTATAATACGGAGCACCGGAGGTTCTATACCAATTTTTCCCTTTAAATTTGTTGATAAAATTATATTATTCAAACAAAATTTTGCTCCCTATAATACTTTAATAAACGATGTCACCAATAATTACGTGGACTTTCAGTTGTCACTGCAAGAGGAACTTAATTCGCAATGGCATCCTGTTTCTGATCTGACTTTGCCCGGGGGTACGCCATCATTCGATTTTATTACTTGGGGGTACAACAAAAATAAAGTTTGAGAACCCCTGCGTTAGACACAAGTATCAGGCACCTTTGCCTAACCCACTAAGCTAAGTGGGGAATTGATTTTCATCATTGATATCGTGTTTACAAATTCAAATATTAAAAAAACACAATGGGGTCCAGCTGGACCCCAGGTTAGCTGTAACGTAAGTTTTTACACGTTAGCTGTTGAGGGTTAATCTTCCTGTCACCAAATGCGTTATGTTTTGCTTTTGTTAAGGTTGGCACCGCGGGTTCTGTCAGCTGCTTGGTGCCTATCACCCTTCAATATGGAAGTTTATTGAGGCCCTGAAGAAGGAGCAGAGCTTGAACGAACTGAAGCTGGAACAATTATTCTTAGCTGGACAACTTCCGCCTGCGGGAAAGAAGAAATTCAAGGACTGTGCTGAACGGCTGAAGAGAGTCGTTGCTGAGTACGGAAAGCGCCCGAATATGGACTATTTGAGGGACATTGCTCACAACCTTGAGTTGCAAGCATAGGCTAATAGTGACATTTTTTATATGGACAATCTTTATATAGCCTAATGACGCTATAGATGTATAAAACTAGCCTTAGCATTGAATTAGCGTAGAAATGATAAAACTTGTAGTAAAATAGTCCGATTTCTATTAAACATGCTTCATTTTGAATGTCGATCTTTTGATTTTCGGCCTTTTGATTGTCGGCCTTTTGATTGTCGATCTTTTGATCGTTCGACTTTTTGATTGTCGACCAAATGATCATTCGACTTTTTGATCGTTCGACTTTTTCATCGTCGACCAAATGATTTCGACCAAATGATTTCGACCAAATGACTTTCGACCAAATGATAGGATACCCCAGCAGCTTACTAGATCAATCGTAATCTATAGTTCCCCTTCAAGGTACCTTCAAAACATTGGGAGTTCTTATTGGAGAGAAATTAACAGTTACAGACCACGCCAATAATTAAGATTATCTGCTCTGTTACTGCCTCACTCTATGCCATCAGAACCCTCAAGGCTCATGGGGCATCCATACAAGAGCTACAAACGATTACTAGAGCTACTATTATATCTAGAGTTATGCCTCTCCTGCATGGTGGGGTCTTGCTAGTGGCTTGGACAAATCCCGTCTTGAGGGCCTTATGAACAAACTTAGACGAGCCGGCTACTTACATCCTGATCGATACACTTACAGCAGAAACTTTAGCGCAAGAGGCTGACAATTAAGGTGCTTTTCAAAGCTGTTCGGGGAAATGAACTTCATGCCCTCCGTAACCTCTTTCCGCTACAGCGTGATCCATTATATAACTTTAGAGAAAGGGCTCACAATTTCATCCTCCCCAATAAAGACTCGTTAAACTTTATCCCAAGAATGTTATTCAAAAGCATGTACTAACTATTTTGACCAGAAGCTTTAAGCAGCTATAGGCTACTGTTAATTTTGCTAATGTAGGCCTAAAGAAGAGATTGTTGATGGACTGAGAGAGCAGGACATCTCGAAAGCAAAGACTGACCATAAAAAGAGATGGGCAGGTTAAGCCAACCGACACTATTATCCTAACATTTGAAAATGATGTAGGCCTACCACCAAATGTAACAAAGGCAAAATACATCAATCTGAAAGTGGATGTTTTCATACCTCAACCAATGCAGTGCATTAGGCCTAAGTGTCAGTGATTTAGACATCACCAGTGGTGTAGTCCTAAAAAATGAAGTGGGGGAACGCCTGGAAATTGAAGTAGCAACTGTAGCAAAAAGTGCAATCTTGCAAGAATTTTGCATAGTGTGCGCGCTGCTATTTTTGAAACAGTTACTGTTGAATGTAAAAAATAAAATAAAAATTAATAAATGTAATTATGTAAATTTATACATAGGAATTTGTTATTTGTAACATATTGTATTCAAGCATTCAAACAGTTTCCATACCTGTACAGATAGTACAGGCTTAATGCTGAAGTACAGTGACTGTCAGTCTGTCAGCGAGTCAGTAGCTACAGTTAGAGGAATTGCCACAGTGGATCTTCAGTCTTGTCTTCTGATGGATTCAGTGAAGCCACTCTTGTTTGTGTATCCATCGCAGACCGATGTTTTTTTCTCAATTATTAATTTATTGTTATTACAGTACTACTGTACTATTTTCATTTATCATTAGCTTTTATTTACAAAATTACAACAGACAGACGCTGAGACGCCATTTACATAGAATAGGCCTATTTAGTATAAAGCCAACACATATATAAATATATCTGCGAAACTGCGAAAGGCTCCAGTAAGTAAGCAGTTGAAACTGTCAGTCTTGAAGTCTTCTTTGTTCATTTATTTCAGCAGAAATTCTGCAAAATAGTGAGGGATCGCGTTCCCTCCCTGGAAAAATGTGCGGGAACGGCGTTCCCCGCGTTCCCGCCCAACAACACCACTGGACATCACAGAGCAAATTGTAAAAGTAACGATGTGGTGAAGGACACACAGAAGCCCGTGGGATCCGTTGCCGGAAGACCCTTAAATGTGTTTACTGTGGAGGGACCCGCCCAGCATATTCAAAGTAATATCCTAAATGGAAAAGAGAAATAGAGATCCAGGGATTTTTTAACGTGCAGTTGTACACAAAGTGTGCAGTTGTAGAAGCACTTCTGTACAGTTAAAACTAGCAAACAAGGTTAATGTCCTCCGATTGGAAGTAATTTACCATGGATTGCGGGAAAGGAAAGGAGTTGTGCAGTTCTAAAATTCCTTAAAAAACAGCCCTGGCGAGATCCAAAAAGGTAAGGTGACATAATCAGTCTCATTTGCTGAAGCAAGGAATGTTGTGGACAGATCAACAAGTCCCTCAATTCCTCCCTATGCAAACTGTAAAGCACCAAAGAAAACAGCATCAGTAGCAACTCAGACTGATATAACTTGGGCTAACCAGACTGCTCCGTTTGACCTCAATTTGACCTATGAAAACCACGTATTTTGAAAATTGAATGGTGTGCTGCCACTTACTTTAATAGGCCAGCACAGAGTGGAAGGTGAGGGATGTCCAGGCACTTCTTTTTATACACTTTAAGCACTCTGCAGGAGGCTGGACAAAGAAATAAGAGAACGTTTGGCATAGTATTGGTCCAAAGTGCTCTTTAAGCATTTAGCAGTGCTTTTGTTGTAGCTGACTAGAATGAAGTTTGCTATTTAGAGTATTTCCATTGAAATTAAACCTTGTGTGATATACCGGTAATATTATCCCTGTAATTATACTGTAAAACTGTCGCAAATTGTATGCCGTGATTTTGCTGTAGCAAAACCGTGCTGAAACAAGTTCACCAATGTTTTAACAGTGTAGGTATCAGTTTTTGTGGTAAAAATTGCACAGCAGGGTATTTGTGAAAAGATCTATTAATTCCAGTATACTTTAGATTTAGAAGATGTTTATGACTTTATGGAGTTTTACCATATATTTTAAAGACACTTTTGTATGAACTTGTTTTTTTATTTATTTTCTTTAGGTGGACAGAATATCATGGATATTGCTCTGAAAAACTGGATTTTTCCTCTATCTACCATTGTTATTTGCAGTAATTTCTTTGCTGCAGGTGTAGGTAAGTATAAATAATAATGTTGTCTGGTGCTGAAAGCTGGCTGAATATCCTTCATGGCAATGATAATCATTGAAAGTTCCACCAATTTTAGTGGTAACTGACCTCTCCAATGTTTCAGTGTGACAGTATCCTTTTCGCAATTTTATTTAATGACGCCAAACTACCAGTTGCAGGTGGTAGAATATAGTCTGTCATGAATGGATCTCTGAATCAATAATGTGTAGAATGACCATTGAAAAGGTGGAATGCTCTATCAGTTCAGTTATTGGTGGAATGCTCCAGTAAACAACAGTAGATGTGCAATCAAGCCTCTTCCTGAAGTTCTTGCTCTATTGCATTCAGCCTCACTGCTCTGCTAGGTAGAACAGTTTATTAACAATAAATGGAATTGTTTAGTTGGTACATAAAACTATATATTCATGTACAGTGAGCGGAATTGTCTATTGCTATATTCTCCTTGTTCCCAGTCACGAATTGCTCTTACACACCACCATGTTTTCTCAGTTGTCGGCCCCATTGTATAAAATGGATTTCCATTATCTTTAGGCCTTATGTCTAGGGTTTATTCAGGTGCATTTCGTCCCGGCCTTGAAACCGTCCTTGTCAGGCTTAGTTGGGTTGGGTGCACTCCTGAGTAGTTACCTGGAAGGGGTGCTATATAAATTTTCTTTTAAGGGGTGCTATATAAATCTCCTTAATGAATTAATGAATTCACTGCTTAGATAAATTGTGGATCATATTCTGAAATTTGGTAAACATCATTTTATGTTGATTTCTCTGAAATGATAATTATATAGCCTACCAACAGTCCAACAAGCATTATGCTGACAGCCTGAACATATAACAAATTGTAAAATAAAGTCTCATATTTTTCTCTGGCTTTTTCAAAAGAGCTTTTTTAGTTTGGTATTGTTCACCATGAGGTCTATGTATTAAACACAAATCGGTTCTAGGAAGTTTGATCGCTAGATGTTTGATAAATTGATAATCGGACGATTGATCACCGGTCTATTGATCACTACAATTAGGCCTAATTAACTAAGGTTGAAAGAGAAATGTCGTATTTACCGCTATTAAAGATAAACATCATCTGTTGAGCACTGTCAATTCTTGCAAAGATTTATATGTACAGACAGCAAATAGCACATTACAATTATTAAGTACCGGTACGCATTCCACATAAACGTCTTTTGTTCCTTACAATCAAAGGCCTATCGCAGAGCTACAAACTATTACGGTACTAGAGCTACTATAATACTATCATATCTAGAGTTATGTATGCCTCTCCTGCATGATGGGGTCTTGCTAGTGGATTGGACAAATCCCGTCTTGAGGGTCTCATGAACAAACTTAGACGAGCCGGCTACTTACATCCTGATAGCCTACACTTACAGCAGAAACTTTAGCGCAAGAGGCTGACAATTAAGGTGCTTTTCAAAGCTGTTCAGGGAAATGAACTTCATGCCCTCCGTAACCTCTTTCCAGTACAACGTGATCCATTATATAACTTTAGAGAAAGGGCTCACAATTTCATCCTCCCCAATAAAGACTGGCTAAACTTTATCCCAAGAATGTTATTCAAAAGCATGTAGGCCTACTAACTATTTTGACCATAAGCTTTAAGCAGCCATACTGTTAATTTTACTAATGTAAACCTACAGCGTTCTGTCTGTTGTTTATTGAATTAAACGAATATACATACAGTCGCTCAATAAGACAAACTAGCCGTGATTGGCTTGTCTGATGATTACCGCACACACCTCAGTTGTTATTGTTAGGCTACATATAAAGGGTTTTGTAAAAGGACATTTACTACGGTGTCGTCATGGAAGAAACTGGAGCATTATGGTGTGTCTAAACGGGTAGACGTGGTAAGAGAACTATGATTTTTCGAGGTTTTGAACTCTGGTATCATGAGGCGCTTATGGACAAACAGATGTTCTTACTTACTTGCGTGCAATTGCCCATTTATCTGATAGTTAACTCTTTTAATAACTCTTGACAACCATTTCCACATATTTTCATATTTCACTTTTTATTTAATTATATATAGGCCTACATGAGTTGGTAGTGATTGTGTGCCATAATGTTTTATGTAAATCGTATGATGATCAATAGTCCGATGATCAATAGTCAAGTGATCAATCGTCTCCTATAGTACCCATACCACACAAGCATGGAATGCTGTCTCTCACATGCACAAATACTTGTTGTGCTTTGTTTTTATTAATAATTTAATTCTTTATTTATTAAATGATTTTTGCAGACAATTCCTGAAATGATATTTCTTACTGGACTTAAATTGCTTTGAGACCTGGCTGTAAAAATTACTTTCATTAGTCAATGTCAGTGGTATCTGGCACAATCCAATCTCTTCTGCAGACACGAGATTAGTGGAAATAAGTGTAAAATGTATAAATGTGCTCGCTGAATAGAATGCACTTGTGATAAGACAGACCAAACTGTTCATATGCTAAGTTTTAATGTTTCTGTTGTTTTAGAGGCTTCAGCTGACACATACTTAGGATGCTATCATGAATTTGGAAATGAGAGCGGATTTGAAGACGGATCAATTATCACGTGGAGAAGTTTGGTGTCAGATAGATGTAGAGAGAGATGTAGACGAAATCTTGTTTATTCTTTTGCTGGAATATTGGTTGGTATTCTTTTTTAATTTCATAAGAATGACAATTGGCATAAGTACAAGAGGGTGCTATGAAGTGACAAGTTTCTTTAGCAATTTTACAAATAAAAAGACCCCTGATCTTCATTGTCAACAGACCGCATGTTGTCATTTCAAAAGCTGCAAAAGCCCTCTGACGGCTTTGTGACATGGCGAGCCCAGGTCGCCATTTAAATAAGCCTGTTGTTTCTGCTGCCTTGTGGGTGGGTGATTTTCACTAAAGGCTAGGCCCACAGCCGACGACTGTGGTTGACGTCAGGAAGGGTACCTGGTTAATAAAAAACACACTCCAAATCTTATCAATGGATCCGACTATATATAAGGACAGGTACAGGAAAAGGTCCTGGAGGGTAACAACAAGAAAAACTGGACCTTTGTGGATCTGGAGAAAACAGATAGAGTGTCAAGGGAGGTGGAATATTGGAGTCTGAGGAAGAAAGGGGTAACAGAAAAGATTTTTGTTCGCCTAATAAAGTTCATGTACAAATGAGCACGCACCTCGGTGAGATGCAGGGCTGGAGGCATGGTTGAATTTGAAATACAGGTTTGACTACATCAGGGATCATGCTTGAGCCATCATTGTTCATCATTGTTATGGATACGATATCAGAGAACATCAGGAGAAATGTGCCATGGGATATGCTGTACGCAGACGATCTTGCTGTGGAGGATATTTCAACATCGAGTGCTCAGACAAGATTCACCAGTTGGCAGAGGGCATTGGAGAGCAAAGGCTTTAAAATAAACACCAGTAAAACAGAGACCATGGTCTGCTCCAGAACAAATGAAGTTTTAGGGGTGGATGAAAATGATGGAAACATACTGAAGCAGGTGGAAAACTTCAAATACCTGGGGTCAATATTGCATGCTAAAGGTGGATGTCAAACACAGGATAAAAACAGCCTGGCAGAAGTGGAGGGAGTTATCCGGTGTATTGTGTGACCCTAAAATCACGATTCTCCTCAAAGGAAAGATATACAGGACAATGATAAGACCTGTGCTGACTTATGGAGCAGAAGCATGGACGCTGAGAAGAAGAGAGGAGGAGCTTCTGGAGAGAACTGAAATGAGGATGCTTTGCTGGATACTCGGGGATCTCCCTAAGAGACATGCAAAGGGATGAAAACATCCGAAAAAAGTAGGAGTTGCCTGTGTATCTGACAAGATACGTGAGGTCAGATTGAGGTGGTACGGACAAGTGGAGTGGGCGTAGGATACCAGCATCAAAAAGAATAACGAAGGCGTAAGTGCAGGGCCAACGCAGTCGGGGTGGCACAAGAAGAGGTGGACGGACATAATCCAGCAGGACCTCAAACTACTCGATCAAACTGAGATCAGATGAATGATGCTCGTAACAGAACCATAATTATGGAGACAAGGGATCCGAGTGGCTGACCCCTCTCCAACGAGGAACTAATCCAAGCCAGAATGAAAAGACGATTTCAAAACTAACATCTCTGATCAGATCAGGTCACTTTTAAAAATCAGTTCTTTTTTCAAACAGCTGTTCTATTGTGTTAGCACAGAGAATGTAGGATTTTAGTTGCTTGGCTCAAATGACTTATGGCACTGGCAGCTGAAAACTAGTCCAATGGTCTTCAAGCAATCTCTCGTCACTCGAGCTCCTCTTCTGAAAAAGGCAAATCTTGACAAGGAAAAATTATAAAATTACCGACCCATCTCCAACCTTTCTTTTCTATCTAA
Organism: Lumbricus terrestris; assembly: GCA_949752735.1. Taxonomy (NCBI): domain Eukaryota; kingdom Metazoa; phylum Annelida; class Clitellata; order Crassiclitellata; family Lumbricidae; genus Lumbricus; species Lumbricus terrestris. Next base: position 17,973,625 of record OX457051.1, on the reverse strand, counting down.
ATTAATCGAACGAATTGTCCTTTCCCGGCTAAACGATTACCTCTCTTCTAACTCACTCCTCGACCCCCACCAATCCGGCTTCACCAAACACCACTCTACAGAAACTCTACTTGTCTCTCTGTATAATAAACTGGTTTCTGCCGTCAGTCATCAGCAAAGTCTCCTGCCTCTGTCTCCTTAACATCTCCGCTGCATTCGACACCATCGATCACAGTCTTCTTCTTAATCGACTCTCTTCGGCGTCTCTGGCACTGCTCTACTCTGGTTCCAATCCTATTTGTCTTCCAGGGCCTTCCCCGTCAAAGCGTTCAGTCACTGTTCACGACCCCTTCCACTATCTTGTGGCGTTCCTCAAGGCTCCGTCCTGGGTCCGTTGCGCTTCATTCTCTACACCACTCCTTTAAGTCATCTAATAAAATCCTCGTCTGTTGACCACCATCTCTACGCAGACGACACCCAACTCTTTATATATCCTTCTCCCCAGGCTCTTTCTCCACCGCCATTGCTCAACTTCTCAATGTGGTCAATCTAATCTCTCAATGGATGTCCTCAAACCTCCTCTGCCTCAACCCATCAAAAACAGAGTTCATTATTCTAGGCCTTCCTGACCAAATCAAGAAAATACCTATCAACTAACTCTTCAACTCTTACCTTTACTTCTGATGCTCCTGTTCGCAATCTTGGTGTAATGTTTGACTCGCATCTCTCCTTCTCCAATCACATCTCTAACCTATCGCGCTCCTGTTTCATGCACATTCGGGACCTCCGCCGCATCCGACCTATGCTTGATTTAAAAACTGCTTCCACCATTGCTACGTCCATCGTCCACTCAAAGCTTGACTGCTGCAACTCTCTGTTCTTAAACCTTGACTCTTCACAACCTAAGCGCCTCCAACTCATTCAAAATTCTCTAGCTAGAGCCGTCACCAGAACACCCAGACATCATCACATCACCCCCATCCTCAAGTCACTTCACTGGTTGAAAATTCCAGAGCGAATCCACTTCAAAGGTCTCTCCTTAACTTACAACTCTTTACAATGCTCTCAGCCCAGTTATCTTCGCGAACTCTTCACCATCCAGCCTACCCGTTCTACCCGATCATCCGCCTGCCTTACACTCTCTCGACGGCCGGTCACAAGTCATCTCAAGTTCTCCAACCGAGCCATATCCATCTCAGCACCACGCCTTTGGAATGATCTGCCTCCTGAATTCCGATCCTTTTCAGTCCCTCCACCATCGTTACTTATCACACACCACAACCTTCCTCATGCTCCTCTATCCATCACACCTCGGGCTTTTCATTCAAAACATAAGACACTCATTTTCACGAACTCTTACCCTATCTCATCTGATCCTCCTCTCTCCAATTCCCGGCCCAGACGACACCCGCCTTAGTAGCTGTTCCGCCCCTCTGATCCTATGGTAACTCGACCCGGACCACCACGGACTGCTCTCACGGACAACCCTTCTAACTCAACGTAGCGCTCGTGAATAAGCTGGTGCCCTGCGCTTGGCTTTCGAGTGGCGCTTTAGAAATTTGGAGTTTACGATTACGATTTGTCCTTTTAACTATCACATGTTTATGAATTATAAACTCATTATAACTAACACCAGTAATAATGTATGTGCATTAGATTTTTTTGTCCTGGAATCATCTTGAGAAATATTTTAGTTCAGCAAGCCTGGAAGACATCTATTTAGAACTCAGTTTAAGAAAAGGCATATGTAAACTGAACTTGGAAGCTTGCTGTTTTTCATAGTTGTTTATTACACCACTGCCTTACTAGGCCCCAACATCATATGTGGGGGCCTCTTGCAATTTAGATTAATTTGAGGAAACTTGTCACTCTATATTGTAAATAAGGTTTTGGTGTTTTAATGACATAGCATTCTGTCTTTTTGGTCCCTAACAATTGCAACATTGATTAAAGTAGAACAATAATAATTTGTCCTTTTAATCACTAACACCAAGAATTGCTGGGCAACACGTAAAACTTCTTAACAAAGATGCCAAGTGTTCATTTTGACCACTCTTCTCGGTGGTAATTGGAGGTTGACCCCAACCCCATTTTTTTCAAGAATGTAGTTGGCTGCATAATTAGTAAAACGCAACTGAACAACTTTCCAAACTTCGTTTGTCACATTACTGTGGTTATACTGCTAACAGTATGCAGATGCCTTGATGGGACCCAGTATTTAATTTTCAGACAAGATTTTAAATCTTTTTATTCATCCACAGCAGCTCGTTGGAACCAGCTAATAAACTGTGTAATAAATTATTAAATAAACTAATATGAAGAATCCGGATGCTCTATTTTACATATGCCATAAAAGCAGTTCTAGGGTGAATAATCAGCCAGCAGGCTTATGGACATCTGAAAGTAAGCCTCAGAAGGCATTGTAAAAGGGTGACTTTACTGATGTTTGGAGGTGTAAGTAAAGTCCTATCCCGTTCCATGAGAAACATAGGGAGGCGCTCATCTCCTTTTCCATGGCCCTGAGCCAGCAATGGACGAATCCCGAGGTCCTGGATACGAGGCCAGTGTATCGCAGGACTTGCTGTTTACTTCCCAGCTTACGCCGGTACCAAATTATACTGCTTGGTGACAGAGGCACGTGTGCGTAAACAACTTGCCCAAGGTCGTTACCCGGAGTCGAACCCGCAACCTCCTGCTCCGTGAGCGGACGCGTTACTGGTCTGCCACCAGGTCGCATCCATGTTTGGAGGTGACTGATTCTTTATTATATTTGCCTCCCTGGTATTCCTATGCTATAGGACCTTTATCAGAATCACAAGAGCATGCAGATAGAATTGGCCAGAGTAAACTAGATAAATCTGTATTTTTTAAAGAATTGTTCATAGAGTGTCATTTGCCAATTTAACAATGCAGAAGTTTCATCATGAGCTTAAGAGTCTTTGATGTTTGTATGCCAAGCTTGCATTGAAAATGAAATGTGTGTTCTCGCAATCACCATCATTAGCCAGCATTGAATCTGATTAGTACTTGATATAGTACTTGAATGGTTGAGTGAGATGTGAAAGTTTGAGGTGCTTTAGGTTGTGTGTGATATAGCAACCACTTGTAGAATGTGTGTTAAGTTTGTAGAGACCAGGAACAACTCCTTATGTACAGTCGGTTAGTGCCATAAGCAATGTGGCAATAACAATGCGTCATCACGCATTGTTATTGCCACACGTAGCAGGTGCAGTATGAAAATAAAGCTGTTTGGAGGAAAAGTTACAAAGCAAGCCATAATAAGATACTATTATGTCTGATGTTCTTCATTTAGCAGAACGGCCTGAATATATTGATTTGTTTATGCACGCATCTTTTTCACTAATCATTTCATGTTCATCTCTATAAATAAAGAGAAGATTCTGTGTGTGTGTGTGTGTGTGTTGGTGTGTGCGTGCATGTCTGTTTGACCAGGATGCATTTCCACAGTTTTTGAGCTTTTCACTCCAAACCTTCACTACTGTGTCGGTCGGTCTGGGCATGGGATACCCGGTGGACGGGTTTGCGAATCTCTACCACCATAGGGCCAGGGTAGAGGGGCGAAAACACTCATTTTCGCTATAAATTTCCATTCCGTTCACATAATTTCACACTTTCACATGAAACGTGGCAGCTATACAGCTATAATGCTACAGGGGCCACATCGCCCCACCCATGGACTCCTATATATAAGCCCTCCTTGCCCCACCCAACACAAACACATGCCTCCTGGAGGCAGGGTATTGGGGGGAGGGAAGAAAACAATTTGCCGGTAAACGCAAATATCACGAGAGGCGTAACGGTTAGGAGGTCAGAGTGTGATGAGATTGGGGTTGGGTGGGGTTGAGTGGGGTGGGGAGCGGGCGGTTGGGGAGCCAGCGGTTGGGGCGGGTTTGAGTGGGCCAAAAGCGAAATTTATCGGTCAATACACAGTACCTCAGACAGGTGGAGGCAAGGTGGGCCGGCGGGTTAGGGGGTCGATGGCTCAGTGGAATGGGGAAAATAAATGGGGGTTGGGAGTAGGAGCGAGGACATGGAATGAAGTGAAGTGAGGGTGGGGAAGTAAGGAATTGGATGGGATCGGGGCGAGTCCTAAATTTTCCGGTCAACATCAGGTACCCCAACACACATCGCACCGCAGGGGCTGCGTCGGAGAAGGGCATTGTTGGGGGGATTTGCTGGGAAACCAAAATTTCAAAGATGGTTTAGCAGTTAGATGCCGTCTACCACACACGTCGAGGCAAGGTTGGCCATCGGGTTAGGGGGTCGGTCGGCGACTGGAATGGGAGAAAAAGGTGGGATGGGAGTAGGAGTGGGGATGGGGTGAAGTGATGGTGAGGAAGTAGGGTATTGGCCGGGAACGGGGTGAATCCTAAATTTCCCGGTCAATGCCGGGTACCCCAACACACATACACACACACACCTCGAGCCGTAGGGCCGGGTCGGAGCAGGGCATTGTTGGGGGTGGGGGGATTTGCTGGGAAACCAAAATTTCAAAGGTGGCGTAGCTGTTAGATGCCGTCTACCACACACGCTGAGTCAAGGTGGGCCGGCGGGTTAGGGGGTCGGTCGGCGACTTAAATGGGAGAAAAAGGTGTGATGGGACTATGAGTGGGGATGGGGTGAAGTGAGGGTGGGGAAGTAGGGTATTGGCCGGGAACGGGGCGAATCGTAGAATTTCCTGGAAATGCCGGGTACCTCAGCTAGTGAGTAATAAGTATACCTGACAGGCTCAAAGCTTCGGTTGTGGTTTATAGCCCTAGCACTCCCAAATAGACCGCTGTGTTTGTTTTGTAATTTCGCATTTGCCTAGATTGTTAAGGGGATTGCTTAAGACCTTTAAAGGTCATTTAGTTGAAGCTGAATATTTAGATCAAACTGAGTGAGAGAATATTATGTGCAGTTAATTCATTGCACCTGAATGTGGAAGAAGAACTGGTAAAATAATTGTACATAGGAGTACATTTTGGAACACATAAAACCTGATTCATAGCCAAGTCAATTTATCAGTATTTAGTAGCTGCCTTAATGCGGAATGTATTTCGTGCTGTTTTCTTTTCTTTAAAAAGTACCAGTATTGCATTACGCCGAAATGCAGAAAGAAACAAATCAAATGTCAAAGCATTCATGCGCAGGGCATTATGAACATAAAGTCTATAAAAACTGTCCTCTTTAGCCAAGGTTGCTTGTGAGCGCTCCTGTGTAGTAACCTTGAAGTTGCACTATATAATTCCTTGTAATGACTAATGAGTGAACGTCTTCTCCACAGAATTTGAACAATATGAAAATGATTAACAATTATGACTGCAGTGTATTAATCCTTTGGTGTGCATTTTTTTCCGGTGTGGTGCCACCTATACAATAATACATCCAACAGATAGAAACATCCTAAGTGTTATCAAACAGAATCATTGAAATTTAGTGCACTTGTGCTAGTGATTGCAGTAAGTGTTTAAACTTATTTACTTTTACCGTTGCGAATGTTTATACATTCACAGAATTTGATGGTTTCTATTTGCAGGGAGGCACTCTTTGTTATTGTGCAAACCAGCTAAAAGAAGGTGAAATTGCAAAAACTAATGATTCTCTCTGCCGTGTACCATGTCCTGGAGAAACAGGAGAATTTTGTGGAGGATCCAAAGAGTCAGCTATGCTTAGTGTTTACTCAGGTTAGTTATTGTCGAAAATCTTGTCAGATGGTTCTGTCATTTCACATTTATATACTGTCAGTTGTTACTAGTAACACTGTAGATGTGGTTACATCTGATGGCAACTTTTTGGCCTGAAGTCATAGGATGGGATGCAAAGATTAAGACGTTGACATAATAGTAGCAAACCAGCAACTTTGCTCGGTACACCTTTAGATTTGCGACCAGTTAGTGGACAAAGTAGTTGGGATTGGATCAAGAATGATCAAGTATCCTCCATGGGGCGTAAAAAATAGAGGCTAGAGGTTAGTCTCTGTTGCCACGTTTGTTTTCTTTGAAAATAATAACTTTAACTGTACTGGTAATTAATATAATTGCTTCACCAAACCTCTGCATTTCACAGATTGGTAACTGCTATTCAACACTACTCCACATGCTGCTTAGAATGCCTCCATGCATTATTGCATATACGGTACCTCTTAAACTTTAAGTGAAATCTTCTAGCAGTTGGGGATATTAGTTTTTTCTATGAATGGTGGAGAGCTGTCATAGCCATGCTATATAAGGGAGAGGCTATAGGCTTTCCTATAGGTAAATTTTTTTCACTGGTACGATGGTATTTGCATGTACTCACGAAACATTCAGCAGTAACGTAACTGGATTTATTCACTGATTTTGAAAATGAGCTAGAGGGTTTGTTCCCTGTGACTGAAAGTGAATTTTTTACAGAATTTCCATACCATCAGAGTGTGGCGAAATTCGCCTGTGCAGCTGCCGTAGTTCCCTTCCCTCCTCCTTCGCCTCCGCGGTCTTGTTTACGCCGTCGCCGGCATCGATTAGGCGGTCGTTTCGCGCGGTCGTTCGCACGTGCTTAAAGTTCCTTGTGACGTCGGCCCCCTATGACGTCGGCCCCCTATGACGTCGGCCCCCTATGACGTCGGCCCCCTGTGACGTCAGCCCCTCTAGTGCGCATGCGCGGATCTTGCGCGGGTCTTGCGCGCCTAGCTCCCTTCCCTCCTTCGTCTCCAAAGATCCTTGTGACGTCGGCCCCCTGTGACGTCGGTCCCCTCTGACGTCAGCCCCCTTAGTACGCATGCGCGGATCTGGCGCGGGTCTTGCGCGCCTAGCCCCCTTCCCTCCTCCTTCGCCTCCAAAGATCCCTGTCCGTATCTGTGACGTCGGCCCCCTTAGTGCGCATGCGCGGATCTTGCGCGCCTTGCCGGTATAAATAGGACCGCTGCCCGCATGCATTAGTCAGTCGTCGAGTGCAGTTCGTCCGAGGGCAGTCGTCGAGTCAGTTCCAGAGAAGAGTCCGTCGCAGTCAGTCCAGTCGTCGCCGAGAGAGCAGTCGAGTTCGTCAGTCGTCGCCGAGTCGTCCGTCGCAGCTGGAGCCCGCAGTCGTCGTTGCAGCTGTCAGTCGCCAGTGGAAGCTGCCGTCGCCGTCGCTGAGAATCGGTCGCGGAGCTCGCCGTTGCCGCCGCCGCAGTACGTCGCTGCCGCTGCCGTGTAGTTTCCGTCTTCGACGCAGTGGGGCGCCCCCGTAGTCAGCCATTGCTGTGGGAGCTGCCGTTGGGTACATGACCGTCCGCTGCTGGGGTACGATAGTTCGCTGTGTATCACGTGCATGCCTGCTGCTGACGTGTAGAGTTGTGTTCTACAATATATCGTCCGAAAACGTCTGCTGTCTTCGTGTCTTCGTGCGGTCGGGGGAACACTGTTAAGCCCTTCGAAAGACAACGGAGGCCGGACTTGCGCCCATCTGGAGCGACACGCAAGCCTTACCACCTGGTGGGAGAGATCGCCATCCACTCTCCCTGCCAGCCGCTAGGGGCGCGGGCGGTTTTCCGTTACAAGAGCAACAATAACTGGAAAATTACAAGAGGTCACTTTACTTCATAAACCATCAAAAGACCTGATCTCTGAACCTTTCTTTATCTTGAACCAGATATTGACTGTTAGTGCGTTCTGTTAAAGTCATCAAACCCCCTCATTGTGCATTGACCACCTACAAGCATGAATATTTTTGTATACGTTACTTATGTTCTAATTAATCGAAAAAGTACCCGTCACATCTTTAATTTTACTCGCGAAAAAAGAAATTTGATCATAATATGGCAACGTTTATTATGCCAATTTGGGCTATTTGTTGGGCTACTTCCTAAAAATTTAACTGTTTTGCGCTATTTCGGGTAACTTCCGGTTAGTTATTTCCGGCATGTTTTGGATTTAAAGATTTACTACATAATTGTAAATTAAGTTTTATTCATTATTTAAAGGGAATTTAGGGATTTCGGTACGTTGGTAAGACTTTATATTACTAGACATAGCCTATTACAGTCAATGATTTTAGTGCTAAGCGCTAATTCTTTGGATTGGACCCACTGCATTTTCTCAGCAAGTGACACGGGGAAAACACAGTCATGTTATGTTGACCAAGTGGGCCAGGTTTGTCATCGAGATTCTGGTTTAGGCTCTAGAACGTTCTCTCAGATTGTAGGCGTATATAAACTCGTACCGTGATCGCTTCCTGTGTAGCCCGCTCGCCGCGCCGGCGGAGCGGGTTCGATTCCCCGGTCGGATCTTTACATACTGCGGGTGGCTCGGTCGCAATATAAACGTGGAGTCGACGCTGATCATCTTTGATATGAAAAAGAGTCGTTAAACCACAACATTTCGCTTCCCGATGGCATTGATGTAAATTCATGGGATGAAGGCGATGGTATCGAGAATATTTGCAATAGAAACAATGAAGGTTGGCATCCTATACATGCAGGCAACGACTGTACACGACCACATTTGGATGGATGTGAAAGCGACCGAATGCCCAAGTTTCAAAGGTGAATGACCAAGAACTGCCCAGTAACTTTTCGGTTGAATTTGAAACCCCCGAACGTGTTCCACGCTTGGTTCAGCGTCAGGTTTTAAATTTAATTCATTTATTTATTTCACGATTTTGTATACATAGCGCACCCGTTAAAGCAATGTAGACCTACTCACAGTCTGGCAATCAAGGCGATAAAAATTAGATTTCAGCAACCTGTTCTAAGAAGTTTTGCACAGGCCGTATTTTGTTGGATATTTGAAATTGCTGGTTAATGGTCTTCTCATTTCAATCTAAGATGAGCTTAATACCGGCAGACCATGCCCACCAGCCCATTCATTGCCTTAATGTTTGTTTTGGCTTTCTGTTTCAATTCTAGATGGGCGCGATGTGAGCAGCTCAAGCCCATGAACTAACCTGTTGCCCAATTATGATTTTATTCGGACATTGGGCTCCTCACGCTAACAGTCAAAACTCAAATCAGATCAAGAATTGTGGATTTTGTTTCTCTGCACCGGCTCCAAATTTCCTCAATAATGCGTTTCCTCTACACTACATGATCAATCTCCAGGTTCACGTAAGTCGAGACAAGAATTTCAAGGTTCCAACATTTCACACCATTCCATGTGTGATTTCAACGAACGGCTCAGCTGAATCGAAGGCATTGTCATTCCTCATTCTCACAAAAGATCACACATCTCATCTTCTTATACTCTAACATCCCAACCTGAAAAGAAAAAAGTCCGGCGTCTCATGTCCATACCCAGTTACCCACCGATACTTTGCGCACAACAACGAGGACCCTTGCCTGGAAGCTACTGCCAGACACCACGGATTATCCCTCCTCTCATACCAGGTCTCACACAACCATGTCGAAGGAAGCTTATTCTACACCAACCTAGTGTCAGTTCATTGAAATCGGACAATCCTGAATTTTCCAACATTGCTAAAGCACTCTACAGGGTGATACAAGCTCGACGACACCTGTCAAAATTGGAGAAGCCAACCACAATTAATACTGAAGAAACTTGAACTCTTAGGATCTTTAATCAAACCCCTGCGCCATCAGAACGTTTGCAACAGGATATAAACCCGATCTTATCAAAAGCTGGCCACAATATTAGCATCGGATCACCTCACATCTAAATGACCGACTTTCAATTAACCGAAACATTTTGGCTGAGTCCAATATTTTCATGGATAAAACCCGAGAATTGCCTCTAATCATCGAAGTGGTGACTAACCATCTCATCAAATCTAATGACAACAAACCATCACATTCGGAAATACTTGAAATAATACTGGAGGAATGTACAAACATAGGATAGCTTTCTTCCTCTGTGAAAATTTTGTCACATGAAGGTGAACCTCAAGATTCATCCATCTTCGCATCTGAAATTTATTCAACACACACATTGGTTTCCAATCCTAAACAACCAGAAGAATCTTACTTCTACACTACTGGATTCCAACCAACATCCACAAGAGATTCTGATCGCAGAATATCAACTTCTCCTGCCTCGAAATCTCACCTCACACAGGCATCAAGGAAACTCTCGCTAAGACTTCATCTCTCAAGAAAGGAGGACGTTCTTGGAAAATCACACTTCATCCTTCCACATGTTTTCTTATCATTGCAGATTCTAACTTCCTTCCCATTGAGACCAAGGACATCCACATACATGTAAATGGTAGTTCTACCGGACGCCAGACTTCAACACATCCCAGACCTTCTCGACAAAGTACTTTCGCACCAGTTGAACAGCATCTTTATTTCTGTTGGAATTAATAACCGCACTCTGCGACCACCGTCAGGAAAAAAGTATCTTTCAACTACTCCATTCTAGCCTTCGCAAGAAATCCAGAAAGAGTTTATTTGTTGGTGTTTCAGTTTCCCCCTCCTACCAGACTCTTTGAAGAAAAATATCTTACACATCAATCAAAACTTAGCTTTGACACCTGCTATGTTGTACATCAAACCATTGGCGGAGGAGGAAACCATAAATGATCCACCGTATGAAATACATCACGACAAAGGGACAATCCGCAAAATCATGTCTTCGATTATATCAGCTTCATCATGCTAAACCTAAACTTTCAATCTAAGCAGGTGCAGATCCTCATTTCCATCGGACTAAATGAAGTTGCCAGCTAATATTGCTTAATATGGCACAGGTTTTAATAACAGTACATGCTGCACTGAAATAATCAAGCTAAATTAGGTCAGTAGTTTGGTTGTTCAAATTGTAGTGTAGGCTATCTACCATTGCCTGTTTACTGTGTAGACTTTCAAAATCCATTGATGATGTTAAAGAAACAGCTACTGCCAGCTAGTGTTGAACAGTACTTTAACTCACAAGCATTTACATGCATATATATTTAATTATATATGCATGTAAATATATATAAAAATATATGTAAGCATATATATATATACGAGAGGCCGGTCGAGTAATGGATAACACTCTGGCGCAGGAAGCAAGAGCTAACGAGTGGAGCCCCTTTGGGTGGACATGCTTGGTAGTTTGTAGGCTGCTATTAGCGCTGATTATTGCAGACTGCCTGTTCAGTTAGTAGCTAAGATTTATGTATTGTGTTATCTGAGTTCCTGTTATTTGTTTCAACCGCATAATTGTACACTGCAACTGGTTGCAGTATGTCAACCGGATTGTTGAATAAAAAAATTATGATATAGCTTCAAGTGGTTAATGACACATCTGAATATAAGACGTTTGCTTATCTGGGTTGTGTTACTGATATTGGACATCAGAGCTCACATTTCATGTGACCTTGCAGGCATAAGAAATTTATGTAATAATAATAGTTAGGTCGGTTGATTGGTACCAATAATTATTATAGGTGTCGTCTATAAGGACGACCTCAGAATTGACTTACTTTGGACCCTCCCTCCCTTGTCTGCATCAAGGCTTACCCCTTTCCCCCCCCCCCAAAAAAAAATAACCCAATGACAAAACTTAAACAACATCCTAATACAGTCATTTATAAACCACTTGTTCTAGCTTTTTTAAGAGCATGCTTTTTAAAATGTTCTATGCACTTTTATAACTGTCCTCCTTTCATTACTTTTGTGTTAATAATTTAAGTGGTGCTATATAAATCTCTGAAATGAATGAATGAACCATCTGACTGAATGAAGTTTCCAGCTATTGCTTTATATGGCACAGGTTTTAATAACACCTCATGCTGCACTGAAATAAATGCACCAAATTCGGGTGCGGACATCCGCACTGGTCGCAACCCCATTTTGTTTGCATTTCAGTTGACCTCCTCCTCATTGCAGATGTCTATGATGGAAAGCCCCCATAACAATATAAAACCAGTGCAAGCATTATCTCACTCATAGGATGTGCTGAAAATGATGTCTGAAACCAGAAAAATGGCCTCTGTGCAATATTTACCAAGTTCTATTTTAAGAACCAAAAATAACACCAGTCAGATTCTTGCATATTTGGAAAGAGCACAACGAGTAGATTGCATGCCATAAGTTTCAGTCCTCTGACCTATTTCGTTGTCAAGATATGACAGTCCAAACGTGATGGATCGTGCCGTTTTCTCAAAATCCGCTTTTTTGCTTATTTATTTCAAAAATTAATATCTCTGTCAATTTTTGAGATATTTTGTTAAGATTTTCACTGTTGGTATCTACTTTGCATGTAGTTCTTCTATAAAAATATTCAGAAAAATCCAAGAGTGGGGTGTAGGCCTACGCCTCTGGTTTATATGACGTGGAATAACACTGGTTAGGCTTACTTTTAACACAAAAAAGTTGTAAAAAAATTTTCATCCAGGAAAGAGTGACTATAGCCTATCATTATCAGCATTTTCAGCTGATCACAAATATATAATTTGTTTGCTTGTAGGTGAAAAATGCACAATGTTACAGTAACAAAACGGACTATGTGTTATGTTTAAATGCATGAGAATGAGCTGCTTCTTTGAGAGCTGTTGGGATTCACGGAATTATGATTACAATTTGAAGCTGTTGGAAATTTATAATGCAAACAACGATTAGATAAAATGTGAGGAGAAAGGTGATATACATGGTGCAGTGCTAGGGTAAGAAATTTGGACAAACTGTAAGTTTCTGCCATTTATTTACATGTGCTCATCAGCACTGGTAATCGTGAACCTAACTAGGCCCTATAGTATACTGTCTAAATTTAAATCTGAATCTACAAGTCTCTCTTCTGCCTTGTCTCTTCTCAAAACCTGCTTCTTCTCGTGGGGGTCTTGCGCACTGTGAGTACCTCTGAATAATTCACCCTACTAAAGGCACTTTATAAATGTTTAAATACTATACAATATACTGGACAGTAAAAATATTTTCATGTGAGTTCAGCATTCTCAGTGATCACTTTCATTCTGTGTTGCTGTGAAAAGAGCCTGACATGTTTTTGAGCAGAGAATTTCTTTTTGAATCTGTCATGAGTCAATAAACGGCTACTACTGGATACTACATGTGAATAATATAACAGTAACCAAAACCACACTTTTTATTGAAACCAAAAGTAAAACGATCTTAACTGATGCAATAGATTACAATGTTGGCTCTAAGGGAGAGTCCTAAAGGGGCCTAAACCTGTTATCAAGTGTCAACATGGAATATTAATAAGCATTGAATTGAATGTGATAAGAAGGTTTTCAGGATATTGCTGAACTTTGAATGCACATTGGAGATAAGAGAAAAGTTTCTGCAGAATAGTTAACTAAATATGCCCATGAGGTAAACTTAACTAACCTGTGAAAGAGATACCGGGTAAGTATGCAGTTGAGTTTTAAATGGAATGAAGCTGTCAACAATTCTCCCTACAGCTTTTACTTTTACACCTCACTTTGTTAATTAGGCCCCTACTTAGCGGGAATTGTCCCTTTTGGTGTGCCTGTTTCAGGCTGTTTGTTCCCTCACTCCTATTCTACTTATTCACTTTGAGTATTTGCTTATTGCTGACTAGCTGTACCCGGCTACGCGTTGCTGTGGCTGAAAAGACCTCCAACCCTCCCTAACTCCATTGCCATGCATTCCTCCCCTCCTCCACCCTCTGACTCCCTGCATCCCTCCCGTTTCGTCCCGTCCGGTCCCTTTCTCCCCTCCGTCCCTCCCCTTCCTCCATCCCTCCCCTCCGCTTTCTCCCCGCCCTCTTCCTCCCGCTCCCTCCTTCTCCTTTCCTCCCTCACCCCCTTCCTTCCCGACAGGAAGACGTGCTTCTTCTTCTTGTCCAATGTTTTACGACGCCTTATGACACACAGGTCGTTGACGTCTTTTGATATTTTATTCAGTATTTCGACGGTTGGCCTTTTGGCTATTATTGGGGTTTTTTCTGCTCTTTTTTGGCTCTCAGGCTCTTCTATGGCTTATAAGCTCTTTTTTGGCTTTGTATCTCGCACTCTGTTTTCGACATTGTTTTCAACAGATTTTTTCTTTCCAAACAACAACATATTCACAATTATGTACATATTCACATTTATTTACATGTATTTGTTGCCGTTATATATTAACATTTATCACAGTTATATGATTATCATTAATCATATTCATATTGATACAAGTCGACATGTTACAATAGATTATATCAATGCTAATCTAAACACTTTTCCCGACATATGTTTACTTTATGATATAATACTATAGATGATCATACAATGTTGTTTATAATATTTTTCCTTTATTAATGATGCTGACAAGATCATAAACCGTATTTTGAATACATCCCATATCCAGAACACTCTTCAGGTTAAATTCTTGCTTGTACATATCACATTTGCTTTTTAAAATAGTAGAAATGTTTTCTTTATTACATTTTAATAACATGTGTTCTATACTCTCCGTGACCTGACAAGTATCACATAGTCCTGTAATATGTTTTCCCATCATTAATAATCTTTTATTTGTGTTTGCTACTCCTAGCCTCAGTCTTCCAATTTGCACTTCCTTTTGTCTAATAGGGTCCATAAACCTAATATCTGTGCTAACAGTCGGGCAGATAGCCTTATAAAAATGGCCTTTATGTTCTTTTTCATATTCCATCTGCCATTTGTTAACTATCATCATGATGATGATGATGATGATGATTTATTTCATTTATTGTTAACTTATTTCATCATTGTTAACTATATAAGTTTTAATTATGCTATACACTTCTTCAATTTCTAAATAAGACGTGCGGATAAAAAGTTATTAAAAACCCGTCCGCACCGTACGCTAGAAGACGTCCGGAAGCGTAGTAAGAAACGCGGCCGCATTGGATGGCATACCGACCGGCGGATGTGTGGAATTTCGAATCGAATTTAAAGTTGTTTTCTTGTCGAAAAGATTGCGCTTTTCCCAAAAAATCTATAATTATAAGCGAGAAAGTTTGTCCCTTCTGTTTGTATGTCCGGATGTATTTTGAATTTTGCGCCAGAGTCTACTCGGAAATGACTGCGATTCGTTTTACCAAAATTTCTTAAATTGATTCTTACCTGAATTTGTGGTTTAACGCCACTATTTTCAGCTGTCAATGCACTTTATAACCCAAGAAATTAGACATTTGAACTTCCACGCGATAAGCGCCTAAAGATTTAACCATTCACGTTGCAAGTTGCAACGTCAAATAAATAGCCGCCTCCATTGCTTGCAGATACGTGACGTCATATCTTGACTATATCGCAGTCAACAAGTTCGAGTATCTAGGTCAACGCAACTATTTGCAGTTTTTTGTCCTAATTACGCACGAAAGCCGAGTCAGCCGACCCGACATATTTTGCAACCATTTCTTTATTCATTCGATTGGTAAACAAATAGTGGTAATTTTATTTTACTCGAAAATGACTAAAAAACGGCGCTCCGTATTCAATTCGACTCGAATCGATTCCAAAAGAAGGAAAACGTCACTTTCAAATGAATCGGAAAAAACTCACGAATCGGAAAATACTAACGAAATACATAGAAAGGTAAGCGAAACTTCTGCTGAAACTGTCGTGCGCCTTGCTGAAAATCGAAACCGAACAAAATTATCAAGATTAAACGAGACGTGCGACGAAAATGCGAACTGCGGACTGCGAACGGAACCCGGGCGAAGCCGGGTATAAAAAGCTAGTCATTATATAAACCCGCTCATGTTCGAATGGAACGTTTTGCGAAATTTTGAAAACAATCGGTCAAGAACTTTCCGAGATCCTTGATTAGGCACGGTAACGTTTTACATTTTTTATTTATATAGATTATGTTTTTACTTTGTTAAGTATACATGTACAATTGAATTGTTGGGATCAATAAAAATATGTCTATGTTTAACAATTCTTAGTTGGAGTGGGAGACTATTCCAAATTGCAGGACAAGCATATTTTAGAGAGAATTTGCGTGAGTCAGTACAAAATAAAATATAATAATAAACTTAAATTAAAGCACTCTGTCATCTTTGTGACATTGACTTCAAATGATTCTGGCATACTCTCGATCAGTCTGTCGAATGGTACAGTCTTTCCACTTCACGCAGTTGATGTTTAGCTTAATGTTGATCAACCTAACAGTGGACACTTATATAAAATAAGCTAAGGCAAGGTAAGATAGTGCTCCTCTAAATTTTAGTTTCCTGGTTTTTTTTAGCATGTGAGTTGTCTCTGTTATTGGTAGAACCAAAAGGTGCCTTTCAATGTATTTTCATCCTGAGTCGTATCTTTTTTTATCTGCCAGGCGACCAAGTACACAATGCTTCTGAGAAACTTCTGATCGCATTCTTTTGCATTTTATCAATGTATATCTACTGTATTTTCTTTTCTGATTTTTTAGTATGCTTAAAAGGATTTTATGGATGTAATTGCGACATCAGCTGCAACTGCAAAGACAATGCCAGCTGTAGAGTTTTTGGAAAATGTCCAGGAGATGAATGTGCAGTTGGATGGAAACTGAACAACATAATTGCAAATAGACATAGTTGCTCTATTGGTAAGATTATTAAATTGTAAATACATAAATAATAAGATTTACACTATTTTAGACTCTGTTCAAAGCATTTGGGTACATGTGAATAAAATAATTAAGATATTTTGTCAGGCTGTAAGATTGTGGGTTTTAAAACATGGATCTATGCATTTCTGTTTCAAGCCAGTCAAGTCAACAGTTATTGCATTCAGCAGCAAAAGTTGACTTGTTGGTCTCATGTTCTTGTATAGCAATGTGGCACACCATGATTTCTGGTGCATTAGACTATCCTCCTGGAGCAGTCCATTATTTAAGTATACATCATGTTTGGCCACATCTCTACTGCTGAAATACCATTACTAGCTGCCGCATAGGAACTTCGTGCAAGTCCTTCACTCATAATTGTTCATGCACTTTGGCATGAAACTTCGATGCAGTGTCTGCACTGTGGTCGGAAGTGCGTCTGAGTAGGGAGATTGAAGAGGTGCTATGACAAATGTGGGAAATGAAATAAAATAAATATAAATAAAATTACAGAGCTGGTGAATGTGCTGTGCAAAGGTAAACTTCTGGTCTTGGATAATGCCAAGATTGTGAACAGAGGTAGAAAAAGCAAACTGCTGGAATTCAGAGGCAAGCCCTGGCTGTTCTAAAGATCAATCTTAACAAACTGTTGGCACATGTCCAGCCAGATGAATCAAGTCTTGGATGGATTAAGATGCAAGCAGTTTGACGACTCCTATGCTCCAAGGATATCCAGCGCTTAGCTCATGAGTACGTTCCCTCTAAGCTGCGCGTCTGCACGGCCGCGCAGCTCATTAGAAAATGCCGCGCAGCAGTTTTAAATTTCCGTGCAGAAATTTTTGTAGGAAGTGCATTAAAAGCTAACCTTTTATTTAGCTTGAGGTAAGTCACTGATTTCTTAGTTCATCGTTTTCCAACGAGTGGTCAATATCTGTCTGCGCAGACTTCTACCGAGCTGCCATCTAGCTATCCAACACTCAGTCATGACCCGGACTTGGGAGCAACATCAGATGTCAGGCAGTATTCATCTCAATCATGATCTCCAAATTTCTAAAGTACCACTCGAAAGCCAGACGCAGGGCACCAGCTTATTCATGATCCGTGTGTTTAGTCAGAAGGGTTGTCCAAAAGAGTAGTCCGAATGTAGGGTCGAGTCTTACTTAACCATAGGAACTATGGGCACTGCCTGTAGCCGAGTGTTTTTGTCTTGGTGGAGGACAAATGACGTGTTCCGTTGGAGTGACATTGACTGTTAGTCACAGTAGTCACTGGTGGCTCTTCAATTTAATGACTGACACACAAGGATTGACTTTTCTGCATACTCCCTGTGCTCAACTATTAGTTGGGCATTCGTCATATTCCACCAGTAAGGGACTGTTCGTTGGAGGTGTCATCATGTTTGCACTTTAAATCAGAAGATTTTAAGTTAAAACTGCCTTGACCTACAATAAATTCTCTTACTGATCCTCACATGTTGAAACCAAGCACTTTATGATAGTTACTCAGTTTAGTCTTTGAATATCTTACTATAGTTGAGCTATAGCTGAGCCAGTTTCTTAAAACTGGTAGACAATATGACTGCTGGAAGTAAATTTGCATTTATATTGTTGTGGTGTTATATTTTGCTGTGGTATTATAATTATTTTAATTATTATTGTTGTTGTTTCTCATCCAAATAAAGAAACTTCAGTACACACACTGAGAAAATACATATGAGTTTTGTTGTTGCTGCTGTTGCTTCGTATTAGGTCAGCATAAGCTACATTACATTTGGTGTTTCTTGACTAATTTTGCACTGTGCTGCTGATTCATGACTGTAACTGTAATGTTTGCTTTGTGCACAGTGGCGTAACAACCATATAACGAAGGTGGACAAAATCCACGGGCCCCCGAGACCCAAAGGGCCCCCAATTAAGCTTATTAAGTAAAAAAGTGTCATGTACTTTTTCGGAGTTTTTCCGTTTTATACATGACATTGTAGTTAGTTTCAGTTTGTAGAGTCTAGACCTAGCCTGGATAC
Organism: Lumbricus terrestris; assembly: GCA_949752735.1. Taxonomy (NCBI): domain Eukaryota; kingdom Metazoa; phylum Annelida; class Clitellata; order Crassiclitellata; family Lumbricidae; genus Lumbricus; species Lumbricus terrestris. The sequence continues at coordinate 17,955,194 of OX457051.1, read as the reverse complement.
GACCGACGTATATGATAAATGATAGGCTACGCAGGTGTCGTGTCTGCCGGGACTGCATGGGTCATCCGGATGTGAGAGCATTTGACCCGTAGTAGACATCAACACTTAATTAGTTGTATGTCAGAGGCAGGTCGACGGTTAGGGCGAGGGGTCCTCGGTTAGGGTATACGTTCATTCATGGAGGTCATCCGAGTGCCCGACACAGCGTTAAGGAATGATGCTTGATATAGTATCTGCTTTCTTTTTCCGCTCCCTCTAATTCTAGCTGGCTGTGTGTGTCTATCTGTCTGTCTCTCTGTCAGACAGACAGACAGACAGACAGACAGACAGACAGAGAGAGAGAGAGAGAGAGAGAGAGAGAGAGAGAGGTCTGTCTCTGTCTGTCTGTCTATCTGTCTCGCACTCTCTCTGTCACTCTCTGTGTGTGTGCATTGTGTGTACCTGTCTTTGTCTCTGTCTCTGTCAGTGTGTCTATACGAGCCAAGTGTTCAAGTGACTGATACACACTGCACATTGCAGTGTTCATTCCTTCGATCGCGCTCATAATAACAGTCACTGCATTCATTCATTTATTTTTATCTGGATTATCACTATTGCGGTGCCTAAACGAAACTAATCATCATATAAGATGAATGCCATATGAAACGCACGTACAGTTCTGAACTTCTCGCAGTCAGATGCGAGCTGAAGAAATCGAAAAATTGAGGCTGCTGTGTTTGCGAACAGTAAAGCCAGAATAGCCAAATTCACGAAGTAATTCTACGAAGAACTACTGTAACAGACCACAGTGAGTATACATTACAGGCACGTACGTGTATGTAGGCTACATAGGCTATGGACCTTTGTATGGGTGTCACGACAACAGACTTTTCTACAGACAACTCGTCTAACGACAACTGGTCTACAGACAACTGGTCTAACAACTGGTCTAACAACTGATCTAGGCTACAGACTGGTTCAGCGCTTGAGAAGTGGAAGCTCGATGAAAGTTTTGTACAGCTGAAATGGAGGCTGGATTGATCAAAAAACGCAAGAGAAATGGAAAGCTGGATGAAGGTTCTTTTACAGGTGAAATATAAGCTGAATTGACGAAAATAACGCATGAGAAATAGAAGCTGGATGAAGGTATCAATTTTAGATCTAGGCCTAAAATATAAGCTGGATTGATGAAAAACGCTTAAAAGATGGAAACTGGATGAAGGTATTTTTATATCTGAAATCGAAGCTGAGTTATTGACGAAAATAACGAACGAGAAATGGAATGGAAGCTGGATGAAGGTATTTTTAGATCTGAAATAGAAGCTGGATAGCCTACACGTTGAAATACATGAGTGAAAGTCATCAATCCAGCTTCCATTTAAGCTAGAAAACCATTTAACGTTTTTTTCCCCTCATAAATCCAGTTTCTATTGCATCAATAGTAGGCCTATGTGTTGTCTGTAGACCAGTTGTCGTTAGACCTAGACCAGTAACTGTTGTCGTTAGACGAGTTGTCTGCAGACCAGTTGTCGTGGAACCGTTTTCTTGTTTTGCATTGAACCATTAATGTGTCTTAACAATGGATTATTGATGACAGCGTTGAATACTGACATTCATAAAGCGAAACTTTATGAAAACTCACCAGTAGGCCTATAGGCCTACTATTGCGCTAACAAAATTACGTCAGATTATAATAGGCGCTCTTGTTTAAAATAGCCATCTAATTGTTTTCACTGTTTAGTCTCGTTAATGGATAAGGGGCCCCCAAGCTGAGAATGTCCACGGGCCCCCGGCTCAGTTGTTACGCCACTGTTTGTGCAATGAAATAAAGTAAAAATTGTCACCTGTTACAGTATTAGTTTGAAATGTTTTTTGTACTTCAAGTTTCATGTAGCACAAATAATTTTTTGCAGTTCTTATCTGAGCTTATTTGGTTTCTCTGTGTGTGCACTGAAATTTCTGTATTTCTATGTACCGGTGTTTAACCTGTGATTTGTTGAACTTGTGTATTGCTATATGTACTACTAACTGGGGTACCCGGCGTTTCCCGGGAAATTTAGGATTCGCCCAACTCCCGGCCAATTCCTTCCTTCCCCAACCTCACTGCCGGCTCCCCAACAGCCTGCTTCCCACTCCACCCCACAGCACCCGACCTCCACCCCACTGCATCCGACCCCAACCCACCCGACCCCACACCACCCAAACCCACCTCACCCCGACATAGTAGTCAAGGTTTGGAGTGAAAAGGTAAAAAAATTGTGGAAATGAATCCCGGTGAAATGGCGAAAATTAGGGTTTTCGCCCCCCACTCTGGCCCCCATGGTGGTAACAATTTGCCATCCCTTCCAGCAGGTTCCCATACCCACACCAACACAGTAGTGAAGTTTTGGAGTGAAAAGCTTAAAAAAAACTCTGGAAATGCATGCAGGTGAAACAGGGACAATTATGGTTTTCACTCCCTCGCCCTGGCCCCCATGGTGGTAGAGATTCGCCAACCCCTCCATCAGGTGGTTCTGATGGCCCTCTGTCTAGGTACAAAGTTTCAGATCAATAGCTGCGTTTTATGGGAAAATGTTTTGGGAGTTTCTCTTCCCACCTTGGCCCCCTCCATGGTGGTAGAGAATCGCCAACCCCTCCATGGGGTGTCCCGTGCCCAGACCTACGCTGTGGAGAAGATTTGGAGTGAAAAGCTCAAAAACTGGAAATGTATCTCGGTCAAACAGACACGTGTACACACAAACACACACAGAATCTTCTCTTTATTTAAATAGATGTTATTTTATTTTCTGTACTTTTGTTTGCCTACCTTCTAATCTTTCCTATTGCTTCATTTGTCTTCCTAGTGCTTAAAACTTGAAGGTTGATAGTTTGCATACCCATCTTCAGGTCGATCACTCTGCCGAACTATTTTGGCTCAATTGGCTGTCGTTTTCATTATTTTAAGCCTCACAATTATTATTATTGCATGTAACGGAAAGGGAGACCACACTACGGCTCAATAGTTTAGTGGAAACACTTTCCAGATTTCGAAGCGGAAATCAGGTTACTCATTTGCATAATGTCTTTCAATTCGTTGCAATGTGGGTTATTGCCCTATATGTCATCGAATCAACAAGTCGAGGGTTTAATATAAAAATAATATTAGAATATGAATATTAATATATATCAACATGTTCAGAACACAAATCCTTCTTCTAAAGGGGTTGTGGAAATGTCAGATTTAATACAATCCTCTGTTAAACAGCCTTACTTAAACCAGCACTGATTAAAGTAATTTTGAGGGATATAACTTTAATATATACTCTCCCGTGTTGAATTCTTTAGCTCTTGTAGTTGCTCACCACCGGCCAGTTTTCATCATCTTCTCACCAGTTGCTGATCTCCAGGCTGTAGGCTCCATTTCTCCGTTGATATTCATTGTCGTACTTTTCTTCTCAAATGTCGAATATCTTTGCTGTTGCTGTCTACGATTTGAACAGTTCTTGTTTCGTATCGAATTTACCGTACCAACTATTGCTACCTTCGATTACAGTTCGACGTAACGTTAGTAGTTTATTTGTCACTTCGCAATGTCATGAGAAGTAACCTTGAGGATCTATGTTACACACTGAAGACTGCAGTGTATGGTTTGGGTCCACTACTCCGAGGGTCCACTATTCCGAGAGTCCACTATTCCGAACCCTAACCCTAAACCTAATCCTAACCCACCCCAACCATAACCACAACTCTAACCATAACCCTAACCCCAAACCTGACCCCAAACCACCAACCCTAACCCAACCCTAACCCACCGTCACCCTAACCTGGCTAACCACCAAAGATAGCGAACAAAATATAGCGGAAATTCGGAATAGTGGACCTTCGGAATAGTGGACCCTCGGAATAGCGGGGCGACACCGCAGTGTATCTATAGACGCTTATTACAGGTAAGTAATGCGCTGTTTCGATCGTTTCGTTACGCTCTTCGACCTTCGGTGTTGTCCACTCTTTAGGACACTAGACTTTCGTTACTCCGTCTTTCGATCGTCCCGAATGTCACGGAAACCACACGATAATATCCGACAACAATTACCGACAACTTGCGACAGTTCCAGCGTCGGCCATAAGAACCGTCTCTCTAGCCTCTTCAGCTCTTCACTGCCCATGCGCAGCAGCTGATCTTTTTTTTATTCGTTTTCTATCAGCTAACGCCGTGGCTGACCGTTGCTATATTCCGCAATGTTTGCCCCTGTTTAATATATATTTTGCCCCTAAGTACTGGTTATAGCGCTGGTCAATTAATTAAACAGAGCAATGTGAAAGTTCACAATCAAATTATTAACTAATCATTAACTAGGGCCTCTTCCTAACTTAACATGTGTAATTAACACTCAGCAAAATATAAAGCAGGGTAAGAAACTAAGAATGTATGAGTGGGACCAAGGATATCGTTACATTGCATTACGGTATTTATTTAAACATGTGCAGAGCATGAGCCTGCATAATGTTCAAGAGATGTTGCCTGCTGCTGTAGCAGCATGTCCTAGGCATCATGCAGAACTTTCTGTGTGGCACCTGGAAAATTGTATGCAAAGGTTAATGAAAAGTATTTTGATATAATTAAAAACATAACAAATTTGACAATTTGAGTTTCTGTACTACATAAATAGTTATAAAATTAGTAGTTGAATATGGAGTTTGTTCAAGATGTTGATTTAATGTTGCTCTGATCTGCGTGTACCATTGGACAAAATGATGATCTTGTTCTGCTTTTGTAGATGTTAACGAGTGTGAGACTGAGTGTAATTCTACTAATTCCATCAACTGCCACAGGTGTAAAACTTATCCACTCCAAAAATGCAAAAACACTGAAGGCAGTTTTACATCCACCTGTAAAGATGGATATAAGGACATAGGAAACAATGGGACTTGTGCAGGTAAAGAAGCTAATCTTTGAAAATGGAGATAAAAGTTATTTTATAGAAGGAAAAAGTTCTTCACTCTGTAATTATTTTATTAATTTATTTATCTCTCTCTTGCTTTCAAATTAGTGTTTCTGGACTTTGTTCCTTGAGTCTGAGAGTGAGTCTGATTTTTAGATGTAGATTTGTCTTTGTGGGCTTCTGTTAGTTGAGCCTGTGACACGAAACGGAGTATCCCCCTGAAAGCTATCCGGGGGATGAATTAATCTATCCCCCAGGATGGAATTAACCGGTCTATATTATCCGGGGGGATAAACCATTCTATCCCCTTTTTTAAAAAATGCGCATAATAAAATTTTTTATGCTCTAATCAAAATTTAAAGTGACTCCAATTGTTTTAAGTGTCCTAAGCAATGCTCAGATAAAGGCAACTCGAATTTATTTAGTGACTCTGAGTGTTCTTAAGTGTTTTAAATGTTTTAAGTGCTCTAAAATACGGGTAAAACAAATGGAATAAACATACTTGTTAGTGTCATTGTTTGAACAAAGCAGATGAAAATTAATTTGCCGAAACAAATACACGTGGAAGCGATTTTTTTGACTTTTTAAATTTGGGGGGATACAATTAATATGGGGGATACTCTATTTCGTGACACCTGCATATAATGTACCGGTATGTGTTGAAATAATGAATAGATAATAATTGAGTAATCTGGACATATTACAAGTTGCACCACTCCTTTTCCTCTGATGTTCCAGCTCTACCTGCCTCTCCTCTAGACCAACTATTCCTCAATTCTCTCTTCCTGGTTGACCTCTGATGTTGCCTCCAGCCAAAAACCATGGTGGCTTTGTTGTCTACCTCTGAGATTATCTTAATGTCAAAGAAATCTCTTCCTTCTCCACCTATATAAGTATAAATGACTTTCCTGTGCCACAATTTGTGAGCTTGTCCCTTTCCTTTAGACGTTCTGTATCAACTGTGTGCAGCTAGCTGCCTGAATATTGGGTAATGTGATACAGAGGACTTTAACCTTGCCCAGCAGTACTGTTCCAAAACAGTGAATTAGATCTTGCTAAACTTGTTTCCATTCCCCACCCCTAGTAGCAACTGTAAACGGTGTCACGACAACTGGTCTACAGACAACTCGTCTAACACGACAATGCGCAGTGGTGTAGTGGGTATGTTCGTTGCCTTGCAGCCAGAGGGTTGCAGGTTCAAATCCACCTCAAGTCGCCGTGAAGGGACCTTGGGCAAGTCCTTCACTCGCAACTGCTCAGCCTTTCGGCATGAAACTCCGATACAGTGTCCGCACTACAGTTGAGAGCGACTCTGAGTAGTGAGCTTGAAGGGGCGCTATAAGAAGCGCACATACAAACCTTTGACTGCTTATTCCTTGTCTTGTGCTCTATAAATTTGTAACTATAGTTACATGGTCAGGCAATTGGTGTTTGAAATTTCTAGCAATGCCAGAACTTGCACGAATCATCCACCAGTATAGTTCCCAATGGCCATTTTTACTACTGAACGACCATGCATTTTAGTTGTTTACAGATGAAACATGTTTTTACCGAACTTTTAACACCATTTGGACTAACAAGCACAGCACTCTGTCAATGCATGAAAGTTATCATTTTGGTGTGTAGAAGCATTTGTCAAGTGGATTTTGAGAATGATCGTAGAATGAGAGAAGTGTACTGTCTCATCTGCATGCTGTGGATACTTGACTTTGACTCTCTTTGTAATGTAGGTCATTTGCTAGTTTTGTAAATTTTATACTTTGGTTTATTTAATTTATTTCTATTTAATTAATTTCAGATATTAATGAATGTGCAAGAAAAGATCACAATTGTAGCCAACTTTGTGCTAACACAGAAGGGAGTTACATCTGTTCATGTCTCTCAGGATATGAATTGGATGGACGCTTTAACTGTAGTGGTATGTTCAAATTATTTTTGTATGATTGAGCGTTGTGACGATGTGATTCATATGATTCACAATGTATTGTTTCAGGATGGAATTTTCTTTTTTGCTGTAGCATTTACTTGAGTTAATATTATTTCTGTAATATTTATGCTATTTTTGTTATTTGAATGACAGATATTGACGAATGTACAAAGAGTAGCACTCATAATTGCAGCCAAGTTTGTAACAATACAGAGGGTAGTTACAACTGTTCTTGTCATTCAGGATATGAATTGTATGGGCAGTTTCACTGTAAAGGTAAGAACATCAAGGATTTCAAATTATTTGTGTTGGATCATTGGATGAGTGCTGTTATGATGTAAATTGTACAGTGCTCAACATAATTAGTTATTGTTTCAGGAATGATTTGTGTAAATTCGGAATTGTTAGCCTAATACCAGATTTTTTATTTGATGAGCAAATAAAGTGTCCCAAGATTTTTGCCCAAATTTTCAAAACAACAGACATCTAAGCCTCAATCAATTAATCAATATACTTTTTTGATAACTGTATACACCAGTGATTTTCAACCGGGGTTCCGCGAAACCTAAGGGCTTTGTGGGCATCGGCCATGGGTTCCGCGTCAGTTTGATGGAAAATTCTATGGCACCAACTGAAATCACAAAAGTATTAGCAGCGAATAGATTCTTTCACAGCTTTCAGTCATTCTTGCTTAAAATAACATTGTTATGTGAATGCATTGTTGTTTTCTCTAATTATAGGTCTACATTAGGCCTATGTCAATTGAGCTCATCACTTGTTATTCGGAAGGCACATGCATCATATGGGAATCTATAGGCCTATAAATTTATAGATTCCTTATACGTTTCCATCTGTCCAGTTGGACAATCAGAAACAAATAATTTTTATCAACAATTTTAAACCATTTATAAGACTTCTGAACAGACAGAATCTGCAGAGCACTAGAAAAAGACTTGTTTGGTTTATTCTTCTTTTCATCAGTTCATTTTGAAAGCCATTGGTCAAATTTCTCATCCAGAGGTAATCGTAATCGTAATCTCGAGACTTCTACAGCGCCCACAAAAGCCAAGTCGTGGGAACCAGCTTATTCACAGGCGCTCAATCAAAACAAAATCGATAGGCAGCGGGTCAAGTCCGGAGAGTCAGGCAGGCAGATAGATGGACGGCTAAGGTGGGTGATGTTTAGAGTTGAAATGGCGAGGGATGTGAGGAGAAGAGGAAGAATCAGGATAGGATTTGTGAAAGAGCAATGTTTTCAGTTTTGAGTGAAAGACCTGTGGGGAGATAGCGAGAGGTGGAGTTTTGGTGGTGTCCCGTCAAAAGCGCGCAGGACAAAAGCGCGCCGACAAAAGCGCGCCGACAAAAGCGCGCTCGGGACAAATGCGCGCCGACATAAGCGCGCGGTGTGGACCAAAGGCTGTACTTTCACTTCGCCTAACAAATTAAAGCAATACCTACCTATACTTCTCACCTACATGTGGCCAATATTCAAAGCCCTTCATCAAGGCAATGATTAAACCACCCATCAGCACATTAGCATATTAGAGGGGTCCGGTAGAGTAATGGATAACACGCTGGCCAAGAGTGCGAGAGGTAGTGAGTTCGAGCCCCTTTGGGCGGATATGCTTTGTAGGCCGCTATTAGCGCCGTGTAATTGCAAAGCTGTCTGTTCTCATAGTAGTTAAGTTTAATTAAGATTACTGCATAACTTGTAAATGTAAAGCGCAGCGCGTTTGCAGGCGTTGAATTAAAGAAGAAATATTATTATTATAACACTAATAATAATAATAATAATTATAACTTGAAACGCATATATATTTATATATTTAAATAATAATAATAATAATAATTTTAAAAGTTCTTACTTACTATTATTATTATTCTTATTCGACAAAATCTGGTTGGACAAAAGAACCGCGGAAGGCCACGGAATTAAAGCGCTGGATGGTGACTGATAAGCGCTGGAAGAGATAACAAGTTTCTCTAGAGTCTCCGGAAAGTTGGGAAAGACGTCTTCCTAGATCTTTAATAAAATCAAGGCCGTCTTCGTTGATGGGACCCAGGGTCTCGAAGGCCAGCGGCACAAATAAGTGGGTTATTATTATTATTATTATTAGTATTATTATTATTATTATTATTATTATTATTATTATTATTATTATTATTTGATGTAGATTAGATTAGGTTCTTAGCAATATGATTTTTCCAGAACCTTTACTTAATTTTTAGACATTAGACTTTTATTTCGTTGTTTGCATATTTGACAGACAATTACACATGAGTTTGTTCGTGAGTTTGTTCATTTTTTGTCTGTTTATGTTAGTCTATATTATGGTTGACTGCGCGCTTATGTCGGCGCGCATTTGTCCAGCGCGCTTTTGACGGGTCGCGCTTATGTCGGCGCGCTTTTGTCGGCGCGCTTTTGTCCTGCGCGCTTTTGACGGGGTACCGTTTTGGTGAGTTCGTATGATGGGTCGGAAGTTTGCCGAAGTGCTGGCGGAAGTTTGTTCCAGAGAGGTGGAACAGCAATGGCTATGGAGCGGTTTGCAAATTTCAGTGATGAAGTGATGGGAGGGCGAAGCAGTGTAATGGAGGATGAGGAGCGTGTTGAACGAGGTGGCTGGATGGTGAACAACTGACGAAGGTAGAACGGCTGGGATGATTGAAGTGTATTGTAAGTGAGTGAGAGGACTTTGTATTGGATGCGTTCAGGTATTTTGAGCCAGTGAAGTGATTTCAGGACAGGAGTGATGTGGTGACGTTTGGGGGTTTTCGTCACTGCACGGGCGAGGGCATTCTGGATAGCTTGGAGGCGGTTAATTTGGGTTATGTCAATGTTTAAGAAGAGAGAGTTGCAGTAATCAAGTTTCGCATGAACTATGGATGTGGCTATTGTGGATGCAGTTTTAAAGTCGAGCATAGGTCGGATTCTGCGGAGATCTCGTATGTGCATGAAACAAGTGCGGGAAAGTTGAGGTAGCAGGTCATTATTCGAATTTTTTGCAAATGGAAGCCTAAACCTTAATACTATCTATCTGTAGAATCTTTAACCAACAGGCCTATATACTGTGTGAAACAAGAATCATAATTTATGAGTGATTATTGTGACAGAAGCACTTTTCCAGGTGCAGCGACATAATCTTGCAGCTAACAAAGCTGAAACTTCCCAAATAAGCTGAAGCCCTCGGCCCCACTATAGCCTTGTGTCACTCACCACGCTCATGATGGTTGAGCCCCAAACAATTCTTTTGTGTTGAAGACGTGTCTGCCTACTTGTCTCTATATGACTACAATGCGTCCAAGACTTAAAACAGGCACAAATTTCGCAGTAAACTGGAGGAAGGATACGTTAACACAACTTGTCCAGAACACTGATCCTGACTAGAGCATATTTTCATTTTTCAATATTCTCTCCATCTGTCAGAGGCAGTGGTTAAAGTGGTCTGGGTGAGCAGTGGGAACGCCAACTGTGAGCAGTGGGAACGCTGATGAAGTTTCATTGGGAACGCCCATGCTTCAAGGGTTCCATGCATGGGAACGCAAGTCAAGAAATTCGAGAGCAGCGGGAACGACGTTCCCACGCGTTCCCACCCACTTTAAACCCTGGTCAGAGGGTGGTTAGTTGTTGGCGAAATAGAGCAGAAATGCAGTTGTTCTCTTACAGTGTTTTGTGCACTGGGCCTACTCTTTTAGAATTTTAAAGCATGTAATTTGTAATAAATTTGCGGTGACACAAACCAAGAATACCAACGGTGAAGAACAAAGATAAGGGACCACTAGAAGACAGGGAAAAGATTAAACAGAGATGGAGACAACACTAGGAAGAGCTGTACAATGATTGCAACTCAGTGGAAAGCACAGTGTTGACAGAGCTACCAACCAGTAATAGCCAAGAACAAATGGAGGATGTACTAAAAGACGAGGTACAGATGGCCATAAGGAGCCTGAAAACAAGGAAAGCACCAGGATTGGACAATATCATGGCTGAGATGATACAGGCTGGTGTGGTCTGCTTGGTAGAAATGCTGCACATGCTCTGCAACAAAATCTATAAAGAGAAGAAATGCCCTTCAGACTGGGGGAGAAGGCCATCATTGTACCAATACGCAAGAAGGGTATAGAATGGAACTACCGAGGAATCACCCTGTTAAGTGTACCGGGGAAGGTGTACACCAAGATACTGCAACAGCATCTGAGGAGACATGTGAAGAGGTGATCGCTGAGGAACAAGCGGGGCTTCAGAGCTGGAAGAGGCACGATAGACCAACTATTCGTAGTCAAAAATTCTTTGAGAAAAACCGAACTCTGTATAACAACTTTATAGACTTCAAACAGGCATTCGACATGTGGCGTTCATGGCCCTAGTACTTCCCTTCTAAACTATGGGCTACGTGCTCGCGACCAGGGATCAACTCCCTACTACCAGGTGCCTACAGTGGCGGTGGAGGAAGGCCCTTGATCGATGGCCTCTTTAAGGGAAGAAACACTATAAAGTTCGGTTTTGGACCCCCACCTGATATATTCCACGGTCGCCGGATGGGCAACGTTCTGAGGATGGCCGACCTCCAGAACATCTTAGGGTCTTACGCCTAGTACTTCCTTTCTAAACTGCGAGCTTTTGCTTGCCACCCAACTGATCAGAACCTCTATGCACCATATTACACATCGCAGCCCTCGGTTTGGTGCCATTGTTTTAGATTTACTTCACTTGTATAGTTTAGGACTTTAGGTGGATCGATATATTAAGATATTATGTTATTTGGCATGCATCTTTGTACGATAAGTTGAGTTTTATTGTATTATTTTAGGTGTTTGTATATATTTTTCCTACTATATTTCATCTGTTTTATGTTTGGCATGCTTCGATTTGTGTTATTATTTGTGTTTTCTCTTTTCCATTGCCCCTCCCCTTTTTTATTTTTTATTATGCACGGTCTTGTTGTTTGGCACAAATGTAACGGTAGTTCATTATTTTAATTGCATAGGAGTAGTGAAAGGGGGGATCTGACAGGACAATGGAGGGATTATCGTTAATCCCAGGCCCCGCCCTCTTGGCTGCCGGGCTATTAGGCCACGCCCCCTGGCTGCCAGGCTATTACGTAACCTGCCGGGCTATGGGCTAGTAGGCTAAGCCGCTGGGCTATGGGCTATGGGCTATGGACTATGGGCTATGCGCTAATCCGCTGGGCTATGGGCTATTATGCTAATCCGCTGGGCTATGGGCTATGGGCTATGCGCTAATCCGCTGGGCTATGGGCTATTATGCTAATCCGCTGGGCTATGGGCTATGGGCTAGTAGGCTAAGCCACCCGCCCGCCCGCCAGCCCGCCACGCTAATCCGCCCGCCGCGCTACAGCCGGGCTATTGTGCTAATCTGCCAGCCGCTATAATCCGCCGACCAATCAGCGCTAAGCAGTGTCCCAGAGACCTGTCAATCAAACGAAAAACCTCGGAAAGCTGCTGTCAATCAAACGAGAAACCTCGGAAAGCTGTGGCCAATCAGCGCTAAGCAGTGACCCATCACAGCCGTTTATTGCCTCAAGTCATAAATATCTCCTTTGATCTATAAAGTCCAACGGCTTCCTTTGATCTAAATCTTTAATGACTTCTTTTATGACCAACGACCTTCTTTGATGTTCAACGGATGTCTTTAATGATCTTACTAATGACTTTTTAATGACCTGTCGTCGTCACCAACGAAGACCTTTGATGTTCAACGGATGCCTTTAATGATCTTACTAATGACTTTTTAATGACCTGACGTCGTCACCAACGAAGACCTTTGATGTCCAACGAATGCCTTTAATGATCTTACCAATGACTTTTTAATGACCTGTCGTCGTCACCAACGAAGACCTTTGATGTCCAACGGCCACCTTAATGTCTTTATGACTTCTTTTATGATCAATGGACTTCTTTGATGATGGCGAGCGAGAATCTTATTACCCAGCATCCACCAGGCATGTGATAATCTTGTTAGTGTATATAGCAATTTAAATAAGTATGAAAGAACGAACACAGTAGAGTTTAAATTTTTTTCAACACAAATCTTTTTAATTAATATGCACGAGTATGCAACAGCGTTCAACATTTATACTAGAGTTCGAATATTTACAACACATCAAAAGTCCAGGTCAATACGATTGCACAACGGCTTGTCCTTTTATTTTACATAATTACAGCGTTCGTTGTGTTTTTCGCAGAGTCCAAGTCAAAAATCTACAGTGTTCGACAATTTTCGCATAGGACAATTAATCAAACTACAGATTTCAACAATTTCCATATATCTTTATGCAATATTTACACCAGATGGAATATTTACATGGCCATATGCAAGAGAGTCAGACGAATTTAGCAAGTAACGCTTATCGTCGTAAGGGGAAAGTGCCGCTTTGCACAGTTCAGCAGTATGTAGTTCATGCTTTCTGCTCTGTATAACACGAAATTTGGAAGATGTTACCTTCTCTTCAAGAATACAATTTCTGTAGTCAGCATGCCGAATACACTTCTTCACGAAACCTCTCTTAATTCCCTTAGCGGTCTTCTTTTCCTTATCGTTAGGTAAGAGTAAACTGTACATTTTCGAGCGGAGGCCACAAAACTCCAAAACGGCTTCGCCGTTACACTCATCTTTAAACTTGCCTATGACTTTGGCATTGCTGCGGCTGTGCAAAAAGTGCCCACAGGGGTAATCGGACGTATCATATTCATCAATGTTAAGCTGCATGTCAGTATATACATCAGGTGTGAAAATATGGTAACAAAGGCTGTCTGTGTCGGTGAAAAGGAGTTTGCAAGCGTTTCCGTAAAGTGGTATTATATGCTGGTAGTGGAACTCGTACATTTTCAGTTTAGATATGTCCAAAATACACATTCCAGCATAGAGGGGCTTGTTCAGATAGACGTTGGACGTTGTCAATTTCACAACTGTTAAATCTTCGTTTATTATGGTATACGACTCGAAAGTTGGACGAGCCACGAATCGCTTGGCTCGTTTCGCAGTCATGACCAACTTCACATCAATATGTTTCCTGTTGTTCTGCATGGTCTTACCATAGATTGAGTTGTTCATCAACTTATAAAGATCCTTTTCAAACGAAGATTTAGCAACTTGTCGTTTGGATGTGTTGAAGTCGATATATTTCTTCAACCACCGACTTTGTCGAAACTCGAGAATTTTGTGAATGTTAACCAATTTCAGCCCCATTTTGATGTAGAACTGGAGATTGCGGTAGTGAACGACGTATCGAGTCTTTGTCATGAGATTGGGAACCAACTTTTCGACGCCGGGACCAATTTTAGCCGAAATTTTCTGAGAAACGGACTTTGCGTAAGGGGATATCATGTCCGGTCGTATGTGCAGTCTTTCAGGCGCAAGGGGATAGTCGTTGTGGTCGTCGTGGAGATGGGGCGGATACTCCAAGTCCACCTCCAACAAATACCCCAAGTCGTCGTCAGTCGATTTAGAGTCCAAGTCGAAATTGTCAATTTTCTTGTCGCTTAAGAATCTGAATTTGCCGGTCGGGAGAGGCTCGGACATTGCATACCCGTACAAGTTATTGCAATCCAAGTACATAATGTAGCTGTTTGGAGCGGTAGGGTCGTATCCTTGGGCGAGATACGGATTGTTGGCCTTTGCGTATCGATTGGAAATCATCGACACGCCTCCTCTCATGTCTCGCTCTACAAAAAGATAAATGTCTGGGTCGGTGATGAGCTCCAGATTCACCTTTGTCATACGCAAACAAGCGTCAAAGCTCAGTCCGGGGCTGCTGTAGTAGTGGAGTGCGTCGAGTCCATAAAATTCCAACGACATGCTTCGAAACGATTCGAATACGTCGGCAAGTAAAATAACGTCAGTCTGCAAATACAGGTCGTGATAGTCTCTGATGCAAGTCATATTAAAAGTCTGCCAAATTTTCTGTGCGTAGTCGTAGTCGTCTTGGGAAATGTCCTCTTCGGTCAGTTTACTGTAAAAGCAGCCTTTGGGTGGCAGAGTCCTTTCGGTCATTCTGCAGGCCGATGTCATGTATTCGTAAGGAAATACCCCCTTACGCAAGAGCAATTTGAACTCGTTCAGAAAAAGCCGACGCAAATGCAAGAATTTGGAATCGTCTTCTTTAGACAGATTCTTCACCAACACATCCAAACTGCAGTTTAGAAATTGTAACGAGTCCAAAAATCTGATGTTGTTCACTTCGAAAGAAAGATATTTTTCCATATTTGTGGCTATTACGTTAATTTCTTGCGTTGCAAATTCCTTTGTCATGTGCTTGAGTATGAGGTGGGAGTCATAGCCTTTGAGGTTGTGGAAGACGACGGGAAGAAAATAGTTGGGTGTCTTCTGTTTCTTGGATTTTGTGGGCTTACGAAATTTCATTTTTAGGTTACAAGGTGAGCAAAGAGCAGAAATAAAGTTGCCAGTCATGTGACAGTGGTGTCGAACTTTATTGTTTGGCGTGAAAGCTGCAGTGCAAGAGGGACAGGCAGTGCAAGAATCAAAGTCTAGCCACTGCTGCTGTGTCAACGGTTTCATCGGCGTGTTCGTAGCAAGTATTTTATTAATTCGGGCCTGCTCCGATTTTACATGAGCAAAGAAGTTGCTCATAACGTCAGGACCCGAGTAGACGCACGGTTTGTTATCATTCAAGTGAGGAAAAGATGACACAGTCAGGCAGCAGAAGCCACTGGGAGTATGCGTATCGAGAAGTTTAGTTGAGTTGTTGCTTGCAGCATTTTCATTTGGAGTCAGATAACTTTCAAAGTCCGCGTACAGAACGTACGGAACTGGCATCTCGTGCTGTGTGTTTGAGAATTTTAGATTGCAATTTTCACGGGTTGGATAACGCACAGACTGAAGACCGTGCTTGCCACATTCGTCCATGTGCGCATGTTTGCCTGCGGCGGTGGTGAAGCAATAGAGGCAATATGGACAAGGAAAGGTTCTTCCACCAGTATGTGAATTTCTTCTCTTTAGAAGGGCAGAAAGGTTACGTACAACAATATAATGTCGCTTCTCACCATCATCAAGCAAAAGAAGGTTGGCAATATGTTTCCTTCCCCTGTGAGCACTTGCGTATAGAGGGGTAAAGGTTTTGTCATCTGGATTAAAGTACATGACATTGATGGCATAATCTGCATTCAGCGACTCAAAGAGCGAGATCTGGTCAATCGTCATTGGAAACTTTATACCAACGGTATAGAGCTCGTCCACGTAAGGTTTGTAGTGGTTGACACGCTCGCCATGAACGGCTTGGAAATGCGAAATTGAAAGCACTGAGTACAGAAAACACTGATCATCATCGTTTTGAATATTCAGAGTTGCACGTTTCCTAGCCAGATATTGTGGAGTGGGTATGTAAGTGGAGCCGCCTACAGGGTCGTATACGGCATTGCACAATTTAAAATCAGTCACACCGTTCACTACCCACCCGGAGCTTTGTGTTGTAAAAGTGTCTACCAGTTGGTTGATTCGTTCAACGGCCTCTTGTAGTTGGTCAGATATTTGCGATGGATGAATCAGAGTACATGGACCGGACTTGAAGTAGCCGACCGTCTGAACTTCTCCATCTGGTGTTGATCGTTTGAAATCGACATCAACAGCCACGTACCATTTCACCGGCCTAAACAAATATTGATCAAGTTCGATATTTTTCTGAATATAAAACATCCTTCGTATATCACGAAACTTGTGTTGCACTAATCGACCAAGTCCGAATATAGCAGATAGAATTTGGTTAAGTTTGCGAAAATTTTCTAAGTTTGCAAATCTTGTGCCAAATGCAATTGAATATTCTAACAGAAATTTTCTAAGTACAAGCAAAAATTTATACGGCCAGCATTTAGAGCGAAAATATTCTAAGTACAAGAAATACGACCGCAAAATTTTCCAAGTGCATGCGGCAATTTAGAGTGCAAGATTTTTCTAAGTGCCACAATTTGCCTGTAGTACAAACTCACCCTTCGTCTCTGAATGTGTCCTCCAGAGTGCTGACCAGTCGCGGCGCTTCTTCCTGCAGCAAGGCATGAACGTCGGCTGTTTGAGCAGTTGGAAAGGATATGTCGACGAACGTATTCTGAGTAGAAGTGCGGATGGAGGGATTGATCTGCTTCTTGAAGCATGTGACACAGAGGTCCTGTCCAGCTCTGAAGAATCGTGAAGGTCGGCGCGTCTTACATTGAATGCACTCTTTCCGCAGAATACAGGTTTGACAGAGGCCGTTCGTCAGATTGAACGCCTTGTAATTTCGACACGATTCACATCGACCTAAATGTTAACAAACATTAAAGTTCCTCAAGTTTCATTTACAAAATAGATAAGCTTAAAGATTGTAAAAGCAGCATAGAGTACAGTGTGTATGAATGTGCGTGTGTAAGATACATAGGAAGATTGTAAAAACCTACAAACATAGAGTATGATGTGTGTGTGTGTGTGTGTGCGATTGTAAAAAAAATATACATACTTGAAGCTGCCGAAGACGATCCTGCCTGTGGTTCTGACGCCGCGTGCGAAACCGGAGCTGCGCGGGTATCTGGCGCCGCGGGCGAAGAAGGTCCTGCACGAGGTTCTGCCGCTGAAGCTGCGTCTGCACGTCGCCCTGTCGCCGCCGAAGTCGGTCCTGTCTGTGGTTCTGCCGCCGAAGCCGGTCCTGCGCGAGATTCTGCCGCTGCCGAGGCCGGCCCTGTGCGATGTTCACCATCGTCAAGATCTGCAAAAGAGAAAATCGCTAAGTACATAAAAGTTTGCATTGGAAGACTACACAAGAATTGGTGCTGCTAAAGGGTTATGATACTACTTTGTAAATGCCGCAACGTAAAAGAGATATGAAAGTCCTGTATGCTAAAGGATTATAGCAATTCGATTCGTGCTCAGTAAATGAGCAATACGTATTAGAGTGAGAAACTTGGCTTCGATAAAATTGACAAGATGAGCAGCTTAGGAGGTTGTAAAGCAAAGGCAAAGTCTTCAAAGTTATAATATTTTAGAGAATGTTTGTTGAGTTCCAATGTAAAATGGCGCGTGACGCTAAAAATGTCTGTTGAAACAAAATTATACAGAATCACTAACTTGAACGCTTGGCATATCGAATGATATTCGAATCGACCTCTCTGCGTTTCCGCTCTGCAATAGAATTTTAGAATGCTGTAAAATATTTGGAGAGATTTCTTTTACAGTATAAATTATGGCAGAATATATTTCGGAAGAAGCATAATGTAAAAATATGTAGCATAAAGATATGCCATTTTGGTGAAATGTTATTTGACTAGATGGCGAAAATTCATAAACATTCGTCGTTTATTGAAGAGGTAAATAAAATTAATATAATAATGCGTACTCAGCTCTTGCAGTCTTGCCATAATTCTCGCCTCCTCCTTTTTGAGATCCTCGCTTTCTGCACGAAGTTTAGATTCTAAGAGAAAGAAATAACAGCGGGGCATAAGTTTAAAGTGTCAAATGCAATAATCTGTGCGCAAAGAAATTTAAGTTGTATAGCTTGTACAAGACAGGAAATCTAAGTCAAATACAGAAATTCCTTGGATTCGGCAAAATAATTTTTAGTATTATACTCACGAGAACTCATGCTGTAGTTGTAGTAAGCGTCTGATTCTGCGTAAATCTGTAGAACGAACTGCTGAATTCGGGTGTAGAAGATGAAGAAGTCGTCTGTTGAGCTCGGAAAATCGTCTGTGTTTAGCCGTTGCCGGTGGTCGGATTTTATAGGGCGCTGGAGGAGGGGGAGCTATTATACATCAAAGGTCTTCGTTGGTGACGACGACAGGTCATTAAAAAGTCATTAGTAAGATCATTAAAGACATCCGTTGAACATCAAAGGCCTTCGTTGGTGACGACGGCAGGTCATTAAAAAGTCATTAGTAAGATCATTAAAGGCATCCGTTGAACATCAAAGGTCTTCGTTGGTGACGACGACAGGTCATTAAAAAGTCATTAGTGAGATCATTAAAGGCGTCCGTTGGACATCAAAGGTCTTCGTTGGTGACGACAGGTCATTAAAAAGTCATTAGTAAGATCATTAAAGGCATTCGTTGGACATCAAAGGTCTTCGTTGGTGACGACGTCAGGTCATTAAAAAGTCATTAGTAAGATCATTAAAGGCATCCGTTGAACATCAAAGGTCTTCGTTGGTGACGACGACAGGTCATTAAAAAGTCATTAGTAAGATCATTAAAGACATCCGTTGAACATCAAAGAAGGTCGTTGGTCATAAAAGAAGTCATTAAAGATTTAGATCAAAGGAAGCCGTTGGACTTTATAGATCAAAGGAGATATTTATGACTTGAGGCAATAAACGGCTGTGATGGGTCACTGCTTAGCGCTGATTGGCCACAGCTTTCCGAGGTTTCTCGTTTGATTGACAGCAGCTTTCCGAGGTTTTTCGTTTGATTGACAGGTCTCTGGGACACTGCTTAGCGCTGATTGGTCGGCGGATTATAGCGGCTGGCAGATTAGCACAATAGCCCGGCTGTAGCGCGGCGGGCGGATTAGCGTGGCGGGCTGGCGGGCGGGCGGGTGGCTTAGCCTACTAGCCCATAGCCCATAGCCCAGCGGATTAGCATAATAGCCCATAGCCCAGCGGATTAGCGCATAGCCCATAGCCCATAGCCCAGCGGATTAGCATAATAGCCCATAGCCCAGCGGATTAGCGCATAGCCCATAGCCCATAGCCCAGCGGATTAGCATAATAGCCCATAGCCCAGCGGATTAGCGCATAGCCCATAGTCCATAGCCCATAGCCCAGCGGCTTAGCCTACTAGCCCATAGCCCGGCAGGTTACGTAATAGCCTGGCAGCCAGGGGGCGTGGCCTAATAGCCCGGCAGCCAAGGGGGCGGGGCCTGGGATTAACGATAATCCCTCCATTGTCCTGTCAGATCCCCCCTTTCACTACTCATAGGCAATATAAATGGATTGGCTTTACTGACTCACCACCTGGTGAATCAATTGAACACTGGTGTGAAACTTGATAACGCTTAAATTAGGCCCCCCAGAAATTCGCGATCTTGCGCAGCGCAATTTTTGCGCAAATTTCCAGGTTTAGCGCAACAGCGCAAAAATTGGCAATCCGCGCGATTTTAGCGCAAATTTTGACAAAATCTTGCTAATTTATTTAAATTGGGCTTTGATTGACTTAAAATCACCGCGACCCATGACAGTTCAACATAACAACGACGGCCAATGTGCGATAATAAAAATGGCGACCGCCAAATGGGTTGAAATCATAGATGAATTTTTAGTTAAAGATCGATATTTTTGGTAGTAATGCACAAACTTATAGTATAAAAAATTCCAGAACTTCACGGCCACACAAAAAAATGTGTTAGACGAAGTTTCTCAAAGCGGTCACACAGCAGCGTCGCTTGCTGTCTCGGCTTATGACAGAACGAACGCATTTAATCTACAGGCGTCAGGCGTGCACACAAAGACGGAAAGCTAGTACTCAGCACGTTGTGTAACTTGGTGATTCATTAAAATATAGGCTATATAATACTATTTTGAAGTTGTATTTGTAATGAGCGTAGATTTCGGTGGGCGTAAATTTTGCAAAATTCAAATTATTTGCGATCGTCTGAATACATTAATCTTATGGTTATAGGAACTTTATACAATTGGTTAATAGTGAACTTATGTCTGCAAGCGAATGGTTTATAAGCAATAAATTAACACTTAACGCAAAAAAATCAAATTGCATCGTCTTTCGTTCCATAGGAAAATCCATCCCCTATGACAATAGTCAAATTGTATTAAACAATATTGTTATTCCTCAAGCATCCTCAACAAAAATTTTAGGTGTCTACATTGACCAACACCTGAAGTGGAAAACTCACATTTTTGAAATTAGCAATAAAATTAAGAAGAACCTAGGCATTATAAAACGAGTGTCTTATCTTCTTCCACTTCATATCTTACGGGATCTCTATTATACCCTCATATACCCATATCTTACTTACTGCAATATGATCTGGACTTCCACATACGACTCTCATCTTAACGATATAAGGATCCTTCAAAAAAAGGCCATAAGAGTGATAACTAAATCTCCACCAAATTCACACACCAGTCCGTTATTCTTCGAACACAAACTCCTAAACATAACCCAAATTAAATTTCTACAAACTTGCATTTTCATGTACAAATATATTAATAACCTCCTTCCACCATCATTCTTTTCCTATTTTGATCCTGCACCGCACCTGATATGCACTAGAAGCAGTAATGATTTTAGACCTGTGTTTGCTAGGACTAATGTCCGTAAGTTTTCGCTTGGAGTCCAGGGCCCTATTAATTGGAACAGTTTACCCAAAGAAATCCGCTTGGTTACATCCCTCAGCCACTTTAAAACCCTTGCACGTGCACACACATTAATTTACATCTCCTAATCTCAGTTTTGTTGTTTATTAGTTAAGCTTTAGTTAAGCTTTAGTTAGGACATGCTTTCATATATTATTCATACTGTATAATAATTATTATGTACTATACTATAGCGCCTGTTCTTTCCCCATTTAATCATACTCCACCATCTTGCTTAAATTAATCATGGTATATAGGCTCCCTACTAAGCGGGACTTGTCCCTTCTGGAGGGCCTATTGCTCCCTTCTCTATCTAATAAAGTTCTGTATTGAATACATTACAATGTTAAATATAAATTATCTTGCATTATTTTCTGTTTGTTATGTTTTTATTGTGGGATCAATAAATGATTTTGATTGATTTGATTGATTGATTGATTTATAACTGCATTTTTGGCTTGATTGTCTAATTTCTAGAACGCTAAAGCTTTACATTAAATGACAACAACACTGTTAGATACTTTGGTACACTGATTCAATGAAAAAAATAACGAACATTTTGATTTTTTAACTTGCGCAAAATTCGCGCAAATTTATCGTTTTTGGTGCGCAATTTTTTCAAATTTTTGGCGCAAATTTCTGGGGGCCCTATTAAATGTTCTGATCTATTACTTCTAACATCACACTTATTTACTTGATACATTGCTGTGTCTTATGGTTACAATATTATACGCACTAAACCAGTACCCATTTTTGTAGCCTTTTTTCTTTTGTTCTTTTGTATACTTATTCTGATTTGAATATATTAAAGGGTTATGCTACTAGAATAGTTGCTTCAACTATTAGAACCAAGGACGAGTTAAAACGTCCTTCAGCCAGTCATTTAACATGGCGTGTAGGCGAGTGTAGGACATTTCCCCTTGGACAAAACCCCCGGTCAAAACCCCCGGACAAAAACCCCCGGACAATTCCCCCAGGGTTGGACAATTCCCCCTTGTCGAACATATTGCGTGTAAGTGGTATTACTATAAAACGGCGGTCCTAAGTACACAAGTTGGATTGATGAAAAGATTTCTTGCTATATAGAAGCCGGATTGATGCCAAATAATTTTTACTTAAATGGAAGCTGGATTGATGAAAATATTCTTGCTTAAATGGAAGCTGGATTGATGAAAATATTCTTGCTAAATGGAAGCTGGATTGATGAAAATATTCTTGCTTAAATGGTAGCTGGATTGATTAAAGTATTCTTGCTAAATGGAAGCTGGATTGATGAAAATATTCTTGCTTAAATGGAAGCTGGATTGATGAAAATATTCTTGCTAATTGGAAGCTGGATTGATGAAAATATTCTTGATTAAATTGGAGCGGGATGGATAAAAATAATTGTTATTTAAATAGAAGTTGGATGAAACGCATTTTTACCTAAATGGAAGCAAAGGGGGAATTGTCTGGGGGGTTAATGTCCTAGGCTAAATCAGGGGGAAATGTCCGGGGGGTTATTGTCCGGGGTTTTGTCCGGGGGTTTTGTCCAGGGGGAAATGTCCGCGCTCCGCGTGTAGGCGGTCAATGTGTTAAGGGGCCAAAAGGCTAAAATTTAATTAACTAAAAGCATATAAAATTGTTATAATTGAATCAGAATAGAATGTTTGATGTTGTTTAAGAGGTCAAAATAAAGCAATTAGTAATAGAAAATAATTATGTGATCTATTCTGTCCAAAGTGTCAATTTTATATATATATATATATATATTTTATATATATATATATATATTTTAATTCTTTGAGAGATGAGGGCCATATTTTAGGCCTGGCGGACCACTTTTGGCCCGCGGGCCACGGGTTGGGAACCACTTCCATAGAATGTTTATGTGATCATGGCCATACAAGACAGTGGTTACTTATGTTTGATTTGTTTACATTTTTCTTGTAGATATTAATGAATGTGATAAGAACACATCAGGTTGTGCGCAGCAATGTCACAATACCAATGGCAGTTTTACTTGTGGATGCAGTGATGGCTTCAAGCAAAATGCCATCAGCAGGTTGAAGTGTGATGGTAAGAATTGCTTGACGTGTAGGCCTATGTTGGAAATAGTCAGCCTTTTATAAGAAGTTTCTGTAGCTAAAGATGTTGACAATTTGATACCCATGTTTTTGTGGAATGAGCAAGGCATTTGTTCGCAAAAATATACATTTTTAGTTGTGTGTTATATACAGAGTTTTTAGACACCAACAGCAGGAGATTATGTGAACAGAATTTTAGTGCTTTTGAGAGTTCATTACACTGAGCGGGTGCTGCTGCAGTGTAGACTGAACTACAGATGAATATTTAAGATGGGAAGTGATTATTATTGTAAATCTCATTAGATTCATTCATTAGATGCATTTTATATAGTGCCTCTTCAAGGAGGCTACTCATAGGCGCTCCCAACCTCAGCGCAGAGAATTAAAACTGTCTTAAGATGAGATAGGAAAGCCTGAGAAGGATTTTTAGAAAGAGAGCAGAGGGTCAGAGGAAGACCATTCCAGGTTGAGGGTCCTACCACCAAGAAAGCACGGTTCTGCATAGTGGAAGTTCAAGCAAAAGGGACTGAGAGCAGACTTTGTTCAGCCAAACGAAGGGAGCGGAAATGGCGAGACCTAAGAGTAGGGCTACAGAGCTCACAAAGGTAGGCAGGAGCAAGATCTAGCATACAGCGCCAGACTAGAGTAGAAATCCTATACTCAATTCGCTGCTTGAGCGGGAGCCGGTGGAGAACGTCACGCATATAGCTGGAGATGTGGCTGAATTTTGGTACATGGCCAATAAAGTGGGCTGCAGAGCGCAGGACGCGATCAAGACAACTCAGATGGGCAATTGGTAGGCCAGCATAGAGAGAGCAGCAGTAGTCAAGTCTGGTGGTAATAAATGAATGGACAAAGGTTGCAGCAGCAGTAGGAGTAAGCGAGCGAGCAACAGTGTGTAGTTGACGCAGTTGATAATAACAAACCATGTGAGCATTTGACTTCATTATTAAAACTTAAAAGGCTACTTACTTACTTTACTAATGGAGAGTTTGTAGACACTAGCAGCAGGAGAATGCATAAACTGAGAATTTGAGTGGTTTTGGGAGTTCATTACACTGAGCTGGTGCTATGTAGACTGAACCACAGCTGAATGTTTAAGATAGGAAGCGATTATCGAACAGGAAAGAAATTTTTGACGATGAACACTTACAGTAGATCTGAGTAGTTGTTAGTGAGAAGCTGGTGCGTTTAATACCAAAGGCCATAAGCTAGATAAATGAGCTGTGCGACCTAACATCATTGCCATGGTACCTACATGAATTCATTCTGAAGATTGGTCTTTGCAACTGATCTGCCAATAGTTTAAAGCATAGTAGTTATCTTGTTGTAGTAATTCTGCAAGTAGTCTTCTTGTTTGTTTTTTCCTAGTATTTTGCATTTGTTTGTATATATTATTGTGCATTATTCTGCTAACTGTTGTATTTATTCTTTACAATGATATTTTGCATTGTATTACATTGTACGTATTGTATGTATAGGCAGTTGTTATAGGGCCCTTTAAGATTTCTACTCAGAGGCGCTACGAGCTACTTCACGGACACTGAATCGGAGTTTCATGCCTAAGCACATGAGCAGTTGTGAATGAAGGACTTGCTCAGAGTCCCTTCATGGTGGCTTGAGTGGATTCGAACATGCAACCTTCCGGCTCCAAGGCACCGAACATACCTTTACACCACTGTGCCCTCAGCGCTAGAGTGTATCTGAGTAGATATCTTGAATAGGCACTATATAACTTCTCAGAATGATGAAAGATGATATATGTGTGATGTGTATGTTGTATAATATATATATATATATATATATACACATATATATATTCATTCAGTCATTCATTCACTCAAGAATTTATATAGCACTTCTTCGAGGGGATTACTCAGAACATATATATATATATATATATATATATAATTTATATGTATATTATATGTAGACATCGATGAATGTACTGAAAGCAGTTCCAACTGTACACAGAACTGCACAAACACAATTGGAAGTTTCATCTGTAGCTGCAGTGGAGGTTATGAGCTCACCAACAATAGTTTCTCATGCATAGGTATGAGTAAACTTTGGTTTCTTAGGTCTTCAGCAACCATTTCTGATATTTTTTGGACTGCGTTTCGATTGTGGCTATTGAAATAGACTGATGTTAGCATTCAAGCATGTGTCACATCAAGAGCTGGGAAATTTGATGGAGAACTTGATTATTTGGAATTTAGGACAAGGTACGCAGTGGGATTGTGTAATGGATATAATGGATGTGGAATGAGAGGCTTGAGCATTTTAAAGCTCTTATTCAACCATTTAAATTTATTTCTTCCCTGATACTTTAAGTTTCTTAGCAATAAGGCATGTCAGTTTTTCAGTTGCTCAAGTGTGAATTAAGTTAAATATTTAAGTTTTAATAAATAAAGTTTCATAAACAAAATTCTGTGTAGGAAATGAAATATTTTGTGTGACTAGATAATGATTAATAATTATTAATCACCTGCATTGATTGTGTGCACCATATACAGAGGAACTTACATTAAGTAACCTTTTGGTGCTCTTCTAGTTGATTTGTATTAAGTTAAGAGTGACACTGACTAGATTAACAGCATCAAAATTCCAATGTTTTAAGGGTAAAGAAGCAAGTTGAGTAGAAATCATGAGCCGATTTTCTTAAAACCTTTAGCGTTATGCATATGCATATGATTATACAGAAAATCAATCATCAAATTATCCTTTCATCAAACGGTAAAATCTTTGAATTTGTATTTCTGCTAGACATTGATGAATGCGAGAGGAATACTTCTAATTGTGATCAGAAATGTGTGAACAGTGCTGGCAATTACAGCTGTGAATGCAATGGTGGTTTCAAGATTAATTCCACCGACAGATTCATATGTGATGGTGAGAAGCGCTTATCATAATATCTTAGATGTACTATATGTTAAAACTGATGCTTGATTGAATATATTCAGGAATAAATTGCATTTCTTTATGCTTATTATATGTATGTATGTGCACTTGTTATAATTCCTCTTCAAGATTACTACTTAGAAGCACTCCAAATTACAGCACGGACACTGAATCGGAGTTTTATGCCTAAGCGCATGAGCAGTTGTGAGGGAAGGACTTGCTCAGAGTCCCTTCATGGTGGCTTGAGTGGATTCGAACATGCAACCTTCCGTCTCCAAGGCACCGAACATACCTCTACACCACTGTGCCCTCATTGTTAGAGTGCATCTGAGTAAATATCTTGAATAAGCACTATATAACTTCTCAGAATGATGAAAGATGATATATGTGTAATGTGTATGTTGTATAATCTATATAAATAAAAATGTAAAAACGTTACCGTGCGTAATCAAGTATTTCGGAAAGTTATCGACCGATTGTTTTGAAAATTTTCGCAAAACGTTCCATTTGAACATGAGCGGGTTACTATAATGATTTTGGGGAAAAGCGCAATCTTTTCGACCAAAAAACACAACTTTGATTTCCATTCGATATATGTCGATGGAGTCCGCCCATTTCCATTTGAACTTTCACCGTCCTTTCGGGCGCTTTTCAAAACGCATATCCGGCCTCTCTCTATAGCGCATATTTATATGTAACTGTCGGTTTTTTACAAAATCGTCCATTTGCGGCCGTTTTCCGCGCGTCTTTCTATAGTTTTCACGCATCCGTCCGTCCTTTCGGGCGCGTTTCAAAACGCATATCCGGCCGACTTTTTATAGCGCATATTTATATGTGACTGTCGGTTTTTACAAAATCGTCCATTTGCGGCCGTTTTCCGCGAGTCATTCTATAACGCATATTTCTAGGGATGGAGGAAGGAGAGGGACGGCGGGGAGGGACAGAGCGGAGGGAGGGGAGGAAATGGGAGAGGGATGCACGGGAGGGAGGGACGGAGGGAGGGGAGGGAACGGGAGGGCAGGGGAGGGGAAGGGAGGGAGGAAGGGCAGAGGAGGAAGGGGAGGGGAACGGGAGGGGTGGGGCAACGGGAGGGGAGGGGAAGGGGGAATGCGAGAGAGGGGAAGGGGAGGGGAAAGTGGAGGGGACGTAGGGAGAGAGGGTTGGACAGTCTTTTCAGCCACGGCAATGCGTGGCCGGGTACAGCTAGTAAGAACAGCTTAAGAACAACATTAACTTTATTTTCAGAGTCCTCTACAAGAGTGCTAACAATAATTAAATCGTTAAATCTCATTAACAATGATCTATTTAGAAAGACGTTTTAATTTCATGGTTTTTTATCTCTTAACTTCAAATGTACCAGGCTGGCAGGCTGCGTGTGTCAACCTGCTCTTTTTCATGAATCAAACGAATATATATAGTATATATATATTCATTCAGTCATTCATTCACTCAAGAATTTATATAGCACTTCTTCGAGGGGATTACTCAGAACATATATATATATAATTTATATGTATATTATATGTAGACATCGATGAATGTACTGAAAGCAGTTTCAACTGTACACAGAACTGCACAAACACAATTGGAAGTTTCATCTGTAGCTGCAGTGGAGGTTATGAGCTTGCCAGCGATAGTTTCTCATGCATAGGTATGAGTAAACTTTGGTTTCTTAGGTCTTCACGTACCATTTCTGATATTTTTTGGACTGCGTTTCGATTGTGGCTATTGAAATAGACTGATGTTAGCATTCAGGCATGTGTCACATCAAGAGCTGGGAAATTTTATGGAGAACTTGATGATTTGGAATTTAGGAAATGGTACGCAGTGGGATTGTGTAATGGATATAATGGATGTGGAATGAGAGGATCGAGCATTTTAAAGCTCTTATTCAACCATTTAAATTTATGTCTGCCCTGATACTTTAAGTTTCTTAGCATTAAGGCATGTCAGTTTTCAGCTGCTCAAGTGTGAATTAAGTTAAATATTTAAGTTTTAATAAATAAAGTTTCATAGAACAAAATTCTGTGTAGGAAATGAAATATTTTGTGTGACTCGATAATGATTAATAATTATTAATCACCTGCATTGATTGTGTGCACCATATACAGAGGAATTACATTAAGTAACCTTTTGGTGCTCTTCTAGTTGACTTGTATTAAGTTAAGAGTGACACTGACTAGATTAACAGCATCAAAATTCCATTGTTTTAAGGGTAAAGAAGCAAGTTGTGTAGAAATCATGAGCCGATTTTCTTAAAACCTTTAGCGTTATGCATATGCATATGATTATACAGAAAATCAATCATCAAATAAAGTACATTATTCCTTCATCAAAC
Source organism: Lumbricus terrestris (assembly GCA_949752735.1). Classification (NCBI taxonomy): domain Eukaryota; kingdom Metazoa; phylum Annelida; class Clitellata; order Crassiclitellata; family Lumbricidae; genus Lumbricus; species Lumbricus terrestris. The sequence goes on along the minus strand of OX457051.1, from coordinate 17,926,755 downwards.
GGAAAAATCTTTGAATTTGTATTTCTGCTAGACATTGATGAATGCGAGAGGAATACTTCTAATTGTGATCAGAAATGTGTGAACAGTGCTGGCAATTACAGCTGTGAATGCAATGGTGGTTTCAAGATTAATTCCACCGACAGATTCATATGTGATGGTAAGAAGCGCTTATCATAATATCTTAGATGTACTACAGGGTGGCCCAGCATAAATCTCCCGATTTTGCACGCGTATAACTTCGCCATTTTTTAACATTTATTTATGCTTAATGTGTCAAATTAAAAGTATTTCACTCTAGTATTAGCTCTAAAAAAGTCGAACTGATACTAGTTTAGGTTTTAATTATGTACTTGGAACAGCGCTAGCTACCAATTTTTGTCATTACTGACGCAATATGACGCCGTTTCCCCGGGAATTTCTATCTTTTTTTGCTAAAACGCGCGTAGGCACGATCATTTTGGGAGTTTGTAGGGTCCCTACCATAAATATCTTCTCATCGCAAAACCACGTCCTTTCAATTTTGACAACAGCCGTGCTCTGCCATGCGCTGCTTCAGACGCTTGACACTGCCAGCCGTTTCTTTGCGTAAGAGTTGGCGAGCTCGTTGGACTTCTCGTCGACGAATTACTTTAACTTTGGGCATATATAATCTTTTCCAATACGTTATGCAGTGCTTATAAGACTGCCTGTTTTGCGCTAAATTTCCTTTGGAGATTTGCATGAAGGCCCTGTCATTGTCTTGACTGCGAATTTACTCAGACACACGAGCAATGTTAGCGGATGTGAGCGCCGTGCGCACCAATTCCCATTGTTTGCGAGTAAAAAGTCCTATTTTATCAAGTTTCCGTAGCAGATAATTCAAGGTATTGTTTATTCCATCCTCTGCTAGAAAATTCGTTAATCATTTCAAACGAATTAAATCTCTTAACAGTTCGTAAAATTAAGAACGAAACGCGATCATCGTCTGTCAACAGCGCCAGATTGCGTCACAAATGACAGCAAAATATGGTAGCTAGCGCTGTTCCGGGTATTAATTACAACCTAAACTAGTATCAGTTCGCTTTTTTATAGCTAATACTAGAGTGAAATGCCATTAATTTGATGCATTTAGTATAAATAAATGTTAAAAATTGGCGAAGTTATACGCGTGCAAAGTCGGGACATTTATGCTGGACCACCCTGTATATGTTAAAACTGATGCTTGTTTGAATATATTCAGGAATAAATTGCATTTCTTTATGCTTATTATATGTATGTATGTGCAATTGTGCACTTGTTATAATTCCCCTTCAAGATTACTACTTAGAAGCACTCCAAATTACAGCACGGACACTGAATCGGAGTTTTATGCCTAAGCGCATGAGCAGTTGTGAGTGAAGGACTTGCTCAGAGTCCCTTCATGGTGGCTTGAGTGGATTCGAACATGCAACCTTCCGGCTCCAAGGCACCGAACATACCTCTACACCACTGTGCCCTCAGTGCTAGAGTGCATCTGAGTAAATATCTTGAATAAGCACTATATAACTTCTCAGAATGATGAAAGATGATATATGTGTGATGTGTATGTTGTATAATCTATATAAATAAAAATGTAAAAACGTTACCGTGCGTAATCAAGTATCTCGGAAAGTTATCGACCGATTGTTTTGAAAATTTTCGCAAAACGTTCCATTTGAACATGAGCGGGTTACTATAATGATTTTGGGGAAAAGCGCAATCTTTTCGACCAAAAAACACAACTTTGATTTCCATTCGATATATGTCGATGGAGTCCGCCCATTTCCATTTGAACTTTCACCGTCCTTTCGGGCGCTTTTCAAAACGCATATCCGGCCTCTCTCTCTATAGCGCATATTTATATGTAACTGTCGGTTTTTACAAAATCGTCCATTTGCGGCCGTTTTCCGCGCGTCTTTCTATAGTTTTCACGCATCCGTCCGTCCTTTCGGGCGCGTTTCAAAACGCATATCCGGCCGACTTTTTATAGCGCATATTTATATGTGACTGTCGGTTTTTACAAAATCGTCCATTTGCGGCCGTTTTCCGCGAGTCTTTCTATAGCGCATATTTCTAGGGATGGAGGAAGGAGAGGGACGGCGGGAGGGACAGAGGGGAGGGAGGGGAGGAAACGGGAGAGAGATGCATGAAGCGAGGGAGGGAGGGAGGGCAGGGAAGGAAGGGGAGGGAAACGGGAGGGGAGGGGCAAAGGAAGGGGAGGGGAAGGAAAATGGGAGGGAGGGGAAAGGGAGGGGAAGGTGGAGGGGATGTATGGAGTGAGGGTTGGATAGTCTTTTCATCTACAGCAATGCGTGGCCGGGTACAGCTAGTATATATATATATAAATATATATATTCAGTCATTCATGCACTCGAGAATTTATATAGCACTTCTTCGAGGGGATTACTCAGAACATATATATATATAATTTATATGTATATTATATGTAGACATCGATGAATGTACTGAAAGCAGTTTCAACTGTACACAGAACTGCACAAACACAATTGGAAGTTTCATCTGTAGCTGCAGTGGAGGTTATGAGCTTGCCAGCGATAGTTTCTCATGCATAGGTATGAGTAAACTTTGGTTTCTTAGGTCTTCACGTACCATTTCTGATATTTTTTGGACTGCGTTTCGATTGTGGCTATTGAAATAGACTGATGTTAGCATTCAGGCATGTGTCACATCAAGAGCTGGGAAATTTTATGGAGAACTTGATGATTTGGAATTTAGGAAATGGTACGCAGTGGGATTGTGTAATGGATATAATGGATGTGGAATGAGAGGATCGAGCATTTTAAAGCTCTTATTCAACCATTTAAATTTATGTCTGCCCTGATACTTTAAGTTTCTTAGCATTAAGGCATGTCAGTTTTTCAGCTGCTCAAGTGTGAATTAAGTTAAATATTTAAGTTTTAATAAATAAAGTTTCATAGAACAAAATTCTGTGTAGGAAATGAAATATTTTGTGTGACTCGATAATGATTAATAATTATTAATCACCTGCATTGATTGTGTGCACCATATACAGAGGAATTACATTAAGTAACCTTTTGGTGCTCTTCTAGTTGACTTGTATTAAGTTAAGAGTGACACTGACTAGATTAACAGCATCAAAATTCCATTGTTTTAAGGGTAAAGAAGCAAGTTGTGTAGAAATCATGAGCCGATTTTCTTAAAACCTTTAGCGTTATGCATATGCATATGATTATACAGAAAATCAATCATCAAATAAAGTACATTATTCCTTCATCAAACGGAAAAATCTTTGAATTTGTATTTCTGCTAGACATTGATGAATGCGAGAGGAATACTTCTAATTGTGATCAGAAATGTGTGAACAGTGCTGGCAATTACAGCTGTGAATGCAATGGTGGTTTCAAGATTAATTCCACCGACAGATTCATATGTGATGGTAAGAAGCGCTTATCATAATATCTTAGATGTACTACAGGGTGGCCCAGCATAAATCTCCCGATTTTGCACGCGTATAACTTCGCCATTTTTTAACATTTATTTATGCTTAATGTGTCAAATTAAAAGTATTTCACTCTAGTATTAGCTCTAAAAAAGTCGAACTGATACTAGTTTAGGTTTTAATTATGTACTTGGAACAGCGCTAGCTACCAATTTTTGTCATTACTGACGCAATATGACGCCGTTTCCCCGGGAATTTCTATCTTTTTTTGCTAAAACGCGCGTAGGCACGATCATTTTGGGAGTTTGTAGGGTCCCTACCATAAATATCTTCTCATCGCAAAACCACGTCCTTTCAATTTTGACAACAGCCGTGCTCTGCCATGCGCTGCTTCAGACGCTTGACACTGCCAGCCGTTTCTTTGCGTAAGAGTTGGCGAGCTCGTTGGACTTCTCGTCGACGAATTACTTTAACTTTGGGCATATATAATCTTTTCCAATACGTTATGCAGTGCTTATAAGACTGCCTGTTTTGCGCTAAATTTCCTTTGGAGATTTGCATGAAGGCCCTGTCATTGTCTTGACTGCGAATTTACTCAGACACACGAGCAATGTTAGCGGATGTGAGCGCCGTGCGCACCAATTCCCATTGTTTGCGAGTAAAAAGTCCTATTTTATCAAGTTTCCGTAGCAGATAATTCAAGGTATTGTTTATTCCATCCTCTGCTAGAAAATTCGTTAATCATTTCAAACGAATTAAATCTCTTAACAGTTCGTAAAATTAAGAACGAAACGCGATCATCGTCTGTCAACAGCGCCAGATTGCGTCACAAATGACAGCAAAATATGGTAGCTAGCGCTGTTCCGGGTATTAATTACAACCTAAACTAGTATCAGTTCGCTTTTTTATAGCTAATACTAGAGTGAAATGCCATTAATTTGATGCATTTAGTATAAATAAATGTTAAAAATTGGCGAAGTTATACGCGTGCAAAGTCGGGACATTTATGCTGGACCACCCTGTATATGTTAAAACTGATGCTTGTTTGAATATATTCAGGAATAAATTGCATTTCTTTATGCTTATTATATGTATGTATGTGCAATTGTGCACTTGTTATAATTCCCCTTCAAGATTACTACTTAGAAGCACTCCAAATTACAGCACGGACACTGAATCGGAGTTTTATGCCTAAGCGCATGAGCAGTTGTGAGTGAAGGACTTGCTCAGAGTCCCTTCATGGTGGCTTGAGTGGATTCGAACATGCAACCTTCCGGCTCCAAGGCACCGAACATACCTCTACACCACTGTGCCCTCAGTGCTAGAGTGCATCTGAGTAAATATCTTGAATAAGCACTATATAACTTCTCAGAATGATGAAAGATGATATATGTGTGATGTGTATGTTGTATAATCTATATAAATAAAAATGTAAAAACGTTACCGTGCGTAATCAAGTATCTCGGAAAGTTATCGACCGATTGTTTTGAAAATTTTCGCAAAACGTTCCATTTGAACATGAGCGGGTTACTATAATGATTTTGGGGAAAAGCGCAATCTTTTCGACCAAAAAACACAACTTTGATTTCCATTCGATATATGTCGATGGAGTCCGCCCATTTCCATTTGAACTTTCACCGTCCTTTCGGGCGCTTTTCAAAACGCATATCCGGCCTCTCTCTCTATAGCGCATATTTATATGTAACTGTCGGTTTTTACAAAATCGTCCATTTGCGGCCGTTTTCCGCGCGTCTTTCTATAGTTTTCACGCATCCGTCCGTCCTTTCGGGCGCGTTTCAAAACGCATATCCGGCCGACTTTTTATAGCGCATATTTATATGTGACTGTCGGTTTTTACAAAATCGTCCATTTGCGGCCGTTTTCCGCGAGTCTTTCTATAGCGCATATTTCTAGGGATGGAGGAAGGAGAGGGACGGCGGGAGGGACAGAGGGGAGGGAGGGGAGGAAACGGGAGAGAGATGCATGAAGCGAGGGAGGGAGGGAGGGCAGGGAAGGAAGGGGAGGGAAACGGGAGGGGAGGGGCAAAGGAAGGGGAGGGGAAGGAAAATGGGAGGGAGGGGAAAGGGAGGGGAAGGTGGAGGGGATGTATGGAGTGAGGGTTGGATAGTCTTTTCATCTACAGCAATGCGTGGCCGGGTACAGCTAGTATATATATATATAAATATATATATTCAGTCATTCATGCACTCGAGAATTTATATAGCACTTCTTCGAGGGGATTACTCAGAACATATATATATATAATTTATATGTATATTATATGTAGACATCGATGAATGTACTGAAAGCAGTTTCAACTGTACACAGAACTGCACAAACACAATTGGAAGTTTCATCTGTAGCTGCAGTGGAGGTTATGAGCTTGCCAGCGATAGTTTCTCATGCATAGGTATGAGTAAACTTTGGTTTCTTAGGTCTTCACGTACCATTTCTGATATTTTTTGGACTGCGTTTCGATTGTGGCTATTGAAATAGACTGATGTTAGCATTCAGGCATGTGTCACATCAAGAGCTGGGAAATTTTATGGAGAACTTGATGATTTGGAATTTAGGAAATGGTACGCAGTGGGATTGTGTAATGGATATAATGGATGTGGAATGAGAGGATCGAGCATTTTAAAGCTCTTATTCAACCATTTAAATTTATGTCTGCCCTGATACTTTAAGTTTCTTAGCATTAAGGCATGTCAGTTTTTCAGCTGCTCAAGTGTGAATTAAGTTAAATATTTAAGTTTTAATAAATAAAGTTTCATAGAACAAAATTCTGTGTAGGAAATGAAATATTTTGTGTGACTCGATAATGATTAATAATTATTAATCACCTGCATTGATTGTGTGCACCATATACAGAGGAATTACATTAAGTAACCTTTTGGTGCTCTTCTAGTTGACTTGTATTAAGTTAAGAGTGACACTGACTAGATTAACAGCATCAAAATTCCATTGTTTTAAGGGTAAAGAAGCAAGTTGTGTAGAAATCATGAGCCGATTTTCTTAAAACCTTTAGCGTTATGCATATGCATATGATTATACAGAAAATCAATCATCAAATAAAGTACATTATTCCTTCATCAAACGGAAAAATCTTTGAATTTGTATTTCTGCTAGACATTGATGAATGCGAGAGGATTACTTCTAATTGTGATCAGAAATGTGTGAACAGTGCTGGCAATTACAGCTGTGAATGCAATGGTGGTTTCAAGATTAATTCCACCGACAGATTCATATGTGATGGTAAGAAGCGCTTATCATAATATCTTAGATGTACTACAGGGTGGCCCAGCATAAATCTCCCGATTTTGCACGCGTATAACTTCGCCATTTTTTAACATTTATTTATGCTTAATGTGTCAAATTAAAAGTATTTCACTCTAGTATTAGCTCTAAAAAAGTCGAACTGATACTAGTTTAGGTTTTAATTATGTACTTGGAACAGCGCTAGCTACCAATTTTTGTCATTACTGACGCAATATGACGCCGTTTCCCCGGGAATTTCTATCTTTTTTTGCTAAAACGCGCGTAGGCACGATCATTTTGGGAGTTTGTAGGGTCCCTACCATAAATATCTTCTCATCGCAAAACCACGTCCTTTCAATTTTGACAACAGCCGTGCTCTGCCATGCGCTGCTTCAGACGCTTGACACTGCCAGCCGTTTCTTTGCGTAAGAGTTGGCGAGCTCGTTGGACTTCTCGTCGACGAATTACTTTAACTTTGGGCATATATAATCTTTTCCAATACGTTATGCAGTGCTTATAAGACTGCCTGTTTTGCGCTAAATTTCCTTTGGAGATTTGCATGAAGGCCCTGTCATTGTCTTGACTGCGAATTTACTCAGACACACGAGCAATGTTAGCGGATGTGAGCGCCGTGCGCACCAATTCCCATTGTTTGCGAGTAAAAAGTCCTATTTTATCAAGTTTCCGTAGCAGATAATTCAAGGTATTGTTTATTCCATCCTCTGCTAGAAAATTCGTTAATCATTTCAAACGAATTAAATCTCTTAACAGTTCGTAAAATTAAGAACGAAACGCGATCATCGTCTGTCAACAGCGCCAGATTGCGTCACAAATGACAGCAAAATATGGTAGCTAGCGCTGTTCCGGGTATTAATTACAACCTAAACTAGTATCAGTTCGCTTTTTTATAGCTAATACTAGAGTGAAATGCCATTAATTTGATGCATTTAGTATAAATAAATGTTAAAAATTGGCGAAGTTATACGCGTGCAAAGTCGGGACATTTATGCTGGACCACCCTGTATATGTTAAAACTGATGCTTGTTTGAATATATTCAGGAATAAATTGCATTTCTTTATGCTTATTATATGTATGTATGTGCAATTGTGCACTTGTTATAATTCCCCTTCAAGATTACTACTTAGAAGCACTCCAAATTACAGCACGGACACTGAATCGGAGTTTTATGCCTAAGCGCATGAGCAGTTGTGAGTGAAGGACTTGCTCAGAGTCCCTTCATGGTGGCTTGAGTGGATTCGAACATGCAACCTTCCGGCTCCAAGGCACCGAACATACCTCTACACCACTGTGCCCTCAGTGCTAGAGTGCATCTGAGTAAATATCTTGAATAAGCACTATATAACTTCTCAGAATGATGAAAGATGATATATGTGTGATGTGTATGTTGTATAATCTATATAAATAAAAATGTAAAAACGTTACCGTGCGTAATCAAGTATCTCGGAAAGTTATCGACCGATTGTTTTGAAAATTTTCGCAAAACGTTCCATTTGAACATGAGCGGGTTACTATAATGATTTTGGAGAAAAGCGCAATCTTTTCGACCAAAAAACACAACTTTGATTTCCATTCGATATATGTCGATGGAGTCCGCCCATTTCCATTTGAACTTTCACCGTCCTTTCGGGCGCTTTTCAAAACGCATATCCGGCCTCTCTCTCTATAGCGCATATTTATATGTAACTGTCGGTTTTTACAAAATCGTCCATTTGCGGCCGTTTTCCGCGCGTCTTTCTATAGTTTTCACGCATCCGTCCGTCCTTTCGGGCGCGTTTCAAAACGCATATCCGGCCGACTTTTTATAGCGCATATTTATATGTGACTGTCGGTTTTTACAAAATCGTCCATTTGCGGCCGTTTTCCGCGAGTCTTTCTATAGCGCATATTTCTAGGGATGGAGGAAGGAGAGGGACGGCGGGAGGGACAGAGGGGAGGGAGGGGAGGAAACGGGAGAGAGATGCATGAAGCGAGGGAGGGAGGGAGGGCAGGGAAGGAAGGGGAGGGAAACGGGAGGGGAGGGGCAAAGGAAGGGGAGGGGAAGGAAAATGGGAGGGAGGGGAAAGGGAGGGGAAGGTGGAGGGGATGTATGGAGTGAGGGTTGGATAGTCTTTTCATCTACAGCAATGCGTGGCCGGGTACAGCTAGTATATATATATATAAATATATATATTCAGTCATTCATGCACTCGAGAATTTATATAGCACTTCTTCGAGGGGATTACTCAGAACATATATATATATAATTTATATGTATATTATATGTAGACATCGATGAATGTACTGAAAGCAGTTTCAACTGTACACAGAACTGCACAAACACAATTGGAAGTTTCATCTGTAGCTGCAGTGGAGGTTATGAGCTTGCCAGCGATAGTTTCTCATGCATAGGTATGAGTAAACTTTGGTTTCTTAGGTCTTCACGTACCATTTCTGATATTTTTTGGACTGCGTTTCGATTGTGGCTATTGAAATAGACTGATGTTAGCATTCAGGCATGTGTCACATCAAGAGCTGGGAAATTTTATGGAGAACTTGATGATTTGGAATTTAGGAAATGGTACGCAGTGGGATTGTGTAATGGATATAATGGATGTGGAATGAGAGGATCGAGCATTTTAAAGCTCTTATTCAACCATTTAAATTTATGTCTGCCCTGATACTTTAAGTTCCTTAGCATTAAGGCATGTCAGTTTTTCAGCTGCTCAAGTGTGAATTAAGTTAAATATTTAAGTTTTAATAAATAAAGTTTCATAGAACAAAATTCTGTGTAGGAAATGAAATATTTTGTGTGACTCGATAATGATTAATAATTATTAATCACCTGCATTGATTGTGTGCACCATATACAGAGGAATTACATTAAGTAACCTTTTGGTGCTCTTCTAGTTGACTTGTATTAAGTTAAGAGTGACACTGACTAGATTAACAGCATCAAAATTCCATTGTTTTAAGGGTAAAGAAGCAAGTTGTGTAGAAATCATGAGCCGATTTTCTTAAAACCTTTAGCGTTATGCATATGCATATGATTATACAGAAAATCAATCATCAAATAAAGTACATTATTCCTTCATCAAACGGAAAAATCTTTGAATTTGTATTTCTGCTAGACATTGATGAATGCGAGAGGAATACTTCTAATTGTGATCAGAAATGTGTGAACAGTGCTGGCAATTACAGCTGTGAATGCAATGGTGGTTTCAAGATTAATTCCACCGACAGATTCATATGTGATGGTAAGAAGCGCTTATCATAATATCTTAGATGTACTACAGGGTGGCCCAGCATAAATCTCCCGATTTTGCACGCGTATAACTTCGCCATTTTTTAACATTTATTTATGCTTAATGTGTCAAATTAAAAGTATTTCACTCTAGTATTAGCTCTAAAAAAGTCGAACTGATACTAGTTTAGGTTTTAATTATGTACTTGGAACAGCGCTAGCTACCAATTTTTGTCATTACTGACGCAATATGACGCCGTTTCCCCGGGAATTTCTATCTTTTTTTGCTAAAACGCGCGTAGGCACGATCATTTTGGGAGTTTGTAGGGTCCCTACCATAAATATCTTCTCATCGCAAAACCACGTCCTTTCAATTTTGACAACAGCCGTGCTCTGCCATGCGCTGCTTCAGACGCTTGACACTGCCAGCCGTTTCTTTGCGTAAGAGTTGGCGAGCTCGTTGGACTTCTCGTCGACGAATTACTTTAACTTTGGGCATATATAATCTTTTCCAATACGTTATGCAGTGCTTATAAGACTGCCTGTTTTGCGCTAAATTTCCTTTGGAGATTTGCATGAAGGCCCTGTCATTGTCTTGACTGCGAATTTACTCAGACACACGAGCAATGTTAGCGGATGTGAGCGCCGTGCGCACCAATTCCCATTGTTTGCGAGTAAAAAGTCCTATTTTATCAAGTTTCCGTAGCAGATAATTCAAGGTATTGTTTATTCCATCCTCTGCTAGAAAATTCGTTAATCATTTCAAACGAATTAAATCTCTTAACAGTTCGTAAAATTAAGAACGAAACGCGATCATCGTCTGTCAACAGCGCCAGATTGCGTCACAAATGACAGCAAAATATGGTAGCTAGCGCTGTTCCGGGTATTAATTACAACCTAAACTAGTATCAGTTCGCTTTTTTATAGCTAATACTAGAGTGAAATGCCATTAATTTGATGCATTTAGTATAAATAAATGTTAAAAATTGGCGAAGTTATACGCGTGCAAAGTCGGGACATTTATGCTAGACCACCCTGTATATGTTAAAACTGATGCTTGTTTGAATATATTCAGGAATAAATTGCATTTCTTTATGCTTATTATATGTATGTATGTGCAATTGTGCACTTGTTATAATTCCCCTTCAAGATTACTACTTAGAAGCACTCCAAATTACAGCACGGACACTGAATCGGAGTTTTATGCCTAAGCGCATGAGCAGTTGTGAGTGAAGGACTTGCTCAGAGTCCCTTCATGGTGGCTTGAGTGGATTCGAACATGCAACCTTCCGGCTCCAAGGCACCGAACATACCTCTACACCACTGTGCCCTCAGTGCTAGAGTGCATCTGAGTAAATATCTTGAATAAGCACTATATAACTTCTCAGAATGATGAAAGATGATATATGTGTGATGTGTATGTTGTATAATCTATATAAATAAAAATGTAAAAACGTTACCGTGCGTAATCAAGTATCTCGGAAAGTTATCGACCGATTGTTTTGAAAATTTTCGCAAAACGTTCCATTTGAACATGAGCGGGTTACTATAATGATTTTGGGGAAAAGCGCAATCTTTTCGACCAAAAAACACAACTTTGATTTCCATTCGATATATGTCGATGGAGTCCGCCCATTTCCATTTGAACTTTCACCGTCCTTTCGGGCGCTTTTCAAAACGCATATCCGGCCTCTCTCTCTATAGCGCATATTTATATGTAACTGTCGGTTTTTACAAAATCGTCCATTTGCGGCCGTTTTCCGCGCGTCTTTCTATAGTTTTCACGCATCCGTCCGTCCTTTCGGGCGCGTTTCAAAACGCATATCCGGCCGACTTTTTATAGCGCATGTTTATACGTAACTGTCGGTTTTTACAAAATCGTCCATTTGCGGCCGTTTTCCGCGAGTCTTTCTATAGCGCATATTTCTAGGGATGGAGGAAGGAGAGGGACGGCGGGAGGGACAGAGGGGAGGGAGGGGAGGAAACGGGAGAGAGATGCATGAAGCGAGGGAGGGAGGGAGGGCAGGGGAGGAAGGGGAGGGAAACGGGAGGGGGAGGGGCAAAGGAAGGGGAGGGGAAGGAAAATGGGAGGGAGGGGAAAGGGAGGGGAAGGTGGAGGGGATGTATGGAGTGAGGGTTGGATAGTCTTTTCATCTACAGCAATGCGTGGCCGGGTACAGCTAGTATATATATATATAAATATATATATTCAGTCATTCATGCACTCGAGAATTTATATAGCACTTCTTCGAGGGTACTACTCAGAACATATATATATATAATTTATATGTATATTATATGTAGACATCGATGAATGTACTGAAAGCAGTTTCAACTGTACACAGAACTGCACAAACACAATTGGAAGTTTCATCTGTAGCTGCAGTGGAGGTTATGAGCTCACCAACGATAGTTTCTCATGCATAGGTATGAGTAAACTTTGGTTTCTTAGGTCTTCACGTACCATTTCTGATATTTTTTGGACTGCTTTTCGATGGTGGCTTTTGAAATAGACTGATGTTACGTTAGCATTCAGGCATGTGTCCCATCAAGAGCTTGGAAATTTGATGGAGAACTTGATGATTTGGAATTTAGGACAAGGTACGCAGTACAGCTAGGAAACGGGAGAGGGATGCATGAAGCGAGGGAGGGACGGAGGGAGGGGAGGGAACGGGACGGGAGAGAGGGGAGGGAGGAAGGGCAGGGGAGGAAGGGGAGGGAAACGGGACGGGAGGGGAGGGGAAGGAAAATGGGAGGAAGGGGAAAGGGAAGGGAAAGTGGAGGGGACGTATGGAGTGAGGGTTGGACAGTCTTTTCAGCCACAGCAATGCGTGGCCGGGTACAGCTAGTGTATGTATATATATATATATATATATATATATATATATATTCAGTCATTCTTGCACTCGAGAATTTATATAGCACTTCTTCGAGGGTACTACTCAGAACATATATATATATATAATTTATATGTATATTATATGTAGACATCGATGAATGTACTGAAAGCAGTTCCAACTGTACACAGAACTGCACAAACACAATTGGAAGTTTCATCTGTAGCTGCAGTGGAGGTTATGAGCTCACCAACGATAGTTTCTCATGCATAGGTATGAGTAAACTTTGGTTTCTTAGGTCTTCACGTACCATTTATGATATTTTTTGGACTGCTTTTCGATGGTGGCTTTTGAAATAGACTGATGTTACGTTAGCATTCAGGCATGTGTCACATCAAGAGCTTGGAAATTTGATGGAGAACTTGATGATTTGGAATTTAGGACAAGGTACGCAGTACAGCTAGGAAACGGGAGAGGGATGCATGAAGCGAGGGAGGGACGGAGGGAGGGGAGGGAACGGGACGGGAGAGAGGGGAGGGAGGAAGGGCAGGGGAGGAAGGGGAGGGAAACGGGACGGGAGGGGAGGGGAAGGAAAATGGGAGGAAGGGGAAAGGGAAGGGAAAGTGGAGGGGACGTATGGAGTGAGGGTTGGACAGTCTTTTCAGCCACAGCAATGCGTGGCCGGGTACAGCTAGTGTATGTATATATATATATATATATATATATATATATATATATATATATATATATATATATATATATATATATATATATATTCAGTCATTCTTGCACTCGAGAATTTATATAGCACTTCTTCGAGGGTACTACTCAGAACATATATATATATATATATATATATATATATATAATTTATATGTATATTATATGTAGACATCGATGAATGTACTGAAAGCAGTTCCAACTGTACACAGAACTGCACAAACACAATTGGAAGTTTCATCTGTAGCTGCAGTGGAGGTTATGAGCTCACCAACGATAGTTTCTCATGCATAGGTATGAGTAAACTTTGGTTTCTTAGGTCTTCACGTACCATTTATGATATTTTTTGGACCGCTTTTCGATGGTGGCTATTGAAATAGACTGATGTTACGTTAGCATTCAGGCATGTGTCACATCAAGAGCTGGGAAATTTGATGGAGAACTTGATGATTTGGAATTTAGGACAAGGTACGCAGTGGGATTGTGTAATGGATATAATGGATGTGGAATGAGAGGCTCGAGCATTTTAAAGCTCTTATTCAACCATTTAAATTTATTTCTGCCCTGATGTTTTAAGTTTCTTAGCAATAAGGCATGTCAGTTTTTCAGTTGCTCAAGTGTGAATTAAGTTAAATATTTAAGTTTTAATAAATAAAGTTTCATAGACAAAATTCTGCCATGATACTTTAAGTTTCTTAGCAATAAGGCATGTCAGCTTTTCAGCCTTTCAAGGGTGAATTAAGTTAAATATTAAAGTTTTAATATATAAAGTTTCATTGACAAAATTCTGTGTACGAAATTAAATATTTTGTGTGACTAGATAAAGATTAATAATTATTAATCACCTGCATTGATTGTGTGCACCATATACAGAGGAACTTACATTAAGTAACCTTTTGGTGCTCTTCTAGTTGACTTGTATTAAGTTAAGAGTGACACTGACTAGATTAACAGCATCAAAATTCCAATGTTTTAAGGGTAAAGAAGCAAGTTGTGTAGAAATCATGAGCCGATTTTCTTAAAACCTTTAGCGTTATGCATATGCATATGATTATACAGAAAATCAATCATCAAATTATCCTTTCATCAAACGGTAAAATCTTTGAATTTGTATTTCTGCTAGACATTGATGAATGCGAGAGGAATACTTCTAATTGTGATCAGAAATGTGTGAACAGTGCTGGCAATTACAGCTGTGAATGCAATGGTGGTTTCAAGATTAATTCCACCGACAGATTCATATGTGATGGTGAGAAGCGCTTATCATAATATCTTAGATGTACTCAGGGCTTAAAGTGTGGCTGGACGGTCATGGACGGCGTCCATGCACTTATTTTAAAATCTGAACGCCGTCCAGGCACTTATTGGCCAGCAATGACTAGAAAGGTAAGGGGCGTCCAGGCACTTCTTTTGGAAAGATAAGGGGCGTCCAGGCACTTATTTTCCCACACTTTTAGCACTGGATGTACTATATGTTAAAACTGATGCTTGATTGAATATATTCAGGAATAAATTGCATTTCTTTATGCTTATTATATGTATGTATGTGCACTTGTTATAATTCCTCTTCAAGATTACTACTTAGAAGCACTCCAAATTACAGCACGGACACTGAATCGGAGTTTTATGCCTAAGCGCATGAGCAGTTGTGAGGGAAGGACTTGCTCAGAGTCCCTTCATGGTGGCTTGAGTGGATTCGAACATGCAACCTTCCGTCTCCAAGGCACCGAACATACCTCTACACCACTGTGCCCTCATTGTTAGAGTGCATCTGAGTAAATATCTTGAATAAGCACTATATAACTTCTCAGAATGATGAAAGATGATATATGTGTAATGTGTATGTTGTATAATCTATATAAATAAAAATGTAAAAACGTTACCGTGCGTAATCAAGTATTTCGGAAAGTTATCGACCGATTGTTTTGAAAATTTTCGCAAAACGTTCCATTTGAACATGAGCGGGTTACTATAATGATTTTGGGGAAAAGCGCAATCTTTTCGACCAAAAAACACAACTTTGATTTCCATTCGATATATGTCGATGGAGTCCGCCCATTTCCATTTGAACTTTCACCGTCCTTTCGGGCGCTTTTCAAAACGCATATCCGGCCTCTCTCTATAGCGCATATTTATATGTAACTGTCGGTTTTTACAAAATCGTCCATTTGCGGCCGTTTTCCGCGTTTTTTTTTTATAGTTTTCACCCATTCGTCCGTCCTTTCGGGCACGTTTTAAAACGCATATCCTGCCGAATTTTTATAGTGCATATTTATATGTGACTGTCGGTTTTTACAAAATCGTCCATTTCCGGCCGTTTTCCGCGAGTCTTTCTATAGCGCATATCTCTAGGGATGGAGGAAGGAGAGGGACGGCGGGGAGGGACAGGGGAGGGAGGGGAGGAAACGGGAGAGGGATGCATGGAGGGAGGGAGGGAAGGGAGGAAGGGCAGTGGAGGGAGGGGAACGGGAGGGGAGGGCAAAGGGAGGGGTAGGGGAATGGGGTAGGAGGGGAAAGTGGAGGGACGTATGGAGGGAGGTCGGACAGTCTTTTCAGCCACAGCGATGCGTGGCCGGGTACAGCTAGTACTGCTAGTATATATATATATATTCATTCAGTCATTCATTCACTCAAGAATTTATATAGCACTTCTTTGAGGGGACTACTGAGAACATATTTATATATAACTAGCTGTACCCGGCCACGCGTTGCTGTGGCTGAAAAGACTGTCCAACCCTCCCTTCCTACGTCCCCTCCCCTTTCTCCTTCCCCTTCCCCTCTCTTTCCCCCTCCCCGTCCTCCCCTCCCGTCCCTCCCCTTCCGTCCCCTGTAGCCACTGTAGAAAGACGCGCGGAAAACGGCCGCAAATGGACGATTTTGCCAAAACCGACAGTTACATATAAAATTGCGCTATAGCAGACCGTCGGCTACACGTTTTGAAGAATGCTTGCGTTTGAAACGCGCCCGAAGAATATTTATGAAGGTTCAAACTCGAAATGGCTGGACTCCATCGACGTCAATCGCATGGAATTAAAAGTTGTGTTTTTGGGTCGTAATTCCTCCCTCTCCTCCCCTTCCGTCCCTCCCCTTCCGTCCCCTGTAGCCACTGTAGAAAGACGCGCGGAAAACGGCCGCAAATGGACGATTTTGCCAAAACCGACAGTTACATATAAAATTGCGCTATAGCAGACCGTCGGCTACACGTTTTGAAGAATGCTTGCGTTTGAAACGCGCCCGAAGAATGAGTGAAGGTTCAAACTCGAAATGGCTGGACTCATCGACGTCAATCGCATGGAATTAAAAGTTGTGTTTTTGGTTCGTAAAGATTGCGCTTTTCCCCAAAAGGCATAAAAAAACCCGGAGATGTTCGAATGGAACGGTTTGCGAAAATTTTAAAAGGAATCGGTTCAGAACTCTCCGAGAACCGATGTAACAAACTGTAGCTTTTTACATTTTTATTTATATAGATTTCTATATAAATAAAAATGTAAAACGTTTCTGTTTGTTACCACCGACCCTAGAAAGTACTTGACCGATTGTTTTGAAAATTTTACCAAAACGTTCCATTCGAACATCAGCGGGTTGATATAATGTCTTTTTCGAAAAAGCGCAATCTTTACGACCAAAAAAACACAACTTTTAATTCCGCTTTCACGCGTCCGTCCATTTGCATTCCAATGAGGCCGCGCCGCCCATTTGCATTCCAATGAGGCCGTGCATACCGTCGCGTATTTCTGTAGCGCATTTATATGTAATTGTCGGTTTTCAAATTTTCACACAGCGTTCGAGCGGACGGGTTTTTATATGCTTTTTGGAAAAAACACAACGCGTGTATGCGGACGTTTTTTTTTTATCCGCCCGTGCGACCAAAAAACACAACTTTTGATTCCACTTTCTCGCGTCTGTCCATTTGCATTCCAATGAGGCCGCGCCGTCCATTTGCATTCCAATGAGACCGTGCATACCGGCGCGTTTCTGTAGCGCATATAAAACTGTCGGTTTTCAAATTTTCACACAACGTTCGAGCGGACGGGTTTTTATATGCTTTTTGGAAAAAACACAGCGCGTGTAAGCGGACGTGTTTTTTTAAATCCGCGCGTGTTCTTATGTAGCGCATATATATGTATATGTAGCTGTAGGGAACGGAGGGGTGAGGGAGGAAGGGAGGGGAGGCAGCGGGAGGAAGAGGCAGGGAGGGAGCGGACGGTATGGAGGGAGGGAGGGGATGAATGGAGGGACGGAGGGGAGAAACCGGGATGGGAGGGAGGGTGCGAGAGAGGGTGGGAGGGAGGGAGGGAGGGAGGAAGGGAGGGAGCGGAAGGGAACGGGAGGGAGGAACGGAGGAGGGAGGTAGGCAGGTAGGGGAAGAGAGGTAGGCTGGGAGGGATGGATGGTCTTTTCAGCCACAGCAACGCGTGGCCGGGTACAGCTAGTATTTATATATAATTTATATGTATATTATATGTAGACATCGATGAATGTACTGAAAGCAGTTTCAACTGTACACAGAACTGCACAAACACAATTGGAAGTTTCATCTGTAGCTGCAGTGGAGGTTATGAGCTTGCCAGCGATAGTTTCTCATGCATAGGTATGAGTAAACTTTGGTTTCTTAGGTCTTCACGTACCATTTCTGATATTTTTTGGACTGCGTTTCGATTGTGGCTATTGAAATAGACTGATGTTAGCATTCAAGCATGTGTCACATCAAGAGCTGGGAAATTTTATGGAGAACTTGATGATTTGGAATTTAGGACAAGGTACGCAGTGGGATTGTGTAATGGATATAATGGATGTGGAATGAGAGGATCGAGCATTTTAAAGCTCTTATTCAACCATTTAAATTTATTTCTGCCCTGATACTTTAAGTTTCTTAGCAATAAGGCATGTCAGTTTTTCAGTTGCTCAAGTGTGAATTAAGTTAAATATTTAAGTTTTAATAAATAAAGTTTCATAAACAAAATTCTGTGTAGGAAATGAAATATTTTGTGTGACTAGATAATGATTAATAATTATTAATCACCTGCATTGATTGTGTGCATCATATACAGAGGAACTTACATTAAGTAACCTTTTGGTGCTCTTCTAGTTGACTTGTATTAAGTGAAGAGTGACACTGACTAGATTAACAGCATCAAAATTCCAATGTTTTAAGGGTAAAGAAGCAAGTTGTGTAGAAATCATGAGCCGATTTTCTTAAAACCTTTAGCGTTATGCATATGCATATGATTATACAGAAAATCAATCATCAAATAAAGTACATTCATCAAACGGTAAAATCTTTGAATTTGTATTTCTGCTAGACATTGATGAATGCGAGAGGAATACTTCTAATTGTGATCAGAAATGTGTGAACAGTGCTGGCAATTACAGCTGTGAATGCAATGGTGGTTTCAAGATTAATTCCACCGACAGATTCATATGTGATGGTGAGAAGCGCTTATCATAATATCTTAGATGTACTATATGTTAAAACTGATGCTTGATTGAATATATTCAGGAATAAATTGCATTTCTTTATGCTTATTATATGTATGTATGTGCACTTGTTATAATTCCTCTTCAAGATTACTACTTAGAAGCGCTCCAAATTACAGCACGGACACTGAATCGGAGTTTTATGCCTAAGCGCATGAGCAGTTGTGAGTGAAGGACTTGCCCAGAGTCCCTTCATGGTGGCTTGAGTGGATTCGAACATGCAACCTTCCGTCTCCAAGGCACCAAACATACCTCTACACCACTGTGCCCTCAGTGCTAGAGTGCAGCTGAGTAAATATCTTGAATAAGCATTACCGGTATATAACTTCTCAGAATGATGAAAGATGATATATGTGTAATGTGTATGTTGTATAATCTATATAAATAAAAATGTAAAAACGTTACCGTGCGTAATCAAGTATTTCGGAAAGTTATCGACCGATTGTTTTGAAAATTTTCGCAAAATGTTCCATTTGAACATGAGCGGGTTACTATAATGATTTTGGGGAAAAGCGCAATCTTTTCGACCAAAAAACACAACTTTGATTTCCATTCGATATATGTCGATGGAGTCCGCCCATTTCCATTTGAACTTTCACCGTCCTTTCGGGCGCTTTTCAAAACGCATATCCGGCCTCTCTCTATAGCGCATATTTATATGTAACTGTCGGTTTTTACAAAATCGTCCATTTGCGGCCGTTTTCCGCGTTTTTTTTTATAGTTTTCACCCATTCGTCCGTCCTTTCGGGCGCGTTTCAAAACGCATATCCGGCCGACTTTTTATAGCGCATTTTTATACGTAACTGTCGGTTTTTACAAAATCGTCCATTTTCGGCCGTTTTCCGCGAGTCTTTCTATAGCGCATATCTCTAGGGATGGAGGAAGGAGAGGGACGGCGGGGAGGGACAGAGGGGAGGGAGGGGAGGAAACGGGAGTAGAGGACCTTTTAAGCTTCTAGAACATTGACCCATAATTTACCTTCAATTTCCGAACTTTGTCCAGTATATAGGTCAATTTCCGACCTTTAACCCAATTTGCCTTCATGTTTGACCTTTGACCCACAACTTAGGGTCACCCCGACCTTTGACCCCAATTTGCCTACATGTTTAACCTTTGACCCGTAACTTAGGACCAAAAACTTTAGGGAATTTCCAGTTCTTGCGATCCGGCGTGCACGAAACCCATAACCATGGTTCAAAAATTAACCCCCCTAAAAAACACCCCCTAAAAATTTTAACCAAGTGGCGCCTCCAAAATAAAAATTGAGCCAAAAATAAAAAAAAAATAAAAAAATTAACCCCCCTAAAAAACACCCCCTAAAAATTTTAACCAAGTGGCGCCTCCAAATAAAAAATGTCAAAAATAAAAAAAAATAAAAAATAATTTTTTTTAAAAAAAAGTTCAAAAAACTTTTACAAAATATTTTCTGAAAGCGTGACAAAATCTGTGACAGCGTGACAAAATCTGTGACGAGGTTTACGGTCACACCTAATGGAAGGCCCCTCTTTTTAGGGGGAACTCTCGAAGAAATGGCTAAGTAACTACTACTTCCCCGATTTGCGAAGAAATGGCTAAGTAACTACTACTTCCCCGATTTGCGAAGAAAGGAATGGTTAGTAAATACGACGCAATAGCTGCTAATGATTTCACATGATCATTAATTGTTCATTATCGACCCAAGAATTAAATGACTCCGGGTACCCCAACCATTTTACGAGTGATTTCTTCCCACGTTTTCGAATTACTTTTTCAATCCTATATATTTCCTGAGTTGACTTCTGTAGCTCCTGCTCGTAGAAAGATCCCTGAATTTCTTCCCCATTGTAATCGGTTATTTTGTATGTTGGTGGATCTGTGTATTGAACTCCAGACACGGTAAATACCTCCTCAGTCCATCTAGGTGTGTATCCCTTCTCAAAAATATTCTTCTTCTTAGTTATTCTAACTTTATCACCAATTGAAAACTTTGGTATAATAGGTTCCGAAATCTCTTTACCGTATAAATTCATAAATACAGTTTTTTCATTCACTTTCATACTAGCCTTAGCGGGAGTCATTTTAATAGAACCGTGCCTAGTATTGTTATAATTATCCACCATTTTATCCAAAACGTTGATATATCTTCTCGTTGAGTTAGCTGAAAAATATTTATACATCTTTTCTTTCATCGTTCGGTTCCATCTCTCAACGACGCAAGATTTTTCCTCATTCTCAGTAGAGTACAAATCAACCAAATTCTTTACATCCTTATTATAAAACTCTTTCCCTTTATCAACCCATAATTTCACAGGCTTCCTCCCACCCTCGAGTATCTTCACGAAACCACTAGCTGTAGATTTCCCACTCTTATCACTCAATGGCACAATCCAACCGAACTTTGAAAACACATCTATAACGGTTAATAGGTATTTCACCCCATTATTATCTTTAGCAAATGCCTGCATATCTACAAGATCAGCGGCCCATATCTCATCTATCCCATTAACAATCACCTTTCTCTTTCTAAAATGTTTAACCAGTGGTCTATGCAGTTCATTCGCCAACGTATCCGTCCACTTTAGCGTTTTTTCTTCCTCCCCGCGACTTTGCCGTTTTTTGAAGGTAAACCCAACCCAAGGCTCGTTTTAGCTGACAAGATTGGTTTAACGATTGCCCTCTCTACACGCTCCCGGATAGTAGGATTAGGAATATTGTCCAAATTATTAATCATGGCTCTATCTGCGATATTTCTAGACGCTGTATCGGTGTGTTGATCGTAAGCTAAATCGTGGTGATAAGCCGCGTTATCTACTCTATCCACAGGTTTACTCCACTCTTTGTAAGTCCCGTCAGGATTCAGTCTCTTGTCTAGCCTTGTACCTGGGCCTGTAAAATGGTGGCCTGGTAAATGCATCTCGCCGGGAAACTTAGCCCATGGTAGCTTAATGTTACTAGTAGCTGCATTCAACGAACTAACTAAATCTCCACCTTTCTTGGCTCCTTTTACGAATTGTGTTTTAGTTTTCCCGCATACAACGCAAACACCTCGAAGCATCGATCTTCCGTTATTCGACACGACGTTTTGTACATCTCTCGTTTCAGTCTTTTTTTTACACTTTACGCAATACATCTCGCTTTTTTTTAATACATAAATAAAATGGATATGGAAATCAAAGATTTGAGTTGGGGTTCTGCGGTATCGAAAAGATTTAATAATCCTTTGCTACCTAGAAGTATACGGGGGTTGATAATCGGAAAGTCAGGCTGCGGAAAAACGACGCTTCTTCTGAATCTATTACTAAGGCCAGGCTGGTTGGACTATAATAACCTCCAGGTATTCGGCAAATCTCTGTTTCAACCTGAATATCGCATTATTAAAAAGGCCTTCGAAGAAAAATTACCGAAAGAAGCGATCGTTAGATTATTCGAGCTTCAAGATGAAATAGCCAAACTAAATGAGTCACCAGACTTTCTTATGGAAGAAATGGCAAAAACATTAAAATCGGAAGCCAAGTCCGATATAATTGCCAAGTTCTTTGAAGAAGCCGAAGACGTACCGGACCCAAGAGACCTGAGTAGTGAAAAGAAGAATCTGATGATTTTTGACGATTTACAGTTGGAAAAACAAAACAAGTGCGAAACATATTATATTCGGGGAAGGCATAGTAATGTAGACTGTTTTTACCTCGCTCAGAATTATTTCAATCTGTCTCGACGAACGATCAGAGAGAATGCAAACTTTATTTGCCTGTTCAAGCAGGACTGGAAAAACCTCGACTATATCTATAACGACCATGTAAGTACAGACATGTCGAAAGATGAATTTAAAAAACTATGCAAAACGGTTTCGAAACAACCGCACGGATTCCTTGTCGTTGATCTAAGTAGTGAAAAGGACAATGGCAAATACCGATGCGGGTTCGACGTATTTTATATAATCGAAGATCCACTGTAGTAAAAATTATACATAATCAAAATGGAATCATCGCTTCTCAAACAGATAGCTGATAATACGGAAAAGACGGCTCGTAACACGGAACCAAAAATGTCAATGACCATTGACCTGTTCGCAACGGACACACGAATCAGAACCAAGCTTAGTCCACCACTTGAACTAGACAAAAATAAAAATTATGAAATAGCCCTCTTCGATCTCACAACGTACTATTCTTTTCCAAATATCGACGAGACAAACAACAACTTTACGTATTCGCCGGATGACTTCACAGACTGGATTACTATAAAAGTCCCCGTAGGATGCTATGAAATAACTGATATCAACAATCGCATACAGAAAATAATGAAGGAGAGTGGTCATTACGACGTAACAAATGGAGAGTACTGTATCTCAATACACGCAGACAGCAATACGTTAAAGTCTGTGGTAACTATAACGGGGAGATATCGGGTTAACTTTAGACTTGAGAATTCGATCGGATCAGTTCTAGGTTTTAAAAAAGAAGGATTACCCTTTCGGAGCGGATCTTTCGACTCGGAGGAGGGGGTAAATATAACAACTGTCAACAAATTACTAGTGATGAACGACATTATCGGGTCTTCGTATATTAATGGATCAAAGGCGAACTTGTTACATTCTTTTGCTGTGGACGTAGGACCGGGCTACCAAATTATCGAAAAGCCTGTGATTTTATTATATCTCCCCATTACGCTATCTACAATTTCAACGATGACAACGATGCTCTTAGATCAGAATGAGAAACAGATAAATCTCAGAGGAGAAGTCTTGGCGATTCGTCTTCATATCAGAGAAGTTTGAAAGTTTTTTTGTAAACTAAAATGAGTCGCTACATGTGCTTAAAAGTTAATATTTCGGAAGCTCAAAAAGACAAAATTCAAAAATCTCTCCAAGCGGGAACTGGTGTGAGTATCAAACTAAGCCATAGCGATATAAACGGAGAGCATGCTTTGGCTTTCACGCGGGCACAGGTTAATAAATTAACCAAAGCGTATCAAAAAGGAACCGGCGTAGTCATCAAAATGAGTAAAACGCAATTGGAGCACAATAAGAAAGTCGAAGGAGGATTCATAGGCGCCATTCTTCCGTTTCTAGCAACAGCGGCTAAATTCCTTATACCTAGTTTAGTTACGGGGGCTATGAGCGGCTTAGGTTCCGCGGCCACGTCGAAGATTGTGGATAAAATCAGTGGATCTGGAGTAGCGTACATGAAGAAAGACGATATAAATTGTAAGATAAGAGCAGCTGGTTCCGGGTTGTACATGACACCATGGCCAAAAGGCGCCTCGATACCAGGATCCGGGTTGTTCTTGAAAACAGGGTCGGGGTATGAGTTAATAGGTAAAGGACTTTTACTAGGTCCTAATTCTCCGTTTCAAAAGATTCCGTTTCTCGGCTGGATATTATAATTTAATCTTTATAAAATATCGATGCCATTACACAAATTTGGAACTAAACCAACTGGGGAGGTAGGGGTAAGAAAGCAACCCTTACAAATCCATTGGACGGTGAAGAAGGATATTACTCACAATCCAATTAGGCTACTAGAAGGCGTAAGATGGGAGATTTTTGCGCAAAATGTTATAACGATACAACCAAAGAAACAGCTTACGCTAACTCTTGGACTCGGGGTAGAAATGAGTGTAGGACTTTGTCTCATTTCCCTCAAACAGAGTATCAAAGAACAAAGATGCAGTCTACAAAACGAAGTGGTTTCGGATGATGTGGTTGATGATATCATAGTCACTATTCAAAACAACTCCGATTCAGTGGTAACCATTAACGCGGGAGATTCGCTATGTCGTGTAAATTATCTAATCTAAAAAATATATCGCGTAAATAAAACGAATGGAATACGAAGGCATCAAAACAACACAATCACTCTATCCGAAGCTACCATCAGCACCGGAAGGAGAAATACATATAGTCACAGGGTCGGCGCAAACGTATCGGCTCCAAAAGATTGGTGAAATTAAGAAGGAAATCGAACAAGAACGCGACAAAAGAGCGGCGTTGAGTAAAAAGTACCATAGAAGTGTAAGCGTAATCAGCTCAGTAGGCAGCGCCCTCGTAGTGGTTGGGACGGGGCTCGGCGCTGCAGGAATCGGAGTATTATCCACTATAATCGCTGCACCCATCGTTATTGCTATGGAAGGAGTGGGAATAGGTATGGGGTTGCTAGGTTTAATCGGTGTCTATATCAGTAAGAAGCTTGCGTTGAAGGGTGAGAAGCATGAAAAGATCAAAACGCTAGCCGATGCGAAACTCAACACGATCTACGACCATATTTCAAAAGCTCTCATGGATGATAACATTTCAGACCAGGAATATTCCCTGATTCTGAGCGAGATTGAAAAATTCAACGGCATGAAAGAAGAAATTAGGAGTAATATTAAAGTTGCGATAGACGCGATGGACGAGGTGACGAAACAATCACTCATCGATCGTGGAAAAGATGAAGCCCGGCAGTACTTTCAATCTATGTTTGAGAAAAAAAAAGACTAACGCAAACATACGTGAAAACATGTAGACGTATGTTGTTGCGTCTGGAAATACGTCTAACATTCGTAAACATACGTGAAACATGTAGACGTATGTTGTTACGTTGGGAAATACGACCAACTTATGTTTTTCACACGTCTGAAAACATTATATTCCTAATTTTAAAATGTCGTTTGTAAAAATAACCGACCCCGCGAAAAGAGCCGATTTCGTTGTAGAAAATCTGAAAATAATCGATGAACATAATCAACAAATTTTATGGGGTTTAATAGGTGATTCGGAGATGGGAAGTTTAATCAACAGCTATAAAAATCAGATGATGAAAGCTGAGAAGCACGAAGAAATCAAAACGCAAGCTGTCGCGAAACTCAACACGATCAGCGACCATATTACAAAAGCTCTCGTGGATGATATCATTTCAGTTGAGGAATATTATCTGATTCTAAGCGATATTAAAGAAATTTGGGGTAATAAGATTACAACCATAGCGGAATCATTACGCAATCAAGGAATAAGTCAGGAGGTACTTGCAATCTATCTTTGAGAAAAATAACGAATCTGTCTGAAAATACGTCCAACTTATGTTTTTTTCACACGTCCAAAAACACGTCTGAAAACATTAAATTTTTTTTCTTACTTAATTAAAATGTCGTGTATAATAATCAAGGACTCCGCGAAAGGAGACGATTACGATACAAAATATCAGAAAAACAGGGGGTATATTAATCAAAGCTATTTATCGGAGATAATAGATGATTCGTGGGTGCAAAGAACAATCCTCGACTATATCGATAAAAAGCATCAGATGAAAGCTGAGATGGATGAAAAGATCAAAAAGCTAACTGATGAGACAATCCTCACGATCCACGATTATATTTCAAAAGCTCTCATAGCCGATAATATTTCAGATGAGGAATATTCGTTGGCGCAGAACAAGATAGATATAATAAAAAATAAATTACGATGTATAATAATCAAGGACTCCGCGAAAGGAGACGATTACAAAGCAAAATATCAGAAAAACAGGGAGAATATTAAACAAAGCTATTTATCGGAGTTAATAGAAGATTTCTGGGCGCAAAGAATAATCCTCGACTATATCGATAAAAAGCATCAGATGGAAGCTGAGATGGATGAAAAGATCAAAAAGCTAGCCGACAAGACAATCCTCACGATCCATGATTATATTTCAAAAGCTCTCATAGCTGATAATATTTCAGATGAGGAATATTCGTCGGCGCAGAACGAGATAGATATTAATTTGGAGATGGATATAATGGGAAAAAAGTTGCAATGGGGGCTATGTTTAGGAAAAAAGAATGTATCAAAAAAAGACTAACATACGTGAAATCATGTAGACTTATGTCGTTATGTCTGAAAATACGCCCAACTTATGTTTTTTCACACGTCCAAAAACACGTCTGAAAACATTATATTCCTAATTTTAAAATGTCGTTTTTAAAAATAACCGACCCCGCGAAAAGAGACGATTTAGTTGCAGAATATCTGAAAACAAAGAAGAATATCCAACAAAACTTTTTATCGGAGAAATTAGGAGATTCGGGGCTTCAACAAGATTTAACCAAGTTCTTCAAACCTATCGTCGATTCTCAATCCGCAATTTCCAAAGAGCAAAATGTCTTATTGTCTGCTATCAATCAAAATTCGGTAGCTACTTCAAATGCGCTACAAGCACTTCCTTCATTACAGGGCCTTCAGCGTCCGGCGATAGAAGCGAATAGCTCCGATCCGACTGAGGATATCAGAACCCTGTATTTTGGAGATATGGCGACAAAGTACCTTCGTCAATACGTCTCCGATAAAAAAATAACCGACACGACGTTTGGAATAAAAGAAAAAAATAACCAATTCTATATCGGCAACACTCCCATTTCGATTCAAGGAGATGACGTGACGGTTGTAAATAAGACTTACACAGGAACACCGGGGCTTTGGGAGTTGTTGACGATGAAAGAACCGAACGCCACGATATACGATGATAATGACATAGCTGATTACGCCGAGATTCTCACCACAACGAATGCTATAAGACAGGAAAAAAATCCAAACAGACCTAGATCATCTGGGGGCTCCAAATGGAAAATTGTCAGTCCAATATGGGAAAAGATGACCCTAAGCACAGTAGGTAAAGGCGTTGGCGTAATCGTCATACCCGAAGACCCAAATGTATTAGCGAAACAGCTAGAGCTTAGAATTCAGAGCTACAGGGCGGGTGGTACCGGAGTAAGAAACGAGATCGTGGCGATATGCGACGAGTTACTAAGGCAAGGAGTGGTGACAAAAGATGCTTATAAAAATATAATGTCGACATTATAAAATGCTGGACATTAAAAGAAGGAGTTACAGGAAGCAACACGTTATCGGCGGATCAGGAATATTCGACAAGTTTTCAGAAATTTTCAAAAGACTTGTTACTTCGAACGCTGCCAAACAGTGCTAGTAAAGACGTGGCAACAGAAATTGGGAAAAAGGCTATCGATGTTGGAAAAACCACCGCAATCGATGCCGGAAAAAGATTCGTGGAAAAAGCAGCGGCAAAACTGTCAGCCGCTCCTAAGAAACAGGTTACGCAAGAATCTAGAGATATTATTGATCGGCTAAGTAGCGTCGGGGTGAATCCGGAGAATATCAATAATCTGATGATGATGGGGAATGGTTTGAAAAATGTCCCATCGATTCAAGATTTAGTGCGTAAACTAAACGGCGCGGGAATGAAGGTTGTGTAATAAAAAAAAAATTATCGTATAATAAAATGAAATCAGATATTCTAAGAATTACCGATCAACCTCTGATTGACGAGTGTATCGAGCGCTACGAATGGTACCAGTATAATCCGATATCGGGATCTAATCTAAACACCCCAGGTAATATAGTAATCGATATTTATTCTCAAGATGTTTACAACCATCCGGCGGAATCTTACCTATTATTCGAGGGGAGATTGACGAAGGCGGACGGCACCTTCTACGCTAATGCCGATGCCGTAGCCCTTACGAATAATGGACTCATGCATCTTTTCAACAATATTTCATACAAAATAGGAGAACAAGAAATTGAATCATTATCTAACCCAGGTCAAGCGACTACGATGCTCGGTTTACTCAAATACCCAAATGATTTTCAACTAGCTCAAGGTTTGAATCAGCTGTGGTACAAGGACAGTGGTACAACAGCTGTTATCGCGGATAATCTAGGTTTCGCCGTTAGACAGTCGTATCTAATTCAAAAACCAGGAGACAAAGGCACGTTTAGTTTTATCGTTCCATTAAGTCATATTTTCGGATTTTGCGATGATTACGACAAGGTTATTTTTGGAATGAGTCATAAGCTAACTCTTGTTCGTCAAGCCGACGATGGCGCAATTTTTAGACTCGCCGCTGCGGGTGCCGGGAAAGTTACGCTAGACAGAATCTCGTGGTTCATGCCGCACGTCATTCCGTCCCTTGTGGAGAAGTATGAATTAGCCAAAACGATCGAATCGAAAGTATCGCTACCAATCGCGTACAGGGGTCGACACTGCGTAACTATAGGCGTCCCTAGGTCGACTAAATTCGACTGGCAATTTGGCGTTAACTCATCGAATGAGAAACCAAGGTTCATCATCATTGGTTTTCAAATCAATCGTGGCGGTGATCAAGAAAAAAACCCATCGATTTTCGATCATTGCAATATAACGAACATGTACGTCATGATGAACCAGGAACGATACCCAGCCGTCGACTACAACCTATCATTCCCGAATCAGCAATTCTCACGAGCCTACAGAGAAGCAGCCTTGTTTAGTGAAAAATTCTACGGAACGGACGAACTGGTATCGCAAAGCAATATCACACCGTCAGACTTCAAAGACCTGTTCCCGATTATGGTGTTTGATGTAAGCAATCAATCTGAGCGTCTAAAGTCCTCAGTATTCAATATCGTGATCAAAGGTACTTTTAATGCTGTTCCGCCGGCTGGTACGGACGTGTACGCGTTGGTGATTTCCGACAAGTTACTCGAATTTAAATCAGATGGTACGAAATTGACTATGGTGTATTAAAAAAATATCTTGTACTATAAAAATGAAACTGATAGAATTGAAAACGTTGGTGAAAAAGCACGGTATCAAAATATGGAGAAACAGTCTCAACAAGCCCGAACTTATCGATCTATTGTTCGAGAAGGGTGTACTCTCTCACGATGAAGCTGAAAAAGAGAAACAACGGCGAGAACCGAAGGTGCCAAGCACGGACCCAAAATATGAGAGATTGAAATATATCAGAAACCAACCGAGACGAGTAGATATATTAGACCGAGAAACGGGTGAAGTAAGCTCGTATTCATCGCTTTACAAAGCGGGTAAAGCACACAGGCAAGAAGCGCGAACAATCTTATTTTTCAATGGCCGAGTATGGAGAAATAGATACGAAATTAAAGTTCATGAGAAAGAGGGTGATGACGATTTTGTAACGGATTAAATTCAAAACTAAATGTGGTTTCGAATTTTAAGGTCGTAAGTACGCCGCTGAAAAGTCATGGGCTTCAATATTTGTGCCAACGTTTGACATAGCAACTATCTCGAGGTAGTCGGTATTAGTTAATTGAACTAGGCAAGTACCCGATACATTATTATTCGCTGCGGCCGTACCTCCACCACCATAGTCACCTCCGCCACCAGGCATCTTCATGTACGGTCTCCCAGTTTTCATCATGGAAACAGTACCGCGAGTTCTAGCACTATTAGCGTGAAATTCCACAAACACCGTAACCATATAACATCCAGCTTTCTGAGGAAAGAAACGTTTCGAATTGATGAAACAATTATCCGGATCGAATCTTTCTCTTGGAAAATTTACAATCGTCGCAGTGTTAGCGGGGATAGCCTGAACAGCGTGGGATGAGGCACTAAACGCCGGGCCAAAGAATCGGTTGGTCGAAGCAATTTGTTCGTCGACATATTTTTTATTAGTCAAATGATTATCGTGAGACGGAATCCCCTCATGATTCGTTATCAAATCTATGGCTTGTCCGTAACTTAGAGCCTCATCCATTCCTGCATCCGGATTATTAATTATAGGTAGACCTGTGATGCTGTTGCCATTCATATCTAGATTTCCAGTAGCCGCATTCGCTCCATCTACCCTTAGAAAAGTATTGTTGACTTGAGTTAATGTAACACCACCTGATACTACCCGTGGTGCTGATCCGCCATCCATTCGTCCAAAAATATCAACAGGCATTTTATTACGCTATAATATTTTTTCAGTCGCTATGGTCTTAAGAATGCTAGGGAAAAATCCTTAGCAACTATACCTACAGCGACGGTTGAAAAAACACCTATCTCGAGGTAGTCGTTTTCGGTTAGATAAAGTATGGTACTACCTGTTGCATTGATAGTACCACCTGATGCACCCTCTCCACCCGCAATTTGCATATGCACCCCTGAATTTTTATACAGGTAAACGAAACCCGAAGTAGCAGCACCGAAGTTACGAAATTCTATGTGCGTCGAAACGATATAGCAACCGGCTTTACCGGGCTCGATTATAGTAGTCCCTATTCTACCGTTGAACTCTCTATCCAATCTGTCTGTCTTGAAAGAAACTTTTGTGTAAGTTTCGGCGCGTATGGCTTGCGTAGCTGTAGAGTACATGCTAATCAGGGGTCCGATTGCTTTCGTGTTGACATATTTTTCAGCCGTTGCATCGACGTATTTCTTATTAGTCAAATGATTATTGTTCGTCGGTGAATCATCGTGATTCGTTATTAAATCTATAACCTGTCCCCGACTTAATGCCTCGTCTTTTCCCGCTTCCGAAGTATTCGTTGTAGGTAGACCTTTTATCACGCGACCATTCATATCTAGATCTCCAGTAACAGGGTTTGATCCATCTACCCTTAGAAAAGTATTGTTTGCTTGAGTTAATGTGACACCACCAGCAACTACTCGTGGCGCTGATCCACCATCCATTCGCCCAAAAATATCAACAGGCATTTTATTAGTATAAATTATTTATAACTTCCTGAAATTTACAACCGTCTGACATAGTCTTTTTTAGGACGTAAAGGCATAGATGGCCGCAAAAGACTTCGCCATCGGGTTGGATTCGTTCGCTGTTGTAGTAGATGGGACTACGTAAATACTTTAACAATTCGGTAGGAGGAGGTAGGCCATAGCTGTCAAAATATATTTTATCCTTACCCTTCTTTAAAAAACAGCACCAGTGGGTCCCAGTACCGTTCGAGTCATCTAGGTTCAGTATCCCACACTCATTTCGGTTAGTTTTCTTTGGTAGCTCGTCTCGTAAGAAGACACCACGGAAGTTTGGGATATTTAGCTTCTTTACCGCATCGATCAGTTGTATGTTTGAGAGAGGGATATTTGGAAGTACGATGCCTTCGACGTTTATCTCTTTGTTTGTCTTAAAGCTCATTTTTATTTGTTTCTTCTAAATATTTTATAAAATCATACGCTTTTTCCACCCGATCTATTTTGTTCGCTTTTTGCATATTTTTTTCTAATAGTACCGGGCAAATATTCAACCAATTCATAGCTTTATCAAGTTCTTTTTCATCTGACAAGTCGAACGATGATATTGGTGAAACAAAATCGAGATGCCAAACCGAACCGTGATTCTCCATATTCATACCCTCTTCAAATTGAAACTTGATCCATTTCGTAAATGTTTTAAGGCCGATGCCGAGTTTACTTTTGAGACATTCTGGGATTTCCATTTCACATTTTGGGTCTGTCATTTTATCACGCCGTTGAGCTAGATAATATTTATGTCTACAATTTTTGCAAACATTAGCATATCCATCTTTTTTGAATCGATTTTTATCGTATTCAGATATGTTCTTCTCTATTTTACAGCCGCTGCAAACTTTTCTTTCCTTTGTTTCTCTGTTCTCTAGCATTGCATATTTATGTGCACGTTCCTTTGCTTTGGTATTATGACAGGTTTTACAGCTCGGATAAATTCCGTTCCTTTTTGTTTTATCTTTATGAAATTCGTTAAAACTTTTTTCAATCTTACAGCAGCAGCAAACTTTTTTGGTTTTTGTTTCCCTCACTTCAAGCTCCGAGTATTTTTGTATACGTTCCTTCGTTTTGATAATGACACACATTTTACAAGAAGCAAAATAGCCGCTCTTATTACTTTCGTTTTTGTAAAATTCAGCTAAGCTTTTTTCCATTTTGCAATTGGTGCACACTTTTGAGTCAGCCATTTTATATTAGGATATTTTTTTCTTTAGCCTAAGTCGTTTTCATATAAATGTTTTACAAAGTAATTCGCTTTAACTTCTTGCATAACATATAGCCAGGGATCGATTTTGTCTGCTTTTTGCATATTTTTAAGCGCTAGCAGTGGGCGAATATTTACCCAGTTCATAGCTCTTTGAAGTTCTTCTTCGTCTAGCAAATTGAACGATGAAAGGGGTAGAACATGATCATGATGCCAAACTGAACCGTGATTTTCCATGTTCATACCCTCTTCGAACTGATATTCAATCCATTTAGAGAATATTTCAAAGTCAATGCCGATAAGTTGCCGCGTCGTTTGTGATTTCGATTTGCCTTTTAATGCTAAACCAAGTCTACTTCGCATATTTGTAAGTAGTCGAAACTCAGGATCATATAGCCTTCGAGCATTAATATACGCTTTTTTATATTTATTTTTGCAATCTTTGCAAACATTATCTCTCCCATCTTTGCAACATCTACTTATAACATATTCTGAAATGTTCTTCTCCATTTTACATCCACAGCAAACTTTTTTATCTTTTGTTTCCCTCACTTCTAATCTCAAATATTTTTGTGTAAGTTCCTTCTTTTGGGTTTTATGGCATGTTTTACAGCTGGGGCGATACCCACTCTTTTTTGATTTATCTTTGCTAAATTCGTTTTGGCCTTTTTCGATCTCGCACTTGGTACATACTTTTGAGTCTGCCATTTTATATTGGGATATTTTTTCTTAAGTAGATTTCAATAAATAGTGTCCATATGCTAACGTGCTTATCCCATCATCATTTATTACCCGCTTATCGTCTGTAGCTGAGAGGGCCACCTTGTTCACTTCTTCGGTGTAGATATCGTGAAGATGGGATCTAATGACATTCATACGTCTCGACTGCTCTCTTCTCGTGAACAGACATTCTTTGTAATCATCGTGGGTTATGGTTTTCTTAACAACGTACTTTTTTACGCCTTTGCACTTTTTATGGTCTACGCCCGCCATCTTGTAACTGTACAGTTTAGACCTCAGCCCCACAAATTCTTCGATCTGTTTACCTGAAGCTTCGTCCTTAAACATACCAATAACTTTTTTGTTAACTCCCGTTTCTATACCTGAGGGGTGGTCCTTTGGATATTCTGATGTATCAAACAGATTTCTAATGTCGGGGGTTATATCAGCATAGAAGTCTTCAGTCTTTATTTCGTAAGCTAGCGAGTCCGTATCTGTGAATAATAGCTTTGCTCTATCTCCATACTTGTTCTTGATGTAATTATAGTGAAAAGAATACATCAAAGTTTTGCTCAAGTCTAGGATACACATACCGAGATATATCGGTTTGTTATAGAGCAACGAAGTTTTTTTCATGTGAATGGCAATTAAATTTTCGTCAAAAATTGTTCGAGTGTCGTAACTCGTTTTAGCCGCTAGTTTTATAGCTTGCTTCTCGCTTGAAACCAGTTTAATATCTACGCGAGACTCTATATTTTCACAAGTCTTACCAAACACACTGTTGTTCATAAGTTTGAAAAAGTCTTTCTCGAAATCGTTTTTAGCTTTGGTCCTCAGGTTAGTATTTAGGTCGATATATTTTTTCAACCAGGTGCTTTCTTCAAATTTAATTCCTCGATGAATTTTGGTAATCTTCAAACCTAGGCTTTCATACTGCTTCAAATTTTCGTAATGGACAATGTACTTTACTTTATCATTCAGGTTTGGAATGAGTTTAGAAACAGTTGAAGTTTCGGGTATGATATTCTCAGGAGCAAGGGGGTAGTCATTGTGAAGATCGTGTAAATCTTTCGAATATTCCAAGTCCACCTCCAATATACACGGTATCGATCTCCATACGTTTAGCTCATCATTAGTCATCCATTTAAACCCGTGAGTTGGTAGTTTCTTACACATTGCATATCCATACAAATTGTTCGCGTCCAAATAGGTTATAAATTGTGAAGGCTTGCTTTCGTCAAACGTGGACATGTACTTATTATTTGCTTGCCCAAAACGATGTGAAATTGTGCTAACACCGCCTCTTATCCCATGTTTAACCATTAGTATCATATTATAATCGCTCAATAACTCCAACTTTACACCCGTCAACTTTAATGCCGCATCCCATGCAAGACCCGGAGAAGTATAAAACCAGGCGGGATCCAGGTTGTAGTGCTTCATACAGACGTCTCTAAAGTTTTCGAATACATCCGCTAACAATAGAACATCCGAAAGATTGTATAAGTCGTGATATTCTCTGAATGTTTTGAAACCGAATTCTTTCCATACCACCTGTGCGTGGTTGTAGTCTTCATCACTGATACCCGAGTCGTTTAGTTTCGAATAGAATGCTGACTTTGGCGGTATTTCTGTTTCATTCAATTGATCGACGGAGCTAACGTGGTCGTACGGATACACCCCTTTTCTTAGCAAGAGATCGAGCTTATTACCGGAATAGTACTTGCTTATAATTTTGCACTGATCTTTGCTTAGGTTCTTCGATAAGGCGTCGAGGCCTGCTGGCATGAATCTAAAACTATCGATGAAACGTAATTCACGCTTGACCTCTTTCTCTTTCCCTTCTTCGTTAATAAACTTATCGACTACAACATCTCTACTAAATGAGATATACTTTTCTTCGTTGCAGGGTATACATTTAATATTTTCATTTTCACCACCTCGTAATTTCTTTACGAATAGATGGCTATCGTAGCCGGTTAGATTATGGAATACAACGGGGAAAAATTTGGGGACTTTATATTTCAAATTACAGCTGTTATGGGCGGCACCTCTGAATTTACCACTCAAATGACAATGATCTCTGACACGATCGTCACCTAACTCTTCTCCACAGATATGACAGTTGGTAGCTTTATCGAAACATTTTTTCTCATTTTTGCCGAATATCATATCCTTCGGGAACCTGAACTGATTATATATTCGTTTTATATTTTCTACAAGAGAATCTACGAATATCTGGGCAACATCGTCGTCTTCGTTTTCAGCTGTAAACGCCACCGGATCTTGATAATAAATGTCGTCGTCGAAACATTTTATGTGATAGCAAAACGAGCTAGGCGTGTGTTTCTGGTATTTATTGGTGTAAGACGTGCTTGGATCAGGCTGACAAGTATCGATCGGTTTAATGAAGGACTCATAATCCGCATAGACAATAAAAGGTACTCTCATCGATTTGAAATGATGATTAAAACTTAACATAGTTCCTGGCGGAGGCAATTCTATTCGTTGGGCGTCATGTTGCGAACAGTACTCGCTGTGTTTATTAAGCGATTCTATCGTTCTGTAGCCGATTAAACATCTTCTGCAATAGTGCATTGAGTTATGGCTTGTTTCGGTTCGACGCGCCAACAACTTATTAAAGTTCTTAATCCAACAATAATGCTTCTTTTCTTCCTCAGAAATGAGTAATAGATCTACGCGATTATCGCTTTCATGCGTCGATATATATAATGGGTATACTGCCTCCTCATACCCGAATACATTAACGCTAATGTTATTACGACGCTCAAACTTTTGTATAATATTAGCATTGATGGCAACCGGGAATTCAATACCACTCCAATCGAGTTTCTTAGATTGTTCTATCAGATCTCTAGTGATTCTATGCGGGTTATCTTCAGTTGGATTTAGCGCCCTGACAACCGACCATTTGAAACATTCCTCGTCATCATTTTTCATATTAATAATAGCCTTTTTATTTGCTAAATACTTGGGAAGCTGAATATACGAACTGCCTTTCAATGGCTTGTATACCACTGTATCGATATCCAACTTCAAAACAGCACTGAATCGCCAATTACTACCACGCATCTGAAAACTAGCCATGCTCTCCTTAATTTTATCCACTGCGTTGGTATATATTTCCTTCACATCGGTTGCTTCTAAAATAATATCAGTCTTTGATTTGAAATTAGGCTCAGCCGTTGCTATTTCGCCGGATTTCATGTCTACTTTCTCCATTACACACATGAGATTTAGTTGAACTTTTACCTCTCGATTTTTTGCTAGCAACCTAACTACTTGAGATCTTACAGCCTTGAGAAAAGATGCAACATCGATCCTGTTGTTGCCATCGATCGTGTATCTTTTTGTAAACCCTTTGATAGCCGTCGCTGTCTCTCGAAGTTTGAACCTATGAACGGGTGGTTTTATTTGGGGAGGTAACTGACTAATCTCACTAGTCAACCAATCCGAAAAAGTAGCTTTATTTTTTCCTACAAATTTCCAAATAGTAGACACGTGTGCTGTAAGTTCCTCTTTTCCTAATCTTGAGTATCCTCGTGTGCCTCTCTTTTTCGCAATTTCTCGCAATTCTCGTACCGTGCCTCTCTGTTTCGTAATTTCTGGTAATTCTCGTACCATGCGGGGAGTACGCGTTGGAGCCTTGATGTCTGGTGCCCTAGCGTTTAGTAGATCTCCATGCTTTATGAACGCGATAAGTTCCGGTTTTCTTAATCTTGAGTATCCTTTTTGTCCTCTTTGTTTTGGAATTTGTCGCAATTCTTTCAGATTATACGTATCGTAGTTCATTTTATATACAAGATATTATCTTTATACTTATACAAGATAATTTTTTTTCTTTTTCATGACTTTTTCTGAATTCTCCAGCCACACCAGTACATTGGTTCTATCGTAGCCACAAGGGGAACTAGGGGTCAATGTTCCTCTCAATAGCCAAGTTGGGGTCAGGGTCCGAGAATGACCCTAAGTACTGGTCAAATGCGAAATATTGGTCAAGTTATGGGTCAAAGGTTAAACATGTAGGCAAATGTGAAAAATTGGTCCTAAGTTACGGGTCAAAGGTTAAACATGTAGGCAAATTGGGGTCAAAGGTCGGGGTGACCCTAAGTT
The DNA here is from genome assembly GCA_949752735.1 of Lumbricus terrestris. Lineage (NCBI taxonomy): Eukaryota > Metazoa > Annelida > Clitellata > Crassiclitellata > Lumbricidae > Lumbricus > Lumbricus terrestris. The sequence goes on along the minus strand of OX457051.1, from coordinate 17,889,244 downwards.
GTGGGTCAAAGGTCAAACATGAAGGCAAATTGGGTTAAAGGTCGGAAATTGACCTATATACTGGACAAAGTTCGGAAATTGAAGGTAAATTATGGGTCAATGTTCTAGAAGCTTAAAAGGTCCTCTACTAACGGGAGAGGGATGCAGGGAGGGAGGGAGGGGAGGGAAGGGAGGAAGGGCAGTGGAGGAAGGGGAGGGGAACGGGAGGGGATGGCAAAGGGAGGGGAGGGGTAGGGGAATGGGGTAGGAGGGGAAAGTGGAGGGACGTATAGAGGGAGGGTTGGACAGTCTTTTCAGCCACAGCGATGCGTGGCCGGGTACAGCTAGTATATATATATATATTCATTCAGTCATTCATTCACTCAAGAATTTATATAGCACTTCTTTGAGGAGACTACTGAGAACATATTTATATATAATTTCTATATAAATAAAAATGTAAAACGTTTTTGTTTGTTACCACCTACCCTGGAAAGTACTTGACCGATTGTTTTGAAAATTTTACCAAAACGTTCCATTCGAACATCAGCGGGTTGATATAATGTCTTTTTCGAAAAAGCGCAATCTTTACGACCAAAAAAACACAACTTTTAATTCCGCTTTCACGCGTCCGTCCATTTGCATTCCAATGAGGCCGCGCCGCCCATTTGCATTCCAATGAGGCCGTGCATACCGTCGCGTATTTCTGTAGCGCATTTATATGTAATTGTCGGTTTTCAAATTTTCACACAGCGTTCGAGCGGACGGGTTTTTATATGCTTTTTGGAAAAAACACAACGCGTGTATGCGGACGTTTTTTTTAATCCGCCCGTGCGACCAAAAAACACAACTTTTGATTCCACTTTCTCGCGTCTGTCCATTTGCATTCCAATGAGGCCGCGCCGTCCATTTGCATTCCAATGAGACCGTGCATACCGGCGCGTTTCTGTAGCGCATATAACACTGTCGGTTTTCAAATTTTCACACAACGTTCGAGCGGACGGGTTTTTATATGCTTTTTGGAAAAAACAGCGCGTGTAAGCGGACGTGTTTTTTTAAATCCGCGCGTGTTCTTATGTAGCGCATATATATGTATATGTAGCTGTAGGGAACGGAGGGGTGAGGGAGGAAGGGAGGGGAGGCAGCGGGAGGAAGAGGCAGGGAGGGAGCGGACGGTATGGAGGGAGGGAGGGGATGAATGGAGGAAGGGAGGGACGGAGGGGAGAAACCGGGATGGGAGGGAGGGTGCGAGAGAGGGTGGGAGGGAGGGAGGGAGGGAGGAAGGAAGGGAGGGAGGGAGCGGAAGGGAACGGGAGGGAGGAACGGAGGAGGGAGGTAGGCAGGTAGGGGAAGAGAGGTAGGCTGGGAGGGATGGATGGTCTTTTCAGCCACAGCAACGCGTGGCCGGGTACAGCTAGTATTTATATATAATTTATATGTATATTATATGTAGACATCGATGAATGTACTGAAAGCAGTTTCAACTGTACACAGAACTGCACAAACACAATTGGAAGTTTCATCTGTAGCTGCAGTGGAGGTTATGAGCTTGCCAGCGATAGTTTCTCATGCATAGGTATGAGTAAACTTTGGTTTCTTAGGTCTTCACGTACCATTTCTGATATTTTTTGGACTGCGTTTCGATTGTGGCTATTGAAATAGACTGATGTTAGCATTCAAGCATGTGTCACATCAAGAGCTGGGAAATTTTATGGAGAACTTGATGATTTGGAATTTAGGACAAGGTACGCAGTGGGATTGTGTAATGGATATAATGGATGTGGAATGAGAGGATCGAGCATTTTAAAGCTCTTATTCAACCATTTAAATTTATTTCTGCCCTGATACTTTAAGTTTCTTAGCAATAAGGCATGTCAGTTTTTCAGTTGCTCAAGTGTGAATTAAGTTAAATATTTAAGTTTTAATAAATAAAGTTTCATAAACAAAATTCTGTGTAGGAAATGAAATATTTTGTGTGACTAGATAATGATTAATAATTATTAATCACCTGCATTGATTGTGTGCATCATATACAGAGGAACTTACATTAAGTAACCTTTTGGTGCTCTTCTAGTTGACTTGTATTAAGTTAAGAGTGACACTGACTAGATTAACAGCATCAAAATTCCAATGTTTTAAGGGTAAAGAAGCAAGTTGTGTAGAAATCATGAGCCGATTTTCTTAAAACCTTTAGCGTTATGCATATGCATATGATTATACAGAAAATCAATCATCAAATAAAGTACATTCATCAAACGGTAAAATCTTTGAATTTGTATTTCTGCTAGACATTGATGAATGCGAGAGGAATACTTCTAATTGTGATCAGAAATGTGTGAACAGTGCTGGCAATTACAGCTGTGAATGCAATGGTGGTTTCAAGATTAATTCCACCGACAGATTCATATGTGATGGTGAGAAGCGCTTATCATAATATCTTAGATGTACTATATGTTAAAACTGATGCTTGATTGAATATATTCAGGAATAAATTGCATTTCTTTATGCTTATTATATGTATGTATGTGCACTTGTTATAATTCCTCTTCAAGATTACTACTTAGAAGCGCTCCAAATTACAGCACGGACACTGAATCGGAGTTTTATGCCTAAGCGCATGAGCAGTTGTGAGTGAAGGACTTGCCCAGAGTCCCTTCATGGTGGCTTGAGTGGATTCGAACATGCAACCTTCCGTCTCCAAGGCACCAAACATACCTCTACACCACTGTGCCCTCAGTGCTAGAGTGCAGCTGAGTAAATATCTTGAATAAGCATTACCGGTATATAACTTCTCAGAATGATGAAAGATGATATATGTGTAATGTGTATGTTGTATAATCTATATAAATAAAAATGTAAAAACGTTACCGTGCGTAATCAAGTATTTCGGAAAGTTATCGACCGATTGTTTTGAAAATTTTCGCAAAATGTTCCATTTGAACATGAGCGGGTTACTATAATGATTTTGGGGAAAAGCGCAATCTTTTCGACCAAAAAACACAACTTTGATTTCCATTCGATATATGTCGATGGAGTCCGCCCATTTCCATTTGAACTTTCACCGTCCTTTCGGGCGCTTTTCAAAACGCATATCCGGCCTCTCTCTATAGCGCATATTTATATGTAACTGTCGGTTTTTACAAAATCGTCCATTTGCGGCCGTTTTCCGCGTTTTTTTTTATAGTTTTCACCCATTCGTCCGTCCTTTCGGGCGCGTTTCAAAACGCATATCCGGCCGACTTTTTATAGCGCATTTTTATACGTAACTGTCGGTTTTTACAAAATCGTCCATTTTCGGCCGTTTTCCGCGAGTCTTTCTATAGCGCATATCTCTAGGGATGGAGGAAGGAGAGGGACGGCGGGGAGGGACAGAGGGGAGGGAGGGGAGGAAACGGGAGAGGGATGCAGGGAGGGAGGGAGGGGAGGGAAGGGAGGAAGGGCAGTGGAGGAAGGGGAGGGGAACGGGAGGGGATGGCAAAGGGAGGGGAGGGGTAGGGGAATGGGGTAGGAGGGGAAAGTGGAGGGACGTATAGAGGGAGGGTTGGACAGTCTTTTCAGCCACAGCGATGCGTGGCCGGGTACAGCTAGTATATATATATATATTCATTCAGTCATTCATTCACTCAAGAATTTATATAGCACTTCTTTGAGGAGACTACTGAGAACATATTTATATATAATTTCTATATAAATAAAAATGTAAAACGTTTTTGTTTGTTACCACCTACCCTGGAAAGTACTTGACCGATTGTTTTGAAAATTTTACCAAAACGTTCCATTCGAACATCAGCGGGTTGATATAATGTCTTTTTCGAAAAAGCGCAATCTTTACGACCAAAAAAACACAACTTTTAATTCCGCTTTCACGCGTCCGTCCATTTGCATTCCAATGAGGCCGCGCCGCCCATTTGCATTCCAATGAGGCCGTGCATACCGTCGCGTATTTCTGTAGCGCATTTATATGTAATTGTCGGTTTTCAAATTTTCACACAGCGTTCGAGCGGACGGGTTTTTATATGCTTTTTGGAAAAAACACAACGCGTGTATGCGGACGTTTTTTTTAATCCGCCCGTGCGACCAAAAAACAACTTTTGATTCCATTTTCTCGCGTCTGTCCATTTGCATTCCAATGAGGCCGCGCCGTCCATTTGCATTCCAATGAGACCGTGCATACCGGCGCGTTTCTGTAGCGCATATAACACTGTCGGTTTTCAAATTTTCACACAACGTTCGAGCGGACGGGTTTTTATATGCTTTTTGGAAAAAACAGCGCGTGTAAGCGGACGTGTTTTTTTAAATCCGCGCGTGTTCTTATGTAGCGCATATATATGTATATGTAGCTGTAGGGAACGGAGGGGTGAGGGAGGAAGGAAGGGGAGGCAGCGGGAGGAAGAGGCAGGGAGGGAGCGGACGGTATGGAGGGAGGGAGGGGATGAATGGAGGAAGGGAGGGACGGAGGGGAGAAACCGGGATGGGAGGGAGGGTGCGAGAGAGGGTGGGAGGGAGGGAGGGAGGGAGGGAGGAAGGAAGGGAGGGAGGGAGCGGAAGGGAACGGGAGGGAGGAACGGAGGAGGGAGGTAGGCAGGTAGGGGAAGAGAGGTAGGCTGGGAGGGATGGATGGTCTTTTCAGCCACAGCAACGCGTGGCCGGGTACAGCTAGTATTTATATATAATTTATATGTATATTATATGTAGACATCGATGAATGTACTGAAAGCAGTTTCAACTGTACACAGAACTGCACAAACACAATTGGAAGTTTCATCTGTAGCTGCAGTGGAGGTTATGAGCTTGCCAGCGATAGTTTCTCATGCATAGGTATGAGTAAACTTTGATTTCTTAGGTCTTCACGTACCATTTCTGATATTTTTTGGACTGCGTTTCGATTGTGGCTATTGAAATAGACTGATGTTAGCATTCAAGCATGTGTCACATCAAGAGCTGGGAAATTTTATGGAGAACTTGATGATTTGGAATTTAGGACAAGGTACGCAGTGGGATTGTGTAATGGATATAATGGATGTGGAATGAGAGGATCGAGCATTTTAAAGCTCTTATTCAACCATTTAAATTTATTTCTGCCCTGATACTTTAAGTTTCTTAGCAATAAGGCATGTCAGTTTTTCAGTTGCTCAAGTGTGAATTAAGTTAAATATTTAAGTTTTAATAAATAAAGTTTCATAAACAAAATTCTGTGTAGGAAATGAAATATTTTGTGTGACTAGATAATGATTAATAATTATTAATCACCTGCATTGATTGTGTGCACCATATACGGAGGAACTTACATTAAGTAACCTTTTGGTGCTCTTCTAGTTGACTTGTATTAAGTTAAGAGTGACACTGACTAGATTAACAGCATCAAAATTCCAATGTTTTAAGGGTAAAGAAGCAAGTTGTGTAGAAATCATGAGCCGATTTTCTTAAAACCTTTAGCGTTATGCATATGCATATGATTATACAGAAAATCAATCATCAAATAAAGTACATTCATCAAACGGTAAAATCTTTGAATTTGTATTTCTGCTAGACATTGATGAATGCGAGAGGAATACTTCTAATTGTGATCAGAAATGTGTGAACAGTGCTGGCAATTACAGCTGTGAATGCAATGGTGGTTTCAAGATTAATTCCACCGACAGATTCATATGTGATGGTGAGAAGCGCTTATCATAATATCTTAGATGTACTATATGTTAAAACTGATGCTTGATTGAATATATTCAGGAATAAATTGCATTTCTTTATGCTTATTATATGTATGTATGTGCACTTGTTATAATTCCTCTTCAAGATTACTACTTAGAAGCGCTCCAAATTACAGCACGGACACTGAATCGGAGTTTTATGCCAAAGCGCTGAGCAATTGCGTGTGAAGAACTTGCCCACGGTCCCTATGAGGCAGCTTGAGTTGGAATCGAACCTGCAACCCTCTGGCTGCAAGGCACCGAACATACCACTACACTCACTAAGTTGTTAGCTGTGTATTGGTGTTGAAATTTACTTTTGAATAGATATTGACGAGTGCTACCTGAATACTTCCAACTGCAGTCAGAGATGTGAAAACAGTGTGGGAAGTTATGAATGTAAATGCAACACTGGATTTGAACTTCATTCTGATCAGCATCAGTGTGAAGGTACATTTTATCTTATTATTCTTTCTTAATTTCTTTTTTTGCATGTATACAGAATGCTGACTTTTTATGGACAAAATGATTTCAACTTACAGTTAGTTACTTAATTTAACATTAGTTAACTGAAATCTTTTAACCTGCCTAGGTAATGTATGGTAGCATGTAGGCATTACAAGATGGAGTAAGATAGAATAATTTATTGTTACATAAAGTAACCATTAATTAGGTATATCACTGACACAAGCCAGAGATTAAATATTGTCATGAAAACTTTGTGAGAGCATTATGTAGAACAGTGGTTAACACGCTGTGCTGTTCGCCTGGAGAAGGAAATGATGCTGGCTTCTGGTGAGGGAAAGAGAAGATGCGGCCTACCAAGGATGAAAGGGATGGACGAGATACACGACATAACTGGCATGAATTTGGACGAACTTAGGGACTTGTCTGCGAACAGAGAACCTTGGAGAATGTGTGTCATGACGATCGCTAGAGCTCTACGAGCTGACAGCACAAGGTGACAAGGTGCTGTTCGCCCAAATGTTGGTAAAAGGTTAGTGATTCAAATTCTGATCAGACATAAAATTATTTCATGACTGTTTGATTAATGATACTGAACTTCTGTTGTGACACTAATGCTGCCTTCTGAACTCAACTATGGGTGTACTGACTAAATTGTTGGTGGACAGAACAGGTGATGAGGTAGAGGACTGGAGAATAAGCAGTCAAATTGCTGATACATATATTTTCTAACAGTGGCTGTAGTTTGTTAGAAATTAACTTTCTAAATGATTTGCGAAAAATGGAGACTCTAGGGAAAAATTGTTGTGTGAAGGAAATTCAGACAGAATGGATTATTCACGATTTTGTTAGAAATTATGGTATATTGTATATCTGTCAACGAAACTGCATTTTGTGTACAAGTGCTGCACACATCGTTATCTGTTCTGGGATTAGATATTGATGAATGTAGTCGTACAGCATTCGAATGTAATCAGAATTGCAACAACGCTTATGGATGGTATAATTGCTCCTGTTACACTGGTTATCAGCTTGAAAATGAATTCAACTGTGTTGGTAATTATTAATCTTTTTATTCTCTATATATGATTTATATTTATATGTGTTGTGCAATGAATTTGTGCTAGGTATAATTTGGCTAAATTAGGTTGATGAGGAAATAATTGCTTCTTTAAAAGACACTTTGTGTTTGTTAGGCGAATTTTTATCTACATCAGAAGCATATACTGAAACTACATAAACAGGCAGTCAGAATTATCACTAGATCTGCGTATAGGGCCCACTCAACACCCCTCTTTGCCCAACTAGGAATCCTGAAAATTCACGACTTATGTTATGCCAAAGTTATGTTATTCATGTATAAATCTAAACATAAAATGCTCCCTTCTTTATTTAATGACTACTTCACACTTATATCCAACATACACACCTTTAATACTCGCAGCTCCCACAAATATGCTGTGCCTTTTGCTCGCACCACTTGCTGCCACAATTGCCTGAAAGCAACCGGACCCCGTCTATGGAACTCCCTACCCATGGAAATCTCAAATGTAAATAGTATTTTTATATTTAGATCTAGATTAAAAAATTCTTACTGTCGAGTTACAATTCTGCCGGTTAAACCATAACTATGCTAAGGCAGAGAATGATGACCTATTTCTCGATTGAATTTCTCTAATATCAATGACCATTTTGAGCAGTGACTGTTGTACTTTATTGAAAAATGTTTATACTGTCCAGACGAGACAATTTGCTTTTTTAAGGAAAGTTTTATTTGAGTGTGCCATGCAAACAATGCTAAATATAGTCTCTTACTATAATTGATCTACGTCTTAATTAAAATATTCTGGATTGAATACAGCAACAGCAGAGTCTTGTCAAGACTTGTCGATTTAATTCCGAGTAACATTAGAAGTGTGTGTGGAAATACAATTAATCTATCTGTTGTCATTAACTGCAATGCTATTTTGTAAACCATCATGTGCGTAGAAATTTGTAAAATAATATTTATTGATTCATATATTTATTAAAAAACTAAAAAAATTCTGTTATGGCACATCTTGATATAAATGCATGCATATGCTCGTCAATCAACTAATTAGTATTTGTACATTTGCCTGGGACACAGCTTTGATTGACCACATAGGTGTCAAAGTTGCTTTTTCCATCGTATATAGAAATTATGTATACACAGGTCTGAATTGAAAAAATGTCCTTCACACAGATTCCCTTCTGTTGCTTCTTTATTATAAGTCACTAGCTGGGGTACCCGGCGTTGCCCGGGAAATTTAGAATTCGACCCGCTCCGGCCACGACCCCACCACACCCCCTCTCACCCCTTCACCTCCTCCACCCCTCCTCCTCCCACGCCTCCACCCCTCTCCACCCCTCCACTTCACCCACAATCCACCGGTACTCGACACATGAAATCCGTAATGGCAAAAGCACTGGCCTTAAACACCTCTAAAACGGTTTCAACGGCTGCTTTTATACGCGACCCGTGAAATCTGGAGTGGCCAAAGCGCTGGCCTTAAACACCTCTAAAACGGTGTCAACCGCTGCTTTTATACACGACCCGTGAAATCCGGAGTGGCAAAAGCGATGGCCTTAGACACCTCTAAAACGGTGTCAACCGCTGCTTTTAATGCGTATGGGACCGAAAGAAAGAAAAAACAGGGGAAATGAGGGTTTTTGCCTCCACCCTGGCCCCCCATGGTGGCAGAGATTCGCGAACCCCTCCACTGAGTGTCCGATGCCGAGACGGACACAGTAGTGGAGGTTTGGAGTGAAAAGCTCAAAAACTGTGAGCATGCATTCTGGACAGAGTCACATACATACCACATCCTTTCTTATAGATATAGATGATTTGTTATATGTTTAATGTAAATAATAAATCCTTGCTTGTGCTGTTGTTTAGATGTGGATGAATGTCTTGATCCCAATAAAAGATGTGAGCACTACTGTAACAACACAGTCGGCAGCTTCGCTTGTTCTTGTAAACCTGGCTATACGATTGCTGTAAAAATTGGAGAAAGTTATAGCTGCACTGGTACGAGTGAAGTATATTTGTCCATAACTCTTTCATTTTTTAGAAAATTACTATTTTACTTTCTGTTAGTATGGTGTTGTCCACAAAGGGCATCCACAAAATGAATCCAGCTGAAGACTTCTCAATGCAATGGTCTCTGATGTACCCAGTAAACCAGGTGCGACTCCGTGGAGTGATTTGAAGACCTGTAGACAGAGGACACAGGGCATGTACTCAATGCAACTTGGTGCAGGCAACCAGCGCAGAACATCATACGGAAGGTGTAACAAGAGTAAATCTCATCTGGTTGCAAATCAACCTCATGGCAGTGTTTAGCATGGACTGCATTCCTTGGGGGGGAGGAGTTACCCAGGCATACAATTCAATATTGTGGCCAAGGACATCAGAGGTGCCTAGTGCATTTTGTATCTCACAAAAGCATTGCCTATGCTAACCTAAAGAGTGTTAAAATTTCATTTATTATTCTGACCCAGGCTTATTTGACATTAGAATTATTTATTTATTTCTTAAGTCAAGACGTTAGTGTGCAGGAAATGTTCACATATCCTTGAATATTTACAATGTTTGCACAAGAGTGAAGAAACTCAGCCAACAGATTTCAAGACCATAATGGCGGATAATGTCTGATGAGTGAAAACCCTGTGTATGTAATGCTGTCTAAACTTTCCTGAGTCTTCCAATGCCGATACATTTAACCAGAATATAATGTGTTCTCCAAGTTAATCACAACGCTTACTAAATTGGTATTAATTTTATTTAAGATATCGACGAATGTATAGAAGGTAGTTCCAACTGTGAACATAATTGCAACAACACCGCTGGAAGTTATAATTGCTCCTGCAATTCTGGATACCGGCTCGACAACGACAGTCATAAGTGCAATGGTAAAATTTCATTATTTGTAAATTAAATAAAAATAATAATAATTATGATGTTAGCTTATCATAACATCATAAAATGTTTCAGTTACAAACATTCCAGTGTTCAAACATTACATAGCATTCCAGTGTTTTTATTTTATTTTTTATAGAAATGTTTAGGTTGTAATCAGGGCCTAAACATGTTTCTTCCTCCTAAGGTTGAATTCTTAAACCACAATTAGACTGGCTTTCATTTTATGGTCTCAATTATTGTGATCCCAGCTCAATCGACATTAGAATGATTCATCATAATATTATAAGAAATTGTTCTCTGTCCGTATGATGAGATTGGTTGGCATATTAATTTTTTCAAATTCAAAAATTGAAATGAATATAAATTGACCCAGATTTTCACTGAGAGATCTTGAACTAGCGTAACTAATTAAGCTTATTATTTTTGTGTCAGACACAACATTGTTGCACTTACAAAATAAAAGGTAATTTTTGTATTTTAGTTACATGATTCTTTGTTTTTATTTGTTTTGCATTGCACTGAAACATTGTCATGTGCCTTGCTTAATTTTCTTTCGCAATAACTCTTATCCAAATGTCTGAATAATAAGGGGTTGACTAGTATGCCTGACGTCTGTTATTTTCAGTTTTAGACATCCTGTCATTTTCCAATAGATGGATCATTATGTAATTATGATTTTTAGGTAATGTAGGCTAAATTTGATTGTGCTGTGACCAATAGCCGCTGCAAGTAACAGGTTGGGTCATGAATAGGTGGTTGTCCAATGGGCGCCTGCATTTCGGTGCTTAAGAGATTCCATGCCAAATCGGGTCTTTACATTTGACTGTAACCAATCAATAGCTGGATGGCACAAGGTCCACCGGAAGTGTGATGCTGTTTGGCACATTGGCATATAATAAATATTGAGGTATGGACATCTCAGACACCTCAAAGTCAAGGACTTTGACTTCACCCGAAGTGGTTCAAGTCTGACAAAGCCATTTCATTCTGCCTTTGTAATCTTTTTGTCTTTGTTACTTTCTTTGAAGTCAGTTGTTTGCTGTTAGTGACATCATAATCATGTTGGTGTGAATGTCTTGCTCCTGTCTTGTGTTTTATAGATGTTGACGAATGCTTTGAGGAGATATCTGGCTGCAGACACAAGTGTAATAACACAGTTGGTGGATACAACTGTAGCTGTGATTCTGGGTATAAGCTCCTTGGTGATGGTCACCAATGTGAAGGTGAAATAAATTTTTAAGTGCTGTCTTGTCCAGGTGCTACTGTTTGATCGATGTGCTGTGTATGCCAATGTTTTGATGATGATGATGATGATGATGATGATGATGATGATGATGATGATGATGATGATGATGATGATATCAATAATAATAATAATAATAATAATAATAATAATATGTGGTAATAATAATAATGATAATATATACGATAATGATACTAATGAGCTCTAATAATAATAATGATAATAATATATAATAAGTAATAAATGAGGTACTTCATTCCGTGAAAGTGCCTCATAAAAAATAGATATTTGAGTGCTGTAATTGATATGCAGTTGTTGACTTGAAGTGATTGAGAAGCACATTGTGGAGCCGGATGAAAGTATATTTGTGTGTTAAATGACCATAATATATACATATAAACATACAAATTTATACATTATACACAGCTATATATTATATGGGTAATTGGGTATGTGTTATCATATAGCCATATATTATATGGCTATGTATTCAGTACATTTTTGGTTAACTTGCTGAATCATGGCTGTCAGCAAGTTATCAGAAGGTGAAAATGTCCCAACAGACATCTTTCTCTGAAAATGACATGTGCATAGGTGTATTGTGAGCAGGTTGGAGTGGTGGTAGATGAATGTTAACAGCGGCCTTCATTCACCAGGTAACACTGTTAGAATGAGCAGCCCAACTGTAAAAATTACTACGGGATTCTGCAGATTTTGCGCGAAGATTGCACACATTGCTAAATGCTGCGTGAATCTTGGATATTTACGCGAAAATTTAGCGGTGCAAGGTCACATATTTCTGGATGGCTTAAATTTTTGGGTTCATCGAGACCTGAATATGGCACATGGCTGATGAGCACGGATTTTGCATGCCCCAGTCATGAGGCAAACTTCCTTTCAAGCTGTGCAAAGAGTAAGTACCAATAACCTTCATTGGAACGACGTAACTACACACACTTAGCAATACTGTGTTCAAAATTATCAGCCAAAAATTATGTGACACTATAAACAGTTTAAATGTTTGACTCTCTATAAAAGTGTAGTTTGAAGTCAAATTGCCTCCTTTGTATTCAGAAAACCCTGCTGTTTAGTATCATTGCAGTGATGCAATAATTATAATTGTTGTCACATTTTCACTAAGAATAGAAGGTTGATAAATGAAGTCAGCTCGAGTTTAAGGTGAAGCCTTGTGAATGAACCGTATGCTGTCTGTTTTCAGATGTTAACGAATGTAGTGTTCCCTCTCACAGATGTATGCACACTTGTTTAAATCATAATGGCAGCTATTCTTGTTTCTGCTACTCTGGCCACTATAAAGTTGGAGAGTTTGACTGCAAAAGTAAGTGGATTTTCAGCTAAGGTCTCAAATTTGGTCTTGGACTTAAATGAAAGACTACTTAAGACTTGTTGATGCAGTTGTTGATGATGACCTGGAAGTCTTGTGATATTTTCAAGACCTGGGGCACAATTCTTGGCCAGAGTCTTGATGCTTTATCTCTGTCACGTATTTTTTTAAATTTGCCCTTGATCTTGGACCTTATGATACATTTTCATTCAAGATCTCTTTGCAAAATTTGAACTTTTCAGATAAATGTGGTTGGCTATTTACCACCACTTGTGGACATAGAATTGTGTTGCTGAATTTGAAACAAGTGCATAAGCTTCAACTTTTATGTAGCTCATTTGCACTGTATAGTTGTTTTGATATTAGAGTGCTTCTCCGGGAAGTTACAGTAAAAGTTCAGAAATTTAAATTCAGCCATGTTAACCAAAGGTTAAATCCTTTGATTGTTTATGAATATGCATAAATTGTATTTCAAAGTGTTCTGTATTGCATTGAATATCTGGTTTCTTTCAGAGGATCATACTGCAATGATTCTTGGTGTGGTCTTGACCTTTCTGATCATTTCGATTGTGATTGTTGTTTTCATACTGCTGAAAACCAAGTATGTGTCATGATTTCTGTCTTGTTGACTCATTTAGCAGCATTTCTTTCAACATTACCATATTTAAAAAAAAAAAATTTTTTCCTCCCATTTGTTATAGCGGATACTGCATCAGAGCTTCACGCTGAAACACATGAGCAATTGCAAGTGAAGGACTTGCTCAAGGTCCCTATGTGGCCACTTGAGGTGGATTCGAACCTGGAACCCTCTGACTCCGAACCCATCACTATACCACCGTGCCTTGCGGTTCATCTCAAATCAACTTCCAACCCAACTTCCAACATATTGTTGATATGTTATGCTTTTTTGAGGTTGCTACAGTGTTGACGACAGTTCTATGATGCGATGTAATAAAATTTAATAGGCTTTTAAGTTTGTTTTTCAACATAACAGCTGATTCTTATTCACTTCTGAAGGTCTCAATTCCACTTCTTATTCTATTCTCGTTCTTAAAATAATTTTTATTCTACTTCTACTTCTGCTGAACGAAAATACAATAATTATTATTCTTATTCTACTTCTTATTCACGAAAATATCACTGCAGCTGAGGATCATTGTTCAGTTGTTCACATTTGCACTGTAAGAAAACCAAACTAGCAATGGTAGTCTTTTGCATCCTCATTTGCTTGATTGTTGACCATGAAATTCATGTCCTGGTGTGTATGCTTGCATCTGTATGCATGTATGTGTGAATGCATTTGTGTGTGGATGTATATAATAATTTTCGTTTAATCAACAATCTGGTTGACAGAACGCAACTGGTACACTTTATGCAGTTGAAACAATTTACAGGAACTTACAGAATACATAAATCTTAACTATACTGACTGAACAGACACCCTGCAATATATGTGCATACAGATGTGTATATTTGTATGTATGTAAACTATGTATGCATGCTTGTCTGGATTTATGTACATGTGCATGCATGCAGTTAGGTAGGTTTATAAGTGTGTTTGCATTCTTTTGGCTTATGTATGTGCATTGTGCACATGTGTATGTGCGCGCGTGCGTGCATGCGTGTGTGTACGTATCTGTATATATCTGAATTTTTATCAGTCACGGTTTTTTATGTGCTTATTTTTTATGTGCCTAATTATGTTTGCATGTTTGTAATTATTTTTGTGTATGTTTGATTATGTTTGTATGTTTTTTATGGCACACTGTTGTACAATGCCGTCCTTTCAATTTCAATTAAACCGATGTGTAATGAATTCGGATTTTGCTTCAGACGATTGTTTCCTTTCAATGATTCAAAGTTCGCGAAAAGTGGGCAAGATGCAACAGCTAACGGAAATGGGACAACGGATCAGATGGGTAAATTTTTAAACCATTGCCATCACTTTGCAGCTTCTAGCATCATTTTACTATCAGATTCACATTTCGGTGTGACCTTGCGCGCATTACAAATTTATTTAATAATAATAATAATAATAATCTGATGTTAAAGATTATAAATCTTAAGAACTAAAAAGGACATGTAGGATACCATGTAAGTTCACCTGTAGTTCTAGGATTTATTTTGAAACTACTTTTGAATCTTTGTACTTTAAGTTTTGAGTAAATAAAGTGTTTCTTTCACATGTCACAATTTTAGGCTGATCTGTACTGCCCATTTCATGCCATGTCTCGTTTAAATGAGCTTATAAGTTTTGAGTTAAAGCAGTTCCCATCTGTCAGAAGTTGTTTGTGTGGTGTTCTGATTATAACAGTCAGATATGTACCAATAGTCATCAGAATGGTTTTAGCGTTAAACATGTTCAGGATGTGACAGATCTGCATTTCTAAAATATATATATTTTGGGGACACTGACAAATGTTTTAATAGAGTTTTTGCAACTTAGTATTAACCTTGTCATTGTCACTCACAAGCAGTGGCGTAGCCAGGAATTTATTATGTGGGGGTTTTAGGGTTTTATATGGCCTGGCCGGATGCCCTTCCTGACACCAACCCAACAGTATTACAGCAAAGAAAAAGTGAATAAAGTAGCAAAAAGAATAAAGTAAGAAAAGCAATTGTTACTACAAGCAATTGTTTTTTTTTCTTATTTAAGTGGATAAATAACCTTTAACAAACTTTTCCTAAGCCAATGGGGATTTTAACCCCCGAAACCCCACCTTGGCTACACCACTGCTCACAAGATAGGATTGTCATTAGTCACCTTGAATCCACTTATTAGATTTCTTCAGATTAGTATTCTTATTGTCTTTGCCATTATTTATATCCATTGTCCTATAATAACCTGAAATTTACTGAATTCGTAAGATAAGATAAGAACATTCTTTATAAGATCAATTGCCATCCGCATTTTGGTGTGCAAACATGGTGACAACATTATAATTAATAGAATTGATCAAGACAGTAAAATGTTCACAAAAACACATTACCAGGTATGCTGTCTTCAAAACTTATATATATTGTCGCAATGATGTAAGTTTCTCTCATCATTCCATCTGCCGGAGGGAGATAAAGATTTCTTCAGATTAATATTCTTGCCAATATTGATATTAATGACTGACGGTTACTTAATGGAGTTATTTGGAGTAATGTTCTAGTTATCTCTACTTTCATTAATATTCGTTATTCCCTAGTAACCTGACATTTTCTACAGAGTTCTTCAAATTAGTACTCTAATTTTCCTTGTTTTCACTACTTCATGATGCCTGAAATTTGCTACATAGACTAGAGTTTTTCAGGTTTAGGATATCATAAATACACGTAATGACACCTCAGTTTTCAATTATATCCAGAGCTTACAAAAACTGCTGCCAAAGAGACTGCTGTGGAGAAACCCAGGAAGACGTGCATTGCAGTTACGGACCTTTGGAAGTACATTGACAAGATCAGATCGTCCAATGGTTTTGAAGAGGAATTCAAAGTAAGAGTCAATTTATTTATCACAGGTTAGTTTGTCTCCCAATACAAGATGCATGCGTTTGTAAAATGCATTGATGCGTAACTTGCATCTTTGTAACTGAATCTGGTGTGGTTGTGCATGCTGAGGAATAGCGTTTGTTCAGTTTTAGAAGAAGGGCAGTAAACATAGTACAATACAATATTCAGACACTAAGATATTATGAACTCGCTAACACTTGCCTTTTTTATCAGGGATTATGGCTCAGTTTGAGCCATAATCACATAAAACTGAGCCATAATCACATAATTCAGTTGCAATTACTGTTAATTTATAGCATTGTTTGATTTGGTTTGTTTTTATTGTGTTAAATTTTCATAACTTTTATCTCTTCTTATGTGGTCACTTTCTTTTAGTCAATCCCCATGGTGTCTGATCTGTCATATGAATTTGCTCAAACTCAGACTCTGAAATCTAAAAACCGATTCAAGAACATTTTTCCATGTGAGTTTAAACTTCAAGTTCTAAACTGCTTACAAATAAAGAAATTGAAAAATAAGTTTATTTCTACTGTTTCTTTATCAGCATGCGATGTGTAGCTGAAATGTTCGTGCAACAGAGTTGCTTCCTCTATCACCGATTTAATCTTTGTGAGTAGAGCAAGTTAAGTTATAGTCCTGTGTCTGATGATGAAACTTGGACAAGTCACTCATCTACTTTCTTAGTCTCTTGTGCCGACTATGGATGAATTGTAAGGTTCTGTGTGACAGCTCGTGCATTGAACTTGCCTAAGAAGGAAAGCTTGAAGAACAATAATGGCAAGTTTTGCACTAACTGTATTTCAATAGTGAGACGAAATGGTTGAGCAGTGATGATCACAATACGATAAGTATTTATTGCTAGAATTTTTATTGTCTAAGCGTATAAGGCTTTAATTAAATTAATGCACAGTGTCTTGGCACCAACCTTATTAGATGTTTAAAATGCAGTAAGACCTTGAAAGGAGTCATAATTATGTTGCAGTCGTGTATGCTTTGTATTTAAGAGCCTGATATTGAAATAACTAAGCAGCCGTGTTTGTGACAGAGTTTGGTATTTGAACAATGTCATATTTTCACAACAATGACTTGAAGCTGAAATGATAATTATTACTTCAGATGATGCTAATCGAGTGATGTTGGATGAAGTGAAAAATGATCCTCTTACAACCTACATCAATGCGAGCATTATAAAGGTACATCATTAGCGAAATATAGGTTGTTCATAAAGCCACCATGCTCCTCTATATTATTTAAACTTCTGGGGTTTCACTGGTCAACATCTTGCTGGAGAAATACATGGTACATTGCAGTGAAGTAGTGAATGAGTTAGTTAACTGAATTGACTACGATGGTGCTGGTATGATGGAAGCCAAATGAGTGTGGGACTAGAAAGAGCAAACTGTTTCAAAGTAAATCATCGTTGCATCATTCCTGAGGACTCTCCACAGAGTCATAAAGTGATGCTATTTCACCTTTAACCCTATACTGACAGAGGGTATAGGTCTATAGGATTTTCCATGCCATTAAGGGGTACTACACTTTGGTCGGTAAAGGGTTTGACATATGACATGCTGATGTCCTGCTATTGCTATTTTGTGGTGTAACTGAACAGCACATTACATTGCACTTAGGCATACAAACAGAATTTGTTGCCTAATTTGTTCATGTTGATTCCTATGGTGGAGTTTTGCACGATTCCAGACTGTCAGACTAAATTTGGCAGCCATTGCTTTCCAAAGTTTTCTTTGGTTTACAGTCATCTGTATAATTTCAGCCATCAATACAAATATGGATTATGGACTCTGCATACTGAGTAGCTTGTCAGATATAGATTGGTCTAGGGTATTACAATATGTATGGTAAATGAGAATGGTAGAAAAGTGACTAGGGATCACATGTTGAATTGTTGATTAATGTGGAGAGTTGGGCTGTGCAATGAAGACTTTACTCTGGGGTTCTAAGAAAGACTATGGGTGGGTTGAACCCCTCAACCCCAACCCTGAAAATTCTCGTCCTGTATGCAATGCATGCATGTAAACATTTCATTTAGTGCCTTTTATTATTATTATTATTATTATTGACTTTTTATATAGCGCACCTTCAAGGTAATCTACTCAGTTCTAAGCGCTCAAAGGACCACACAAAGGCTCTGCATTTTTATGCTATAGCTAGCTTTCAATAGAGGTTGTTACAAAGCTCTACAGTTGATCACAAGCTTTTACTATTAAAGATTAAAATTCACAACATCATACACAATTACACTATTTAAAGTTATTTGATTATATTGGACTATTACATCATCACATTAGACTGAAATCTGAATATTGCAACCATCTGTAAGGCAGGATAACCATTTACGGTGTTTGCGACATTTACAGTGTAATGTAGCTATGTTATGTTATATAAATGTGTTGCATAGGCCGCCACGCACTGCGCTCTGCTGTCCATGGTGGCTTAATGGTTACTTTCACTCCCTCTGCAACAATGCAGAGGCGTTCATTCTCTGTGGTTGGTCCAACAACCTAGAATGGACTTCCCTTGACTACGTGACACCTCCCAAGCTTTTCTCAATTTCGCAAACTGTTGAAGACTGTTTTTTTTCGCTTGATCTCGGCCGGAAGCACCTCTGAGTAGGTACCTTGAAGGGGTGCTATATAAATATTGATTGATTGATTGATTTATTGATTGGTTGATATATTAATGTGCACTTAATATGCATTCCTGTGGTAATTATTATTTCAAATTAAGAATATTTAGACAACTGGAATCATTTTAGTAGTTGCCTGCAGCTGTTGTAAATTGCTCTTTGTTTACATCCCTTTGCTTACTTCACTTCATATTGTGTTAACGTAACTTTCATTCACCATTTTCTTTCATAGGGTTACACTCTGCACGAGAAAATCATTGCTTCTCATGGTAAGTCAGTAACAACATTTTTGATAAAATCATTTCTGTTACTTTTCTAGTTCCTTAAAACGAAATTGTATTTACTAAAACTATTTTATAGAGCCCAGTAGCACAATCATAATGAAAAACAAGGTGCTGATGTAGAGAGCACAGTCAGTTGATAGCAAATGAGCTTAGGGCAAATAAGTCACACCTAGCTTTTTTGAATGAATTAGTGGCATTCATTGATTTTGAATGCACTCAGGTGATGAGAATAAATTTTAAAAATACTTCAAGCTGTGTATAATTAATACTTTTATAGAAATTGTTTTCTGATCTGGTTGAATTATGTTTTGACTGTTTGAATTGACTTCTTTATGACATTTTATTAGAATTGGTCAAGGGAATGTAACCATCTAGACAGGCATTCTGTGATGTAATATCCGGGTAGGTCTTTGTATGTGTCAGAAGATGCCTTTTTTGCTGTGAATTGGGGCAGACACAGAAATTTTCGAAGGGGAGCCAAAATCTTTGGTCTTGGGTAGAATTTTTTTTGCTCTTTAGTCTTTAGCCGAAAAATCTGATGATTTTTTCTTTAGTTATTTGGTCGAAATGTCATGAAAATAGAAAATATACCATTTTCCCTGTAAAAATAGCTGATGGCCTTTTTTAGTCATATATGCTACTTCTCTCTCACCTTTTCCCACTGCATTGATTGAAAGCTTGCTGAAACCTTGTGGAGGATGACCTGTGCAAATTTCTTAATGGGGGCCTTGGCCGGATTGGCCCCTCTCCTGAAGGCGCCCCCCTGCTGTGAGTGACAATCTTGAGTGTAGTAAATCCGAGTAACTAATAACAACTGGAAATTATGTGTTTTCATTATTTCTTAGGACCAACTCCAAACACCCAGATTGATTTCTGGAGAATGATTTGGCAGTATGATGTTTCGGTTATCGTCATGGTTACCAAGTGCATGGAAGATTCAAAGGTACAGTAGTAGAATTTCATTCTAGTTGCATAGATATTTGGTTTGAAAAACTTCACTATTCAGCTCTGGCTGGTTTATCATTGTTTAATTTGTTCATTGGTAATGTAAACAGCAATTCTCAGCAATTTTATAAAATGTTGATGCTAAGATTAGAGGCCTCTGAGTACTTTGCAACGTAGTATGACTTTCTAGCTACTTTTTGCTAGCTCCTTTTAAAATGTTGATGAAAGGACTAAAAGCCTCTTATGACCATGTCCATTTTAACCAGCTTCTTTTATAAAAGGTCGAAAGAATAAAAAGCCTCTGATGACCTTGCAATGCAATTCAACTTTCACTGAGTTCCTTTTTAGAGTTTTTTTTATTAGTTCAATCTTTATTGTGTACACTGAGTGCATTGATAATAGTGAAATTGTTCTCCTGTGGCAACTTTAGTGAGTTTCTATCTTATGCTTGTAATATAACATTTATGCAGCACCTGTAGTGAGCATTCTGTAATCTTCTTTACTGTATAATGTAAATCTTCGATATTTTTCTATGCTGAACCGCATCATAAAGACCAGCTTGTTCACCATCACTTACATTATATGAAATCAAACCACAAAAACCAGACTGTCATAGCAGGACACTTATATAGCACCTGCAAACCATGCATGGAATTGGATGTCATGTATTATTGTTCAACTGCAGTTCCATGTAGTGTAAGTATGTTCATATATGGCATTTTAATTCTGTAATTTCTCCGTTCATCATACAGCACAAATGTGAGCAGTACTGGCCTCTGGAAGGTTCCATGGAAAGTGATGAGATCACCATCTCAATGGTGTCTACAGATAATTTTCCTGACTACATCATCACTTATCTTAAAGTTACTAAGGTACTGGACCCATAAACTTTAGCCATTGCATTCAAATCAATAGCAGTAGACTGTAGTTTGGTAGCACATTGGACTCACAATCCGGCTCTTTTTATATTAAATTAAATAGCAGTCTTGTTTGTAATAATATTGTGGTGTTTGAGTCTGGTGTAAAAACAACCTTGGGCAAGTTGTTTGTCAAATGTTCTCTGTCACCAAGCTTTGGTGTCTGGTGCAAGCTGGTAAGTAAACTGAGAAGTTTAGAAAGACAAGAAGAGACATTCATACTGTGTAGAGTTCCCTGTTCATCAAAATTCGCTATTTCTCCTTATTTTTCAAGCACATGACTATCTACTGGCATTTCCAATAGCGGCTGACTTTCCATGCCTCAATTTCACACTTCGATGTAACATTGCATGCGTCTCCAATTTTATTTAGTAATAATTTTAAAACAATGTTAGCATTTAATGGCAATGTCTGTCATTCATTTGAACACATTATATTATCATTTTGGTTAGTTGTGCAATGATTGGCACAAGAACATTTAGTGATTCTCTTAATCTATCGATGTTGTACCTGATTGCTGTGTGCCAATCAGAGGCGTCTTTTTCTCAATAGACGAAGATATTGTCTCTACATTTTGACTTGAGGCTGCCGTCACTGAAGATTCTTATCTAAATTAGATGAGACGAATAGCTACACAATTTGATCATTTGTTCAATATAATCATTGCACAAGACTTCAAATAGGACTTCAATGGAACATGTTCAATTGAGTGTTTGTTACAAGACATCTTCATTAGCTTCAAAATAATTAACCAAGCATAGACAACGACACTCTACATAGGTAGCACAACAAGGAATATAATAACTATGCAAGGAAGTCAGTTTTTAATTCATTTTATGCTTACATCTGAACGTGTTTCTTGCCAAATGAGATATCAAAGTTTGTGAGTGTTTTTATCAGATGTGGTCTCATACAACGTTATTCTTCTTTCTGTGTTTCATCGTAGACTACACCTGCCTTATCATCTCCTCTGCCTCATTCGGTCCTTGTCTTCTGACAACCAAACTTGGATATATCTTCCTTTGGCGTCTTTCTACAACCCTCTTAAATGGTGCAGCACTGTGAAATAAACTGGTGCCCTGTGCGTAGCTTTAAGTATCTCTTTAGAAATTTCTAGTGTGTGATTATAATATGTGTCATATTTTATGTGTAGGAAAGCACTTCACGTCAGTTAGTTCATCTTCTGTTTACCGCCTGGCCAGATCATGGAGCTCCAGATCACGCTACTTCACTTCTGTCGTTCAGAAGAGCTGCCAGGAACGTCATCGATGCAGACAAGTACTTCATCGTTCATTGCAGGTTTGAATCAGAACTTTTTCTTTTGCTGTGTGGAATAGCTGTTCAATGGAGGTCGCTGATGAAAGCAGGATTTGAATTCATGAAACTTGGACTCTGGTGTTCATCCATGCTGAATGAGTCAATGTTGAGAGTGATAAGGTTTTGATTTCAAGTTTTGCCTCTGGGCATCTTGAGGGTGCTATATCAAGTTTATATTGATTGATTGTTTGATTGATTGATTGATTGGTCTATCAATTGATGGTTGTTTCAGTGCTGGAGTTGGACGCACTGGAACGTTTTTGGCGATTGACTTCTTGCTGCAGCAAGCCAAAGACAAGGGATCCATCGATGTCTACAAATATCTTGAGGGACTACGTGACCAACGCATGCATGCGGTTCAGACTGTGGTTAGTTTAAGTCAGTTTATTCTAAGTGGTCATATGTCTGATATTAATTTATGTATCGATATACAGTTATATCTGCTGGAAATTACAGTGGGATAAATATGTTTAACTTTGCATTCTGTACAAAGCTGAGGTAGTTGCATTTATTGACTCAGCTGTGTTTTCTCTTCCTCTTTCCTGTTCTCAGTGTATTTTGTTTCCTTTTGCTTTGTGATTTTTCTTTAATCGCTGTTTGTTGAAACGGTAAAGTTTAGTTAAGGCCACCACACATGTAAAAATTCAATCGATTTGGTGCCCATAGTTAGCGGGATTTTTTTTCCCACTTAGGACTTCCTTTCTTGTAACAGAGTTGCATTGATGTGTATACCTAAAGTTCTTGTTAAATTTGATTTGATTACGAAATAAGTCATTTTTGATTGATTTTGATTTTTGTTGCTTGATTATTTGAGCACAGGCATTTGAATACTGGTAGATGAATAAGATGATCGTTCATTAGGGTCGTTATATTATAGTCTGCTCAGCTGTCTTAAGCTTGTGACTTGTTGCATGTCTGATGCATGGTTATAATTATTAAATGATAGTTTTAAAGGATAAGGAGTTGTTGCTTTTTAGGATCAGTATGAATTCATTCACCTGGCTCTTCTCGAAGCGATCACTTTGGGAGAAACTGTAGCATTTTGCTCGGCACTCTCAGAACATCGCAATCATCTCCACAGTGTGAATCCAATGACAGGAAAATCATACATTCAGACAGAATTCGATGTTAGTTTTCTTCTGAGCTTCTAATTCTAGAATTTCTTGTGTGTGTTTTCTATACATGTGTGTTTCTGTGTTCTTCTAGATTCTTATTCTAGATAAAGATTATATGCTGGATATTCTTTCTAAGATCTATGCTATTTCTGGGTATTCCTTTGGATAGGCTTTTTAAGATCCATGCAATTTCTAGGTATTTCTTCCTCTTATTTGTTGGTTAAGGTCATTTTTACACTCTTTTCGCATGCTGTGCAGATTTGTGTGCTAAATTGGATTTTCATTTTCAGGCTTTAAACCAGACTCCAATATTCTCATTTTTTCAAAGGCCTTCCTGCTGCTAATCTTTATGAAGGCCCGTACTAGTGATCATGCAAAGGAGCTATATAAGGTGTAGGTGTTGTAACCACCTACATAGCCTACACATCAAAAGAACTTTATTCTGAGTGGCCGTATTATAAATTATCAGACTCATCAGTTGTTTTTAGTCTGTGCTTGCATAAAACTGTTGAAGTCATGGTTGATTGATTGAACAGATGCTTCAAGAAATGCATCCACCGTTGTCTGCTAAAGCAACAACAGCAGCGCTTGAAAAAGAGAATGTCTCACGAAATCGCGATCCTAAATTATTACCAGGCATGGGCCTTAATGTTGTCTGATGTTTGACTTTAAGCCAGTCATCAACTAAATGAATTACTCAAATAACCAATGTCTATGGCTCATATATTATATTATTTATGCTAGTTTAAAACGTCCTTCAACTATATTATAGGCCTATGTGTCTAAAATTGCTGATACATGCAGCTGAATATTCTAGTGAAGATGACTTAGGTTAAATATCTTCTGATCTCTACATAGTCATACTTTCAGAAATGCTGAGCTTTCCTAAGTCATGTTTGAAATGATTTTCGTAAACTATTAAATGTATCACTTTGGGAGAAACTGTGGCATCTTGCTCAGCTCTCTCAGAACTGGGCACTAGATCAAATATGTGAATGTATTAATTAGTCACCTTTTGTATACACACTTGCACACTGTGCACAGTGCAGTCACAGTGTCTTACTTTGATGCATGAGCAGCATGTGTGGTCTAACTTCCTTCTGCACATTTGTTTAAAAAGTTAATGTGCTATTCGCCCTAGATGAATAAACATAGATAGGTAGATAAAGATACAGACAGGTAGACACATTGATAGATGGATAAACTGGTAACTGGTTTTTCACAGTTCTTTTTTAACTAATTTTGTTATAAATTTTGCAGGTGATGTCAACCGTGTCTTTTTGAGGGACATGGAAACTGAAAGTAACTATATAAATGCAGTATATGTGTCAGTAAGTTACATTTATTTTGTGGTCTTAAATGACTACTTCCAAAGTTTCCTTGGTGGTTACTGCATTGTAGGCCTAATGTTGTAAAATATCTTTTCTAGATACTACTTGTCTTGAGAGAAGGCTGCCAGTAATACTCTTGCCAAATATCGTACATGTTCTACGAGTGCTTCTGAAGAATTTGGAATGATGCTAATTAAATATATGTTTAAAGGTACTTAGATATTTTTAGGAGCATTTATAGCATCTCTTCAAAATTATCTACTTAGAAGCGCTCCCGATCCAACATAGGCTAAATAGGGCAGTCCTCCTGAGACTGGAGAAGAACATGGTGGAGTGATCCCTGGGCACTAGGTCAAGTGCCACAGGAAACCCTTTCCAGGATAGGGCCAGTGACAGAGAATGCAAGGCATTGCCTTGGGGACGTCCGTCAGCGAGGGACAAGAAGATCTGAGTAGGCGAATGGAGCCTCGGCGTTGGACATTTAATGTTTAACAGTAAAATTCCCACAGGAATGTGGGAGCTGAACCCTTGATGCAACGCCATACCAATGCAGAGGTCTGGTATGTTATCCAGTATGTCGAGGGAAAGGGAGTCTACTTAGGGATGTGGTGTTTGTTAAAACACATTCTGTATTTTCTACAGAGTTATCGTCTCAACGATGCCTTTATATCAACCGAGCTTCCACTGAGTGATACTCTGAAAGCTTTCTGGGCGATGGTTGTTGACTGCAAGTGCAAATTGGTTGCATTCCTCGACACTTCTGCTGACTCAGATGCAAGTAACTTCTGTTTCACGTCTAATCAATCAGTTCAGTTCGTAGGTATCATAGGCTAGGCTCATAGGTCTGCGACCGGAGAGCAGAATTTATCTTAAACTTACATGTATACTTAGAACTGTGCTTTAAGCAGTTCCAGAACATTGGGCACAAAGTTTTAGAAATCAGCATGCATGCTAAAATTTATATTAAGCAACAGTTCTGATTTAATAAGGTCGTTGAACTCTCGGTGCCCTCAGGCAATTGCGATTGCTGGACAACACATCGTTCATAATGCGGAACACTCTCGCAAAAAGAATTTAAAATGGAAAAAATATGCAAAAGCGAGAAACGAAGTGTAGCCTAAGTGGCTTGTAAGTTTTGAAAACTTCAACACCCGTTGCTCAGCTAACAACGTAATGTATAGGCCTATAGGTCGGAGAGAGCAGAATTAAAAAATCATCGTACAAATTATTGAGTTTAGTAAGGAAAAAATTAATAGGAAGTATTAGGAACAACAATAATTGTGTTAAGTGGATCTCTAGACCAAATTCCGGGACAAGTTGAAATCAATCCGGGACACGGGACGCTCAGGGTCGATTCCGGGACTGTCCCGGCGAATCCGGGACGGTTGGCATCCCTACCCTGATTGCGTGTGTCGTGGTGATCAATAAAAGTATTGATTGATTGAATACTGTAAAAGTTTGATGTTGCATTGAAAAGATGCTTTATGTTTATGATGATTGTGTTGATGATTAATATTAACGGTCTGTTTGATGTTTCTGTAGGATTTAAATAATCATCTCTTGGTGCCTGTCAAAACGAAACTATCGGTCGGAAGACATAAAGTTTGGACGCATTCTTCTGAACCGGAAAAGCTGTCTGACCTCTGCAGCTCCTACTTAGTAGCTGTAGCCAATCCACCAGATGATGATGAAGACATCTACGCAAATTCCGAGGTCTTTTCTTTTATACTATACAATACAATATAAATCAATTGTATTTTGCCTTCCTTCTAAAGTCTATTAGTGTGCACATGACCTTTCCACAGAATATCAATGGCACAGGGCACTTGTATGCAATGGATTTGCTCGAAGTGTTCAAAGTCTCTATACACTAATTGCCTTGAGCGAGACTCAAACTCCTGCGCTCCACAGTACAGGTTGAAATCAATAAAAATCAGCCATCACATTGGTGTTTTATTATGTTTAAGTGAAGAAAAGTTCTATGAGTGCTAATAATAAAATATTTTAATATCCTTTTTTAATTGCATTTTAAAGTATTTTTAGGATTGCTCTCGAAATTCTTTGTCTGCGTTCCCACATACATTCCAATAAGGCCATTTCATTTTTTTCTTAGGTCACTATGCACCAGGCTGCGGTGTGTCATCCTGCTATTTTTTTCATGAATTAAACGAATATATATACATATATATATGTATATATAGGCTCTTCTCACTGCTCACATATTTGGCGTTCCCATTGCTCACCCATACCACTTAACCACTGGCCATATGTGATAAAAAAAAATATGTTGCTGCTAGTGTTTTCTGATATCCTGTGTGGGTGTTTTTGATTACTATAATAGACGAATGGTTGGTTTCTTTGCAGGAAATTCCATCGTTCAAAGTACTGGTACTCCACTTTAAACTCTCAGGTCAATTAGCCAAACTGTTACCAAAGGTGAATGAACAGGTCAAAACCAGTTCACTCAACATCAAAGACAATGGACCAGTCGTTATTGTCTCCAGGTAAAAAGCAGACAATTACATAAATTTACTAAGACTGATTCCAACGATCCATAATAAGAAATTAGTGTATGGTAATTATGTCTCTTTGGCATATCTGAGGAGTATGTGGAGTTTCATTTCTAGAAAAAACTGGATATAAAAATTCTATAAGCTAATCAGACTGTGTAAAACATAGCTTGTATAATACAAGGTCTATGCGAAGCAGAGCTGCCTTTGACAGCTAACCCAAGAGGAAGCCATCAGTGTTGTAATTACGTTGCCAAGAACAGTTTTTTAGCCTTGGCTTCTGAAAGCAGGTGTGCAAGTCGTAAATTATTTTATTTGTGTATCTAACAGAGATGGTGTTAATCCCACTGGTCAGTTCATTGCCGTTTCAAATCTCATCGATATGGCAACATCGCAGCACGAAGTGGACGTCTTTAACGCAGTTCACAACATCAAGAAAACGCAATCACACTTCATAACGTCACTTGTGAGTCTGTTGCACTTTCTTCTCTTTTTCATTTTAATGATGAGCACTGAATTAGCTTCATTGGTCATTCAGCAGATGCTATATTTTGGGCCATAACAATACAACTATACCAAAGCTGTAGTAGTTTCAAATGTTTAATGACATCTTATGGCTGCCTTACTGTCGACAATTGACATCGCCCTCCTCGTTTATCTGGGCATTAGACTGGCTCTGCTAACATATGGACAGTGTTTGAGTGAAGTCGTGTTGCATTGATGAGCTTTTACGCAACAAAATCCAAGTTGGAACTGTTTTATTTAAGAATTTCTAGTATATTTGTCAAGGTTATAATTAAGTTATATTATGTATTAATATATATAATGTATAAAAAATATATATAATATATATATATATAAATATAATATATTATACATTTTTTATATAGTACCACTTTTACTAGGCTTAATATATAAAACACATATTTAAGCCTGGTGTAAGGTCGCTATTTACTAACTATCTGCAGAGATTTCTAGCTTGGAGACTCCATGTTTTCGCTCCAGAGTAGGTTTTATGAAGAGGCGCTATATAAATCCATGTAAGGAATGTTTGAAGACATACATGCAGTTAATCAGCCCTTTGCTTCAACATGAAATAATTGTGGGTATTACTGCTTTATTTTGCGATTTTGAAATGCTGTAGAAGCAATTCATGTGTTGTGCTTTTATAGGAAAACTATCAAATGATCTTTGATGCAGTGGAGGCTGAACAACGTGACACATCAACTTATGCCAACATCTAACAAGACTGGGTGTACATAGTTTTTTTGTAAGAGAATTGAATTTTATGGTGCTGCGAAAGTTAACGAATTTCAGTGTCTTATAAATGTTATATATTTTGTAGAAAGTATATTTTTTAAACATTTTATTATTCATGTGATTCTGTGAAGCAAGACAATGATTGTAATTGTTTTTCTATTCATTCTTGCTATTCCTTCTAGTTTTTAGTCTATCAGAGATTTAAATAGTTTTTACCAGGTCAACAGCTCCGCAAGTTGTATACAATGTATGACCTATACAGAGTATACACTGTACAGTATACACTTCCATTTGCACTGTATGTGTATCTTGTTGCACATGATTAGGCCTACTATGGTAACTTTATGATATTACTCAGGATTAAGTTTCTATAAGCACACCTGTATATACATAAATCGTGGGATTTGTTTTTAAATCTCTTTGAAAGTGGTACATGTTGTGTGGAACATTGCAAAGTACTACGGGTATATATGTGAGGCTGTGTGCATGGACTGACTTATGATATCTTCAGGTTTTGATTTAGATAATCATACTTTGATATAAGTGATTTAAGTGTAGAAAAAGAAGTGCCTGGATGCCCCTTACTTTTCTAGGCTGTGCAGGATGGCCTTCAGATTTGAAAATAAGTGCCTGGAAGCCATCCATAACCGTCCAGTCACACTTTTAAGTCATGATTGATATTCTTGTAAGGTAACTATTATATTGGTTATTTTGATCTATTGGTAATGTAGTGTACTGCTGTGAGTTACGTCAAACTGTCCCAATTCGTGACTGCTGATTGTATGAAATTATGAATGCTATGTGAATTCATTTGTCAGCACATTTCTTATTTTTTAGTAATAACTAATTACTGCAGGACAGCATGCTGGAGCTTCACATCAGTGGTTTTACTCTATTCACAGCTATAGTCATGGATTCATATAAACTTAAAAAACACTTGTATTCTTACCATAGCAAGGATTGTTGATTGAATAATTGAGCACTGTAGATAAGGAAAGCACAGTAAAAAATAAGGAGGATTTTTGTGTTTCGCTCTGTCAACTAGGCCTATAGCTCTCAATCTGCTCCAAATACATTAACTACAATTCGGCAATTATTTTAAAGGAGTATTACTATACTGATACTACACTCCTTAACTTGTGTGTTGTTAGCACTAATGGCGATTACCCATGAATGTTACATTGAGATTGAAGGCAGTGCAGTTATAGGCTATCGGTACAAGAATTTGCTGCCTATCTTTGGGAGACTGAGATGCAATTGAGTACGTATGAAGCATTGTAAAATGGACTAAAAAGATTTGCACATTTATTATTTTTAAATTAAACCACAAACTGAATTTGATTAGAAATAGTTCACAGAATTAAAGAGCATTGTTGTATAACATAAAAACAACATAATTTAAAGGGGAATCGAAGAACCAATTCACAAGAAACATTTAATTTGTTTCCTTCTCATTTTTGTCTAAAACGTGTGCCTGTAATCTGATTTAGTCATTTAAGGAAAATTGTACAAAAAAGATTGTCATGTCAAAATTGGTACTCATGAGATAAGAAACGA
Organism: Lumbricus terrestris; assembly: GCA_949752735.1. NCBI lineage: Eukaryota > Metazoa > Annelida > Clitellata > Crassiclitellata > Lumbricidae > Lumbricus > Lumbricus terrestris. The sequence goes on along the minus strand of OX457051.1, from coordinate 17,859,201 downwards.
CAAGAAAATAAGTGTGGGTGAAAAACTTGTCGGCCAGGAGAATAAAGTTCATACAAGTAACTAATGATTGTCCACAGACTGCACATAACTATAATATAATTATAAAATCAGCTTAAAACGTTTTGCTAAGCTACAAATATTTCTGTCTCACAAAGACATTTAAAATTTCACCGGGCTGTGTGGTAGATAATTTGGATCAGATTAAAAATTGCAGTGTGAAGTCATTTTTTTTATCTGGCCAATGTAATTTCATAAAAGGTTTATATAGCACTCACAGTTATCTCCTAAGGATGTAATATAAACACTGAGATAGCACTGTAAAAAACCTTCTGGGTTAAATCTAACTCCAGATCTTCCGAGTTTTAACTTAACTGACAATAAAAGCAAACTAATTAAAATATACACAATCAACGGATTTTAAACAGAATAGACATGTTTTCAATATCTTCAGTTACATGAGGCACCATTGGCAAATTACCGGTAGAAAAGGAACTTTCCACTCTTAAGTGCATCACAGCCATCCAGCAATGCCAAATTACATAAATCAATGCTTAAACTACCTATCAATTGGTTCACAGAAAAAAAACAATCTTAAATATAAATTCAGCAACCAGTAGCTGGTAATTATTATAGAACCAGTATGCTACTAGTGTCATGGTGCAAAGCTAACCATCATAATAGTGTTTATCCTCCGTATGCAGTCTGTCTTGGATTTTGACCTGGTTTGGTTGGTACATCGGCGAGATAGAAGTTAGAAATTACAATTACGATACTGGTACACTGTTAAATGAGAACATGTGGTTGTCCTGCAGTTTAGAGGTTTAACACTTTAACGACTAGATAGTCTTCCCGCCACCCTCCCAAAGATCGCCTCGGACTCAGACGGCATTGGTAAAATTAGCAGTATGACGTAATTGGCACCTTACATGGCTGCTGACAGTAAAATTCAACTCTTGTAATAACTTATAATCCCTTCATATTATAAATTGTAATCATACTGCAGTTTGAAATTACACGAAGATATTAAATTAGGTAAGTTCATCGTTAAAGTGTTAAGATTTGCAACAAACTGCCCAACTTTCAAATTCCTTTAATTTCTAGGGCTTTCAACTTTAAAGCCTGTCTTTAAGTGCTACACTTCGTAGCTTAAGTCAACACAAGCCACCCATACTTGTGAACTCTCAGAACCATGCCATAGCTATGATTCAAAAGCAGCAGAACTATCTGCTCAGCTTCATCACAGGCAAACATTGCATTGCACTTATAAGTGGGAATGGACCCTCTCAATTTCTGTGATATAATTTGTCCAAAAAAAAAAAAACAGCAGACATGTTATTAACAAAATGATCATTACTCAATACTCATAAATTTCTGATTAAATATCTTTGAATACAATACAATACAATACAGCATGCAATTCTTCAGTACAGTACATAAGACAACATGTCATAGGTTCACTCCAGATTCAGAGAAGTCCAAATCATAGCTACAGCATCACCATCTCCAGATTGCCTTGACCTTAGCCCCAATACTCGCCTAACCCACATCATTGTGTGGTAAACCATCTTGAAACCCCTCTTTATACTTCAATGGGGTACGCGTGTAATAATCTAACAATTAACTGGATTCGAAGCGGAGGGTCAGGGCTTCAGAGTCCCAACAAGGACGAAAGATATTTGAAGTTTCTGTGCCACTTGCTCCCCTTCTCTGGCAAGATCAGTTATAAATACAGACTACATTCAACATATGCTGGCCATAAAACTTTTAAGCTATGGCCATAAAAAAACCATTTCATACATATGGCTAAGTTTGGATGAATATTAGCTTATGGGAAGCTTTACTTCCTACACTTTACTTCCTACACTGTACTTCCTGCACGTTACTTCCTAAACTTTACTTCCTGCATGTAATTCCTAAACTTTACTTCCTGCACTGTATTTCCTACACTTTACTTCCTACACTGTACTTCCTGCACGTTACTTCCTAAACTTTACTTCCTGCATGTAATTCCTAAACTTTACTTCCTGCACGTTACTTCATAAACTTTACTGCCTACACTTTACTTCCCACTCCTTGGAAAAGCCTAACCATTCATGCCAGACTTAAATTTCTCATCAATTTTTGCACAATAAGATGCTAAAGTTTCCTTTTAAACATTCCAAGAATTGACATTATTGACGACTGATTGAAAGTGTATGAATAAAAAAAATTTACTTCCAACTTTGATGATTGCTATATAGTTAGCAGTCAAAACAAGCAAATAAACAATCATATCTTGAATTTTCTTGATCCAAAGAGACATTTATATTAACATTGCATACAAAGAAAATGATAAAGCCACTCACAAAAGTCTCGCTTAATTAGGATAACCTATTTATCTTAGGAGCAAAAAAAGATGGCACCAAAAAACATAGTCATGCAACTAATATCCATTAGTTTCAGTGTAACATTTGTAAACAGCAAAGCCAAAGAATGAGATGCATAATATATACTAGTCTAATATAATAACACAAACAAAATTAATATAACTTGTAACATAATAGCACAAACATAATTATGCAGAAACATTAACATGACATGCGTCCAGTTTAACTGCCCACGTGTTACAGTGCAGTAACATAACAATAGAAAGGAGAGAGAACAAAAGAACAAAACTTCATTATATGAATTCATCCTATGTAGCACACATAATTTTTATTACTGTACAGCACATAATAATTAAAAGCTCATAACTTTAGCACCTGTTTCTTAAACAATGGTAAACCGGGTACTGAAGGAATGTTGATTATAAAAGATCTGGTGTTCACAAGGGCATAGGTGCTGTAAACATAATCTCTAAAAGCTACCTGAATTGGTCACCAAATGTCACTGGTTTTCATAAATAAGCCATAAAAATTAAAGCGATGCCTCTGACTGGCTTCAGGATAATAAAATTCCTTTTAAAGTAACGCGTGAACTGTTGGCCTTTTAAGTTTTGGCAGCACTCAACTAGCGCACTCAACTAGCGCTAAACTCACAACAACATCACAAACAGATGACAGAACTTCTTTACATTACTACTTTTTATAGCTGCCAACTGCTACTGCATTCCAAATAAATTGGGGACTATTTAAAGCTAAATTAAATTTGTCTTCTCCATCTCTGACCACACTAAAATCAGAATATGTATGATAAGAATACATGCTATAAAGAGGTTCCAGCGCAATGCGAACAACACAACGAACCATTAAATAATTCTTAATCAGCTATTTAAAATTCCACTAAACTGTTTTAATCATGACTGCAACAGTGACTCAGCTCAAAATTACAAACAATCCTTGTTAAAACAAAGTCACAGTGACATCTTGCGTTAAAAAACAATACAGGTCTTGGAAAATGGCTGTCAGAGCTGGACACCGATGCTACAGATAAATCAATCAGCTATTCTTATTCTTCGTAATCACCAAATCATCACATTTCAAAAGTTTCCATAGTTGGACCTCAACGTGAATAAGTTTTACTAGTAGGTGGAATAACCCATGAGCATCATATGTAACACACTGTACAAAAATAGTGTACATGTTTGAGCCAACAAAAGAGCACACAGCCAGTCAGTCATTTCAAAGGCCCTCTGATCCACCAACATTTTCACTAAGACGTTGTTCATAACACCTTTGCAATAAAATATTGTGGTGTTGACAAAAATCGTGTGGAGATATTGCAATCGCAGAATCACAATTAAATGTTGCAATACCCGACATTTTCAGTTGCGACCTGACAAATGTATCAGTTGCGACGCAACATTATCAGCAAGTTACTTGAACAGATCAGAATCACTTCGTTCTGAAGTATAGTTCCTTTGTCAGCATCGAGACAATTGATGGCACCTGCTTCTTTCCAGAGTGCTCCTTCTTTCTCGAACGTGACTCAAACTTCAGCGCCACGTGTCGGTTGACACGTGTCAGCATCTGCATGATTTCCTTGTCTTTGGAATGCTCCTCAAAGACACTGCACAGAGCTTGAATGAACCAAGAGCCGTTGGCGTTGTTACGAAACGAAAACTGACCTGCAAGTAAAGGCAACATTGGTTGTCTGTATAAAACTGTGTATAACATGCCAAGGATCAGATTGCAATTATAAGTATAATTTAAATTGTAACTGGGCATAATATATCTAGCACCAGTTGAAGAGAAGAATCATTTTTATTTATTTCAGTTACTGAATCTAAGAAAAGTTTTAATTGAATTTTAATTTGTCTAAATTTTCTAAACAATTGGCTATAAACTTTAAGAGCCGATGGAGTTGTCAGATGAAGACTGAACTTGACGGAGGTAAAACTTGAGAGTTGGTTATGAAGTGGGGCGCGGTAGTCTAGTGGCGAGCTCGGTGCCTTAGAACCAAAGGATTCCAGGTTCGAAACACCTCAAGCTGCTGTGCGGGATCCTGAGCAAGTCCTTCATTCGCAATTGCTTCACTTCCACATGAAACTCTGATGTAGTGTCTGCTCTGTAGGCAAGAGTGCCTCTGAGTAGCAAGCTTGAAAGGGTGCTATAGCAAATGCGAGAAATAATATAAATACTTCTTTTTGCATGGGACTCTACTTTCAGGATCGCTATCTACATCTCTCTTCTTAAGACCTATTTTTCTCTAGGGGTTATCACACTGGGAGCACTACTGCTGTCAGCGGCGCTATAGAAATTACTAATTACATTACATTACAAATACTAAGGCACCATCAGAAAGCCTTCTGCTGTGATCCCTAGAACTTTACGCAGCGGAGTTTCCAATCAGTGTTACCTGCAGGGGAGCTGTAAGCATACAGGAAGTCAGCTTCAGCAGGGATCTTGTAAGTCTTCTTCTCCTCCTCCTCTGGTTTGTCGCTGTCAGGCACAGCATCCGTCACATCGACACCATCGTCGAGATTAGTACCACGACACGCCTAAAACAGATAACCCAAACGTATTACGCATTAACATAATTACCACAACATTATCACTACATCCCATTAATATATATAATATTCATTTTAAAATATACATATATTGCATATATACATGTATGTATGATATAGATATATATGCATATAATGTTATACATATATATAGTGTATATAGTTTATATAAATATATATATATATATATATAAACTCACTATTTCTCCTTGGCTTTCAAGCACATGTATATCTAACTGTATCTCCTCCTGGGAGCCGACTATCCTCACCTCAGATTCACATTTCAGTACACGAGACCTCACCCACATTACAAATCTATTGAATAATATTACCCCGGTATATATATAATTATATATATGCATGTATAGTTAATACATATATAAATGTATAATTAATACATATGTAATTTATGTATATACTAAACATATACATATATATGCATTATGCAACTAATATGCTAAATAAATATATACATTATAAGTATGTAGCCTTTATTTGCATCTGACAAGCGCACATGCACCATGCAGTCTTGCAGGTAAGGTTGTGCACATATGCATTTATCTCTAAATACATGCATTTAGCATCATACAGATCCGTTTGGAAAGAATTCTACGTACCTGAATAAAGAAGAGTTTTGGCTTTCCGGCAAGTGTCGTGCATCCAGTGCCCTTCAGTGGAGCGATGAGATCGTCAAACCTCAGGAATCCATCCGTTCCGTAAATAATTCCATCGTCTCCGTGACTGAGAAGGACAATTACCAGGCAGTCGCAGTTCGTGTGATTTTGTGAAGCAACTGAAAGTCAATTGTTTCACATTTCGTTCAAATTCGCCAAAACCGATCACATCGTAAGAAAAAAATAAACATTGGAAAAAAATAATCACCTTGCTAATTTCAGTGCATCAAAGGCTGTATGATATTAAAATATAGCCCAATCTGTTCGCACTTAACAATGGGGTGCACTGGTTTCGCAGTCACTTTAGCACACTCTCTGACTTAAGTGCTAATTGATATACTGAACCCCAAATATAGGTGCACCAGAGAATCAATCACTTTAATAAGCAAATTATAATATAAAAATTCATCCACGAACGTGGATCCTCTTTCGAAAAACAAATTCTGTAATTCTTTGTACAGTGGCACTTGAAGTGAATCCTAAGACAGTTTTATAATAGATTTATGGTGTAACACAATCTACCTAATTTTATCAGTTTCAGAGGACCACTGCAAGACTCCATTGAGCATCAGAGGTTAATGGTTGTTGCTGTGGTAAGTGAAAAGATCAAGAAACCCCGTGTTAATGATCAGTTTGATCAAAAGCCAGCAGTGATAGCATCACATAGGTATGACATGTCTATTTTACTCTTGACCTGCCTTATGACCTGCCAAAGATTTGTTGTAATTTCTAATATCTTCATTACATTTAATTTCTTTGACCTGCTGCATAGGCTAACTCCTATGACCTGCTGAAATAATATAGCTGGCACAAAAGCAATCACAGGCATAAGCAAGGCTGTCTCAAATGTTTGCTCTCTAGTCATGTTCTAAAAGCATAATTCTCTCTAGCTATGTTTTAAAAACATAATTCTAAACAGAGCATAGAAACTTCCAAAGACGGAGACCAGACAAAAAATAGCCAACAGTCAGATATGTGTAGTCAGATATCTGTAGACATGCCTACCAATAAGATAAAGATAAGAATATTATTTAATAGACCAGTTGCCCTCCGCATTTTGGTGTACATACATGACATAATAAACGTATAACATCATCCATAGAGTCAATCAAAAGACAAATGTTTTAAAAATGCACACGTAATTCTAAATCCAATATAATTATGTTCTTTTAATGATCAACTATTTACACTGCACTTCGGTTAACATGACATGACATTTAAATAATTAATATGAGACAATTTTCACATGGTTCTATACGTACTCTGAATCACGTGCTGCAACATTTGTACAGTTGTTTGGTTATTCTGCAGGTCGACCTCAAACCCCAGCTTCCGAAACAGCTGATACACGTTAGCAGCGTCCACATCCGAACCTTTTCGTTCGTCCATTCGCGTTTCCTTCTTGAACAACGTGTTGTTGATGATCATGCAGTGACCACGCTTTGGGTGGTTCATCTTGTAGTAGTTTTCCGTATCAATTTCAGTATCGGCGATTGTGAGGCCGGCCTGCAGAGAATTACTGAGGCTGCGTTGTGAATTTACAGAGGATGGTCCGGAAAAATTGCTGAAAAACAGTTGCACATAACATGCATTCAAAGTTACAATTGTCGCAAGCAGGCAGGCAGCACTGTTTACGTATCTTTACTGCTTGCTTTAATAGTATTTACATTCATTTGTATACCATCAAGAAGTCAGTTATCCTCTCAGGTAGTCTTTCGTCAACTTTATCTCATCTCAAAACCTGCCTTTCCTCTCGGGGTTGCACGCACTGGGAGCGCTTTTGAAAGGATCTTGCTGTGGGAAGTGCTTTAAAAGTGGTCAGATACAATACAATACAACAAGGTACTGCTGACAAGTTTGTTTACATACGCTGAGAAAAGAAGTCCTTTAAGCTAACCCATGAGGTATAACTGACTTCATCTTCTTATTCTTCAGCAAGTTTAACAGGGTGAATGGCTGATCCTCTCCCTTGCCAAGTGATCCTCCCACAAACAGTGTACAGTCAATGTACTCATCATAACTGAGTTGCTTACACAGTGCAGGTGAGGCAAAATCCCCAAATAAAATAACTGCAATCTTGGTGAACTAATATTTAGATCGATAACCTCATCCATGTGTGCTATATAAATGTTCTGCTGTATTGCATTAATCTCACACAATGAACTACATCTTCTAGTAGTGCATAACATCCATTCTTAATAACAACTTTAAAGCACAAAATTTGATCAGATCAACTCACACAAACTATAGCTCAGATAATCTTGATGAAATAATTATAAGGTTGGCAGAAAGAAAAACCTGTGTAACATTTAGGTCTTATTTATCCTTTACCATAACCGTAAACAAATTCTCAGAAATCACTGTTTCTGGGATCAACAATATTATAGGCCTGCTGATAACCAATTGTATTGTAAAGAACTAGTGTACAAAGGCATTTACATATAAATGTATTCTAAGCCCATCCAGCACGTCAACTAAGAACCTTCACATCCTCCACATCTGACAACAAATGATTCATTTAAATTTAATCATTATTGTACACCTAATATTTATTATTTTTTCACTTAATGTACAAGGAAGTCCAATAGTCAGCAGCAAAAATGATGTTCAAGTTTATTACCAAAACAGATCATTTGAGAGGAGTCCAGGGTAATTTTAACAATCTGGCACAAAGACCACGCAGTCAACTCAGTCAGGTGGCATTGGTAAAATGAGTAACAGGGTCTTGCATGCCTGCCATAGAGTCAAATTCAACTCCTGTAATAACTTCTGATCATCCATTCATACTATGTCAAACATTTAATCATACTACGGTATGTCAGTTTGAATTTTAAAAAATTATGATGATTGCAGAAGATTATAAACCAACCTGTTTATATATATATATCAATCTTTGTGCACCTCATCAATGCCAGTGTGGCGAGCCCGCCGATCCCGGAGGCAACCACGGGTTTGTCTGCAGACGATCTGCGGGTAGAGCGGCACACCACTTCGCCATGAATGACATCATATGGAGAGCACTGGTAAAATCGGACATTCCAAGCACGAAGGAGCCACCGGGCCTGATCCGCACGGATGGCAAGAGACCGGACGGAGCAACACTGGTTCCCTGGGCGAGGGGCAAGTATGTCGCATGGGATGCAACATCCATCCACACCTGTGCTGCCTCCTACCTCAACATTTCGGCTGCAATGCCCGGTGGGGCAGCCGAACACGCCGCAAACCGGAAGTGCGCCAAATATTCAACACTCCCGGCCACCCACGACTTCGTCCCCATCGCCATCGAATCGCTGGGCCCCATCAATCGGTCAGGTCGCGAATTCCTGTCTGAGCTGGGGCGCCGTATGACCGCCGCTTCTGGTGACCCTCGTGAGACTGTGCACTTATTCCAACGGCTATCGATATGCACTCAAAGATTCAACGCCATAGCATTCAGGGGCACTTTCACACAACCAACCGGAGTCGAGGACGACCAGCCATACCAACAATAATTGCATTATGTATTAGGCCTTGCATGCATCTGTGGGAATACAATTAGCACATTTTGCTAGTGTCTAGCCTAGTGCTCACCGTTAATCAGTTCCAGCCAGTTGATGTTGCTCTGTTGGTTTTGAAAATAAATGATGGTTTTTTCATTCTAAATAATAAACATTATATATAAAATATATTTATATATAGCTATATGGATATATATATATATTCCTATGGATTACAGGGACTGCCCCTCTGCTGGTTCCGTTCATATTTGTCTGACCGTACCCACATGATTATCTCGGGTGAATCCAGAACCAAATGGATTCATGTTAAGCTGGGAGTTCCCCAAGGCTCTGTCTTGGGTCCTCTGCTCTTTATTCTATATACGGCCGACATCCCCTCTCTTTTCCCACTCTCTGGAACAGCCGGTCATCTCTTTGCAGATGATGTGCAAGCATATGTCCATGGGTCTCCTTCATCCCAGCTACTTTTAGTTGAACGCATCCAGTCTCTCTCACATTCCCTACACTCCTGGATGTCATCAAATCGTCTCTCTCTTAATGCCTCCAAAACACAGTTTATTTGGTTCGGCACACCTCAGCAGCTTTTGAAAATTGATTTTGCTCTCCTCTCTGAACTATTTCCTCACTATACCTTTTCCTCAACTGTTCGTGATCTGGGTGTTACTCTAGATAGTTCCCTTTCATTTAAAGACCATATATCTAATCTTACACGATCCTCATATTTTCATTTAAGGCGTCTAAGGGCAGTTCGGCGTTCTGTTTCGCTTTCTGTTTTTACCACTTTGGTCCATGCTTTCATTTGCACCAGAATTGACTACTGTAATTCTCTTCTAATTGGTCTTCCCAAGGTTCGACTCTCACCTTTGCAGTCGGTCCTTAATGCGGCCGCCAGATTAATTGCACGCCTTCCACGCTACTCTCATATCTCTACTTTTATGTTTGAGCAGCTCCATTGGCTTCCTTTAACTGCGCGCATTAAGTTCAAAATTCTCATTTTGGTCTCTAAGGCACAACGGGGTCTTGCTCCAAAATATCTAACCAATGGAATTCGCAGGCCAGTTTCAGCCTCCTCACATCGTCCACTCCGCTCTTTAAACAGATTTGAACTTCTAGTACCTCCTACTAGAACGGCTATGGCTCAGTCCCGTTCCTTTACATCAATTGGCCCCTCTCTTTGGAATACGCTCTCTCCTTCTATTCGATCTCAACTTCTGACAGGTAATCCCTCCTCCTCATTTTCTTTTCTTAAAACCTATTTTTTCTCTCGTGGCCTTGCGCACTGGGAGCGCCTCTGAACGGTTCACCCTAGAAGAGGCGCTTTATAAATGTTTTTATACAATACAATATATATATGTATAACTAGCATATAATCTGAAAACACATTCAACCACTGGTACCAACCTCATATATCCAGAGTCACCCATGCTTCCCATGCCAGTATTTCCAGTCTTTGGCAAATTCTGAACGTCACTTTGCGACCCTGAACGCAGGCAGAGGCCCCCCATTGACGATAATCCCGATTCATGTATAGATGTTTCCTGAACCGGGTATGTGGCATTCTTCATCCTTGTTTCGCCCGACGTGGATTTCTCTTTTAAACTGGTCGATGAGCTGCTTTTGCTCTCACGCAGCGGTTTCGCGTCCGTTTTATCCATCTCTACTGGCAATACGAACATAGAATGATCAATAGAACATTACGGATGTCAAGATATTTAATTATCCGCCTATGAGAAACATGTTACATCTTATGTAAACAAATAACTTTTCACCAGCATCCTGTTGTACAGTGGATGTGAGGCTGACGAGCTCATTACTACTGAGCACTGTGAAACCATCACGACTGCATTATGACATAACAGCACTTCATGTTAAGACTTAAAAACATGTATTTAATAATGTGGTATCTCGTTAGAATACACATACACATGTAATACCATTATGTAAACGTTAGAATTAATATACACTTAATTAATACTAAATAAATGTTACGTTAGAAGACACAAAATCAAGCATATATTAATCCATATGCAATTACCAATATACATACATATGTTATGTTAGAAGACAGATATATAACAAAATAAATTAGTCGCTACAGAATAATCTAGGGCTGTGTATTTCAATGATGAATTAATCAATTATTAAAAATTTTAATCGATTAATTTAAACTTGTTCAATTAAATTTCTACTTATTCCACCCTGTTGAGTAGCCCATTTCCAGAGTAAGCAATTGGCTCAAAATTACAATGTGAAATTTTTTTGCGGAAAAAAGTAATCATTTAACAATAAAGGTAAATGTTGATTGAAAAGTCAAAGATGGCCAAAAATTAACTGTCCTTATTATATATCTTCGTTTATTAAAATCTGAATGCCAAACTGCAATCATTCATCGCAATAAATGATTCACTTACCATGGTCAAAACACTTTGTTGATGTATCAACTCAGTATGTTTTGAGTGACTGAAGTTTTTAGTAGAAAGGAAATAGTAACTAACTGCAGATATGTGAGTTTTCATTCTTATTAATTAATCGAATTTAGTCTATCGATCAAAGTTAAAATTTGGATATAAGCTGGGATTAATGTCGATATTAGTCCCAGATATAAGTCGTTCAATATATTTTTAACCTTTACAAGTCCTAGAATTTATATATATTTAACGCAATATATAAGTTATGTAAGAGTATACATACCCCGAAACAAACTCTTAACCTTTGACATCATTATGATAACAACTATCTAAATACTTTTAAAACTGTAGCAGTTACTTATCAGCTAACTCAAACAACTAACAAATACCTGATGGCCTATTTCAAGTGATCTGTGAAAGCTCTATCTAGTTCGGACGCTTTATACGCAATAAGTCGTAACAAGACGATGACAAATTGAAGTTGTATGATCAAGCCTGTGGTAAATCTAGTATGCTCTAGCGATGGTTATATGATTGCGTCAACACTGTGGTTTACAAAGTACCTTAACGCTTAGTATGTGAAAATGATGCATCGTTGGCATAACAACCATGATTAATAATGATTATGTCTGGGTATTTTTTAAATCACCGGCCTTTAATTTCAGTTTTAAAAAGTAAGCCAATTGCTAAATGGATCTTGTTAATTCACTTAAAGAGTACATAAAATAAGTAGGTAGGTATGCAGATAGACAGGTAAGTTTAGAAAGATAAACGTCAAAAGGCAAATTTATTCGTTGTGTAAATGACAAAATGAAAGTGCGTGTTAGCAAATGAACTAAAACGATAATAAAAACAATTGCCAATGTTAGTCCGACGCTGTAGGGACTTAACAAAAGCGGCAGCAAATCTGACAAGTCTCTCACGAAGTGGTGCTACATAAATCTACAATTACAGCTACCAAGTTACGTCCACTTTAGCAATCATTTGATCAGATCGACATACCTAAACACTCCTCAAACGATCGGTCAGTTGAATGCTACTTTTCTTATTAAACACAACCGGCTAACAAGAAATTTCTAAGAACTTCTCTGTACGAATAAACCTGGAATTTCCCAAGACATACAAAGAACACAGCAAAAGATTTTCCCAAACTTCGATGATGACCAATGGTAAAATTTCTGTCGTCACCAGCGTTGCCACTCTTAAAAAATGAAAAACCCAAGTTGGAGGGCCAAGAAAACCCAAGTTCAGCAAATCTTTGGAAATGTCCAGAATTTTCTGAATTTCCCGTCCGAAAATCTCAAATCTTTGGAAATGTTGAGAATTTTCTGAATTTCCCGTCTGAAAATCTCAAATCTTTCAAAAATGTTCACAATTTTCCGTCAGAAATTTGACCTTTTTTTAGTCATCCCGGCACAAATCGTAAAAAATGGCAACAATTTCCCGAAAATGTCAGCAATTTTCCGAAAATGTCAGCAATTTCTCGAAAATGTCAAAAAATTTCCGATTTTTCCGTAAAAACCAAGGAAAAAACACAAGTTCTTCCTAAAAACCCCATTTCTCAAGTTCCGATCGAAAAACCCAAGATCTTGTGAAAAAAAACAAGGAGTGGCAACGCTGGTCGTCACTCGTCAGCGTATGATAGCCCAAAACGGCCATACCATTAATACGTAGTAAGTAGGGCAACCCAAACTTTCGCATGAATCATGACGTGAATAGGCTATTATTGCTATAATTGTGCATATAGGCCTATTAGCTTAATAATTATAGGACACAGCTGGTAGTCGTATGGGTGAATGACGCACGTCTATATGACAATAATAATAGGCCTGTACGTAGAGCGTATATACATTATAGGAAGGCCTATACGCTTTTTACACAGCGGTCGACCGCAGCCTAGGCCTATGAGGTTCAACACTTCTCATTAAATTTTGGTTCAGTTGCTAATCCGGCGCTTGACAATAGGCCTAATAATTATTGGTCACTCGTGACCCAACTAGGTGGTGTCCTGCGCTTGACTTTCAAGCGGGGCTTTAGAAGTTAAAAAATTATGATTACACCAATATGAGAAATACTTAAAAGATGTTGCTATGGTTAGACCCGCCTATACGTACGCCTGGAACTCATATTGCATGAAAGACGCCAATGCTCGCACAAGTTTCGGCTTTGTACGTGAGACAGGCTCGAGGTAGAGGCAGGAGCATACTAACACAATTTCACTGGAAATGTAGGATTTTATCCACCTTAGGTCTGTAGCCTACTGTAGAAATGTAGAATTTTATCCACCTTAGGTCTGTACTTGACTGAAGTTGGCTCACACAAGTTATTTAAACACTTCCAAGGCCACTGGTTAGAACACTAGCTGTTACTCCTATGACTAATGGTGTACATTAGACAGTGTGCTACACACGATCGAGTGTAAACAATTGACAAACTTGCAAGTACGTTCAACGAGCCTTTTAATAGCCTGCTGATAGTGTTGTGTGTGCCTATTAATCTAAACAGGTGAAAGTTGTCTTAATTATGGTAACCGAGAATGTTTGCATGATTGACTCATAATTATATCCCTGGAACAAAGTCTATTGACCATGATGTTGGACCTCTAAAGTACCACTCGAAAACGTAGTGCAGGGCACTATATATAGCGACCATTTCAAAGCTGACATAATGCTGACGTGTCACTTGATTCTAGAATTTGCCTACAGACAGGAACGACTTCGTGAATAATCATTTGGCAGATGTGAAACCGCTATCCCTGGATTACAGCCAGGGTAGGCCTACAGTCAAATGATAATTATAATTGATTTCCATGTCGTAGGCCTACTGCATGAGATGTAAACTGCCACAGTAAAATAATTATGTTGATAGTTGAACCAGTTGAGCAGACCTGCTCCTACAGTAAAAGGCCTAGACCCAGTCACTACCTATGGGCTGCGCAAGAGGCAATTAACTGTTATGAGAGTTTAAGATCACGATTTGAGTGCGAGACCAAATTGAAAATCTTGCAATTTAGTCATTACAGTTATTCCAAGAAAAGGGAGTTGCAACTTGCAAGCCACATTCCAGCTACTGCATGCTGACTTAAGGCTGAGTAAAAAATTATCACCTCCCTACATTATTTATTTCAGAAATTTTATATAGCGCCTCTTCAAGGTAGGCCATTCAGAAGTGCTCCTGACCCAGCCACGGCTAAATAAGACAGTTTTGAAGTTCTTAAGTAACAAAGTGGAGTGACCCCTGGAAAATAAGCGCAGTGAAACATTAGCTTTGGGATATGATACTATTATTAAATTTTATTGCTCTATTCTTTCTGCCTTTAGCCTACTTTGCAAGTGAACAATATGACATCACACCAGAACAATAATGACTCGGCAACTCTCGACTTTGGCAACCTTGTTCTAGAGTCTGCCCGCACCCAGCAAACCTAATTATTTAGGCATTTAGTGGACTGTTCCTTGAAAAGTCTATTTTAAGGTTGTCCTGTTGATGACATCTGCAATTTACGCTAATCTCGTGCTTTCTGTTTCTGTCTCATTTCTAAGTTTACCTCAGGATATTTCTATGTTGTTAAGTCAACAAGTGGCAGACTGATTGCTCATCATTATGTGAAACCAGAGCAGTACACGAGGGTATATGAGAGTACACAGCGCGTGTGCTCACCTAAAAAATATTTGTGCATAGAACGTGTACTTAGTTCCGGAAACGAGGGTATAAAGTGTGTACTGAACACACAAAGAGTAAAAAAGATAATAAAAAATTATGAGAACACAGCGGTTATAATAATCATAATAAAAAAGGGACTTTTGCGGAAAATGACAAAAATAGCGGAGCAGAATTCGATGACTAAAAAGATCATCAGA
Source organism: Lumbricus terrestris (assembly GCA_949752735.1). Taxonomy (NCBI): domain Eukaryota; kingdom Metazoa; phylum Annelida; class Clitellata; order Crassiclitellata; family Lumbricidae; genus Lumbricus; species Lumbricus terrestris. Next base: position 17,843,832 of record OX457051.1, on the reverse strand, counting down.
AAATAGGCATACTACACTGTACCCTCTGGCAACCGTAGCATGTACTGTACAGCCCTGTGTGAAAACCAAGTGAAATGAACCTGTGGTCAGACAAAGCGTTGATTTTGATCATAATTTATTAACTGGTGCAACAGTTTGTTAAAAATTGTTCCCTGTTGCTCCACGATTCTAACTCTGCTTTGCTGGGGTTGGGAGCGCCTCCGAGTAGTTCCTTAAAGGGGCGCCACACAAACTCATTCAATGAACAAAGTAAGATGCACAGACACACTGAAGCCACGGGCCTATTCAAGGGGTTTATGCGTTCAAACTCACAAAAATAAATTGCTGACAAAATCTTGTATACACAAAAAAAGTATTAAAAAAACTTCACTTTCAAAACTGAATCCATACTTTCTAATCACATAAAATGAGCCCCCCCAATTTGTATCCTTGCATCCTGACCCCTCTGTGTGATTGTGCACTGACTGAAGCATATCATGACATCGATAAAGAAATAATGCAACACAAGACGGATACTGTCACAATAGTATTCTCACATGAGCTAACAGACGCTTGCTAACACGAACATCAACGTATCTAAAGTAAATCTCGCTTAGAAGCAGAGTAGTTAACAGATCATTAATCGCTTCAGAAATGTTTTGTATGCTCATAAAATATTTTCAGGAGTGGTACTACTCGCTTCTTTTCGTCAGATCCAATGAATAAAGAAAATCCTTACAAAATCCTCATCAAGGCAAAATCAGTTCATCCAATTTTTTATCCTTGAGATGATTCAAAGTCAGATAACTGAAACATGATTTGCAAAATATGCGACAAAAATAATAATAATAAGCAGATCAATAATATAATATTAACATGTAAAGATGTAATCAGTGAGTGTGTGTGTGTCTGTCGGTGTGGGTGTATGTATGAGATTGATGGTCCAGATTTTCAAGAGATTAAAATCGCTTTTTTGAAACGCAACTATGCAGCAATTTTCTCCAAGAGGAGAAGAAAACAAACGTACAGGAATTGCCATAGTTACAACTGAGTTAATAACAATGGAACAATAAACAATTGAAGTTTATAGAGTGAAAAATAATACAGAATAAACGAGCGTACATCAGAAGCAGATCGGCGAAGATAAGAACATAACAGATAAACCAAATCAAGCAGATCTTTAAAAAATAAGAATTAAGTTTTCCATTGGCATCAAAACAGCACATGAAAAACTTCAGACCAAAATACGAGTGACAAAAATCAGAATCAGTTCACTTATTACAAAAGAAGCAAAATGATTGGAAAAACAATAAAAATTAATTTAGACATTTATGCATTGATAATTAATTAATAAATTCACCTCAAAGCAGAAAATGTTCTTAAACTAAACTATTTTAGATAGAGTTGGGGTGTGCATATAAGACTCTGAAGATACTGTTACTATCTTTAATTTGAAAGTCATCATAATGAGATTGGCAATGAGATACTGAAGTCAATAGTAAGGTTCCAAGTGTTTAATTGCAAGATATCCAAGTGGTGCATCCATTGTAGACACATACCTGGTAGCTTGCCCACCAGCCTTTCCAGGTATAGCCAATTCAGATTGGGAAGTTGAGATCAGATAAGAACAGAAAATTTTAAAAATCAGAAAACCGATGTATCATTTTTCAACTCAATCCGGTACTTCTGCTTTCATGAAGTGTCTTAAAGTTACAAGCTCATAATGAATACATAAAAGCCCTTCTACTCTCGCAACCCTTAATATATTACAGCAGCAGACTGAGATTGTGGCTTACACCGATAAACCTGAAAGCTCTACAGAACAGTGCTTTGATTTTCTAAGCCATCACATACACAAATTGCTTGATAGAACTATTCTTTATACGATGGCAATGACACCTAAAATATTATAACCAAATACCAACAGTCTATATTTATCACATACGAAGGCAAACATCTGCATTTCATCAATTTTTAAACAATTTGAGGTACCACAAAAGTAGAGAGATCAGAGCAGTATCTTTGCCATTATTGACAAATTTCGTTTTGTAGAGGTCAGGAATGCAATTGAGATTTTTTTTAGAAATACAATACCCAAATGAGTAGCAGAAAAAAAATCACATTGTAGTGACGTGACAGATCATTAAAAAACTTAACACATTACTAGCAACTCATCATAAATGTAAAATAAAAATCTAAATCAGATCAGCAAAGGGCTAAACATCCCAGCAGATCTTTCTGGATAGAGCTGGAAAATCAACTACAGTAAAATATCGACAAGAGAAAAACACTTGAACAATGCCACATTGGACACATCCGGTTTCGAGTTACCTTCTAAATTTTGCACAGTCTGTAAACCAGGCTTAACACCAAATCGTCTTACATGTCCATTTTATATCGACACTTTAGCATAGTTGATTTATCATTGACCAAAGCCATTCACACAGCGGGCGAATGGAATTGGAAGTTCAGTGGGCAAAATACCCAAAGAAAACATCTTTCTTAAAGTCTGGTACAAATGGAATAGATTTTCAGTCTTCAAGCCTCAATTCACAGTTTGTACCATCTCCTCGAATTTCATATATGTACACTGTACGACGTTGTACAAAACAAGCACAAGCCCCAATGTTGCTGGGAAAGCACGTCATCAAGTGGACCTGGTTCTCGCTTCTAAGTCAGTATCGAATTAAACGATGCACGTGATAAATAGACCATCAGAAGGAAAGAGACCAGGTGGAATATGGATAACGTTTTCCAGATGGGCGGTGCAGAATTGTAGTACTCGCAGTACGGACACTGGAACGATCCGCAGACTTGGCAGATGTGGTACTGGAAAAGTTGAAAGGTGTTGTACGCGCTCAGCTTCTGCATTCCTGTAAGACAAAACAAACAATTTCAGGTTGACTGGAAAACATCCACAAAATTCAAGTTAATGGGCAAGAAAGATGATTATTGTATTAAAACATTTTTTAAGCACCCCTACCAGGGTGAATAACTCTGATGAAAGATCAAAAAGCAGGATCTATTGTGGAAAGAGCAAAAACAGTCCTTCCCACAACAAAAGGGTTGAGAGTAATAGGCAACACTTTGGCACGAAGAGCACATGAATGCAGGACCACTTCCAGCTACCCCCCGCCCCATCCAGAGGTCAACCCAGCTTTGCATTCGGCAGATAGCGTTGGTAAAATGAGAAGCAGGACGTGCTAAGTGCCTTGCATGGCTGCCAGACAGTTAAATTAGACTCCTGTAATAACTTGTGATCACCGTCCATACTATGAATAACTGCAATCATACTGTGGTGCATCAGTTAAATAAAATTTAAAAAAAATTAAACAATGATTATTATTACTAATATTATTATTATTATTATTACTACTACTACTACTACTACTAAAAACCAGTGATCTCTTACCATATTCTGAATATTCTCGTATCATGAGTAGGTGAGCGATGGACATATTGGCCACAGGATACCATCGATCAGCCACAAAACTAAAGCACGTCCTGTTTGGCGTCACCTAAGAGACAAAACAAAGGGATGAAAACTTCAGCTTCGAACACTTGTAAATACATGTAGCACCATTAGACAAACATAATGCAACAATTAATAAATTCGTTGATCAGAAATACCAAACTGACACAGATGCAACGTAAACAGACAATATTAAAACAGTATTTACGGAGACTGTCACAACGATGCAAGAATAAAGTATTATACAGAATACGCAAGATGAACTTATGGCGATCCATAGAACATAGATCTATGGCCCAGGTCTGTAAAGAAACATAGAAAGTGGCTTGCTGTAGAGACTGTTCTCATTATGCTCTGCTGGAAAGGGAGTCCTCTTAGTTCCTTTTGCTCGTACTCCTACCATGAAGAATCAGACCTTCCAGAATATCCATCTCTCAGTTACACGTTCAACAGTTCCATAATCCAGCCTGGTATGAAGTGTTATTGCTGACTTCGTTTCCTTTGCCTTGACATACGATGGTGGGTGGCTAGTCCTTTCCTTTGCATCTCAGCTTCCCACGGACTGCACTGTACTCATCGCACCCTAGCTACCCAGGTGCCCAAGCAGAGGCAGGAATCCTAAGAATGAACCCCAAACTTTTCCGTAGAAAGGCGCTAGACAATTCCGCGCCATATTCTTTGACTTACATATTCAAAGAAAGTGATGAGCTGCCCTTCTACAAACTGCGCTCTCTTCATTCCAGCAAATCCAGCGGAGTACATCCACTCGAGAGTATCGCGACTGACGATGTATCCGGTCGGGATGTCGATGATGACGACGGCCATTCCGCTCACCGGAGCAAGGTCCGTTCGAAGCCACCTGGAAAAGCAAAGACAACCACATCACGATGAAACAACCAGCAATGCTTAAAGTGTGGAAAAATAAGTGCCTGGACGCCCCTTACCTTTCCAAAAGAAGTGCCTGGACGCCCCTTACTGGCTTACACAAATGAATATCAGCATTTCAATTACATGGTGGGGATTGGTGGTGGCATTTCAGGAGCGTGATTTTTGAACTGTTAGGACAGGATAGTTTATTCTAATACATGCAATACACATCACACTCATTATACAGTGTTTCTCAGCGCCGTGCAGAGAGAGACTGGCTTATTCAGTAGACCTACATTACTCACTATTTCTCTTTGACTTTCAAGCACATGGACCTTTAACTGCATCTTTCTCTGGCGGCGGACTATCTGCGCCTCAGATTCACACTTTGGTGTGACCTTGCGCGCGTAATAAATTTATGTAACAATAATAATAATAACATTCAGGGGCACGTTCACACAACCAACCGGGATCGAGGACGACCAACCATACTAACAATGAATGCTTTGTTACTTTAGATTTAGTATGCAATTGTGGGAAAACTATTAACACACTATGCTAGTGTTTTGCTAGGCGTTCACTGTTCATCAGGCACAACCAGTTGGTATTGCACAGTTTGAATTGGAAATAAATGATGGTTTTCAATAATAATAATAATAATAATAATAATAATAATAACACAGAGATCAAGTCTGCAATGGCCAGGTTTCTGTTACCTGAAATAACTGCAAAGAGATCAAAGATATAATTAAGGTTCATTCAGCTGATTTCTTGCTGTGTAATTATAATAATAGAAGTAAACAATTAGATCGGATCACGAATTAAATGCATTAACAAAAAAGAGTAGATTAGCTTCCTACTTAAAGCAGACGTTTAATTCCATGTGACTTCCGTTTCGTCCCCAGTATCTTTGCGAGTCGAGGACGAGATCAAAGGATGGAAAAGGTGGTCCAATCGCTTCCACCTGGTAAGGCTTTTCCAGATTAACGGTTGTATCCATCTGGTAAAAGCAACATCCACCAATCAATACACATACTACTTCGTACAAATATAATAGTGCCACTCATCAGTGGCGGATCCAGAACGTTTCGAAGGCGGGGCCAAAATTTTCGCTCTTGTTGGTCAGTGGGACAGGGGAAAACTTTCGTGTTGTTCGCCGCCAAAAAAGTTGATGACCTTTTTTTAGTCATCGGTTGTCGTACTCGAATGTGTGGTAAATCAAATGGGGGCCACGTCCCATGTGATTTCTTTAATGGGGGGCCTCATATCCTGTTTTACTCACCCGCTGCATTTTTTCATGGCTTCTTTAAACCAAATGGGGAGGGCCACGTCCCATGGGATTTTTAAATGGGGGGGAGGCCATGGCCATTTTGGCCCCCCTGGATACGCCCCTGCCACTCATAAATTCATGCTCTGGTTACACATTAACTCCAGAAATATGATGATGTTTTTCCTCTAGCGTCAATCCAACAAATCTCAAAGCTTAGAGTTCTGTATAGGTCATTTTAAATTTAACCAAATCACACTGAGTACCTATTTAGTAATTGGATATCCATCCAGGCTGTTAAAAACTGACTCTACTTTTACGAGTGAGAACTAATTCTGCATTTATTAATAAAACCATTAAATCAGAATGACTGGTGGAAATGACCGTGATCATATAACTAGATCATTGTTTAATCTCTGATAAAAGGCAGCTAATGGAAGGATAGATCGATAAAAACTATTAATACTAGTAGGCCTACTATTAATAGTAGTAGACCTACTTTTAATAGTAGTAGGCCTACTATTAATAGTAGTAGGCCTGCTTTTAACAGTAGTAGGCCTACCATTAATAGTAGCAGGTCTGCTATTAATAGTAGTAGGCCTGCTTTTAATAATAATAGGCCTACTATTAATAGTAGTATGCCTACTATTAATAGTAGTAGGCCTAATTTTAATAGTAGTAGGCCTACTATTAATAGTAAGTAGTAGGTCTACAACAAGTAGTTTAGCATGCGCATTTCACATAAAGCCCAACTTAATAATTTAACGATGAGCTGCCTTGGCTTCCCAGTCACTTTACTGTTCCCTCGTCATTAAAGGTCCTAACAGTATTACTAACAAGTAATGTGTAAACATCAAATGCATTGTAATAATATTACAACGCATTTGATGTTTACACATTACTTGTGCATAACTGTACACTGTAACCGGTTGCGGTCTGTCAAGCGGATTGTTTCAACAAAGAAAATATTAAGGGACAATCCAGACATATATTATATGAAAATATTATAAGAAAATATTAAGGGACAATCCAGACATATATTATATGTCTGGATTGTCCCTTAATATTTTCTTTGTTGAAACAATCCGCTTATGCAATTTCACAAGAACACAAATTACAGAAGACATAAATCTTAACTACTAACAGAACAGACAGAATACGTACACCGATAAACGCATATCCAGTTCCTGTCGCACGAGTCTTCACCTGACCGAAGGCCGGCTCAATCTAATTCATCAACAAAATTAACATTCAATGAAAAAAAGTTGCATCAAACATCAATTAATCTAATATTTATAGTAGTAATAAAGTAGTCACTTTATTGACCATTTATTGACTGATGGATATAGGATCTACTACGCTACAGTCAGTGAAGGGTTAGGTTAATCACCGGAAGGTTAAAAAATATACAGGCAATCCAGTTGGCATCGATAGGTGTCAAAGGGAGAACTCATTAGCATATGGGTCACCCTATTTAGACACACCTATTTAGACACACCTATTTAGACACACCTATTTCGGCACACCCTATATTAATCACATAGCTAAGTTAAGAATTCACAAACTAAAAGCAATAAGAATTTGGTTGAAATTAAAAAACGAATTTCTGAAGTAAAAAAATTATCAGTTTCATCTATATCCTGGAGATTACTTGTATCAAATGTTCAGCTACGTACAAATTATATTCAGAAGCAGACTTGGCCACCAAGGTACCCATTCATTTAAATAAAAACTGTAGCAGTGAGCTTGTTCTTGCCAGCTGTAGAGATAGTTTACCTGATAACAATCTACCTGCTTACACTTCTGTCTGGCAGTCTCTCTTGAAGTCTCTCTTCTCCCTTCCCTTTTCTCAAAACCTGCTTCTTCTCGTCGCGGGCCTTACACACTGGGAGATCTTTTGAATGGTTCACCCTAGTAGAGACGCTTTATAAATGTTAAAATACAATGCAATGCAATACAATACAATGCAATACAAATCGTCTGTCTTATGAACCACAGAAAACACATTTGTTACGGTCCACACCAAAATCGGTATTAAGTTGGAAATTACACATCAGAGATATCTAGGGAAATAAAAAATATAAATATAATATTCGGTATGTTTGAGCTTTTTGTTTTTTCTGCATAATTTAATCGGAAAATATGTTCACAAAATTAATTTCTTTTATTTTGTTAAAAAAGAGAGGTTTTAAAGCTATTTTAATGCTGTTGACAAGCATATTGTTTTGTTTCAATCAAGTTAAAAGAATAAAGCTAGTGCAATAACTTTTGTGTCATTTAAAAGCCTGAGACAAGACCTTTGAAATGATAATTACATCAAACTTAACATGTTGCAAAAAATCACCTCAATACTGGTTTCGGTGTGTCATTTATGCTACGTCAATTTAAGCCTTTTCATATACAATGCATTAAAATCACACGACTGATGAGTTGAGTCATACGTGGAAATCGAAGCGGTTGGCAAAGTTCGTTTTGTTCAGCTGGACCGTGAAACCCCATGACGCGTTAGACGAGCAGACAAACTCCAGCTGGAGACTGTAGAAATCGCGGTTTGTTTGACGGTAGGAGAACTCCGTCATCGCCTCAAGAGCGAGAATTGTGTCCTGTAATTTAAACGATCAACAGTTTAGTTGATATTCAAGCACAACCATTTAAAAAAACTGATGACCTTATTTTTTTTAGCCATCCAGCCGAAATCTTCAAAAGATGTCACCAGTTTAGTTGTCTGCCGGTGTCAAGAAACAGAGTATCCCCCGTATTAATTGTATCCCCCAAATTAAAAAAAGTTTTAAAAAACGCTTCCGCGTGTATTTTTCTTTGCAAATTAATTTTCATCTGCTTTGTTTTGAACAATGACACTAACAGGTATGTTTATTCCTACTAGATAATTTGTCTTGCCCTGTTTTTAGAGCACTTAAAATATTTAAAACACTTAAGAACACCCAGAGTCACTAAATAAATTCGAGTTTCCTTTATCTCAGCATTGCTTAGGACACTTAGAACAATTAGAGTCACTTTAAATTTTGATTGCAGCATAAAAAATTTTATTATGCGCATTTTTCAAAAAAGGGGATAGAATGGTTTATCCCCCCCCCCATAGTATAGACCGGTTAATTCCATCCGGGGGGAATAGATTAATTCATCCCGCCATATAGCTTTCAGGATGATACTCCGTTTCGTTTCACCGTCCTCAAATCATTCATTCATTCAGCTTACAGACTGGACATCCTCTAATCTGCATGAGCTTTACCACCCTCTTTCAGCTTGCACAGGCCTCTGCGCTCTGCTGTCCACTTAATGGTTCCTTTCACCCTCTCTGCGACAATGCAGAGCTGTTCCTTGTCTGTGGTTGGTCCAACAACCTGGGCTTCCCTCGACTATGCAACACTTTCCACATTGTTCTCACTTTCACAAACTGTTGAAGACCGCTTTTTTCGCTTGACCTGGATCAGGAGCGAATCTGAGTGGCAATCTTAAAGGGGAGCTACATAAATTCTGATCGATTGATTGATTGACACAGATCCCCTTCAAGAAACCTACTCAGAGGCACTCGCACTCTATTCAAAGTCCCATAACACTCTGTACAACACTTTCAACCAATAAATTTATCCTGAGAAAAATAAACCAACATCTCAAACCAACTTTCAGCCCTGGCGACGATTTGAACCTCCAATCTGACTCACTAACCACCATAACCAGGGATGCCACACATAGCTTTTTCTACCTAGATCTAGGTTTTTTGGGCCTTATCTAGGTTTCTAGGTTTTTTGTCAAGATCCAGGTTTTGAAAAAAAATCTAGATCTAGGTTTTTGGGCTTTATCCAGGTTTCTAGTTTTTTTTGTCAAGATCAAAGTTTTTTTAAAATCAGAGTGGCATACCTGACTACACCATCTCTACGAATACATCTTTAAATTTAAAAAACAAAATTCAGCTTTAAACTGACGTGCGTTGAAGACCAGCCAAAGACTCGATAGTGTTGCGATCCAATCCACTTCATGATCGGAACAGCATTCTGTACGTCGTTATGCGCCAGGTAACACAACAGCGCGTACGACGTTGCCATGACAGCGTTGCCAACGTTCGGGTGGTACTGCCTCTCGTACTGGAACTCAACGTTGTTTATCCTCTCCGATGGATTCGGGGCGATGGGAACAGCGGCCCAGTAAAGGAACTCGGCTGCAAGGAAACGAAAAATAAATAATTTTACTTCGCATTTTAGTAACGCTGAAACCAGATGCCGCATACTCGTACACGATGAAACCACTGGATTAATTGATGAAGACTCTATGGTGACCCTGTTAGGAGGACCTTATGTTCCTTTGGGTTAGTCCATTGATGCCACTGTACATGAATGTTTAAATTGCCTGCATATAGTATGGTGGTCGATAAAAGTATTGATTGATTGACTGATTGAACACTTTTAAACAATCAAAAACTGATGCTGTATACTCAGTTTCAGTAATTAGATTCCATCTCGTGGGGCGATGTGGTGTAGTGGTGGCGTCGCAGCCTTGAAGCCGGAAGGTTCAAGGTCCGAATCCACCTCAAATCGCCGTGTAGGGACCTTGGGCAAGTCCTTCACTTGCAATTGCTCAGTGCTTCAGCGTGAAACTCTGATGCAGTGTCCGCTCTGTAGTCGGGAGCGCCTCTGAGTAGTGTGCTTGAAGGGGCGCTATAACAAGTGCGCATACAAACATAAAAAACAAAAGAATTGAACAACACAAAATACCCAAGCAATCAATCCAGTTAAGTGCAGAGTAAGTTGCGCTTACATCTGATGGCCAATTCCTTCAGCAGATTGTACGCTGTATCCCTGTCCTTGTGTTGAGCCACTTGGAGAGCGTAGGCCGTGATGGCCATCTGGAATGGATCGGTAATGTAAAGCAGCTTTGACGCCAAGTAATTCGACCCGGCAACTCTCCCTCTGTCAGCTCTCTGCTTGGCATCCTGCAGCAAAAAAACACATCTCCATTTATAGCCAGTTATTTCTGTTCCACAGCACTGTTAATAAATGATTAGCCACACCTTTTCTTTTAGACACATTTGGCCCTAGCAACAATTGCAAATGGCTCTGGTAAACATCTCGTCAAGTTTCTAAGAAATAAAGAAGGTTAATGACAAAAGAGAAAGAGCAGTCCTTTAAAACTTAGACAGACATTGTTATGTTCACAATATTATGCCGTTGTTGATTTTTAATGTGCTTTGACGTGTAACTGGGTGAAGCGGTGTGTCACCCGGATTTGTCTCTTTTCCTAACTTAAACGAAGATTATTAGCAACTTTATGAGGCAGCAATAGTATGACGAATAATCATGTCATCAAAGTCCTCACAAACCATTTCTTGATTTATTCTGCAATTCTGCTGAGCAACAAATGGATATATTTCTTCCGTATCAATCAAAACAAACGGCAAAAAAATCAGTTTACTACTTTGGAAATCATGGCGAATACATAGAAAACTGCTAAATTTAAGAATATCCTTTTTGACTTGTCTTGAGTATTTCAGCTTCTCGCACAATATCTAAGCAGCGACAAATGACAGTTTCGAACCATGGCCATCTGAACCAATGACAAGCTAGAAAATAGACGAAGGTGAAAGACATGGATCGCTGTAACTCACTCCTGTCAGACGTGAAGTCAGTGCCAACGATATCGTTGCATGTGCAGTCGTCGCAATATGCAGCGTTCGATTCACACCGTCTCTGCCGTATGACACTGGCTGTAAGTAATTTCATAAACAACAATGCTAAGAATGTGCAAAAAAGATTAATAACAACAATAGACCATAATAGTAACAACTAAAGGGTCAACGTAATACGAATTACAACCTTGCATCACAAACTGCATTTGCTCTGCATCCAAAGAAAACTGGACCATGACAGAGACATTCCGCTTAGAAAAACTGTTACTGAAAAGACTTTGGCCGATTTACAATCCACTTTAACACTGTTCTTTATGCTAGACTAGGAGACTCTTAGGATGACATGGAAAGGATTATTGGGAAAACTTCAACACAGCCTGACATTTAGCCAGTCAAGTCACAGAGCGCAATTCATACACTCTGGGCTTTTGATTCCGCTGGAGATATGCCTGTTACCTACCTGTTACTCATCCATGTTTTTTACAGGCTCCTCAAAACCTTTTGCATCAAAAGGTGGGAGCACCTCTGAGCGGTCATCTTGAAGGGTCGCTATATAAATTCTTGAAATGAATGAATCATCGTCATGGTTACCTGGAAGCTTCTATCGTAGATGTACTCGGCTGTTTCGACAAACTTCCCCTCCGTATCCTGCTGATTTGACAACCACGTGGCCAGTTTGTTCAGAATATCAACCGGGACGTAGATGGTCTCGGCCCAAGTGCTCAACAGTGCAGCGTGCAAGTACTTCAGGGTCATTGACGTCAGACTGTAAAATATGAATAAAAAATGTAAAATATTAATAAAATATTCTCAGCTGCTGTGGCTACGAACAACTTTGGTAATAAAGCAGCTCATGAATCAAAAATAAAATCTCTGACTTATTAAGAGTTAGAACTGATCAACACAATTTTAATTGATAAATTTCGCAAATTTAAACATGATCAATGAATTAAATTTGGTCTACGTTATGTATCAGTGAAACACGTCAACGAAATTCAATAAATAATTTAATCACCTCAGTTCAATACTGATGGTAGCAACTACAACAAAAGTGGAAAGTCATGATGATGATGATCATAACGATGATGACGATGATGATCGTGATGATGATGATAATGATCATAATGATGATAATGATCATAATGATGATGACGATGAAGATCGTGATGATGACGATAATGATCATAATGATGATGACGATCATGATGATGATAATGATCATAATGATGATGACGATCATGATGATGATAATGATCATAATGATGATGACGATGATGATCATGATGATGATAAAGTTCATAATGATGATGATGATGATCATAACGACAACAATCAAAATGATGATAATGAATTCGCTGAAAATGCTCTACGCATTATAATTCTACCACTCACAATGATGCCAAGCAATACAACAGAGCCCCAATTATAAGCCATCTTGGATATTCATTTTCTTATTCGAGGGTTGTCAGCATTACAATAATGTTAACGGACTGTGAACATTATAAGAACATAGAACATCCCAACCCGGTTCCCCCACGGGCCAAAAGTGGCCCGCCAAGGCCTAAAAAATGGCCCTCATCTCTCAAAGAATTGACAAAAATATATGAAAAAATTGACAATTTGGACAGGATAGAACCCATAATTAATATTCTATTACAAATTATGCTATTTTGACATCTATAAATAACATCAAACATTCTATTTTGAATCAGTTAAAGCAATTTTATATGCGTTTAGCTAATTAAATTGTAACCTTGTGGTCCCATGATGTGCTTCACCTAAGAAAAAGTGGCCCATGCACCCTCCAACTTAGAGAAAGTGGCCCTAAAGTAAAAAAAGGTTTGGAACCACTGACGTAGAAGGACTGTTAACACCAGAAATAACGTCAAAGGGCTGAATATTAATCTTGCTATAGAAGTTTCTAGACTATATCGCATTTGATAAGAACCACATGATGTTATCTACACAATAATGTTCTCAGTTCTTACTAGACACAAGGAGAACGCGCTCGACGAAACATCTTCATTGCCCCATCGTCTTGCATGTACGCATACTGACGAGCGAGAACTGAAAAAAAGACATCACAGACTTTAATTCATAAAAGAATATAAATTATTATAATTGCTATCATTAATAAATAAATTCGTAACGTGCGCAAGGTCACACTGAAATGCGAATCTGAGGTGTGGATAGTCAGCCGCCAGAGGAAGATGCAATGTGCTTGAAAGCCAAAGAAAAATAGCGAGTGTTGAGCCGCTTTTTGAAGGAAACAAGTGAATTTGAGCTAAGAATAATGCTTACTGACATCGTTTTAAGCCAACACTGTGACATGTTTTTACACAGAATGACACTGAACATCATTAGGATAATGCAGAAATAAATTGTTCTTGATGTGGTCGTATATTATATTCTCCATGGGAGCCACAATAAAATATAACAATGCAAATGAAAAACAATACGATAGCAATACGCATTAAAATTGATTAATTATAATCGTCACCTTTCTACGTAATTCAGCCTTCTTATCTTTGCGCAAGAGCATAAAATCATTCTGAACCCTCCCGTAACCACAGAAGGCACTTCTCACTAATCTGTCCATGAAACTGCACGGTTTGGCCTGGCCTGGCCGGATGCCCCTTCTGACACCAACCCAACAGTAATACAGTAAACAAAAAGGGAATAAAGTAACAAAGAAAATAAAGTAAGAAAAACAATTGTTACTACAAGCAATTGTTTTGTTTTTCTTATTTAAATGAATAAATAACCTCTAAAAAAACTTATTTCCTAGGCCAATGGGGGGGTTTTAACCCCCGAAATCCTCCCTTGTCTATGCCACTGTGCACAACACAAAATTATTTTAGCACATTTACTTTCTTAAAATACCTTTTTTCATGTAATAAGTTGCGGTATGTCAACTTAATTTTTTCTTGAATAAACGAAGTATATATAAAATACTGACCGACTTGCATGTATTCCAGCGCCTCGCTCAGTTTCTCTGGTTTGAGTAAATGCAGTGTCTGCAGATAGTTAACCGTCTGAAGGTTGACGGCGAAGTCGTAGAGGTAACCCTCCGCAGAATTGTGTGGCACGTAAGCGGTGTTGCCAGCCGTAAGATGGTCCTCGAACAATCCAGGAGAAACCATGTCACCTGGTTTACGGAGAAAACAAACTGGTAAAGACCATTCGGACACATGGATAGACATTTGTAAAGCGCCTCTTACAGACTAGCTATTCAGAGGCGCTCTCGGCGTGACAGCCCTGAGGAAATAAAAAAGACTTCAACTAGCGAAGAGCTGAAGATGATACCCCCAATAAGATCTTATTAGAATACAGGGAGGTCATTCCACATAGAAGGGCCTACAATTGCAAAGGCACGGTGCTGGGCCATGGCAGTCCTTGCCCTTGGAACCAAGAGATCTAGTCGATCAGCAGACCGGAGAGGGCGGGAAGAGACTGCAGAGAGGGGTTTATGCATCAAGTCACAAAGGTATGGTGGCGTACCGGTAGAGGTTGGATTGTGGTGGGGTGGGATTGTGGCCGTAGCGGGTCGAATCCTAAATTTCCCGGGCAATGCCGGGTACCCCAGCTAGGTAAAAATAAAGAAGAAGCATAAACTAAGAAGCATAGACTACAAAGCATACATGTCTCGATGCTTAACATGAAGTCTAACATAGCCAACACACTGCGCTCTACAAGGGGGCTATAAAAATTTCGATTGACTGATTGATTGAAGTAATAATCAATCAAGCAACGATGACAGCCTCAATAAACGATGCATGGTGGTGTAGTGGCATGTTCAGTGCCTTAGAGCTGGAAGGTTACGGGTTCAAATCTATCTCAAGCCAGCGCGTAAGAACCCTAATCAAGTCCTTCACTCGCAATTACTTATGCGCATCGGCGTGAACTCCAATTCGATGTCCATACTGTAATTCGGAGCGCCTCTGAGTAGTAATATCTTGAAGGGCGCTATAACAAATTCTCGTACATACATGCTATATAAATCGTCATCTTATTATTATTATTAATTATTATTATTATTTATTCGTATATATTACTATTATTATTATTACTATTATTTTTTGGCCCTGAGGTATTTAGGATCCCTAGTAGAGACTTTATTGCTAACTACTTGTTTAAAAACCAGTCCAGAATGGCCTTAATCGTCGATTTCTTGGCTGGCGAAAGTGCCCTGCGTCAAACCATTGTATTGTAAGCGACATTATTATCATCATTATTATTATTATTATTATTATTATACAATAGAAATAAGCTTAAAGCTGATAACATACCATACACGTAGAGCGTGGCTTCGCCTGAGTACGGAATGTAGTAAAGATCACGAGCACCAGGATCGACGAATCTCTCCGAGATGTTCACCTTCAGATCCGGAATGATCAAAGATCCTGTGTTTACAAGATCGACCAGATACGGAGTGTGTCTGACGCGGCCAACAACCCCGTCGTACTGGAAAAAATTAATAAACCAGAAAATAAATCCGCAGAAAATGAAATTCACAAAACATTCACGTATCATGTCAAGCAAAATCATAATCCTCAAGTCTGGTGCTATTCTGAGATTTTCAAAGGCTCTATATAATGAACCAGTTACATAAATACATGTCTATGTGCGTCATCCTAGGGTAGACTTATGTCTGCATGCATATTTATCGAAACCTCTGAAAACCTCCCAGAGGTATCCCAGTCCACTCAACTAACTCCACCACTGGCTGCACTCTGCCAGTGCCAGTCCCAAGCCTGGATAAAGGAGGAGGGCGTCTCTAATGTCTTTACTACCACAAAGTGACGCTAAACTGCAAATACCACCAAAACTCAACTCAACCTTCTATTCGGCAGATGGCGTTTGGCAAACTGAGCAGTGTGATGCGATGGGTGCCTTGCATGATTGCCGACAGTTAAATTCGGCTCATGTAATATAACTTATGATCAATCATTCATCACTAATTGTCAGGTTGCCATACCAGGTTGCGGTGTCAGCCTGTATCTTCCACGAATTATATATACAGGGTGTGCCAAAAAAAGACCCCCCTAGGTTTTTTGCCAATATCTTGACCAAAAGTACGAATTTTGAAATGAAATTTTACAGTCTTATAGACAATTCATATTTACATACGATGACCAAATTTCATCAAAATATTTCAAACAGAGCAAAAGTTATGCCACTATTATGGAGGCCACACACCGTTTTTTGACTTTTTTCAATCATCAAAAAACGTAGGGTGGCCTCACTAAAAGTGATATAACTTTTGTTCTGTTTGAAATATTTTGATGAAATTTGGCCATCATATGTAAATATGAATTGTCTTTAAGACTGTAAAATTTCATGTCGAAATTCTTACTTTTGGTCAAGATATTGGCAAAAAACCTAGAGGGGGGTCTTTTTTTGGCCCACCCTGTATAATTGTAATCATACTGTGTTGTGTCAGTTTGAAAAATAAACGAAGATTACTATGACCTCTCCTATAATTTAGGATTCAAAACCTAAATTTGGGTATGGTGCGATAACCCACCGAAATGCACATGTGAATTTACGATAACCCCAAACGGGGCACGAGAGCATAGTCCGCCGAAACGCACATGTGAGAGCATAACCCACTGAAATGCATATGTGAGAGCAAAACCCACCGAAACGCACCTGTGAGAGCTTAGCCCACCCAAATGTACATGTGAGAACATAACCCACCAAAACGCACATGCGAGAGCATAACCCACCGAAACGCACCTGTGAGAGCTTAGCCCACCCAAATGCACATGTGAGAACATAACCCACCAAAACGCACATGCGAGAGCATAACCCACCGAAACGCACCTGTGAGAGCTTAGCCCACCCAAATGCACATGTGAGAACATAACCCACCCAAACGCAACTGTGAACTTACAACGACTGTGATTGGAATTTCCTCTCGGTCGATTCGTTGGCTGCTGTATGTCGTGATTCTGACGGTCATTAAGCCCGACGCAATCACAGGAACGATCGGGATTAAGATATACGTACACTCCATGTTTCCTTTAATCTATTCAGAACGAAAGAAAAGAAACAATTCGTAACGCTTTTATTATGTTTGTTATTTGTTTTCTTGCTCCTTGCATGATTGATTGCCAAATAAATTATTTGATTTAATAAATTTATTTATTCCTTCATTCACCTGGTGCCGTCAGCTCTTGGAGCTCTGGCGACAGTCATCATGTATCCTAATTCCTTCATTAATCAAAAGAAAAGGCATCATAAATAGTTTCAGCTGATCCCTTGCCACCCTCCAGATGAAAAGCAAAACGTAGCAGCATACGACAAACAAAATCCTTGTCCCAGAGACAGTGGCGGTGCCAGGATTTCAGTTTGGGGGGCTGAACCCTTGCAGAGGAAATGTTCCAGTTTCAGCCGCCAAAAATTTCTGACAACCTTTTTTTTAGTCATTTGGCGCCGCCACTGCCCAGAGACAAGTCTGATGCAATTCTGTTTGGGTCACGCCAGCACCTGCACTCTAAAAAAAAACGGTCTTCAACAGTTTGTGAAATTGAGAACAGCCTGGGAGGTGTCGCATAGTCAAGGGAAGTCCATTCCAGGTCGTTGGACCAACCACAGAGAATGAACGCGTTCGTTCTCTGTGGTTGGTCCAACAACCTGGAATGGACATAGTGCCGCTAAACAGCAACAAGTATTGTAATTTTAATACGATTCGCTTATCGTGGATATATACACTGCATTGGAGTTTCATGCCAAAGCGCACAAGCAAGTGTGAGTGAAGGACTTGCTCAAGGTCCCTACGCGGCAGCTTGAGGCGGATTCGAACCTGGAACCCTCCGGCTCCAAGGCAACGAGCCCACCACTACACCACCGTGCCTCACAATCATAATTTTACCACGGTTCGCTTATCGTGGATACCAACCGAGAGCATGGTCTGGACATCTCCCTGGAATGTCCGTGGATTGTAAGAGACAACGTAACCGAAGTCCTCCACAACGATGAACCTGTAGTCGGGATCACCATGAAGCAAGATGAGAACCTGAGCAAAGAGCAAAATGTCAACTTCAGAATTATTCAATTCAATTCATTTATTGCAACCATCAACCATAAACAATAGACATAGTATAACATGCTTCACATAATCGGATGGCAACAAGGAAGGCCCTAAGGAATGAATATCCCGCTAACAGGGACAGTGGGACACCTATATTTACATGTGCAATTTTAACAGATGGCTAGACGGTTGACATCATGAATTGAACAGTAGGCTAAAAAAACAGCATGAGATGACATAATAGGTTTGCTGGATTCAAAAAGACATGCCTTGTTTAGAATGCTCTGCAGTCTACTCCATAATATTAATTATACCATACTCGCATTTCCTGCTCTTTCGGCTGCTTCAGTGTCACTGGACAGCTCACCACAGGAAGCTTAGCTCTGTCTAGTTATATATATATGAAAGTTCTTTGGCTGCTACTGTCAAGAATAAATCTGAGACAAAGTGCTGACATAAGAATTCCACAAATCACTAAGACAGACAATGTATGATGTGGAGAAAGTCTTCTCACCTCAAGATCCTGATCCCAATAGTTGTAGACGTCCAGACGAAGACCAACCTGCTCCCCCCTTCGTATGACGTCAGGATTTTCAACGGTGACAAAGAATTTCCTTGTCGTGTCATGCTAAAAAAATTCATGAATATTCAATAAATTCATGAATAATCAATAAATTCATGAATATTCAATAAATTCATAAATATTCAAAAAATTCATGAATATTCAATAAATTCATAAATATTCAATAAATTCATGAATATTCAATAAATTCATGAATATCAATATGTTCAATGCAAGTGGAACCATAAATGTCACGAATGAAACCAAATCGTAACATGTTGCATTCTAAATTTAATGCAAATCAGAGAGCAAATCAAAATTTTTCAAAGTTAAACAATCCCAAATAAAACAAACCTCTGCTGATGACACTGTTGACGAGAATGAAAATAAAGCATACACCAACAAAAATGCATGTACGTATGTATGTATGTATGTATGTATGTATGTATGTATGTATGTATGTATGTATGTATGAGCACTGCTGAAGCACCCTTGAAGACAACTACTCAGAGGTATTCCAGACTACATGCATGTATGTATAATATTATACAATGTGTATGCATGTATGTATGAGCATTGAGCAATGCTACAGCACCCCATGAAGATAACTACTCAGAGGCACTCCAGACTACATAGCTGCCACCAGGCTGGTCGGCACAGACACTGAATCAGAGTTTCACACCGAAGCGCATGAGCTATTGCGAGTGAAGGACTTGCCCAGGGTCCTTCGCAGCGACTTGAGGTGGATTCGAACTCACAACCTCCCTGCTACAGGCACCGAACATACCCCTACACCACTGCTCCCCACAATATGACGATGACAATAAGGTTGCCAACATTCAACAATGATGAAATTCATGTTTGTTGCAACAGTCAAGACGAACAGTGCTCAGTAACGTCTGATCAGCACGTAACGTCTGATCAGCAGACGGTGGTTGAGAGAGAAAACTAGAGACCGTTGTCGGATGGATACCTGAACGTATTTATTGGCAATGAAGAGACCTTGATCAGGATGCATGAAGTATCCGGACATGACCAACGGATCCATCAACTCATCCTGTAGGACCTTGATCTCGCCCTGACCCACTTGTCTACAAGCAGCACCAACACACAATTACACGCAATATACGCAATATAGATTACACGCGTATAGTAGTATTGCGTACATGTTGTATTTGATCATCATAAATCTTACTTCTTGCAGCAAGAGCCTTTCAGAAGCGCTCCCAGTGCAAGCAAACCCGAAAGAAAGAGCTGGATTTGAGGCGACAGAAAGATGAGGGAAAGACTAGCAGAGAGAAAGGTGGAACTAGGTTTAACGTTTATGACACAAACGTTTTTGTTTGCTGATTTCTATATATATATATAAAATTACAGAACTTTCTGAGTGACTTCTGAGTCTCCTGTATATGTCTGCCAGCCGAGAGTGGGAGAGGGTTAGCTCTCCTACTCTTGGTGGTGGACAGGTGCCACTAGGTCTCCTGATTCCGACTTTGCACTCAAATGGACCACAGTAAACTGACAGATTTGATTTATATAGAGCCGATGAAAGAGCCGGTCTCCCTAAAGAGGCTTTTGTGGGGCGCTGAGAAACCACAGAGAGAGAAACTTTACAATACACTACACAGAGTTAGGACTGCCATGACCCAATCCCAAGCTTCTGTCTGCATCAGCCCTTCACTGTGGAACAACACCCCTCTCCCTAACCCTCAGTTTACTTCACGTTACAAAGTGAAGCCCCTGCTACATCTCTTCGTTCTCTTATATCTTGTCTGTTATCCTGACGTCCCTCACACTGGGAGCGCCTCTGATTGGTCTGTGCAGCGAGAGGCACCTTAGAAATTTTCAAATACAATACATAACACTGAATTCTGCTGCAGAGGGCTTACTTAATATAAGTATTCTGCCAGAAAGGAGCCCAGTTGTCTTGGTAACGACTGTTCCAAAACAGACTGTACAATTCGTTCGGTCTCGCCTGGTAGATCTCCTCCGGAGGTTGATAACCTACAAGCAAAATGTTACTCACGCACATAAGATAATTATGTTTTGTATAAGGATACATCAACTTCTTAAGTAAATAAATAATTTTTCATACTAAATATATATATATTGTGAGTGTTAGCTACCTATTACCCCTCTGGGCTTCCTTACTTGGACTCTCCTTGACTATGTGGGAGTTGAGGGAAGGGCAGGGCCTATTTAAAGGGCTACTACTGTGGGGGCTTGCTTCTTGTCGTGGGTCTACTCTGTGGTGTGTGTTCGACTCCTGTTGAGCGTGGCGTGTGGTTCGTGTTCTACGACGTTTGTCTTCTTCGATTGCCGTCCCACCTCGTTGGTGAACTGGCCTACATCCGTCTTCCTTTGGGCTCCGTTAGCCTGGTGTGTCTTCACGTCAGCTCTGTCGAATCAGCTGTATCGGTCGTACTTCATGTCAGCTTTGGGTAACGTTAACCTACTCCTTGTCAGACTGCTCTGTTATTGAATAAATCGATGTTATTTTACATTACGGACCTGAGTATTACTCATCATCTTCTAGACTAGAGCAAGTGAACCCAACAATATATATATATATATATATATATATTAGGGTGACACTTAAAATAAAACTTTTGAATTTCACAAGTCTCACCCTCTTAAATGGTTGTGTACCATAAAATGTCTATGCAGGATTTTTTAAAAATTAATTCATTAATATTTAGAGGTGGTCCAACGCATCAGAAGTTTGACCTATAATGATCAGTGTTTAACACAATGCAAATACACATCTTTTCGTATTTGATTCAAGTAGCCTACTGTTTATCAAGTCCATTTATGGCTGTTTGCTTTTTTGAGTCTGGCTATTCCTTTCTATATTTCATAACCACCTGCACTATACTTGGTTCTTCTTGTTTTGTAAGTACTTCATGGAATGAATGGATCAGTGCGACACCACGTTCAGCTGCATCATTTTTGACCTTTAGGCTGAGATCAGCTCACAGCTCGGCGACGAGCCAAGAGAATGCTATCGTTTATCTCCCTATGTGCTTGGATGTTGTTGTAGAAAGTTTACAAGAATATCTAGTGCAGACTAGTGCAATGAATAGTTGCTTAGTGTTTATGGCCACAAAAATCAGTTCTTTGTAGTGGCACTTGCTGCACATAAACTTCTATATGTCTCAGGGCCGTTTTAAGGAGTTTTGGGACCCTAGGCACAAACCCTAATCCTAAACATATCCACGAGTCTAATTTACTCTAGCTAAATCAAGGTTTCTGGGGACGGAGAACAAGTATTTGTCGGTCGATTGCTGAGACGTGTAGCGCCGAGAGGGGCGGGCTATGGGAAAGGAATGTGTCCCTCCATGCAGTCAGAAATTGTTGAATCTTCACATTGCATTTTAAGCTGCCATTTTAACAAAATTGCTCAACATTTGAAGTGCTGATATGAGTAGCCTAGTCTAAGACTTCAATGATTGTTCTTGCAATTATAATAATTCCTTATTCAGTTTCCACATTGTAATGATACATGCAGCATTGTAAGCTGGGATCTAAGCAAAATATTATTACAGATTATAATTTCAGTGCTGTTTACAAGAGTGGTTGAAAGTTTCAATAAATATGATTATTATTACAATAATAATAATTTCTTGACGTATCAAGTTCAGCAACTCAATTCTGCTGCTTCTGGACCATTACAGTATAGCCTAATGAATAACTGCAAACAGATATATACATGTCATTATATAAGACCTACTTTCTTGCATTGGAATTGGCTTATTCCCGCGCGTTGCTCAAAAAGGGCTTGCATTGTTGACCAGGATAGACCTACAGTTCTCGGAATTGTCACAAATGTTACACAAACCAAGGAAGAACCGCCAAAATCTGGAAGCCATGTAGTAGGCCTAATGATGCTGCTTTACTAAGTGTTCAAGGGAAAAAAATTTGAAATTTCAACAGTTTTAAATTTGAAAGGTATACCACTAAAAAGGCGAAAATTAGTTGTACAAAAATAGTAGCCTACTTGTACAAATATTAACAGTAAATTATACTCATTGTAATATGATTGTATCATATTAATATATTAGTAGATTTTATCGTCATAATATCATATAATAGTAAATTATATCACGGTATATTACTAGAGTTCGTGTAGGCCCTATTATACAATGATGTAGGCTAAGCAGAAATTCAAACTTATAATTTGGTCAAATGTTTTGGGTACCGGTAGTCATTTCTGGGTGAAGTTCCTTCCACACCGGGAGATGCTTGGATTAAACACTGAAAGTAACCCGATTTCCGACTCAAACACTCAGTCTCAGATATAGAGCACCGGTACTCTATTCATGCATTCTATGTGCATGTGTGTCATTTTGTTACGTTTATTAATATTGATAGAAGGACCTAAGCCTATACTGCTGGCACAGCTAGAGCACAGCAATCTTTGTATTACAAGTTTGAAAAAATGTAAGCTTAGTACACGTTAAAGTTCATGTAACATGTTGCTAATTTGTTGTGCAATGTAGCATTTTGGGTCGCCGCGGGGCCCCCCTGTTGCGCGGGGCCCTAGGCACGTGACTCGCGTGCCTATGCCTTAAAACGGCTCTGATATGTCTGCTGTAGCGATGATCTGACTTACTGTCTTGTAATCAATGAGATGCCTCAACAGTTGCAAGTCATTCCAGAGAATTGACATTGGACAATACACAAGCCAATGTCAAATGGACATTGGCTTGTGTACCAATGCCCTGAGATCCACCTGAAGAACAAAATGCATTGTGCTCATAGAGGCTGCAGCTCATATGCAGTCAGATGAAAGAGAGACGGAAGAGGTAGATTGCAATATATCAACCTCCCTATTCAAATCTCTCAAACAGTGCTTTCTTAGGTCTGCGAGAGTTTGTCATCAGAATATCGAATACTATCCACCACTATCACCAAACTGAGGAGATCTACCATATCTGAGTCCTGTCTTCCAACAGAATACATGCTCTTGATTGAAGACCAGCATTGCTGTAGAGGACAGAAGTTGTGTGAAAAGCCCTAGATCGCATGCGACCAGCTATATTCCACTCTTCAAGCAAGTTAAAACGGCTTAAACTTGTGCTTCACCTGTTCCATTAGGCAGTAAAGGAACCCATAAGATTTCCATTGTTCCTTTAGCTGGTGCCAGCAGAGCAGGGCAACGTTCCTTCGACGTAAAAACCTTCAACAACCTGTCATCCCAATGAACTTTATGTGGAACTTCAGGACCTATAGTGTCATAGTGATGCATGGATTTCTTTGGCAATAGTCTTATGATGATGGAGCCGAGAATGTCTAATGGAATCCTGATTGATAACAATTTCAGCAGGATCACAGGCCATTGCTTGTCCTTTTGCCGTTATGATGTTTGCCGCATGTATGCTACTAATTTTAGTCCTGTCAAATGCTGCAGTGACACATGCATTCCAAATGACATTAGAACTTAACTTCTTTTCAACAGGCGCAAAAGTCAATTTAACATAACTAACTGCCCGCGACTTTCTCGTATAATTTTCAAATTAACTTATTGGTTTTTAGTTAAATAGTAACTGTACACTATGCATGACATGAGTAGTAACAGAGGACATTGAAATAAGCACTAGAAATTAATTGGTATAGCATAAAAATATTTAGCACTTTTCATATTCAACGTTGTTTGTAGGCCTATCTATTGAAAGTTCAAGGTCCTTGGACCACCTCTAAACGTTTTCAAATTTCTCTAAAAATTTTCACCAGTGATACTGATGTTATAGAGAACACTTTTGAGGGGTGAGACTTTAAAAATTCGAAAAATTATTTTTTGCTGTGGTTGACATTGTCACCCTAATATATATATATATATATATATATATATATATATATATATATATATATATATATATATATATTAATATAATACACAACTGCACTGCTTGTATATAACATTACAACTCTAAAACTACAATTTAACTTGATAATTGAACAAAACGAAAGGGCACCACACAAGCTGCCAAAACAAGGAGCTTGTCCATGGTCGCAACCCAGTGGCTTCAGGTCACTTTGAAATTTATGCACCTACTAGGCTGCCAAGATGCATGTCCAATAGAATTTTGGAATTTGAACTGGCATGTTTAAAATATTACTTACTGTGGCTTATCAGAGATTTGGTCAATAACCACGTGTATTGCCATCATTATTACATAAAATTACAATTGTACTACCGTATTGTATTGTATCTGACCATTTATAAAGCGCTTCTTGCAGCAAGAGCATTTCAGAAGCGATCCCAGTGCATTTCAGAAGCGATCCCAGTGCATTTCAGAAGCGATCCCAGTGCATTTCAGAAGCGATCCCAGTGCATTTCAGAAGCGATCCCAGTGCACTTCAGAAGCGATCCCAGTGCATTTCAGAAGCGATCCCAGTGCATTTCAGAAGCGATCCCAGTGCATGCAGCCCCAAGAGGAAGAGGCTAAAGATGAGAGAGAGGCAACAAAAGATTACCAAAGCCAACTGATTGGGGGGTGGAGGGGGGCGGAATAGGGACCTACGACGGCAAATATACCAGGAAGCTTAGAAGCATGATGCAATGTATTGTGGGGCACGGTGGTGTAGTGGTGGCGTCGTTGCCTTGAAGCCGGAAGGTTCGGGGTTCGAATCCACCTTAAGTAGCCGCGTCAGGACCTTGGGCAAGTCCTTCACTCGCAATTGCTCAGCGCTTCGGCGTGAAACTCCGATGCAGTGTCCGCTCTGCATTCGGGAGTGCCTCTGAGTAGAGAGAGCTTGAAGTGCACATACATACAAACTAAAGAAGCTTACATGATATCTCATCGAAGCCATCGAGACAGTCGATGACGCCATCGCACGTTCTCTTCAGCTCATAGCATTGATATGTCAACGGACAGATTCCAAGACCAAGCGATCGGTTGCACTGCGAGAAATCTGCAACGGCAATGCTCGACACGATTAAATAACGCCATATATGTAATAACGCCAATAATAATAATATGTAATAACATGTAATAACGCCTGATTTTATCACAAAAATAGAAACACGGGGATAGATTTAAATACGATTTAATAATTTATCGAATGAAATGCTAAGCATGAAATAGGCTCACATTTATACGATACAGAATTATCCAATAAGTTGTAGCAAGATCAACGTAAGCTCCATGGATACATTTCACGTGGAAATACTACCGTCCCATTTAATTCGGGTTGGAACCAGATAAACAAGAGCTATAAAATTAAAACCACAAGATAATAAGCAGAAAAAACAGACAATAATTCAGGACCAAACAATGTTTATTAGCAGCGGCGCCCCCAGGATTTTTTTCTTGTACGCACGGAAATTTTCGATGGGGGGTGAACAAGGGAAGACTGATGATCTTTTTTTTTAGTCATCAGCCTTGAATTTTCCAAAAACATACCTTTTCCATCCGCCGAAAAAACTGAAGACCTTTTTTTTTAGTCATTAGCATCCGCCGAAAAAACTGCTGACCTTTTTTAGTCATCAGCCCCAAATTTTTATTTTGCCTTTCAGCACTGTACGCACTTGCGTAAGTGCGTACGCCTGCAGGCGCCGCTGTTTATTATTAGGGTAAAGACCACAAGAGGGTGCACAAAAACACCGTATAGAATCAACATAGCATACAAGGCATTGTTTTAATGTATCAAGTATGTATTTACTTAAGATGCACTATATAATGGCCAAGCATAAATTTCTGTTACCAAGGTGATGGTGAGTTAAGGACTTGCTTATTAATGCCCCAGGTTCCTACACAGCAAATCTTATTATAGAAAATAATACAAATCATATTAACTAAAATGCCCGTATAAAGTCTGGAATGCTCATGCCCTTGGCATCACCAAACTCCAAACACCACCACCACAACCCCATTCTCAAATCACCAGAACACGGCTAAGCAGCCTGGCCATAGTGGACTTGATTAGATGCAGAGTTGGTGAATAATCTGGTCTCCGTGATGTGGTTTTTTGAGAAATCTAAAAGATTTACATTAAAATACATTAATTTACATATGATTATAATCACCTTGTCTGATGGTAATGTTGGCATCACTCATGATAATCAGTCCAGCAGCCTAAAGCACAGACAGTGAGATGTAATATCATCACCAAATCTATTAAAATCTATCAACAATGTTAACACATAACACTGATATAATGAATCGTTAGTTGTTTCGTGTGAAATATGTTAACAACACTAGACTTGATCAACGTTCATTCCAGGGCTGTTTTTAAGGAATTTTTAGAACTGCATAACTCTTTCTTTCCCATCCTCTATGGTAAATTACTTCCAATCGAAGCACAGTGACCTTTTTTGCTAGTTTTAACTGTACCGAAGTGCTTCTACAACTGCACTAATTTATTTAGATCTGCATATTTTGTGTACAACTGCACGTTTAAAAAAGCCCTCATGCTCATTCAAAGATATCAACCCAACTCTTTTTTAACAACTAAAAAAACTAGCATTTATTTAGCACCATTTAAATAAAACCTGAAATTCAGCAGCCGAAAAGTGCACAAAAAAAGAACCCCAATAGCCATCAGACGAAAGATTTGAACCGGATGCCTACAAATGCTGTTGTGTTTGTGTCCATTCCGGTATCTGCGGCTGGAAAGAAGACCGTCTTCTCCCAGTATTGATCGTTCACCCACCACGTGTGTTGGTACGGACCTTGTGACCGTTCGTCGAATGTCAACAGCTCGTGGATCACCTACAAACGAAACGGAAAGGCATCAAGAAACTCGGTGTAATGCACAGATTTTATATCGATGCACGTATTAATTATATTCATAAGTGGTAATCAATGCTTTTTAAAGGAATTTTAGAACTGCACAACCAGGAAATTTATTTAATCTAGTGCACCTTTTGGATCAAAATTTCTGACAACATTTTTTAAAGTCTTTCTTCCTGAACTTACCTAAATACTTACTCGAAAAATTCAATGTAGCATATTTTTCACTGCACAACCCTTCGTTTCGTTCCGGTCTTCCATGGTAAATTACCCCCGGATCACAGTGACTTTTTGACGTTTTTTTCACTCCACAAGATTGCTTTACAACTGTACAAATTCATTTACAACTGCACATTTTGTGTACAACTGCACGTTAAAAATCATGGTGGTAATTCTGTCCTCTCTGGGAGGGGTCCACCTGATGCAACAATGAAAGACATTGGAGCACTGCATCATGCAATGTTTTTGCAGCAATAAACCAAAAAGAAATACATGCATGTAATGCATGTGTGTATCTTTCATAGACCCTCAATTTACCAAAATCTTAGACACTCATGTTCAGGACTTGTAACTTGGGTCCATTGTGGATTTACTCATTCAATCACAAAATAAGAACTTGCTGGTATTAAACACTACAAACATAACGACTTTATGACAACTTGGACAACTCAAAAGCCTTGTCACAATGCAAAAATTACAGGCTCGTAATATACAATTTGCAGATACCTTGTGACCTATTTTGACTAACCACAACAATGGCAACTAGTTGAACAGTAATATCAAGGATATATGCGGCAACAAAGAGAAGATAATTATCTACGTGCGCTCACTTTTTGCTCCGTTATGAACGGAAGAGCACCACGAAGCATGAACTCGTAGTCGACCGCACTTATGTACACGTAGCCACCTGGTGGACCCCGAGCTAGAACTTCAATCGTGTCCTGCGTGAAATCTTTTCCGTAGTTAATCTTTATGTACGGCTGCAAAACAATCACAAACCAACAAAATACATTCATCCACATATTATATGACTTCACTCAATTTAATTATGTAAATTAAAATAGTACATTTTTAGCACCTTTAAGCTTGATGCACTTAGAGGATCATCTAGCAGATGGCATCAATTTTCACCAAGTGCAATTTCATAAAAACATTTCAATTAGCATCCAATTTCAGTGTGCAAATTTAATTCTAAATTTAATGTCATTCTGGTTGAACAATAATCTGTAACATTCTAGTTCAATGCATCTGAATTTCAGTAGAATCTACTGCAAGCTTATAATACGTTAAGAACACACCATTTTAATTTATTTCTGAAATTTTTATTCAGAAAATTTTTTATAGCGTCTCTTCTAAGGTATACGCTACTCAGAGGCGCTCGTGGCCCAACCACAGCTAAATAAGACAGTTTTGACGTTCTTAAGGAATTAGATGCAATGAAAGTTTCTTAGAAGGCACAACAGAAACGTTAGAAAAAGGACCAGAAGAAAAATACTCATTTCCTCTCCTCTTAATGACTGACTGTGGGGCGTGGTGGTGTAGTGGTGGCATCATTGCCATGAAGCCAGAAGGTTCGAGGTTCGAATCCACCTCAAGTCGCCGCGTAGGGACCTTGGGCAAGTCCTTCACTCGCAATTGCTCAGCGCTTCGGCGTGAGACTCCGATGCAGTGTCCGCTCTGCAGTCGGGAGCGCCTCTGAGTGAAGAGCTTGAAGGGGCGCTTTAACAAATGTGCATACAAACAAAACAAACAAACAAGGCCAGTGACACGACTTCTGGCACAAAAAATCTCACGTTTATAATTCATTCCTCCCATAAGACATTCCAAAGAATGCAGAATTGCATAATATTACAATAACTCGATCCCTCACCTGCATGAGCCTGGCATCTCGAACGAAGAAAGCCATTGAGTCCATGATGACCTCTCCGTTAAGAATGCAGTAGGCGACGATGTGCGACGACGGCGCCATCTGGCGAGAAAGCGCGACCGCAAACGTCTTTTGACGAGAGTTCATGACGAGTTTACTGCCGAGAAGAATCGTACCACCAGCCGCGATCTAAAATTATTGTAACATATATACGAAGAGTCATGTAAGTTCATCCAGTGAAACTAGTCAACCGGACTAATTGCTCAATTTCTTTGCTCGGATATAATAATACTAATAATAAAGCGCCTGCAAGACGCATTGCGTTTTACATGTACAAGTTATGCAGTAATCTTAATTAAACTTAACTACTAACAGAACAGACAGCTTTGCAATTACACGGTGCTAATAGAAGCCTACAAAGCATGTCCGCCCAACGGGGGCTCAAACTCACTACCTCTCGCACTCTACGCCAGCGTGTTATCCATTGCACTACCGGAATATGTCTTCTATGTAAATATGCTCAGGACACAGACACCAGCTTTTGTTCAAGTCAACAACATTTTACAGAATAACAAGAACGTCACATCTAAAATAATAAGGTCAGGTCTAAAATAGCAAGGTTAGGTCTAAAATAACCTGATCAGGTCTAAAGTACCAATGTTAAATCTAAAATGCCAATGTCAGATCTAAATTAACAAGACTATGTCTACAAGAGCAGGGTCATATCTAAAATAGCAAAGCTAGGTCTTAAATAACAAGGCGAGGTCTAGAATAACCAAATCACATCTAAAATAGCAAGGCCAAGTCTAAAGTAACAAGGCCAGTTCTAGGATAACAGTGTCACGTCTAAAATAACAAGGCTAGGTCTAAAAAAAGCGGGTCTTTTAGACCTTTGTCAGTTGACTCATTGACCTGCACTAATGTCAAGTTTACAACAATTCTTGTTGAATTTTTTGTTGCAAATGTATGTTACTGTTATGTGATGTGACATGCAAGTCAATAAACAATAATAAATAAATAAATAATAAAATTCCCAGATCGTATCTAAAAAAAGCAAGATCACGTCTAAAATATAAAGGTCAGAGGTCTATGCATCAGAGGTCTAAAACAAAATAATTATGGTTCTTGCAATAGCAGTTCATAAAAGCAAAACATAAGTTCTTGGCATTATGACCTACAATTCTGTTTCGTCTCCTTACAGTAGAAAAATGATATATCAGTGCTCAATATGGAAAGAACCTAGAACACATTTTTACTATAAAAATAGACACTCTTGCATTTATTAGTGCTCAGAGCTGGTAATGGTCTGTTCACAGACAACAGTGACACAGCTCACATTCATGAATAAATTTTAAACTTTTAAATTTTTAAACTGAAACTTACCAGATAGTTGATTTCAGGAACGTAAAAATTTGCTCGAACTGTAAACGTCATGTAGGTTTCCGTCTACAATCATAAAAAATACACCGTGAAGTTTAAATTCAAACATCTCTCTGCTCACGAATTATGCATGAAATTTCACTTATTTAATTATTGAAACAACAGAAATAAAGAAATCCGTGAAATATTCTTTAGATATGCATCAAACTGGGGCGCGGTGGTGTAGTGGTGGGGTCGTTGCCTTGAAGCTGGAAGGTTCGAGGTTCGAATCCACCTCACCACATAGGGACCTTGGGCAAGTCCTTCACTCGCAATTGCTCAGCGCTTCAGCGTGAAACTCCGATGCAGTGTCCGTGCTGTAGTCGGGAGCGCCTCTGAGTAGCAGTTAAGAGCTGGAAGGAGCGCTATAACAAGTGCGCATACAAACAAACTGCCAGCATTTATGCATTTAGACATACAAGAATGTAAATATGATAAGTAAAAATGAATTCCAATACAGGATCACTATCTACATCTCTCTCTCTCTCTCTCTTCTTAAGACCTATTTTGCTTCTCAAGGGGTTACCGCACTGGGAACGCTACTGAATGGCCTCTGCTGTGAGCGGCGGCGCTAAAGAATTTACTAATTACATTACATTACATTAAGTACGCTCTATCCATGATTGAACAGACTTCCCTGGGACATGAACGTCTTCTACTCTCTACGCCCCCATCAATAAATCAATAATCAATCAATCAATCAATTTCACAATCAATTGAAATTTCTTATTGCTGGTCGTCTAACCTCTGGATCTGTCGTGGACGAGGTCAGTGCAAGGAATTTGTTGTTTTGGCTGTAATATCGGTAACACCTCAGTTCAACCGACTGACCGGACTGTTTGTGCTCGATCTGGAAATATACAGTTCAATCAATCAATCAATCAATCAATCAGTCAGTCAATCAATCAAACAATTGCTTTTAACTGAAACCATTTCAAGGCAAGGCCCTCTTAATTAAATAATGTAAAGACAACAAAGCAAACATTCACTAAATTGTCAATCGTTTCATGAGGATTTAAGGTAGACTTATCAATCAATCAATCAATCAATCAATCAATCAATCAATCAATCAATCAATCAAAACTGAAACCATTACTAGGCAAGGCACTCTTAAGCAAAGGATGTAAAGACAATTAAACAAACATGCAGTAAATTTCGTGCACAATAACGCTGTAGCAAAACGTAATTTCAGCACACCCAGCCAAACCATAGTAAGTTGGTTGTACTGTAGTCAGTGTAGCTATAGTCAAAACATGAAAAACCTTATAATCAGACCCATGTAAGGGGTAATTTATTTAGTGTACGCATGTAAAACTCAAGAAAAATTGGTCCCCTGCCGTACACAAATGTATTTTTCTGCAACCGACATGCTACATACGCTTGATACGCCCACGAATCCTATTGAAACGTTTATATTTAACACAAATAGAAACAATCAAAGATTAATAATTTTAACATGTTAAGCAGTTAATTATAGCAGTCATGTGACCTACATGCTAAACCTCTCTCAGTTTCCAAACGTTAATAGCAAAGAACGTACTATATGCCAACAGTTAATTAGCCAAGAACATGTTATATACTAACAGTTTATAGAAGGAATATGCTATGTACCAACAGTTAATAGTGAAGGACATGTTATATACCACCAGTCAATACAGAAGAACATGTTATATACTACAGTTAATAGTGAAGAACATGTTATATACTTACAGTTAATAGCAAAGAACATGTTATATACCAAAAGTTAATAGAGAACAAGTTATATATACCAACAGTTAATAACAAAGAACGTGTTATAAACTAACAGTTGATAGCAAAGAACATATTATACATACCAACAGTTGATAGCAAAGAACATGTTATATACCAAAAGTTAATAGAGAACAAGCTATATATACCAACAGTTGATAGCAAAGAACGTGTTATAAGCTAACAGATACTAGTGAAGAACATGCTATATACTAACATTGACTCTGATGATTGAATCAAGTTCCCCCGGAATGACCTCGTAGTTGAGAATGTTGTCATCTGGAATGATCTGCTTATCTTCCGCGATTGGCGCTGATGAGCTCTTCCCTTCCGTCGTCACGGAAACCACGAGCTGACGGTCGTAGAAACCGTCATACTTCGTTCCATCCGATCTCATCACAGCAACCTGAGAGATTAACACGAATACACGCATGGAAACGAACGCGTACATTTGTTTGTACATTTGTATATTTGTACATTTGATTGTACATTTGTTTGTACATTTGTTTGTACATTTGTATATTTGTACATTTGTATATTTGTACATTTGTATATTTGTACATCTGTTTGTACATTTGTATATTTGCACATTTGTTTGAACATTTGTACATTTGTTTGTCAAATTTTTGTACATTTGTTTGTCAAATTTTTTGTACATTTGTACATTTATATGTACATTTATATGTACATTTGTTTGTACATTTGCATATTTGTACATTTCTTTATACATTTGTATATTTGTACATTTGTTTGTACATTTGTTTGAACATTTGTTTGTACATTTGTATGTACATTTGTATATTTGTACATTTATTTGTACATTTATTTGTACATTTGTTTGTACATTTGTTTGTACATTTGCATATTTGTACATTTCTTTATACATTTGTATATTTGTACATTTGTTTGTACATTTGTTTGAACATTTGTTTGTACATTTGTATGTACATTTGTATATTTGTACATTTATTTGTACATTTATTTGTACATTTGTTTGTACATTTGTTTGGCTCCCACAGGAGTGACGCCTGCTTTCTGGGGCTCTAACTGAAGCATTTTTTTAACTTAACCCTTTCCCACCGAAATTGTTTTGATACATATCCTGTTAATCGGGTCGCGGGTGACCCGGTCCGGCAGGAAAGAGTTAAAACTGTGCTTTTTTGCCATGCTAGAGTCTGAGTAGCCCCTTGAAGAGGCGCTATAGAAACTCTTGAATGAGTCAGTGCCTCTTTTTGCTGTCTCAACATCACTTCCTTTCACTTGTCTCTTTGACTAGAAGTGTGAACCTACGTACGAAGACATGAACATATGCAAGTACATTTGCACACACGCACCGAAATATATATAATTGCACATAGTATTAAATATGCATATGAATTACAATATATGTGTGCCTGAGTCCATGCAAACATACACGAATACATACTGGCACATATTCCCATCCACGATTCCACGTGTATGTATGTATGTATAAGCACCTGTTACAGCACCCCCTCAAGATTTTAATTCAGAGGCGGTCCTGACTACAGCGCGGACACTGAATCGGAGTTTCACGCCGAAGCATATGAGCTATTGCGAGTCAAGGGCTTGCTCAAGCTCCCTCTGCGCCGGCCAAAAGTGGATTTCGGCTTCAATGCACAGAATATACTCCTATACCACCACGTCCAAAATATATTATTATATAAAATATAATTGAGACCATCATAACCTTTCTGTACACAATCTCGGACCGTCACAGTCCAACATCGTGCCTTTGTCTATGTCAGCCCTCTGCTGTGCAATGGCTCAGATCTCTCCAGGCACTATTGCCTCTACCCATTGTCTTCAGACTTTTCTTTGCCAAGGGTTCTTAGCATAACAAACTGGAATAAGTTACCTAATACTCTCCATATTGAACTTCTTTGTTTTTCTTTGCCCCTTTTCCACAAGAGTTGAAAAACTATTTTCTTTGAATGTGATTTGGTGTCAGGTCGAGAGTGCCTCTGAGGAGTTCTCTTGAAGTGGTGCTATATAAATGTACAATTACACGTCTGCTGTGCAATGGCTCCGATCTCTCCAGATACTATTGTCTCTACCCATTGTCTTCAGACTTTTCTTTGCCAAGGGTTCTTAGCATAACAAACTGGAATAAGTTACCTAATACTCTCCATATTGAACTTCTTTGTTTTTCTTTGCCCCTTTTCCACAAGAGTTGAAAAACTATTTTCTTTGAATGTGATTTGGTGTCAGGTCGGGAGTGCCTCTGAGGAGTTCTCTTGAAGTGGTGCTATATAAATGTACAATTACACGTCTGCTGTGCAATGGCTCCGATCTCTCCAGGCACTATTGTCTCTACCAGATGTCTTCAGACTTTTCTTTCCCAAGGGTCCTTAGCATAACAAACTGGAATAAGTTACCTAATACTCTCCATATTGAACTTCTTTGTTTTTCTTTGCCCCTTTTCCACAAGAGTTGAAAAACTATTTTCTTTGAATGTGATTTGGTGTCAGGTCGGGAGTGCCTCTGAGGAGTTCTCTTGAAGTGGTGCTATATAAATGTACAATTACACATCTGCTGTGCAATGGCTCCGATCTCTCCAGGCACTATTGTCTCTACCCGTTGTCTTCAGACTTTTCTTTCCCAAGGGCTCTTAGCATAACAAACAAAGTTCCAAATCTGACAGCAAAAGATTTCTTATTACCTGGATGTTGAACGGTACAGAAGGTTTGAACGTCCGAATTTTCCGGCCGAGAACCTTGAGTCGAATTCCATCCTTATAGACGTGTGTCACACCAGTTCCCGTCAGTGTTTCCAGGTAGTAGTAGTCGTACAACGTTCCAAGGAAGTAGAGGTCCTTTCCAGCCGGATCTCCCCATTTCTGACGAACCTCGTCGAGGGAAAAGGCAAAGCTCTTCGTCGAATACATCTGGAAGTCAAAGGGTTAAGTAATAAATCTCTTTGGATCACTTCACTTTATCAGTTATGTAAGGGCGTACTAGAGTAGATGTATAGTAGTAGTAATTTTTGTTTTAAAATGACAGTGTGATAACAAAGATCACTTGTGTCACCCTCCTTTCATCCACGCTTTAGA
Organism: Lumbricus terrestris; assembly: GCA_949752735.1. NCBI lineage: Eukaryota > Metazoa > Annelida > Clitellata > Crassiclitellata > Lumbricidae > Lumbricus > Lumbricus terrestris. The sequence continues at coordinate 17,808,168 of OX457051.1, read as the reverse complement.
CTGGCACTGACACGAGTACAAACATTGGCTGTGTGGTTTTTTTTGGCAGGTGCATAGATCACACGTTTCTGTTGTTGTTTCAGTTAAATGACACCATATGAAAAATGACACCATGTGAAAAATGACACCATGTGAAAAATGACACCATGTGAAAAATGACACCATGTGAAAATGACACCATGTGAAAAATGACACCATGTGAAAGTACAGATCATTAGCAATGTAATGTATCTATAAATTTATGAAGCACTTCTCACAGTGCGCACCAATCAGAGGTGCTCCCAGTGCGGCAGACCCAGAGAAAAGAAGAAAGTAGTTTTGAGATAGCGGAGAGATGTGATTCGACTACCAGTTAAGAACAAAGAACTTGTCAATGGAGAGAGTGGATTCAAAAGCACAGGACCAACGAAGGCAAGAGCTCAAGTTCTGGCCAAAGCATTCCATGCTCGCGGGACAAGGATATATCTGTCACGTGAGCATAGTACACAAAGAGAGGATACTGTCCCCCTCCTTCATCCAGGCTTGGGACTGGCACTGTCAAGAGTATGAACAGCGGTTGTGTTTTTTGGCAGATGCGTATATCACATGTTTCTGTATAGAAGCTTCGGACCATTGTGAAACACATACAGATCGGTATATCATCAAATTAACTTTGTTTCTATCCACCACTAATGTAATGTGCATGAGGCTAGGTCCACAGCCACAGTAGTATACAAAACCTATGTTTCAATACATTACTAATGCCTTCTGTGTGTGTATTTGCAGTTTAACGTCACTGTGTGGCAACAAAGACCATTAGCGACACCCTTCTCCTTTATCCAGGCTTGGGACTGGCAGAGTGCAACCAGTGGCGAAGTTCTAATGCCTTCTACCCAAGGCTAAGCACACAACTGCACTCTAAACTTCGTAGCTATGTACATATATTTTGCAACTCAGACACGAAATATCAAATAGTTTTATCACAACAAACTCACATATCCCAAATCTTTTGTGATCTGACCATCCATGAAGCTGCCATCTTGATTCATTACTTTAACCGTTATGTTACCAATTCCATAGCCAGGCTCTCCACTCACATGCCTGGAAATAGACAAATCGCAAATTTTAATTGTACATTTATATAGCGCCACTTCAAGAGAACTCCTCAGAGGCGCTCCCGACCTGACACCAAACCAGAATCAAAGAGAATGGTTTTCAAACGCTCGCAGAAAAGGGGCAAAGAAAGACAAAGAAGTTCATTGCGGAGACTAATAGGTAAGTTATTCCAGAAAGACGGACCGACCATAGCAAAGCTTCTAAGATATAACCTCATGGTTTCAATCCAAAAATAAAAATAAATAGAATAAAAAGCAACAAACACAATCAGGTTTCGAATATTCATTTTAATGAAATTTAATGACTCAACTGCTACAGATGTTTTAGCCATAAACAGATACCGGTAGCTAGTCTCATTGCAAACAAATTCAATTAACTTTCCAATCATACTGCAAATTGCGACAGAATCTTTCGCAATTAGAAAATCAATTATAAGATGCTGTGCTTCAATTGCAACAGACGTTGTCTCAATCTTTCATTCACCAGAAGGGTGTGACAGATAACTTGTGCGGCTGCTAAACAGTTAAATATGATTCCACTTAATAATCTCTGATCATCCATTCATATGTACAATGACTTGCGATAATTTGGAGTCCATGTCAGTTTGAAATAATAAACGAAGAATATTATTATATAACAGTGCATGGCAAAGACTTTTATATCAGCAGCAAACGCTACTGAATGATAAAAGATCGCATAAAATAAAATTCACTGGATAAAACTGACAACAAATGTTTATAGATAACATTCATATACAGACAAAACTTATAAAGTTAAATCCCTCCTCCAAAAACAAAATTTTAACGAATTAGTAAATAATAATGGACGAAGACTCAGGATATGGAAAAGAAAATCAACGCGTGCGAGATGTGGATTTGGAGGAAGATGCTAAAGATCTCATGGATGGAAAAGAGAACTAACGAGTCGGTGCGTGAGGAGCTCGAAATAGAGAGGGAGGAGACACTGCAACAAACAGCAACCAGTCGGAAATTCAGCTACTTCGGCCACGTGATGAGATCAAACGGTTTGGAAAAGAAGATGATGACGGCATGCGGTGAAGGAAGGAGAAGACGCGGAAGACCAAGGAAGAGGTGGATGGATGAAGTACAGGAAAAGTCTGGAATGAGCTTGGAAGAGCTAAGAGAGGCGACAATAAACAGGAGACAATGGAGAGGATACATCATGACTGTCGCCAGAGCTCCAAGAGCTGATGGCACCAGGTGACCAGGTGAGTAAATAATAACAGGAATAATAATAACAACTTAGTAGTCACTTACTCTCCGTAGAGCAGTCCCATGATGCCCCATTCCGAGTCATACATGAACAAAGGAACTGTAATATTCATCTCAAATGACCTTTGCCCTAAAACACCAGCAAACAGACATACTCCAATTCGCAAACCATCAAATTTTACAAGATTAAGAAATTACACAGGCAAATGTACACACAAAATATACATAGCAAATTTTCACACTTGGAGCCCTATCGTGATCAGAGAATAAATGTGAAATATGGTTCATTTCTTACACAAACTCAAAAGTCCTTGGCATTATGACCTTCGATTCTGTTTAGTCTCCTCACAATAAAAAAATGATATGTCAGTACTCAATATACAAAGAACCTAGAACACATTTTTACTATATAAATAGACACTCTCAGAGCTGGTAACATCCTGAACAGCCTGCATAGTTTTAATTCAACTGTAAAATAGCGAAACAAATAAACTGCAAGAACGAACTATAGATGCTTCTGGAGTAAAGCGCTTAATATTCAAGACTTATATTAATTATCGTATACATTTTTTCCTGCTCGAGGTACAAATAATCCCTCACACTTCTAAAAGCAACTCCAAAGAACAAATCAATATAATTTATCATAATTATTATCATATATACGATAAATGTACATATTATTATTATATAAACAAACAGAATCACTTGTTTCCTTTAAAAAGTCAACATATAAAAGAAAATCGCATCATCTGGTTAGCGAAGAAAATCACTCACACCAAAAGCGAACTTCAAACGGTTGTTCGTATGTAGCTCCCTAGAAGAAATCAACAACGTTTTATGTACAATGTTGATCACAAACAGTTTTGAACACAGTGATCAAATTTGATATGTAGCTTATCAGCTGAATACTTTTCCCCATAAAAACCAAGTGCTTCAATTGTGACTCAGACACCAGAGTAACATTAGAAATCCGTATCCAAAATACATACAATATTATATATAATACTATATATATATATATATAAATTATATAAATATAAATAATATAAATATATATAATATATATATACACATACACAAATATAATTTATGCATATATAACATATAATTACATAAAGTACATACATAGCCTCCCATTATACATGCAATTGAGTTGATTAAACTTTCCTGATTTACATGGGTCACTCAAATCTCACATTTTAGTTGTGGCTGGACTGGGAGCTACCCTGAACAGGTCTAGAGCTCAAAAAATGTGCAATATAAATTTATTTGAATGAATATATATATACACATATAATGAATGAATATATATATATATATACATATAATGAATGAATATATATATATATACATATAATGAATGAATATATATATATATACATATAATGAATGAATATATATATACATATAATGAATGAATATATATATATACATATATAGAGCATACTTAAGTTATTTAGTCAAGTAGTGAGAAAAGGTTGTCCTGTTAAATTGCATTAGTACTCTAGACCAGTGTGTGTGTTTTGCCAAGAGACCTCAGCAACATCTGGGAGAAGAAGTTGGACAATAATATCAGTTGACTCCAACATCAGTCGTAGCACCATAGAAATTGTCGTCATTACATTACATTGACACAGCTAACACACTCGACTTCAAACACGTCCCAAAACAATTGTGAAACGTGCTTCATCAGAAACAACAGCAACAGAAACAATAGCAACACTTACAAAGGCTTCGATGACAATGGCCCACTTGCCAACGTTGACCGGGTATTCAATGTCAAAGCCACCTTCGTAAATTCCTAGAAGAAAACACGAAGGGAATGAAAACAGCATTCAAGCTCCACAACAACACACTACTTACGTATCTATGTAAAAACATGGTCCTTACATATATCTATGTAACAACACACTACTTACATATCTATGTAAAAACATGGTCCTTACATATATCTATGTAGGGAGTTCAGAGCAATCGCAAACCCTCTGGTGCAAAGCGTATGCAGTGCACTATCACCCCCGCTACCCTCAAAATGGTCCAGCCAACCTTCCGTTCAACAGATGGTAAATTGAGCGTGATGGATCATGGACGCCTTGCATGGCCGACGACAGTTACATTCATCTCCTGTTAGTGTTGTGAGGCGGAAACTTTCCTCGGAAACTTTCATATCTTTCCGGAAAGTTTCGGAAACTTTCCGACGAATCTTTCCGGAAACTTTCCGACATATTTTTCCACCAATAAAATATTATTAAATACATACTCATTTCTAATGAGTCCGAAATTTTCTTTAAATATAATGTTACTAAATACATCAATCACTATCAGAAGTTAGTGTTGTGAGGTGGAAAAATTGTCCGGAAAGTTTCATATTTTTCCTGAAACTTTCCGACGTATTTTTTCACCAATAAAATATTATTAAATACATACTCAACTCTAAGGAGTTCAAATTTTCTTTCAATGTAATGTTACTAAATACATCCATCACTATAAGCAGTCTTAGGTGGTTATAAGTAATAGTTTATTCAATAGATGGCACTGCTAGTGTTAGTGATAATTGTTCACACAGCCCAAAAATATCGGTACATTTAAAAATTAAATGCAATTAAACTTTGCTGTATATTTAGAGAAAATAATTTTTATCATTCAGTCACCTTCATATTTGTGAGTTATGAAAATATAAGACAGAAACAGAAATTGATGGTGTATTATTTCATGCTTATATCAGTTTTTTTTACACATTTCCTGCAACAGTTGACTGCAGTGTGCAAGCATGCAACTAGTTTTCAATAGGCTACTCTAGTCTGAATTGCTAATGAACAGTGTTTATTGCTCATATTAATTATTTTTAAGTTCAACATTGTTTGCATCGACAGAAGTACTGTAAATAAAAGGAGTTTAAACTACAAGAAAAATTTCTGAGAGTGAAATTCTGATATTTTCTGATTTTAATGTGTTTTCCGGTTCTTTGGAAAGTTTCCGGAAAGTTTCCGTCAAAATACTTTTCCGGAAAAGCTACATCACTATCTCCTGTAGTAAATTGCGATCATCTGTTCATTGCTGATTGCATTGTATCAATTTGAAATTAACAGAAAATTATTATTAATATTATTTTTTTATACAGAAACTGACGTGAACCCTGAAGATGCTGCTCAGAACAAAGAAGAAACTGTTCAGACGCAGGAATTGCTGTGAAGCATTAAGAAATTCATTACATGCATCGTCAAAATAATCATAGAATCGCTTGCACAAAAGAACTGAGCACTTGAAAGTTGAAACGACTGGGCCAACAAATGATATAATTTAAAAAAAACAAGATGAACAAATAAATACTGAGACAAAGTTAAATAGCGAGAAAATTACCAAAATTGAGTTGCCTCTGAATCCACCTTCGAACTAAATTGTCATTGGAGTCCTGAGAAAAATTGCAAACACACTCAGAATGTACGCACTTTAGTAAATCACTCGAATTAGCACAATTTAAGTAAAGTCTTGTCGCTAAAATGAAAGCGAAGACTGAGAAGTTGAATGGTTAACTTTTATGATTGATCCAGTGATGGGCGTTCTTTTGCTAGCACATTATCAGGTTCATGCATGGGCTGAGACCTAGGAGAGACGGTCCCCCAATGGAGGTGTTGGGGGAACGGCCCATGCATTTGTCCCCCCCCCCAATCGTTGAGCGCCACGACTATAAAGAAGGGTCATCAACTTTTTTTGCGGCGAAAATATAAATTTTCAGCCAGATTTCGGTCGGATGACTAAAAAAAAGGTCGTCAGAAATTTAGCCGGCGAATGATGGAAATTTTTCGGCGATACTCAGCCAGTCGTCCGTCCAAAAATCTTTCCGTCCCCCCGATTCTCCGCCCAGGTCTCCACCTACATGTATGTGTTCATGACTCATCTGCTGGGATCTGCAAAGGGCCCCTTCCCTCCCGACCCAAGGGAGCCTTCTTGGTTCCATTCGTACGAACTGCACCATGCAGAATAGGGCCCTTTCAGTGGTGGGCCCTGGAATGGGTTCCCACATAAGCTACGTCTGCCTACTGAGGTTCTTACTGAAGCATTTTTTAAAACTCAAAACTGCACATTTTTGCCACGCTAGAGCCAGAAGCGCCTCTGAGTAGCCCACCTGAAATACTATAATACATTCTTGAATGAATAAATGAAATAGGACAGTCCTAAGGTTGGAATGTAGCATGGTGGAATAGTCTTTGGACTCTTGGCAAAGGGTCACAGGAAGTCCATTCCAGGTCTCAAAGCCACTGACCGAGAAAACTCAGTGCTGCTTGGGGTTGGTCTGCAAGTGATGCATGGTATTGTATTATTGAATCTATAAATTTATATAGCGCCTCCCACACTAATCAGAGGTGCTCCAGTTGCATGACGTCAAGAGAAAATAAGTGGTTTCAATGCGCACAATAAAGGCCCACCTTTGGTGACTTGAAATAAGTGGTCTCAATAGTGCACAAAAAAGCCCAACCCTGGTGACTTTCTAGTTTAATGGGCACTTGTTTTCCTTGGCAGTACATAAATGTTCTATTATTTACAATTACAATCTGAGAAGAGACCCTACCTACCAGAATGTAAATGTGTATTTACACTGGTATAAACTGGCATCATCTCAAGGTTGTTAAACCGTTTTCACAACATTCCCATTCCGAAATGCGTTATCAAGAATTCAGTCGTATCTTCACTTACACGAACGTAAATTGTCAGAGAACCTGGAGCCGGGAGGAGGTCTGGAGTCACCGCAACGATTCTAAACAGAACTGAAAGAAAGAGAAAAAAATCGGTCAATTACAGCAGAAATAACACAAAATCATTCGAATAATTAACACACAAAATCATTAGAAACAATCTAAAGTATGCAGAGCGTTGCTGGAACATTCCCAGACAATCTGATACAGTAAACACTGAATACAAAAGTTCTTTCAATGTGAATTTGCAATAAACTCGGCTAACTGCATATCTGAATGGCAACTTGGTTGTCCCACCGGACTGGACTTCCACAGTGGTCCAGCTTATAGAGTTTTGAAGTGGCCAACCAACCCTCTTGGAATAAGCTGTCTATTGCCTAAGAACCTGCCACATGACCCTCTCAGCCTATCTCGGCCTCTTTTCCACATGTGCTTGATGACAATCAATCAATCGATCAATCAATCATACACTTCGTGTTAGGTCCAAGAGAAGTCTATTTTTCGCCGCTCTCTTCAGTCCTCTGTAGCCTTCCTTCGTCATCATCCTATTGCAATTTGTAATTGCACATTTATACAGCGCCACTTCAAGAGAACTCTTCAGAGGTGCTCCCGACCTGACACCAAACCACAATCAAAGAGAATGGTTTTCAAACGCTTGCGGAAAAGGGGCAAAGAAAGACAAAGAAGTTCAAGAGTTCATCCAGTCCAGTAGCATCATTCTTGCTCTTCCTCATGTCGTTTTCCCTCCATTCTCCCTTCGATGACGTCTCTTATTATGGTGTCATCCCTTATGATGACACCATAATAAGAGGGACACCATAATAAGAGATTACAACTTGGTGATCACAAAAACCAATGGGAAATTGTCTTAATCCCTCAATTACAAAACACACCAGAATTCACCAGTGGAAACAAAACTCACCAAAGCTAACAAGTTTAAACAAACTCAAAAACCTCACGAGTGGAAACAAAACTCACCGGTAAAAAACAAAAACAGCAGAAACAAACTTACCAATGGAAAAAACTCACAATTCCAAACAAAACTATCAAGTTCAAACAAAATTCACAAGTGGAAACAAAACTCACCAGCGGAAACAAAACGCACCAAAACTAACCAGTTTAAAGAAAACTCATAAAAAACTCACAAGTGGAAACAAAACTCACCAGTCAAAAAGCAAAATAGCAGAAACAAAACTTAAGAGTACAAACAAAATAAAACTCACAAGTGGAAACAAAACTCACCATTAGAATAAAGCAGACCAAAACTAACCAGTTTAAACAAAACTCACCAAGAGAAACCAAACTCAACAATGAAAAACAAAACTCATCGGCAGAAACAAACTTACCAAAGAAAACAAAACTAATCACTTGAAATAAAACTCACCAGTGGAAACAAAACTCACCAGTGGATCCACAAAACTGACCCATAATTTAAAAAAAACTCACCAGTAAAATCAAAAATCACACGTAGAAACAAAACTCACCAGTGGAACAAAGCTGACCAAAACCAAATAGTCTAAACAAAACTCACCAATGGAAGCACAACTCAACAACGAAAAAACTCACCAGTTAAAAAACAAAACAGAAACAAACTTACCAGTGGGAAAAACTCACAAATTGAAACAAAACTCCCAAGTTCAAACAAAATTCACAAGTGGAAACAAAACACACCAAAACTAACCAGCTAAAAGAAAGATCACAAAAACTCACAAGTGGAAACAAAACTCACCAATTAAAAAGCATAACAGCGGAAACAAAACTTACAAGAAGAAACAAAACAAAACTCGCAAGTGAAAACAAAACTCACCAGTGGAGCAAAGTTGACCAAAACTAACCAGTTTAAACAAACTCACCAACTAAAACAAACTCAACAACGAAAAACAAAACTCCCCAGCAAAAACAAACTCACAAAAGGAAAACTCACCATTGGAAACAAAACTCACCCGTGAATTCACGACTCACCAGCAAAAAACCTCACCAGTGGGACACAAACTTACCAGTGAAAACAAAACTGACTAGTAAAAACAAAACTCACCAGTAGCAACAAAACTCACCAGTGGAACCAAAAACTCAACAGCAAAATAAAACTCATTGGTCAATGGAAACAAAAACAAGTGGAAACAACACTCATTAGTGGAAAGAAAACTGACCCGTGAAAAACCAATGAAACAAAACTCAACAGTGAAAAACAAAACTCACCAGCAGAAACAAAACTCATCAAAGGAAAAAAAAATTATAATTTGAAATAAAACTCACCAGTGGAAACAAAACTCAACAGATAAAAGCAAAACAAAACTTACCAGTAGAAACAAAATAAAACTCACAAGTGGAAACAAAACTCACCAATGAAAACAAACTCACCAGCAGAAACAAAACTCATCAAAGGAAACAAAACTTGTCAGTTGAAATGAAACTCACCAGTGGAAATGAAACTCACCAGTCAAAAAGCAAAACAAAACTTAAGATTAGAAACAAAATAAAACTCGCTAGTGTAAACAAAACGCACCAGTGGAACAAGGCTGACCAAAACTAACCAGTTCAAGCAAAACTCGGCAATGGAAACAAAACTCAACAATGAAAAACAAAACTCACAGAAGAAACAAACTCACCAAAGAAAACAAAACTTATCAGTTGAAATAAAACTCACCAGTGCGAACAAAGCTCACTAATGGACACAAAACTGAGCAGTAAAAAGAAAACTGACCAGTAAAAAACTCACCAGTGGAAACAAAAATCACAAGTGGAAACAAAAACTCCACAGCAAAATAAAACTCACTGGTCATCGGAGACAAAAACCAGCAAGTGGAAACACTCAATAGTGGAAAGAAAACTGACCAGTAAAAAACCCAATGAAACAAAACTCATCAGTGGAAACAAAACTCAACAGTAAAAAACAAAACTCATCAAAGGAAACAAAACTCATCAAAGGAAAGAAAACTTATCAATTGAAATAAAACTCACCAGTGGAAATGAAACTCACCAGACAAAAAGGCAAAACAGCAAAACAAAACTTACCAGCAGAAACAAAATAAAACTCACAAGCGGAAACAAAACTCACCAGTGGAACAAGGTTGACCAAAACTAACCAGTTTAAACAAAAACTCACCAACGGAAACAAACTCACCAAAGAAAACAAAACTTATCACTTGAAATAAAACTCACCAGTGGAAACAAAACTCACCAGTGGGTCCACAAAACTGACCCGTGGAAACAAAAACACCAGTAAAAGCAAAACTCACCAATGGACACAAAAACCACCAGTGAAAACAAAACCGACAAGTAAAAAGAAAACTCACCAGTGGAAACAACACTCACCAGTGGAAACAAAAACTAAACAGCAAAATAAAACTCATTGGTCAATGGAAACAAAAACAACAAATCAAAACAACACTCACCAGTGGAAAGAAAACTGGTCACTGTAAAGAAAACTCACCAGTGGAAAGAAGACTCACCAGTGAAAACAAAACTCACCAGTGGAAACAAAACTTACCAGCGTAAACAAAACTCACCGGTAGAAACAAAACTCAAAAAGCAGAAACAAAACTCACAAGTGGAAACAAAACTCACCAGTGGAAGGGACGACATAGCCCGGTCGATCTGTAACGACGAAGACAGAGACGTATTTTGAGCTGAAGAAGACGAACGACTCGTTGTGGAAGATCGGAAGATACGATTCGTACGAGAAGACGTTGGAAATGTTGCTCGAGACTGCTGCACGCGTTGCGGGATTCTGGACGAGACCTTCGACTATGAGTTTGTGGTTTCCAGGCCGAACTGTGAGTGGAACCTTTGCAAGACAACGAACAATGTTTTGTATATATATAATATAAAAAAGTATTGAAAATGTCTTCTTTAGTAATGGTCATTCAGTTAGATATATAATATATATATATATTAAAGTATTGAAAATGTCTTCTTTGGTAATGGTCATTCAGTTATATATATTCGTTTAATGACAAAAAACCAAGTGACACATAGGTACATAAAGAGATATTGAAAATAATATAAAAAGTATTGAAAATGTCTTCTTTAGTAATGGTCATTCAGTTATATATATATATATATATTCGTTTAATGACAAAAAAACAAGTGACACACTGCACATGGGTACATAAAGAGATACAGAAAATAATATAAAAAGTATTGAAAATGTCTTCTTTAGTAACGGTCATTCAGTTAGATAGGCATATAAAGATCAGGGGATGATTTTTCTTTGTATCACATCACCCACAACCTTGACCAATTATGATAGACTTAAACGCATGTCACATGCTTGAAACAACTATCCAGACTATCCTATCAATCATTATACATTTTTATATAGTGGCATTACATATACTTGGCTAGAGGGTACATCTTTAAATATAGCACAATACAAAACTTCCACAAACGACAAAAATCAACGTCCTCTAAAGCTGCTTAGAACTGAAGTACTTCCTTCAGAAGAAGCAGCTCTTCATATATCAATAAGTATTAGAAAATACAAGGTTGCACAGCACTGGATAGTAAAACCTTGATGCAAGGGCAACCATAGAAATTTCTGAAGGTGGGGACAAAGCACACTGGTTATAATTAAAGTTTTAGCTTAAAAAATTCAAGGCAGGAAATTTAAAACATGGGTATTTTAAGGTGTCTAAATGCAAATTTTTAACCTTCACTTTGTAATGTAATGCACAGTCAATTAGTAATTTCTATAGCACAGCTCACACCAATGGCCATTCAGCAGTGCCTGCAGTGCGAGTCCACGAGAGAAAAAAGGTCCTCAGAACTGAGATATGTAGATAGCGATCCAGAAAGAAGATTCCCACGCAGAGTAAACGGAAGGGGATTTCACAAGGAGGGTCCAATGATGGTAAAGAATCGATTTTGAGCAATAGTGGTCCACTGGTCCTAGCTCGTGGGACAAACAAATCAAACCTGGCCACGGAATAGAGAGGTCGATGAGAAGATGCATATGGAAGAGAACGAATGAGATCACTGAGATATTTCATTGTGAATATTTGTGCATGAATAGTACATCATCAGTGCTGCAGTACAAAGAAAACGTTAAAATACTTAAAAACCGAGAAGTAGTAGCCAAAAATCTATATCAATTTTAGGGTTTGGTGGGGGGATTGTCCCTCATGCCCATCTTTCAATTTCAGGGTTGGATGGGGGGAATCCCCCTCTTGCCCGTATTTCAATTCTAGGGCTGCATGGGGGAATTGCCCCTCCTGCCTGTATTTCAATTTTAGGGTTGGATGGGGAATTGCCCCTCTTGTCCGTATTTCAATTTCAGGGTTGGATGGGGATTCCCCCTCTTGCCCGTATTTCAATTCTAGGGCTGCATGGAGGGAATTGCCCCTCCTGCCTGTATTTCAATTTTAGGGTTGGGTGGAGAATTGCCCCTCTTGCCCATATTTCAATTTTAGGGTTGGGTGGGAGATTTCCCCCTTGCCCATATATCAATTTTAGGGTTGGGATTGCCCCTCTTGCCCGTATTTCAATATTAGGATTGGGATTGCCCCTCTTACAAGTCCGCATCTTAATTTTAGGGTTGGGTGAAAATTGCCCCTCTTGCCCGTATTTCAATTTTAGGCTTGGGTGGGGGATTGCCCCTCTTGCCCATATTTCAATTTTAGGGTTGGGTGGGGATTGCCCATCATGCCCGTATTTCAATTTTAGGGTTGGGTGGGGGATTGCCCCTCTTGCCCGTATGTACGGGCGCCCATGCTTTGATGAGTCCTTCTCTCACCTTCATCTGGATGACCTTTGTTCCGGTCTCGTCAAACGGAATTTTCCCCGTCGCATATTCGGCCCCGTTGTTGCTGAGAACGGCTGTAACCACCATGTTCGAGTAGAATTTCCGGTTCAGCGTGACGTGAACCTCGTACGTCTGGTCCGGTCGAACCGTCTTTGGTGCCAGGATCAAAAACTCTCTGAGAAAAGTTTCAGAACATGTTCAACCAACAAATTGCATGGCACTCTACATTATTTAAAGGGTAAAGTAAGTAAAGTTATGCGAAGGCCGATGGCCCGTTGGTGAGGCGCTCATCTCTTTTTCTTGGTCCCTGAGTCGGAAATGGACGAATCCCAAGGTCCTGGACACGGGGCCAGCGATTTTCCAGGACTTGCCGTTTACTTCCCAGCTTACGCAGGTACCAAATTATACTGCTTGGTGACAGAGGCACGTGTGTAAACAACTTGCCCAAGGTCGTTACCCGGATTCGAACCGCAACCGCCCGCTCCGTGAGCGAGCGTGTTACCGATCAGCCACCAGGTCGCACTATTTAAAGGGTAGGTGTAGGAAAAATTTGTTCTACCAAAAGATTTGCAAAGGAGTGTTAGCATTTCCCCCATCAGTTCACAACTGTCATCCTCTCTGGTAGTCTTTCCTCAACTTTCACTCACCTCAAAGCCTGCCCTTTTCTCTCGGGGTTGAATGCACTGGGAGCACATCTGAAAGGCTCTTGCTGAAAGAAGCGCTTTATAAATGGTCAAACACAATACAATTTCAGAGAAAAGGCTATAGGATAATATTGAGGACAGGCTGGACACAGAAGTTTAAATAGCAACGAAGATAACATACAAAAATGGTATATATCATGACTGAGTAACTTGTGCAGAATGTTATCCAACGAAATACTGTTAAGGATACGTTTAATTTACAGGAATGTTTAACTGAAGAGTATAACACTCACTGGAACGTTGGCAGACGATATCCATTGTCTTGCGTATCAACTTGTGGCACGGAAATCACGATCAAAGACAGAACAGCCGTCGTCAGAACTGACAACATCTTTTTTATTCAGCTTATTCCCGTATTCTCTTGTTACCTGACAGCAAGATAGAAAATTCAGTTCTTTTACATAAATAGAGAGTCCAATGTATAGAAGCGCAACTCAAGAAAGCTTCTTTAGGGCTTTAATAGACTATATTTGTTTTTTATAGTGATTGTGGCATAACTTCTACGACAGTTAATATATTTACGTAAATAAGACATATTGAGGAGAATATTATTTATAAATCAACTAAGCTTACAACAACAAAAGACACGGTGCTGTACATTAGAAAATGCACTTCTCATCACACAAAATCTGCACTTCTCTTGAACGCTCACAATCTCACATGTCAGTCTTGCTGTGAAATCGCTACAGGAGCAAATAAAATTTATGCAATTATGTCAACAGCACTTTAACCTACTGTAACATCTGCAAATAAATTTCTCAGTGTAAAGAAAGTCACATCACAAGCTGAACCAGTGAACCATGCATGTATTCAGTACACATAGCCTACATCAGGCTACATGCATGCGCATTGCACTTGAATTTGAGTTCATGCATCAAAATCACAAAGAAGCAATTATCATCACGCTGGTTTTGAAAGAAACGACCTGTAAAGACCGTAGCGTAGATTCTTTATAGTATAATTAAAAATAGGTTTGTCAATTTGTCACACATTCAAACACCAGTTATCACAAGTCATCCCTACATTGCCAGTGACTCAATTTAGGCTTACAACTGAGCAATCAACAAGCCATCGCAGCCATAATAGGCCTCGTCAGTGAATCTGAGTTGTTAATTAAGCGCTTAACTGATTTCTCGCTACATTACAGCACGGGTTTGGCGAGTAGTAGGTCTAAGCGTGAAGCCATAAAAACAACAATGTTCGCGTGTTCTGTACAGGTAATTGCGAACTCAACGAGTGGTCCAGAGCGTAAGAACTACAATCTGTGTTATTTGAAGTCCTACATTTTCTTCAAAACAAGGTATGTTTAAACGTATCACGGCATTCATCTACTCTACCATCGCAGGGTCCTACAGAAAGGCTACAGAAACAATACGAGCGAGCGTAAGATGTCCACAGGTATCAAACTCAACATCACAAAAATCCACCTACACAAAGGACATGCAACCTAAAACTCATTCAGCAAATCAACCATATTCTAACACTGAATATATTACTTTTTAAAGAACGAATGCCGATAGATCGAGTAGGTTTAAGCGATTGAATCCATCGTTCACACCTGTGTACCTCCTAAAAATGGTTTCTAGTATCGCCTGGTCGGTTACGCGCTCAGGTGTATAAACATAGACGTTGAATATAATTGGCGATGAGCAGCAAAGGTGTCGTGTGACGTGCGACTGAATGGCGTCTTCGGTTCACTTGAGTCCGTCGCATCTGACAGCACAAGAGGCAATTGATGCCAGATTGATGCTATCTAAACTTCTTGAAAACGACAATTGCTAGCAAAAATCTTGCAGCGTAAGCCTTTCACATTTTCTCATAGCCAGTGCTTAAAGTGTGGGAAAATAAGTGCCTGGACGTCTCTAGGCTATAGCTATATTACCTTTCCAAAATAGCCTAAATGCCTGGACGCCCCCTACCTTTCCAGGCTGTGCATGCTGGCCAATAAGTGGCTTAGACGGTGTCCAGATTTAAAAATTAGTGCATAGACGCCGTCCATGACCGTCCAGATACTTTAAGCCCTGCTCATAGCCACGCAAAGGCCGCAAATTCGGACTAGCTAATTACAGGCCATGTACAGGTCCCCTCGACCATCTGAAATGACCTCCCTTCAAAGCTGCCTTTATTACATCTGATGATCTGACCAGTCAAACTTTTTTCATAAATCTCTCAAGCTTTTTTCTTTCGTCGTGGCTGGGCTGGGATCGAGCGCCTCTGAGAATATTTCTTGAAGGGGCGCTATATAAACCCATAGAATGAATGAATGAATGAATGAATGAATGAATGAATGAATGAATGAATGAATGAATGAATGAATGAATGAATGAATGAATGAATGAATATCAAATCAAGTCCCCGCGAGTACATGCATGGACGCCCATGCAGGAACACGTACAATATGGTCACGCTTCAATTTCGCCAAACAGCCAATTAAGAATAGGCCTAGAGGTATTTTCAGTTGTCTATAAATTTAAATTTTTCAGTGTGCATCAGTAGGCCTATTGTTAGTGCTCTAGCGAGAAGAAATTTGCTTTGAACCAAAAACGTAGCAGTTAAAAATAGGTGTCAGTAATAGAGGAGGGCAAGGTCCATACCAGAGTGCGTGCAAGTTGGTCGTTTATGAAAGTTAGAATCGCTAGGGGTCGTCCATAAAGGACGTCCGCAATTAGGGGGTCATTCAAATGCGGACATGGGGGAGGGGGTCGTGACAAGTGCGGACGTTCGCAAATAAATTTGGTAGATAGGCCTAGGCTATATCAGTACAATCTGTGCCCTTTTAAAGCCTGTTCACACACTAATCACCAACTTCAGTGTGATAAATATCTAATGTTTCAGACTTCTCAAACTATATTTAGGACTAATTTGCTCGTTGAAAGACTTACCGCGGTAGTTTCTTCTTCATGTTATGCCCCAGTGTAGTACCATATACACTGCCTTGTAGGCCTATAATATAGGGCTACCCCAGCACAGACCAACTATATTATAAGTGCTACGTACGACGATTCATAAGTCAGGTAAAGCCCGGCAGAGGGAGTCGCAGAAATTATTTCTTGCCTCTGACAAATATTTTTGTTTAAATTGTTAGGGCCTATTTATAATAAATATTACCATCAAATTGTTTGTCTTAATTATGAGTCTGCTACTGCTAGACTATATTGCGGTTTAAGCTTAGTAAGGTAAATGCGCTAATAAATTGAGCCATTACGGCGACAATAATGGAACGTACGTCATAATTAACTGCTTGCTATCTTTCGATGACGTCATCATCACTTTCGTCTGCTTCTGTTAACGAGTTTTGGCGATTCCAAATAATTTTCACTGCGGTTCGTTTTATTCTCTCGATATCTTGCTGAGATGTTTGCTCGAGTCACTCGACGTTCTTCCTTCGGTGGTAGATCCTGCGATGGCGAGAATCCGGTTGAAAATGGTGAGAATCCGGTTGAAAATGGCGAAAATCCTGTTGAAAATGGCGAAAATCCGGTGGAAAATGGCGAAAATCTAGTGGAAGGCGTGGACATGGTCGTCGAATATTCGTCGAGAGGACAAGCGTTCCATCAATCCGCTCCAGGTTGGCCAAAACCTAAGCCAGGAGAATCTCAGCGAGAATGATGTCGGAGATCAAGACAGTGATGCTTCGCTGTGCACCGATCCACCCAGGTGCTGTGCACCGATTGACCCAGGTGCTGTGCACCGATACACCCAGGTGCTGTGCACCTATCCACCCAGGTGCTGTGCACCGATCCCCCCCAGGTGCTGTGCACCGATCCCCCCAGGTGCTGTGCACCGATCCAACCAGGTGCTGTGCACCGATTGACCCAGGTGCTGTGCACCGATTGACCCAGGTGCTGTGCACCGATCCAACCAGGTGCTGTGCACCGATCCACCCAGGTGCTGTGCACCGATTGACCCAGGTGCTGTGCACCGATCCACCCAGTCACCTGTCACCGAGTCAAATTTCGAGTCCAGGTCTTCGAGTCCGAGTCCGCAGAAATCGGTTTTGAGTCGGACTCAAGTCTTTTGCCGGACTCGAGTACTTCATCACTGGTTTGGCATGCGGACGTCCCCAAATGGGGGGGGGTGGGTGAGGCTAAATGCGGACAAGGGGATGGAGGGTTCAAAGTTGGTCATTTTCTATGGACGTCCTTTATGGACGACCCCTTAGATAGCGGCACAGGTCCGACAGTAGGCTACTCGTTGAGTGAAGTGACTCAGGTAATGTTTGTTCTTCTAATACCACAATCTGCACATTTGGTGGAATTTTATCGTGGCCTTGTCCATTAAAAAATTAAACCACTCATCAACAAAAATGGTGCTGGAACAGAATTCTTTTACCAGTGAAATTTGAAACAGCCTACCAATGAAAATTAAATGTACTCGATTACATTTTTAGGCAAGGTGAGAATTGCCTGGGCTGGGGGTTTCAACTCTTCCCCATCTTTATTAGGGCCCCATAGTGGTCTTCTTTGTACACCCCACATCCACCGATACATGGATCATAGTCTGACATCCTCAGCCAGGACTGTACCGGCAAAATTAGAGGCGAGTACATGCTACAGTTGCCTAGGTCTGCATCCAGGTCATTTTCCTGAATACCCAGAGCAAGAATTGCCGGGGGTTTGTGGAGATTTAACCCCCGTCTTTCTTAGGTACTACACACAAATAATTAAGGTGAGTACACCCTGTATACCTGCATATACCCTCGATTACAGCCCTGCTCCCAGCTATTCTCTACAATTCTCATACCATTTAGGTGTGTATGGAAGGACTAGTATACAGATTCCTCCGATATGCAAGACTGTTATTAGCCGTATCAACTTAAGTATCCAGATATAAAACTAATCACCTTCATAAGCCTTCAATCATTTTTGACTATCAGATGTTTCTGCTTTTCTTCGCTTAAAAAAAGCAACACAAGAGCAAAATAATTGTTAGTCAGTGCAAGTTTTTAATTTTACGCAGAATTTAAGTGTCCGAAAAATACTGCCTAAACTTCTCATCCATTCACATTCTCTTGCACACAACAATAAAAAATACAAGAATGTCTTAAGACTGGCATATGAGACTGAACATCTTTTTGAAACGTTGTTGTTTTCTTGTACCTAGTAGTCAAAAAGACAATATTTTATCATGCAGCAGAAAGTGTAATAAACAAAATCACATTTTAAAACACACACTCTTTCTGTATTACCTGTAATTCTCAGCAATACTCAAAGCCTACAGGCTCTACCCAAAAATCTTTAAAAACGTCTAACCGTCCAATCAGCATGGTTTGCCCTACCAAGCTCTTACCCTACTCTTGCTTGTCTAATTGAAATATAAAAATTATATATATATATATCCATATATACACACCACATTAGGATCTGGACTCAGGTGCAATCTCTTGAATTCACAAAATTTATTTTCTGTTCTTTAACACTTCTTGTGCCTACCTAGTACCCACCTAATCTGCCTCAAGCACTCCTAAAATACACCACCCATCAGACTTTCTATCCAATAATAATAATAATAATAATAACAACAATGACGATTTCTATGGTGCCGTAACAGCCACGCAGTTACAAGGGCGCCTCACATACTAAACTAACAGCAGAATAAGCCTTGAGGAATAAACTTTAATTATCCAAAATAATTAAAGTCTCACCTTGCCACAAAACCTTTATCCATTCTGCCTATAATTCTAATCTTAAACACAATACAAACCAAATCGTAAAGCCTGTACAGAACAACTGTGACAAAAATTCACTGGTCACCATGCCCAAAAGATTTCTGACACATAAGTCAAAATACAATTAAACTGAAGTAAAGAGTCTGCATCTAAAAATATAACTGACAACTGCTAACAAATGTGGTCGTCACTGACAAAAAATACAACCAGCTCAATTCAGTCCTTCCAGCATAAAATTCATTGCAACAAGATTTAATTTCTTCAACAATTCTGAAGAATCTTCATGAACCTTCTGGTAGCTCATCGTTCTTTCTGGGTTTCGTTAACAGGCACTAGACATGTCCAATTGTTTGCATCTGATATGGTTGCAGTTGTTTGCTTCTGGTATGGGTGCAATTACTTGGCACACTGTTATGTCAGCTTACAATCAGTAACACTTTGACTGTGCTGCATCAGAAGTTGGCAAGTGTAACTGAATCAGTCAATAATTTCAAGTCATTTGGCAACTTTCATCACGTATTCTCGATCAGCTGAGCGTGAAGTCAAACTTCTTGAAGCCTTGTCGAAATTTTGCCACCATGTTAGATTCTTCGTCTTTCGAGGTCTGACAGTTTTTCCAGTCGGCTCTGTCAGGCATGTTGAGAATGGATGAAAGGGCAAGAGCCTCCCTGAATATAAAGAACATGGAACAAAGAATAAATTAATCACTTGGTATACCAGATATTCTTCGATAGTGCATCACATGTTGGACTGTTCTTACACATGTGTTTATCTCAACATTAAACAGCGTGTTCATGAAACAATTTGGACAGTTTGAGCAAACATGCATCTTAAGCTGAAAATAAAGTCCTTCCAAAGGTTAAAAAACAAGGTTGTGAAACACCAGTGGCAGGGGCGGATCCAGGGGCCAATCCAGCCATGGCCCCCATTTCAAAAGTCCACAAGACGTTGCCCCCCACACATTTGGTTGCAACAAACATTAAATCAATGCAGTGGCTATATTATTTCATTGCTTGCAGAGATTACGTCGACCAGATGACTAAAAAAAGGTCATCAGTTATTTTGGCACTGAAAAATTGGTCTATTTTCCAGACATTTCGACGAAACGAGTAAAAAGTCATCAGATTCCTTCAAAAATTTCTGTATCTGCACTTGACCAGTGGTGATACAGGATATAAATTTATGGCACAGAATAACATTTACACCAATGAGTCAAGTAGTGTTTATCAAGATAGATATGAAATGTGGTGCACGAAGTAGTTTATAATGTTCGTGTATTAACATAAACTCATAACAGATGCATCAGTATTTTTCAGACTACATGAAGACTTATTTGTATCACATCACTGGACGGGGAGTGCCTCTGAGTGGGCTTCTTAAAGAGGAACTATATAAAATACTGTAATGAATGAATGAACGAATAAACACTTTAACACAATTTAAACACCTTGATAGAATATTGTTAATTCGATATGTATGTTGGTCACAGCTTCCTGCATCCAAAAAACACCCATACACCATAACACGGACATTTTATGTAAACAAAAAGGAAATGTTAGGAAAAAGAGACTGAACCTGACACCTAAGAAAAATCCCAGACATAAACCGAATTTAGAGCGAGGACACACTGGTGGTCATTTGCAAATGGGTCCTTCATTCACTTTAATTAATGGGTTAATCATAGAGACATGAGCAAAACTGCTTTGACGAGGATAAATCACAATCTCTGACCTGCCAAACTGGATTGGAAATCCTTTCTTTATTCTGTTCAGATATCTCTCGCCATCCGGAAATTCAATGAAAAAGTACGGAGCCATACCAGGCACGATCTACACTCGAAAAAATCATCAGCAAAAACAGAATTAAATTTTTTTTAAATCTCTGACAGCAACAATCATGGAATTTCATCAGAATGTACTTGTGTTTTGCAAAGTGTTTTGACATGGAGCTCTAAAAATGACTAGGGAGTTGAAACCCCAAATCACCCGTAATTCTCACCCTGAGTGAAGTCATAACTGCACAACCCAAGTCCATATAAATCACTCGAGTGCAATAGAGAGTGAGTGAAACAAATCGAAATTTCAAGGATAGTGCCTATGAGGGCATTGCAATAGGATCCAATGCATAATTTGGTCAGAAGGTCCAAAGCATGAGTTTGTCGAAAGGTGGCACAGTATTAAGAATGTGTGTGTGTGTGTGTGTGTTGTGATGGTGTGTGTTGTGTGGGTGGATGGGGGTGTGTGTGTGTGAGAGTATGAAAGATCAAGAAGTCTGCCTGTTTGAATGAGAAGGGCAGTTCTGACCAGTAGAGTAGTTTCGTGGACTTCAGACTCACCTGTCTGAGATCAGAGTATTGAGGAACCTGAGCGAGTTCGATGTCTTGAGTAACCGCATAATTTACGACATTTTCCACGAGATCCTGACAAACGCTGCTCGGCACAGGAACGGCCTGAATGCAAACAGAAAGAATTAATATAAAAGAAACAATTAGAAGAGGAGGAGCATTCCCTTAGGCAGCAGTGGATATGAAGTGTTAGCGACTTCATTTTCTTAGCCTCAGCATACGAAGGCGGGTGATCAGTCCTTTCCCTCACCATCTCATCTTCACACCAACAGTGTATGGTCAGTGTACTTTAATACTCATCATAGCTGAGTAGGCGGGGGGCACAATTGAAGCAGAAATCTCAGCACAAATTTCTGCCCTGGCATGGATTTGAACCCCGACCTGTTGCTTGACAGTTAAGGGCAATAACCACTAGACCAGAGGTTTCCAACCTGTAGCCCGCAGGCCAAAAGTGGCCCGCCATGCTTTAAAATGGCCCTCATATCTCAAAGAATTGACAAAAAATATATGAAATTTTTTACAATTTGAACAGGAGAGAACACATAATCATTTTCCTTTACAAATTATTTCATTTTTACATCGATAAATAGCATAAAATATTTTATTTTGAAACAAATTTTTTATATACTTTTAGTTAATTAAATTGCAGCCCCCCCATATGTCCTTCAACTTCAACTAAGAAAAAGTGGCCCTCGTGTCCTCCAACATTGAAAAAATGGCACTAGACTACCATGCGCTCCAATAAACAAATAAACACTCATCAAATCAAAGGTGCTAAAGCTACTAGAAAGCTTTTTTTTAAACTAGTGTTTTACATGAAAATCGGTCGTTTTGAATATTTTTATCTTCGTACATTGTCTAAAATATTTTAGTCAGACAGCTTACAGAATTATAAACTGCGAGATAGGCATTACATTACAAACCTGTGCACGGACAGTGTTCACTAGCTGTATCCAAAATACATTACCTGAATTTGTAAATGTTGTGTCTTGTAATTTCTTTCGAAATACACGACCTCCTTTCCCTGAGATGAAAAATACTTTCTGAGCGAAGATTTGTAACTGACAACAGGTTAAGTTAAAAATTCAACAAGCAGGCGATATTAACAATGTTCATCAATGGCAACACTTGTCAGAATAAGTGCAAGTTACAACTGTACACTCACATTAATACTAGGCAGCTTTTAAGACTGCCCTATTTGATTGTTTTATCAACTATTTTCATCCCTCTACAAAATTCTCCAATCTTGAGGATCCACTGTTACAATAAATATTAAATACAACCATCATCACCATAAAAAATCATTACGGTATTAACCATCTTAATAACAATCTTAATAATCACCTTCATCAGAGTAAAGATTTCAAAAACTGCAGAATTTATCAACATTGTCCAGACAGTTGTAAAATTTCAGCCTAATAATGAATTTACTCACAAATGATAAAACAATGATGATGGGAAGAACGACAGATGATGATAAATTATTCTGAAGCAAAGCGCCACAAAGGATACTTTTCAATTTCCGCAAGAGTTTCTTCAGGTGCCGATGTTATAGACTGATCATGTCCGATCGGTATAATTAGACAGTGATCTGGTGTCAGGCCTCCCTTGGCAAGTGCCAAGTAACACTAAGTGAAACATACCAACAGAAGACACAATAAAATAAAGCACAGTTCCTTGGCAAACACTAAAATTATTCAGATTATGCTACAGCTATAACACATTATTAAAGTGGTCTGGACTACTTCCCACAATAAATACGTTACAGTATACAAAACGTTTCAATAGCAAAGGAATGCTTTGACATCTATAGATCTTTAACTATGTAAAGTAGTCAACTAGTTTACAAATGAAAAACATAGTTACACATAAATTGTCCTATTGACACAATTATGCATCTGTAAAAGTCAACGTGCAAATGTAGCAGAAAAAAGGCCCTACAAAAATAAATGCCGCGTTCTGTTACCTGTTGACCAACACTGATCACGAGATGTTTTTCGACTTGTGGACTGCCCAGACAAAACCAACATGGACCAGTCGGCTGAGCTAAAGAAGACACAACTTCAATAATTTCATATCTTCAAACAGAATTTAAACAGAATATAATCGTATTTATTTTCAACCTTTTTGTACGACACTTTTAAACAGAATCGTTTCAAGGATGTTTGAATTGACATGGTCAGTATAGGTTGTATCTCTCAAACTTCTGGAACTTAAAAAGACACTTTTTGCATATCAAAGAATTTATAGCTTGCATTGGTTGCTGCAATGCTTGAATTATTAATTCAAACATTTACTTGTTGACTTCACCAGCAATCAAATCCTACAGCTGTTTTTGTTGCATGACTGTCAACTTACTTGTAGGCTTACGCTTTTTAGGTGGTCCATACTCCACCAACGCAAACAATGCTTCCTTCAGCTTACGGGCATGTGATGTTAAAGAATGTTTGCTTAATAGGGCAGAGATCCCATCCTCTCTGTGCAATTTGCTGACAGCTTTAAATGTTGCAGGAATTTCTCTGCTAAATACATACATTTTGACTTGCAACCAGAAGTACTACAGTGACCCCAATATATTAACTAGAACCTGAGAACATCACAAAACATGGAGAGCAGTTCTAATGTGGGGAATCACAAGCTCAAGTCATTTTGAGGAATGAAGTGGCAGATGGGACGAAGCTGAATAAAACTGAAGTACAATGGGGCACGGTGGTGTAGTGGTGGCATCGTTGCCTTGAAGTCGGAAGGTTCGAGGTTCAAATCCACGTCAAGTCGCCACGTAGGAACCTTGGGCAAGTCGTTCACTCGCAATTGCTCAATGCTTCGGCATGAAACTCCGATGCAGAGTCCGCTCTGCAGTTGGGAGCGCCTCTGAGTAGGGTGCTGGAAGGGGCGCAATATAAACAAGTGCACATACACACATACAAATGGCATGATACAAGCATTATTGCATGATGCATTTCTGAATAATATCAGTGAAAGAGAAATGAAAATGAAAACACAAAACGAATTCATAACAATTTTAGCAACCTGGTTTTTTGAAAGGCCGTTCTGAACTCGCGTCGTGTCGTCGTTTCTTGCCCTCCAAAGCCTTCTGGTCGTAGAAGAACTGCTGCGGCTTCTCTTCCTATTCAAACAGGAAAACAAAAGCAGTTAAATTGCAGGAAACTTAAACAATCCGTCATCATAATGCTCACTGCATTTATTCAGTTTAGAACAATTTCGCAATGGTTTTCACTGGTTCGAAGAAGCAATAAATTTAAAAAAAATAATTAACTGCTTCAGTTATGGAAAAATAAAATATCCACAAACCTTTGACAAAATATCCCTTTTATACTTTAGACATGGTGTAGTGGTGGATTCGAATCCACCTCAAGCCATCGCTTAGGAACCTTGAGCAAGTCCTTAACTCGCAATTGCTCATGCGCTTCAACGTGAAAATCCGATGCAGTGTCCGCTCTGCAGTCGGGAGCGCCTCTGAGTAGTGAGCTTGAAGGGGCACAATAGTAAATGCAAGAAATTAAAATAAAAAATAACTATAACT
Organism: Lumbricus terrestris; assembly: GCA_949752735.1. Taxonomy (NCBI): domain Eukaryota; kingdom Metazoa; phylum Annelida; class Clitellata; order Crassiclitellata; family Lumbricidae; genus Lumbricus; species Lumbricus terrestris. Next base: position 17,783,144 of record OX457051.1, on the reverse strand, counting down.
TTGAGAAAAATAAAAAATGCCTGTTTAATGTCCAAAAATGATGCAAAGGAAACATGTTCGATGTCTTCCTCACCTTCTTAGAGTTTGATTTGAAAAGCGATGAATCTGGTCGATACGGACATTCGGTGACATCTGGTGGCTGTTTCCTCAGCTCAGCAGTGTCAACATCTTTCAGTGGACAGATCGTAAACGCATACAAGTACTGAACACACACAGGACACAAAACACACTGTAGCAAACTAGTGCCGTAATTATCAGGCCATGGGCGTCCACAGAAATTTTTCCAGGAGGAGCAAAACACAAGAGTCACAGTTACATTTTTTCAAGAGCTTGAAAAATGCAAAGCTGGAAATTAAGAACATCTGTGCTTTTGTAGATGTTATTAAATGTAGCTTTCTCATTTTTGCTTTATGTGTCATGGATGCTTTAGTATGAATTTTTTAAACTAAAATTCCAAAATAGTAGTTTAAAAATGGGCATCAAATTTCCAGGGGGCAAGTGTCCTTCCTGCCCCTATGTGTGGGCACCCATGTATCAGGTTAAGGCATTGATTGCTAAATACCTTTCTAATTGTATTCCTAAGCTGCAAAATTAAAAGTGTGCTGGATCGTACTGTTTCTATCTTAAAAAGCTGTTTCATAGCAATGATGATAAACATTGCCATCTCCTTAACGTCCAGGTCTTGATCTCACAAGTCACAACCACAAACAGTAGTGGAGTAGCTGTACTGGAAAAAGATATTAGTAAGTAAGTCAGTAAGCTGCAATTCTCTTATATTGAACCCTCACCTTGGACAACATGTAGAGAAATTTGGTTCAACAACAAATGCCACAACACAAAATTAACCAATGCCCAAATTGATGTATGTGAGTAAGTAAGGTCTTCAATAAGGAGCACTAGCAGAATCACAGCAGAGTACATGTGCCATGGCTGAGAAAATGAAGTTCCTAGTTACACTACATACCAATTGATGCCTCTACATGTAGCTCGATTAATGCCGTTCTCCTGATTATAAACAAGTAAATATGCTAGCAAAAACTCTGACAAAATCAGATACTACAAAGTGAGACACTGAACAGCTTTTGTGTTGAACAAGCAATGTAATGTACTGTAACCTTAAAAAATTATTCACAGGCAGATACCTTGCGCTTTTCTTTGTTACCGACATCTGCCAAAGCGATGAAGCGAGTGACGTGCTCAGGAGTTCCCTGCAAGACTTTGTGATTCCTAAAAAAAATGTTTAAATCAATAACTATCACCTGGACTACTTTAGAAATCTCTGAGTAAGAAACAGTATTTTCATGCTTCATCAGATGAAAGAGAAATATATCTAGTCTGCCTGCAACAGCTAACCATGTAGAAATTGACATATCTTAAAACCAGGGTTGTTTTAAGGAATTGTTAGAGCTGCACAACTCCTTCTTTTCCTTCCCATCCTCCATGGTAAATTACTTCCAATCGCAGGACAATGACCTTTTTACTAGTTTTAACTGTAAAGAAGTGCTTCTACAACTGCACAAATTCATTTGGAACTGCACATTTTGTGTACGACTGCATGTTAAAAAAAGCCCTGCTTAAAACATCCCACAAAACCTCATATTGACTGCCTGTATTTTGTCTGCGTTGTGACAAGTTGCGGTTTGTCATCCCCGATTGATAGTAAACGAAGAAATGTATAATATATAGTAGTGAAACAAATCTAATTGATTGATTGATTGAAAGGCCGACACCAACCGATATGGAACACGTTCGTAGGATATGCCTTCCAAAGCAGAGAAGTGATAGCGTGGTTTCACCGACAGAGCGAACTGAGAGACAAGACCAGAACCTTTAACGTCTTTCACATCAGAATCCTACACATCACAAATCAAAACAATCCGAGCAAATTAGAATGCTGCATCTACCATCAATACATTACATTTAAATCCTTCAAAGTCTAATGCAGCAGCATTCTTTCTGTTATTGGTCCTGCGCTGTGAAATGTGCTTCCTTGGGAGGTGCACAGTCTCACTCTGAGGGTCCCTCCTCATCATTCTATCAGCTTCCTCAGGATGCTTTTTCTGTTAAACATGGATCAGGAGTGATCCTAAGCAGCGGCTTCAAAGAGGTAGAATTTTAAATGACTGATCGACATATGCATCATTTAATATTCATTTCTTATTTTCATTTAGTGACTTAACACAAAACATTCACAAAATTCTGAACATTCTGGATGACTTCGGCCTAAAGCATAACCATTAAAAACAATTTTAATCATCTGTGCAAAGAAACAATCTCTTTAGTAATAGAAACAGATTTCATTGTAAATACAAGAGATGCATTTGATACCTCAAATCACATGAAAGTTTAATCAAAGCTGAAAACAAGGCGACAAAGTACAGTAACCAGAGTACAGAAACAAGTATGCTTACAAGGCTGTTGCCATACTTGTCGACTCCCTGAGGCCATTGACTGGTAAGCAGAACATCTATTCCTTTGAACTCGGCATTTGACGTCAGCGGCAGACGGATCCGATCGACATCGTCAGACGTGAATCTAATGTCAGCGTCTGACAGACCGTCAGTACCTTTCTCAAGACCACTCAGGTATGCCGCTGTCAACCCAGAGCTGAATGTATATACACCTCCACGACCTACAGAAACATAACAACATGACATTTACTCTGACAGTTGACATTATGGGTGTAAAGCATCCTAGAAGCGGCTTGCTACTGACGATGCTATATAAATTGTCTGAATTACAATTACAGAAACATCGTGCTACAAAACTTATTAATCAGATTCAAATAAAGATTTTGTGAACCTCGCAAGCAAATATGTATATAGGTTTACACTTGTTATCTTGGTGAAAAAATTTGAGATTCTAAAATCGATAACTAATGTGTTACAAGACTTTGAACATTTAATCACCTGTCAAACATTTCTGTTCATAAATGTTCCAGCCAGGTTTTCAAAAACACTCAAAACTTCAGCTAAATATCTGTATACAATCAATCAATCAATCAATCAATCAATCAATCAATCACATGAATTCATATAGCGCCCCTTCAAGATCTCTACTCAGAGGCGCTCCCAACCAAGGCCTGGTAAATACGTCACTGGAGTGACGTAAAGCAATGAAGGCTTCCTACATGCAGCGCTTTAGTCGACTGCCATCAATAAAATATGTTTCTAGTGAGCATCAAGCTTCAATCAATGCGAAAGTAAGCAAGGAATAATCAGAAAATAAACAGGTTAAGTAAGTTAGAGTAATCTTTATTAATCCAATGTATTTCCGCCCTATGTTGTACATAACATAAGTCTGGCAATCACTTCTACTTACCGAGATATGTGATATTACGAGACACTTCACAGCCACTCAAGTCACTTAAGTATTTCTTGTTCTCTGGTTTCACTGGCCCCAATACGTAAGTGGTCAGAGGAACTACAGAGACAACATTTCAATATTAAAATAATTAATTTAACTAAGAATGAATTGATATTACACGAACTGCTAATTTAAAGCCAATTGTTCATACATATACTCAAACATGTAATAAATGATACATACAAATTTACGATGTAACACCAGGACCACCTGTTAGGTTTCTGGACTACCCAGCCTCCCATCATGGGCTGCACAAAGAGGAAGAAAAGAGAATTAGCTCCCATACTAAAACCTACTCCTATTCAGTTCTGCATTACAAAAGACAACTAGCCATTGCTAAGTTCTCAATTGATTGTGCATCAATAGCTGATTGCAACTTCTCTGTCTGAATCAAAACTTCTGCTTGAAGATGCTATAAGAAAATAATGTCACATTGAACAACATAAAGTCATAAACCAGGGCAACTCAAACAAAAACCAGCGTTCAGACTCTGCATCTCTTGCAGATCTCATCTAAACTACAATGAATCACGTAGACTCCAAAGACACGACTTAAAATCGACGCAAGAATAAAATCCCTTCACTGTTTACCTTCAATTTCTCGCTTCTGAACTGCCTGCCATTCATCGTCGTTCTCTACATTAAAGAATTCTCCAACACACAACAGCATCTAAAAAGACACATGAAATTATATTCCATAGGTAAATATGCCAAATATAGTAGTTTAGTGTTCCTACCTGAAGTTGGCATATGCGTTAAACTCAAGCACAGCTGTGACAAGCCAATATTGCCAGTCCTAAATCTGGAGAAAGGAGGGGGACAACGACAACAGTCAAGATGTCATTAAACACTGGAAACAAACTAACTACGTCTGCATTCATTTAAAAGTCTCAATTTTGATTGTTCAATGCTGTAAAATCAGAAGTTGAAAGGCCTCGCCATCAAAATGCCTTCAACTATACCCCACTATTTTGGGCACTGAAAATTTTGAGATTAAAAACCCAGAACATGTGATAAAAGCAAAACAGCTCACTGAGTATGGTCCAGTCTTCTTGTTTACTGTGTCAACTCGGTTGAATAGCGTCTTGAACTGACCTTTGACATCACCGCACACCAATCTAACATGAAAATAGAATTTCATCACATTAGTGCCCATGTAAGGTTATGCAAAAACAGATAGCCATTCATACAAAACCACTAAACAAACAATACATGCAAACTAAACACAGCGTTCATGTACGTATGTATGTATGTATATATGTATGTATGCATACATGCATCAATTTATATATGCACACACATACGCATGTTTGTATGTACAGATATGTATGTAATGTATATATGCATTTGTGTATGCATTTATGCATGCATGAAAGATAACATAAAATTTTTACGTATGTATGAGAACTCGTTATAACACCCCTTCAAGATTACTACTCAGAGGTATTGCCGACTACAGCGCGGACACTGAATCGGAGTTTCACGCCGAAGCGCATGAGCAATTGCGAGTGAAGGACTTGCTCAGGGTCCCTACGAGTTGGTGAAAATATGGTTTCTTCATATTTCAGATTTAGGAATCGATGGAAGCAGTTTAAGATGTCCTGTGATCGCATAGAAACTGTTTGAAAAACGTATTTCTTTGTGCTTGGGCTCTTTTGGTGATCCATTGCTCAAGAGATGGAAACAATAATTTTTAGGTCTTCTGGTAATTGCCTAACTCGGCTTCCAACTCTGAATTTACAGCTTGGACTAGATTCGGCTTAGATGGACTCGGGCTTGACTTTTACTTCTAAAACTAAGGTGAACTCTGCAACATCATTGTTGAAAAGGCGCTATATTAAGTAACTTGGTACATGCATTCACACATGTCAGCGAAAACATGTATATACACACAAGATAAACAGCGGCAAAACGCACAATACCACTTCGCATATTTTCGTTTATTGCAAACTTTAAGCTGACATACCGGTACCACATTACATGAAATGGAGATGTTTCGTTAGCTATAAAGTCAATTTCAACCATCTCGAGCTCTTTAGGAAATAGATGGAAACAGTTTAAGATGCCCTGTGATCGCCTAGCAATAGAATAACTAGCCATGGTTCACAATTCAAGTATTCAACCTCAGACGTATGTGCGGCAAAAAAGCACAAAAATCACGATTATCTTCAGACGGTTCCAATAAAAACCTACATTTTCATAGACTGTGGCATTCCTGTCCACTGTACTTAGAGTTAAAAAATTAAGTTTTTGAAAAAACGAGTACAGCAGTTTCACCATAGATATAATATTATACATAGATAAATAATTTGCCCCGCTGTACTATTTCTTTGCAGCCAGTATTTTGAATGAAGTGAAAATTATAAAAATGCATTTTTTAGCTCAATTTTAATATTATTATTATAATATTATTTATGTTGAACAGATTAGGCCTAATACAGGTCTTTAGGACTAGATTGACCACTCAAACAATTTATCATCTGAAGTCATCTGTTGTGGAGTTTAAATCTAAGTTAAAAACTCATTTATTTTCATTACATTATAACTAGTCTAGATCTGTAGTGAAGCGCGCTCTTGTGCAAGACTTTGTTTGTTAAAGCGCGATAATTGATGCTTAATTGATGATAATTAATGCTTAATTGTAAATTTGTGAAATATGAGCACTATAAATCGCCATAGGACGTCATGTTTTGACAGTTCGGCTTAGCTACGTCAGTGTGCGTACGGGTTGAATAAGTTGGTATTATTTAATAAGTTAAAGTTGGTATTATTTAATAAGTTGCTATTAAATATTTAATAAGTTGGTATTATATTTTATCTCGTACACCTTGTTTGATATTAGGCGAGAAATATCGTTTTATAGTATTTAGCTGAAACTTCTTGAAACATTTTAAAATGGCCCAGTCTGTGGTCAGGCAGAATTTCCACGTTGACAGTGAAGCAGCACTCAACAAACAGATCAACATCGAACTTCACGCCAGCTATGTTTACATGTCGATGGTCGGTATTAAACTCTACCTAAACTTGCATTTGCCAAGTTGGTATTATTTAATACCATTTGGCATTGGTCAAACGCGTTCGATTTTGCAAGGAAGAATAGTTATTATTTAGGTTTAAGAAGCAGCCAAGTATTATTCTTTTTTTCTTACGTTTGCCTTATCATGATTATGAGGGAAGTGCAAGTGGAACAGAAGTCTTGATAACTTTAAAGAATGTGTTAGGCCTACGTGTCTTTCTATCATAATAATAATAATAATAATAATAATAATAATAATAATAATAATAATAAGACGATTTATATAGCACCGTAGCTCAGCCGAGGCCGAAGGAAAGGGCGCTGTACACGGGATCACATGTCACTGTTAATTATAGGATTGTTTGAACAAATATGTCATGTTACTGTTATCATGTTACTGTTTGAACTCCAACCACTTGTTTGGCAGTCCAGTGCTACATTTACCATCATGAGCCATACAGATTTAACCAGTGTGAGAATTGTGGAAAAATAACTGGGGGGGGGGGTTGGCCTATGAAAAACTTGGAATTGGGGTGGGAAAAACAGAGTTTACTATGGGGCACTAAGAAAGACTGGGGGGTTGAAACCCCCAAACCCCCCGGCAATTCTCCCCCTGGATTTAACAGCAACTATTACTATTTGGGCATGATAACTCGGCATACCTGGGAACGGCGGTCCCAAATTCTGAAACATGTATTTTCGTCAGAGGAAGAGCCAACTACAGTAAAGGCTGCATTTATTCACTTGTTTACTCACTTGTTTTCTTCATTCTTTACTTATTCACTTACTTACGAGCTTCTCGGGCTTTTTACGTCATTGTTTACGTTGTTTTAACGGCATTCCGTTGGGAAATAAATCAACATGACGTGTCGTAACAGCGCAGTGTATAGGATTGGCGCATAGAAACCACGCTTCAGAAATAGAAGCTGGATGAAGACCTTTTACAGGTGAAGTGGAGGCTGGATTGATGAAAAAACGCAAGTGAAATAGGAGCTGGATGAAGGTTCTTCTGCAGGTGAAATAGAAGCTGGATTGGCGAAAATAACGCATGAGAAATAGAAGCTAGATGAAGGTATTTCTACATGTGAAATAGAAGCTGGATTGATTAGGAAACGCTTAAGAAATGGATGCTGGATGAAAAACCCACACTTTTTGCCCATCCAATACCCCGCACTATTGATTTATAGAATTTTATAATTTGGGACCGCCGTTCCCAGGTGTGCCGATAACTCTAGGTAGCTGTACCAGCAAAATGGCACTACTTTTTGAGATGAAAGTTTACTCTTGAACCGCTTTAGAAAATGCAAATTAATTATCCTGTTTAAATTTATGATAACTGCTTAAGGTTGGATTTTCTAACATTCGGGCAAATGAGCTGTTTGTAAACCAATCTACAAGTGAACTTGTGTGGCATAATGTATACATGTACAATTGTACATAGTCATCACTAGCGGAAGACATGCCATAGAAGATGTATGCCATTGTGTTTGTAAAGATGCAGGGCAAGAATTGCAGGCAGGGTTTGAACCCTTTCAAGTCTTTCTTAGGGCTCCGTAGTTAAGCTTTCTTTGCACACCCCACAAATCCCTGTGTGGATCATAGTCAATCACAAGTTATTCTACAATTCTCGAACTGATTTTAATCACCAACATGAAAATAAACTATCTTCATTCTAGGCATGGTATTTTGATCGAGATGACGTAGCGCTGCCTGGCTTTCATAAATTCTTCAAAAAGTCTTCCGATGAGGAGCGAGAACATGCCCAGAAAATGATGGCGTATCAGAACTTGCGTGGCGGAACAATTGTGCTGCAGAATGTTGAGGTATGATGAACGGAGATCTGAATGGTGATCAATGCAATATGTGACCTAGAGGTGTTCTTAACTTGTTAATCGATACTTGTGCATTTGAATATTTTATTTGGTTGTTTGATTGATAAACTCTGCAAGTTATATAATATTAAAGTCTGCAAATACAAAATGCAATACTATTTTGGATATTTCCATATGAAAATACTTTCCTAAAAATAATATAATTTTCATGTCTCTGATTGATACTTTGGTGGTCAATGCCCAGATGCAAAGGGAAAGGCAAACTGGCGGTCTGATAGCCTACTGTACAATCCAGATGGGTTGAGGTGCAAACATTTTATTTTGGTCAGATGATGCACATTAAAAAAATTACATTGCAATATAATTTTAAAATTTTTACATTACAATTCTCGAATGCATTTGGAGTTACTGAACTAGAACAGCAGAGGCACAATTGAGTTCTTCTTGAAGTGGTGCTTCGGATGTCAGATTACAATTACAGTTACAATTGGAATATGCGTAGCTCCTGCTGCAAGACACACCATGACCAATGAATCTGTCAATCAAAATCTATGTATTGTCCTTTCAATGTCTCTACTCAGAGCTTCCGACCCAAGTCAAACGTACAAAAGAAGTTTTAAGGAGCTGTTAAAATGGTGAGGGAAGGACCAAAGGAGACAGCACATCTCCCGAGGAAGCCTGTTCCTATAACTTTCCACATCATGATCGCCTCAGCAACCCGAGTTGTACTCTGTAATCAGACAGTGTTATTCGGTCATACTCAATGTTGTTGTTTTGTGTAATGCTTAAATTGTAGAAGCCGCAATGTGAGACGTGGGGATCTGGATTGGAGGCCATGCAGGCCGCTCTGCAGCTTGAGAAAACTGTCAATGGGTCACTGCTTGATTTGCACAAACTGGCATCGACTCATACTGATGCACAGGTATCTATAGAGATCTTTCTTAGCTCTTGGTTTAGCTAGGTAATTTCTGGATTGGCATGCTCAACGTACATAGTGATCTTGGAATGTTTGACTCGCAGTCTCGCTTCATGTTATATTGTAGTGCAGAACCACTGTCTTACACAGATTAATTTTTCTACTTGAAGGTCTTTACTAGATTCCATGTTCTTGTAATGTAAATGGCTTATTTATGGCTTATGCATTGCAGCTGGTGAATGTATATGACATTGTTAGAAAACTTTAATATTCTGAAAAACTGTAACATCTTATGTAGGCAGTGTGCATTTGAGAGGTTCTGAAAGGCACGCTAGATATGTCAAAATGCAGTTAATGTTTAAATGATGGCATTCAAATATCCTGTTGCATTGTTGCTGTGCTTGTACCCCAGGGTCCACGCCATTCAAATATCCTGTTGCATTACAATTTATCCCAGAATTTCTTTAGGATGCTGTGTTAATGTCTAAATGTTGATCTGTGACACCCTCCTACTCCACATTTGAATTTGGAAATGAGCTTCAGGCCTTGAAGAAGTGTTTTGTAAATACTCTTAAAAATTGACCGGATCCTCTGTGAAGAAGGGAGGATAACAGATGTGTGACAATGCCTATTGCTTACATTCTGATCAGTGATATTGGCCAGAGTTTGTATGAATCTGATTTAATAATGTTATGAACTTAACTTTAATATGCACTATCTCTTTTGCCCACAAAGACACGAAGCGTTATCGCACCTTCTTGATGGTTGGCCCCTCGCTTTGGAACAGGCTTTATTTGCTCACTGCACTGCAGTGCACTTGTTCCCCAGGGTCCACGCCATTCTTTCTATGCACATCTCCGAACTGTCCTTGTTACCCGTACTGAGGCCAGGAGTGCTTCTGAGTAGTCGCCTTGAAGGAGTGCTGCATAAATCCTCGTAATGAATGAATGAATGAATATAAATTTTATTTAGTGATGATTTGTTGTATTGTGTTACTTTTAAGATGTGTGACTGGTTAGAAGACCAGTTCCTCAAGGAACAAGTGGAGGCTATCAAGTATCTAAGTGAATATGTCACCAATCTTGAGCGTGCTGGGCCAGGTTTCGGAGAATACATGTTTGACAAGGAAATCCTCGGCAAATGAATGGCTCCAAGAAGACAATAAAATACTAGACATTCCTGCATGTTTCTAAAACAGTTGGATTTCTTTAGGTTACTAGATTCCTAACTCCTTCGAGTTGGAACAAATGTTCACTGCTAGTTTTGTAAATACTGATGTTATCTTAAGATGAAAGCGTGCTTATAATGCAATAAACAATTATAATTTACTCGCACATTCCAATGTACGGTATGTGATATTCGTGAAACTAACTACTAAAGAAACTAATGTACTCTAGTGCCGGTTTTAAAAAGTTGCATGCAACAAATACTTATCTGACAAATAGATATTTAGCAAATTCCCATGTAAGTAATATAATGTTACATGCCATGAAACACTACGGGCACTTTCAATTCTGGTGACTAGCGTAATTAAGATTTCAATTATTTTGCAGTTAATGAAACAGTGTTTCAAGGCATAGTTGCTAAGTTCAGTATTGGACTTGTATTTGTTTGAAAGTTTTGCGCTGTGCTTCATATGTCTTGTTGGTTTTATTATTTTAAAAACTCTGTGTTTCTGGATTTAGCATCTGTTTTCGCTGTGAAATTAAACATTATTTAATTGTAGCTACTTAAATTCACATGATACAATGTGACATTCACATGATACACTTTCCGGATTAAGGCACCTTATTCAGATCAAAAGTATATTAAATAATTACTATTGAAGTAGATTGTGCAATTTCTATAACATGATTTAAAATACAAATAATGTGCAATGTATGAAACTGGACACCACTTTTTGTTTAAAACGAGTTTATAACTTAAAAAATAAGTTCTATAAATATAAGAATGCTAATTTGATTCACGACACTGAAGAGCCAAACAATCACTAAAAAAGATACAACACATGAAATCTACGTTAAGCAATTACCGGTTTTTGTAAATAATATGCTGCAGTGCTCACAAAATTTGAATATAGCAAAATAACAGTAAATAGTAATTTATTATGTTTTCCATGTTGCAAACGCTCAACTTTCAAGTTTTAGAAACAATTTAACTGAACTGCGAAGTCCTTTTACATGCATTTTTCTAAGTATACAAACAAAGTGAAATTAAAACATAACCTAAGAAGTAAAGGTTGTAACAAATTATGTTCCAGCGACAGACGGCCACATACATACAACTAAAACTTAATATCATGACAATAAAACGAGATGAATGAAAAATTGAAAGTGCAAAAAACCAACAATAGGTTTGGTATTGGTGGGCTAGATAAATGGCAGAAGAAGTGAACCAATCTGACTAGAAGGAGAGAGGGGAAATGACAGTACTTAGTCACAGTGGAATGAAAATGCATGTCATATTCATCCGTCCATTCCTTTTCCTTTGCCAGATTGTGCAATGTGCATGCATTAGACAAGATTATGAATTGCAGGCAATTTCCAAGCATCTGTCAGACACCTGAAACCATCTTGAAGGTTATTCTGCTAGCTATCACAAAGCACATATACTGAATGGTGGCAATGCATTGTGTTAATATTATCATTGATGAGACAAAGTGGTCTAGCAGGACGCAATGCCAATTTATCACAATTGGAATTTACTATCTATAAACCTGCCACATAATTATGTTCATTATAACCTACTTGCCTTTCTCACTTGACAACCATCTTGTAACTTAGTAGGGAATGGAAATCAAACCTTACTTTACTCAACAAGCTGAAGTCGACTGAACACAGCCAACACCTTTCCAGATGCACCTGATAACTATCCCAAAAATTGTGGTCATATAAATGCCCAGTTACATTACAGTACACCCCATGGAATTCACTAAACCAACCTATGTGTGATGTCACAAGTTCAATATATAGTACACAGGCAATGAACAGTAGGCCTACTGGCCTTACATTACATGCTATGTCACAGAGTAAACATAGGAATGATGCCTTTCAAAAGTGCAAATATGGCCAATTGAAAGATTAGAGAAAAAGGCATATACAAAATTAATGCATGTACACAAGAGTACAAGAAAAAGATACAAAACATATTAGTTGCAGAATCAAAGCAAATCTAAACTAAATAAATTTAAACTATTGACAGGAAAAGCACATATTTAAAAGTAGCACAGGCCAGAAATTTACAGTATTGCTAAAATCAGTCATTTGTGCTGATCTACCGGTAATTGGTGCTGTTCTTCTTAGTAAACAAAATTCGAACACTGATAGCCTAATATCGAAAGCTTACATTGAAACAAATATGAATTTGAAATTAATATATTAAATACAGAAATATCTCAAAGGCAACTCCCTACCGTTTACTTCAATACTGAAATCTATGAAACAAAATATTCTGACCAATGGTTTTAAGTAATTATAAAAAAACATTTATAACACAAATAAATGGCAACATAAGCACTAAATTTCACAGCTCTAAAAGAGGGAAATAACTTGAATTGAAAGTCAAACGTTTCAACCGTTATACATACAAATACTACACGTGTTGACTGATATGGTTAATCATTTCAATGCCAGTTCTCAAAAATAATTGGAATTTGACTCGGAATTTTTGACTCGGAAGGCAGGCGCTATTTGACTCGGAATTTTTGACTCGGAAGGCAGGCGCTCAAGTGTAAAGCTGCTGTACGAATGCAGAGCAGATGCAATGATGGACTAAAGCAATTCCTCTTTTGCGGTTGGGTCGACGTAGGATGTGATGCCCTCTATGAGGCGATCGAGTGCACGGCCAACATTTGCCGCATCGAATACATCACCGTTTTCATTGCTCTCTGTTAGACGAAAAACCAGGCAAATTGAATTTACTGACAACTATCCATCACTTGACCAAAAGTAATTAATAATTTCTCTCATCACAATTGTACTCTCTAAGGTAGCACGAGATAGGGGCATATGCACTCTGTTATTGTTGCCGGGAACATAATCAGGAGCAAAAGTTTACAATGACAAATTGGAAACGAACTTGATTAAAACCTCATCAGCCCATAAAGAGTGATAATTATATATAATTGGATTCGAAACCTATTCAAAGTAGCAGAAAGATCAGCCAACTTTTATAATAAATAGCTTGCCTTTCCACATGATTTTTGTATGTTAGCTGCTTAAATGAATATGTGTTAAGTTAGGCTCATAAAAAAATTTCGGTCGCTAAATATACCTCAGTTGAGATTGGGGTTCCTCCGCTATTCAATGTGAGGATTTGTAGGCTTCCATGGCCAATACAGTGTGGGAAACGCGGTGCTAGTGGATCTAACTGTAGCTAACAGCTTGAAATTACCCAAATTGTCTTCACGTGAATCCAGTCCTTGTGTTCCGTTAACAGAATTATTCGTTTCCACATCGCTCTCATTGGTTGGTGATTGTTCTTAACAAAATACAACATGCAAAATATTAAACTATGAATCCAAAAGTTTATCTGTGGCTGGGTGTGTGTGTATGTATGCTGCCCCAAGAAAGGCTCCAAAACGGCTTTATTTCGTGCAAATGATGTCCACATAATCACAGTTGAGGAGGTTTATGCTTTATTCTTTACGAATTGCTTATTTAGCCTTATCATTACTTTGGTTAAGTGACTGAAGCCAGCCTTTACCTTTTGGTGACTGATGGATGTGGTGTGATGAAAAGCTCGGTGGTCCCTTGCGAGGCAATGAATTCTGGGATGTTGCGGAGGATGTTGCGGGCGCAGTCATTGTCTGCTCCAGAGGATAGACGATTGAAAGCTGAGGCGGAGAATCAGACTGAAAACAGAAGGAGCATTGTAATAAGAACAATACACACGTACAACATTGATACATGAGAATCTGTACACATTCTGAAATATAACTCGGCTAAAATATACATTACAAAATCTGTAATATTACGTCACAGGAATTATCATCATTTCGGTATTTATTATGTGTACCTTTTAATGAAGAATAAGCATCAGCTGATGGTGTTGAGCAATTCAGAGTTATAAAGGATTTGCTGAAGGTCCCTATAAAGTAACATCCTCATAGGAGGCTCATTAAAGCCAAAATCCATAATCCGGCTGCCACCATACCCCACTTAAACACTTCGTCCAACTGCCATTTCACCCCAATTGCCACCTCATCGTAAATTACCACTTCACCCCAATTGCCACTTTACCACAATTACCACTTCACCCCAATTATCACTCTCCCCAATTAACACTTCACCCCAATTACCACTTTACCCCAATTACCACTTTGCCCCATTACCACTTCACCACAATTACCCCTTCACCCCAATAGCCACTTAAACCAAAATGCCACTTTGCCTCAATTACCACTTCCACCTCAATTGCACTTCACTTTCCACTTCCACCACAATTGCCACTTCACCCCAATTATCACTCTCCCCAATTACCACTTCACCCAATTACCACTTCACCATAATTACCACTTCACCCCAATTGCCACTTTCACCCCAATTACCACTTCACTCCAATTACCACTTCACCCAATTACCACTTCACCCCAATTACCACTTCACCCCAATAGCTACTTCAACCCAATTGCCACTCTGCCTCAATTACCACTTCCACCCCAATTGCACTTCACTTACCACTTCCACCACAATTACCACTCCCCCCAATTACCACTTCACCCCAATTACCACTTTACCCCAATTACCACTTCAACCCAATTGCCACTCTGCCTCAATTACCACTTCCACCCAAATTGCACTTCACTTACCACTTCCACAACAATCACCACTTCACTTCAATTACCACTTTGTTCCAATTACCTGATCAGGCAG
This sequence comes from Lumbricus terrestris, assembly GCA_949752735.1. Taxonomy (NCBI): domain Eukaryota; kingdom Metazoa; phylum Annelida; class Clitellata; order Crassiclitellata; family Lumbricidae; genus Lumbricus; species Lumbricus terrestris. The sequence goes on along the minus strand of OX457051.1, from coordinate 17,768,142 downwards.
CAGCTGACGTAGTCGCTGCAGCTGTGAGTTCAGGCGACTATTGTGGTCTTCCAGAATTTCCATCCTCGTCTCCAGTCGTTCCTTGTACAGTCGGAGCAGTTTGGCTTCGGCCATCATTTCCAGGTCCGGATTCTGGCCTTCAGCGTCCTGCGCTTCGTCACTATGGTTGTCGTAAATCGATCTTGACGCAAGGCTTTTGCTGTCTTGTCTCATAAGATCGTACTCTGCTTGCAGTGCTCTGTTAAGTATCATCAAAAGATGCAATACTACCAAAAGAAATCAAATGCATAATGCTCTGCTGTCATATTTAAAGATGTTTACTAACTTGTAAAATTTATTACTCATACAAACTGGATCTACCTAAAGTTTACAGAATTTGACCAAACAGAAAGGCTCCAAAACGGCCACATTTTGCGTGACTAAACATTTTTTAAATCTTCTCATGCGTTATTTGTAGGTCAGCACAACTATTTTCAGCTCTCAATTCACTTTAAATCCCAATTAATAGAACTAATAGTGCTTTGAAAGGAGTATATATTCAAATAGTAGTTGAGCCTGACAGTTTATTAACACATTGACCGCCCAGTACAAGTTAACTCGTCCTTCAGACAGTCATTTAACATGGCGTGTAGGCGGTCAATGTGTTAAGGAAATGGACTGAAACATTTTTCAGTACAACGATGAGAGTGTACTACAGGTAGCGGGGAAACCAATGCAGCTCATCATTAAAGTGTCAATAGGAGTTACATGACCAAACAACACGGCACCCCTCTCTTACGTTTAAGAAACTGATTTCAGACGACATACTGAAATAACTTTACAACATAGGTTCAGAGATAAAGAAATGGATATTTGAAATTGGTGCAGCATCAGCAAAAAGACTTAATAAGTTAACAGAAGATCTGGCTAAAGTCAAATTTGAAACATTCCTCCGCACATGACAAACGATGCATAAATGCAAGAATTTTTTCTATATTTCAATACATCGTGCAATGTTTTACTGAGTGGAAACAGTAAAGGCTGATGACACACATACCTGTTTTCCTCTTCAAGGTCCTTCATGACAGTATCCAGTTCCGCCTTCTGGTCAGAGTCCAGAGCCATCATGATCTGCATCGGACTCTGCAACTGAAACTGAAAAATAACAAAAGACGAGGCTACTTTTCTGTTGATTTTTTCCAGAATAAATTTCCCCATTTTATGTGTTATGCAATCTTTGTCTAGACTCTAGACTTACCCATGCTTCTGCAAACATTTAACTGCAACAATCTCTATTTGGTGATCATACTTGGGGTAGTGGGAGTCCTCCCTTTGGGTGAGCCTATTGCTCCCCTGTGCTTGCACTGTTGGTCTCTTAACAAAAGATAATATACATGCTAATTTGTCTACCCTATTGTTAAAAATGCTTTGTTTCTCGGGAACAATAAGAATTGATCGAATTTAAAAACATTCAAGCTTCCAAGACAGCACATCAAACCGGCAAAACCAAAAGCAAAACCAAAAGCAAAACCAAAAGCAAAACACGCCACTAGCATAATAACTATAAATTAAAATATTTAATTTAGTTTAACCCAGAATCCATTGCAGCATCAATATTATCTATGTGACCTCATCCGTCTTCTGACCTCGGTCACTTCTCTTCGCCCGCTCCGCTCCTTTAATCGGCATGATTTCTTTATCCCATGAGCTACGACTGCCACGGCTAAAATGCGTGCCTTTGCTCATTGGCTCTGCATTGTGGAACAAGCTTTCTCCTCCAACGCGTTCCTCCATATTAACTGATGGGCCAAATGCTTTTTGTTGTCCCAAGACCACTTTTCTCTCTTGATCTAACGCACTGGGAGCGACTCTGATAGGTGCGAGAGGCAGTATATACATTTATAAATACAATACAATATAAAAAAAACAATTGATATCAATATTAAAAGTAGGTCTTCAAATGCAATTCTGACTGAAGCAATGCAATCAATTTTTTTAGGACTTACTGAACGATTGGAGCCGCCTCCCAAACTGTGACAAAGCTGCCCAATCAACTCATGTTCATCCTCACTAACAAAACAGTAAACACAAGTAATATTATATTAATAAATAATAATAATATTTGTTTAATTTTAAACTGACACAACGCAGACTGATTACAATTGTCCATTGTGGGGCGTGGTGATGTAGTGGTGGGTTCGGTGCCCTAGAGCCGGAGGGTTCTAGGTTCGAATCCACCTCAAGCCGCCAAGTAGGGACCTTGAGCGAGTCCTTCACTCGCGCTTGTGCACTTCAGTGTGAAACACCATTGCAGTGTATGCACTGTTGTTGGGAGCGCCTCTGAGTAGCGAGCTTGAAGAGTTGCTATAGCAGATGAGAGAAATAAATTCATGGTTCAAACGGATGATCACAAGTCTTTACAGGAGTCTAATTATATAACTGTAGGCGGTCAATAGGGTGCCAATCACATCCTACTACTCGTTTTACCAATGCCATCTTCCGATTGGAAGGTTGAGTGGAAAGTGATTTCACATCCATGCATTCTTCATGCCAGAGTATTGACCATTACCCTACATCCCACCCCAAATAATCAACATAATTTAAATAAAAATAATATTTTCTTTAATTGAGTGCCTGCAAATGCACTGTGCTTTATATTTACAAGTTATGCAGTAATCTTAATTAACATCAAACTTAACTATACTAACTGAACAGACAGCCTGCAATACACGACTAATAGCAGCCTACAAAGCTTGTCCGCCCAACGGGGGCTCGAACTCGTTATCTCTCGCTCTCTATGCCAGCGTGTTGTCCATTACTCTACTGGGCCATCGTACAGTAGATTTGTTGAACATTTGTACAAAAAGGCCTCAAGCAATACCATTCTTTTCTTCCTTCTTTAACACTATGCACATAAGACTTATTATAAAATTTTCTATTACCGATTTTTGAAGTTTAAGAAAGAATCTGATAGTAATCAGTTTGTTTATTTAATCAGAAAAATCCTCACCATGATTCAGGCAATGCTGCCGACTTGCTTTTCTCTAGTTCAAACAACCTATGAGAAAACAGTTGACTTCCGCTATAGTACAGGTCACATGCGTCAGGAAGTGCACAGAAGTCAAAAATTCCAGGGTGACACAATAGAATCTACATGACCTTACCTGTCTTTCAGTTTTAAGATAAGACAAGAAAAGAATATTCTTAATAGACCAATTGCTATCCGCATTTTGACGTACAGAACATGGTAAAATAAACAAATGTGCAACATCTATATAGCCAATCAATGTCAAATGTTTTAAAATAGCAAAAAAATCCTAAATCCAATATAAATATGTTCTTTTAATGACCAACCATTTATACTGCACTTTGGCTCACATGGTATGACAATTAAATATTAAATACTAATAATTGTTCTTCGACTTATTGCTTTCTCTGGGTTCTGCAGAATTCCAAGATTGTAAAAACAATGGCGATAGGTTCAGCGTCTCTACGACTACGCCAACTGAACAGAACCTCTTACAATTACACAGAGTCAACAACAGAGTTTCAATAACTCTGCCACTGGTTGCCTCTGCAAGTGCCAGTCCCAAGCCTGCATGATGGAGGAGGGTGACACTAATCATCTTTGAAATGGCAGTGTCATTAAACAGCAACAAGCACAGAGTTTAAATGATATGGCAATCACTGAAGCCAATGTCTCAGCCCATCCACATTCTGGAGCACAACTACCATAATGCTCAAGGTTGTATCAGTTCAGTTTAACGATACTGTGAGATAAGCATCGCCCCTCTCCATCATTCCGGCTTTGGACTGGCAAGGCATGCCACTCTAGGGCATGGACGCAAGGTGGCAGAATTGTAACTGTGAGTCTGATGGCTTTAAAAGCATCTTGATTTTAGATTGCTGTTAGCACTGCCTGCTCATACACTAGAAGACCCCTCACGGCAGTATCTAAGAAGGCATGTTAACAAGTGTTTCACATTTTGCATTGTGTTGCATTTAAGACATGTCTTTTTCTTACCTGCGAGCATAGATTTCCAGCATAGAATGCATTTCCGCTGTAGACGTGCTGTTGCTCGTCTGTTGCGAAGTCAAAACTTGGCTGAAAGATTTCCAGAAACTTACAAATTTCAGTGGCATACAAAATACTTTTAAAAGGCATTAAAGTGATTAAACATTATGTCATATGGTGGTCACACGAGTGTGGAAATATTTTCATTTGGGCAATTGGACATCATATGCACAGGCTACAATATTACTGCTTTGGGGACAAAAACTTGAATTTACATACCAAAGCATACGTTTAACCAATTGGGAATAAGGGAAAAGGAAAGTAGATAAGCAATAACTAAAACACTTATATACAGACATTTGTTCAGACAAAGCCCATTTCAGAACAACATATAAAAATCAAACGTTGTTGATAAGAAGACATTTTACAGATAACCAAGCTCACGAGGTTACACAGCATATGTGGCTAATGGCCAGTCACGCGCCTAGTGCGGCCTGAACAAAATTTGCTGTTGGACATGATTCGGCATTGCAGAAACAGACCTTTCCTTTGCAGCGGGATTAGTTGCTGATTGGACAGGCAGATAGCCAAGGCGTGGATGTTTCTTGTAGTACTGTTGAGACCGAAACTTGTTCTTCAAAACCGTCGAAATGTCACGCATGTCTTCGCCTGGAGTTGTCTGCAATACACAAAATGCTTCATTTAGTTAAAATAATTAAATTGTTATACACTTGCTTACTTACTTAGTCCTTCCCGTGCAGGTTTGCACATCGGGTGACGTATCTCGCAAACACATCTGGATCCCAGCCGACTCCCAACTAAAGTTGACGGATGACAACGGCAAGTTCAGTCATGACGCAGAATGTATTAAAGAATAAAGAATTAATAAAGAATCCTATAACTTTGAATTGTCACAGGACCATCTTATCATGTATACATGTCATGAACGAATGAAGAAAGCAAATTTACACTAACAGGGATGATCACAAGAACGAAAATTTTGTGATGACGATAAAATAGACGTTAACTATGTGTTACCGCTGTAACGTATTCCTGCATCGGATGTGTTAGGTTGTGACCTTTGATGGTACGGCCAAGGAAAAAGCAACCCTGGCACATGTCAAAGCTGAAACACCTAAGGCACCGATATCTGAAATCACAAAACAACAGTGCAGTGTAAAATATGTCAATGGCCAGCATCTGTAAATTCTTCCATGCATCCAAGTCCCTAACAAGGAAAATTCTCCACCGCCTCAATGTTCCAAAGCCTACCTGACTTTTGTCTGGTAAAGTTTATTATTTGATAGATATATATAGTACTTGTGCCACAAAATGTGCATCATGAATGTATTTTCCACTGAATAGATTCCAAATAAATCTGATTTGACATATTTCATTTGATAAATTTCACTTGATAAATATCATTTGATACATTTAATATTTGATGAATCTGAGTAGGCCTAATGTTTGTGAAAGTCTGATATGTCCTGTATGCCATACTTAATGACAGCATTGTTTAGTCTCGTGCAGCTTAGTATGCAACTGATCTCATGCAGCTGATTATTTTCCGGTTGTGGCACTATGGGGATTTCCTTAGTAATGAATAAAATATTTACATTCTCTTTGATACTTGTGATATAGACATCAACAATGGTTAATGCAACATAATGTAATTTGATAATTGATAAATTTGTTTTGAGTTGACAGATTCTCCGGCTTACCTGAGTCCCACGATGGGGTTTGTCTTACAGACGCTGCACGTCGCCTGGTGTGACGTCTGCTCAGCCTCAACCAAACGCTGCATCACGGAAATCCAGACGAGCAACTGCGGCTCGAGTTTAATCCAGTCAAGAAAATGCGACAGGTCAATGCCATCACCATTGTTCACCTTACAAACAATAGACAAAATAAATTTAATTTCCTTTACTGAACACTCCGGTTGACAGACCGCAACCGGTTACATTGTACAGTTATGCAATTGAAACAATTCACAAGAACACAAACCACAATTCTTAACTACTAATAGAACAGACGGCCTGTAATACAACCGTGCTAATAGCATCCTAAAAAGCACGTCTATCCTATGGGGACAGGAAGGGCTTCGGGAAAAACTGGCGGAGTTATATGCATGCAAAGTTGGTTCATTTATGCTGGACACCCTGCATAGGCCAGAAACGATTGCAGACCACGATCCAAAAGTCAGAAAAGCAGACAGTCGGACAGCTAAGCAAGTATATAATATTCTTTAATATAACCAGCTGCAAAACAGCACTATGGTGAACAAGTATCACATTTTATTATTATTATCTTATTTATTATTATTTTATTTTTATTACTAAACTTAAAACTGTTCTTTTGGGCGTGCTAGAGTCGGGAGCGCTTCTGAGAAGTCCCCTTGAAGAGTTGCTATATATAAATTCTTGAATGAATGAATTAACTATATATAACCTTTTTATGTCACTGTTATTATAGGTAAAATAACTTTAACAGTGATATAAGAAGACTTCAAACCAACGAACAGTGTGGCACTAACGGTGAAAACAAACCGATATATTATTTTCAAAACAATTCTAATCAACGAAAACAACATGAGGTTTAAGTACTTTTTCGAAGTAGCTGCCGACGGCTGCTTCGACGGTAATTCCACCGAAGGCTGCAGCCTCACCCAGCTGCTTAGGAATGAGAATCATGGCCTTTAGTTGAAGTGTAAGTCGAATCATGAGTTCCGTTCCGCTCTGCTGATCAGCAATCACATTGAAAATGGCTGCAAGAGTAACCCAGAAAAGAAATTAAACGATCAGGTTTCGTGTCTCATGTGAAACTATTTATTAGAATGATTCTAGTATAAGGATCAAGGCTTAGAGTGAGGCTGGACGGTCATGGACGGCGTCCATGCACTTATTTTAAAATTGGAACGCTCTCCTGCCACTTATTTTGCCAGAACAGACTGGAAAGTTAAAGAGCGTCCAAGCACTGTTTTTTTTTATACACTTTCAGCACTGATAAGGGCTTACCTAAATCACAAAACAGTGTTTGTAAGACAAAAGACAAACAATACAATAGAATGGAATGGATTCACTTGCAAGATCAGATAATTATAGTGTCACAATTGCTTACACCATCTAATAATTAAAGACCAAGGGCAGACCCTGAAAAATTTCAGGGTGAGCTTTCCATTTCGAGGGGTTTAAGACAGAAATGGTTGCAAAATACATAAAATATAAACAGAATACCGGTAAGTCAAGAAATTTTGGAAACTACATAGTTTAAGACAGATACGGTTGCAAAATACACAGAATGTAAACAGAATTAGTCAAGAAATTTCGGAAACTACATAATTCGGGGTTCGAATTTATAACCCACCCCCCAAGAAATACGTCCACAGATACCTCGATATTTGTCATCAAGAGATCCCTCTGACATGAGCAGAAGAGCTACTTTAAAAGAACATGGCCAGATTTCTCCAGTTCTTGATCTACAGAGCAACAAAATACTACTCTGTTTCAATGAAAATTTAATAAAAAATGTTGAAGTCATTCCCCACCTCCATCCCCCGCAATGCACGTCTTGGACTTGACATATTTTGTGCTAATGCTCTGCGGTAGAACCCTACACTGTAAAGAGAGTTACTTAATAATAGCATTTGTGGGGCGTGGTGGTGTAATGGGTATGCTCGCTGCCTTGCAGCCGGAGGGTTGCAGGGTCGAATTCACCTCAAGTCGCGTACGTAAACATGAATTGCCTTTAAGCCTGTAAAATTTGATTTGATAATTCTTACCTATGACCAAGATATAGACAAAAAGTCACAGGGGTCTTTTTATGGCCCACCCTGTATATCTGTTCTTCTAAGTTTCACAATCCAATGCAGCAATAACAGCCAGAAGTCATTACTGCAAGATTTGGAATCCATTGCAGCATAGTGTTTCGTACACAATTAAATGCAAACTCAGAGGTCACTAGTTCAAATCAACACCACATTTATTTGAAGCCTGCTGTGAGATTATTCCTGCTCCCCTTGCATGATCAAGCATAGAATAACTACGGTATATAGAAGAAAAAAATTGTTGGTATGGAGAGGTCAAGAAAGCTGAAATCGTACCCATGGCTGTCTCACAGTGTGCGCTCAAAACACTCCATTTCATCTTCCCTCTAAGTTATCATACAGTAGAGACTATAAAAGGTGCAACATACGCAAAGAAAAAAACACAATATATATAAATTGCATATATATATATATACAGTATCAGTGTCGTAGCCAGGAATTTATGATGGGGGATTTGGGGGTTTTATGGCCTGGCCAGATGCCCTTTCTGACACCAACCCAACAGTATTACAGTAACTAAAAAGGCAATAAAGTAACAAAGAAAATAAAGTAAGAACAACAATTGTTACTACATGTACAAGCAATTCGTCGGTTGAGAATTATAAGGCTCTATGACCATTTTTTGAAATTTTTTAGTTATCGGGTACTGTGACGTAGATCATGTTCGGGGCTATATGCCCTGTGAGAATCTAAGCTGCATCTTCAATATTAACAGAGATATTTACAAAATAAAAAGGCTCTATGACCCATGCATTTCAATACACGTCAATCGTCAAATGTTTTCATCTTTTTGAGAATTATAAGGCTCTATGTCCATTGTCAAACAACAAATAAAACCGCTGCGTACAAATCACGTGATTTGAATCTATTAATAATAATTGGGCCTGCACATTCTGTACATTGAGTCATTTGAGTGTTATAAAGCTCTATGTCCAATTTTGAGTCATGGGTCTTCTTTTTTTTAAATTTAAAAAAAAAGTTTTTAGGTTTTATTCACAGCCTTTTGCGATGTACAATGTTACTTTATTGACAAATGAACTAAATCCGTTAGTTACATTAATTTCATTATGGTTTGTGTGCTAGATTGTTGAACTTTCAAATTGGAATATCTCTGAATAGTACTTTTTGGACATAGAGCCCTATAATTCTCAACCGACGAATTGTTTTGTTTTTCTTATTTAAGTGAATAAACAACCTCTAAAAAAACTTTTTCCCTAGGCCTAACCCCTAAAAACCCACTTGTCTATGCCATGATACAGTATATATAAAAAACACATAAATAAAATAATAATAATAACCTTCGTTTGATTTCAACCTGGCACACCGCAGAATGATTACAACTCAAAGTATGAACGGATGATCACAAGTTATTACAATAGTCGAATTTATAAGTCATCAGCCATGCGACTTATGCCTAGGTTAAATTCCCCCGCATTTTTTAAGTATCTCAAATCCTACTTTTTTAGCTGTGGCTGGGCTGGGAGCGCCTCTGAGTAGATTTCTCGAAGAGGCGCTTTCTCGAAGAGGCGCTATATAAATTCTCAAAATGAATGACTCAATTCATATGTCAGCAGCCAAGCAAGGCGCCTATCATGTCCCACTACAATGCACGGACTTACGTGTCATAGACATTCAGCAGCCAGTTGAGGACTAAATCGATGGCTAGAGGTGCGTTGAACTTAGAATCGTTCGCTTTGACGTCGCTAAAAGCCGTCGTCAGGCATTTCACGATCTCTGCCACGGTCATGGATCGATGGTACGTGTCAAGACCTTCATGTTCGAACAGCTCCAGTAATTTCGCTACACTCAACTTTCCAACTGGAGTTAATCAAATCACAACTGCAGTTAATCAAATCACAACTGCAGTTAATCAAATCACAACTGCAGTTAATCAAATCACAACTGCAGTTAATCAAATCACAACTGCAGTTAATCATATCACAACTGCAGTTAATCAAATCACAACCACAGTTAATCAAATCACAACTGCAGTTAATCAAATCACAACTGCAGTTAATCAAATCACAACTGCAGTTAATCAAATCACAACTGCAGTTAATCAAATCACAACTGCAGTTAATCATATCACAACTGCAGTTAATCAAATCACAACCACAGTTAATCAAATCATGTCCATATGAAAAGAAACAATGATCTGAGTCAGATGACGCAAGAATACTATTAATATTACTAGGTCATTAGATTTAGAATTCCAGTATACATGTGTGCATGCATTTATGCAAGTATGTATGTTCATAAGTATGCAATGCATGCATGTACATGTATGTTCATAAGTTGCATGCTTCTAAGAATGCATGTACGGTATGCATGTTGTACGTACATAGGCATGAATGCATGCATGTAGGATTGTAGGCCTATGGATGTTCACATCTTTGCATAAGTGTACCGGTATGTATGTTTGTACCTTTATGTACGTCAACACTTACACTGCAGTAATCAAGAATTTCTTAAAGGTGCTAAATTTGCCCGAGCACAACTCACAACCCATCCAGGATATTCATTCATTCATTCATGTATTCAACTAGCACCTCTTCAAGGAAACTCCTCAGAGGTGCTCCCGACTCCAGGACTGAGTAGTTGCAGTTTAACGTCACTGCGTGATAACAAAGATCATTAGCAATGCCCTCCTCCTTTATCCAGGCCTGGGACTGGCACTGGCAGAGTGCAACCAGTGGCGGAGTACAGCCAAAAAGAACAGTTTTGAAGTGCTTATAGAATGTGTCAGAGAGTGATCTAGAGATTTGCAACATTGTCTTCAAAAACCAGCTGTTGACTTGGGGAAAAAAATCAAATGCTTTTTAAATGAGCAAGAAGAGAAATAGACCAGTGTTCAATCAAGAAATTTTGAAATCAACCACTTTCAATCACTGTGCACGAATAGTTTTTCTACTAACGTGAAAGTCGCTTCTGCAGAATTCGAAGCTTCATCGCCGTTCTGTAAGCCGAGAATTTGATGTTGTTGAGTTCATCTGAGACGAGAACAACAACACAATGTACAATTGTAATTCAATTCAATTTATTGCAACAAGAAACAACATAACAGCAAAGGTAGAAAATATACATGCATTGGCTACAAAGGGGGGCCCGAAAGGGATGGACATCCCGCTGGGGAGGGTCACCCAAGTAAAAATTCCAAGAAAAAATTATACAAGATAGCCAAAATGAAACAAATTAATTTTTTTTAATTAAAAAAATTAAAATTAAATCAAATTAGGTGATGACAAGTCGCAGAAAAGATTAAATTGACAACAGCATGTAGAGAAACAAACTTAACTATATACTTAAGTAAAAACCTAACTACATGTGGTCATGTGCACTTTTAAGTAGATTTAGTAGAGGAAAGTAGGAAAAAACTAAGTCTCTTTTTAAAGACCTGTAATATACAGATATATATGTAGACTGTCTGATTAGATGGTCAGTCTTCATTGGCTTCCTGTACCACAACGCATTGAGTTCAAAATTTTGACACTTATGCGCAATTCTCTTCATGGGGTTGCTCCCTCCTACCTCCGTTCTTTCTGTATTCAGGTCTCCTCTCTCCCCGGTCGCTCTGCCCTTCGTTCGGCAGCTAATGGCCTCCTTGTTGTTCCTCGCATGCGTGGGGCTACTGCCCAGTCCAGGAGCTTTGCCTATGTTGGCCCCTCCTGCTGGAACCGTCTTCCACATAAACTACGTCTTGAGCTTCTCAGCCTCTATCTCCCTCTGTTTAGGAAGCGCCTGAAGACTATACTATTCGTTAGCGACAGTGCTAACTTTGGGTCGGGAGCGCTACTGAATCTGTGAGCGGCGCTATACAAATGTTCAATTACAATTACAATTACAATTACAATTACAGTCAACCTGTCATGAAGTTGTTCTGTCAACTGAAGTTATTCTTCTATGACTTGAAGTATGTGTTGGCATACTAAGCCTGCTCTTTCAAACTTTTTCGAGAAATTTATGAGGGTGCTTTAAGACGAATGAAGTGCAGTTTGGTCAGAAGATGGACTTAAATCACTGCAGTTTGATTATTTTCTTTTGATGCAGCTTGAAAGTCACTTTGAAGTCTGTTAAATAGTACTGTTGTATGCACAATGCACACGTGGTTGAATCAATTAGCTTATTTAGCAAAATGATAGATATAAATCTCTGTCTGTCACATACAGTTTTTTTTAGAAAAGGTGGTATAACAGAAGGACATGCAGAGAGACAGAGAGAAAGAGAGATAGACAGATAGAAATAGATAGAGATATATAGATAGATAGATAGATAGATAGATAGATAGATAGATAGATAGATAGATAGATAGATAGACACATAGATAGATAGACACATAGATAGATAGACATACATAGATAGAGATAGATAGGTAGGTAGGTAGGTAGGCAGACAGACAGACAGACAGAGACAGATAGAGACAGACAGACACAGACAGACAGACAGAGATAGACAGACAGACAGACAGACAGACAGAGAGAGGCAGGAAGAGACAGATAGAGACAGACAGAGAGACAGACAGACAAAGATAGATAGATAGATAGACAGACAGACATAGATAGTTGGATAGACAGATAGATAGCAGACAGACAGAGAGAGACACACACACAAACACGGACAGACAGACACAGAGAATGTGACAGCAACCTGACATACCAAGAGCGTGCATGATGCTCGTCATCTCTGGATGATTCCAATGCGTTGTCTCGGCATCATGGCTGTAGCAACAAAATCAGACGACGGATAACAAATCAGCGTCAGTTAGCCATAGTAACGTTTCTAACCAGGCAAAGAAATCGACTAGCATGCTTCGGTAGAAATTCTACTTTAAATAGAAAACAACGAGTAGAAAGAACGAGGAAGAGAAGAAGAAAGCGACCAATAAATCGTATGGAATATTGACAAGAAGTGTTTGGTTCAAACAACAACAACAACAATAATAATAATAAAAATAATAATAATAATAATAATAATAACAGTGACAATTTGTCACAGTATCTCTATCAAGGTGAAACGTGGGAGGGGAAGATCAAGTAAAATTGGAAGGTGATGTTACGAGATGATCTACAGTGTCTGGAGATGACGTGGGAGGACACTGTCGAGGTGGAGATAGACAGAGAAGAATGGAGAAGCTGCGTTGCCCGCTGTGCAGTCCTGCACGGGAAGGACTAAGGTCTAAGGTAAGGACAATTTGTATGGTGCCGTAAACACAGAAATGCTGCTACAAGGTCAACTCACATACAACTAACAGCACCATAGGCTGTAAGTACAACTACTGGTGCATACACAAGGGCGGATACAGAAATTTTCTAAGGGGGATCAAAATTGTGAGTCTTGGGACAGGAAAAAATTTTGGTCTTGGTCACCGAAAAATTTGATGACCTTTTTTTAGTCATTTGTCAAATTCCCAACAAAAAGATACCATTTTATCCGCCAAAATAGTTTGACCTTTTTTTAGTCGTAAGTGTTCCTAAGCCCCTGCACGGACCTCGTGGGAGGTGGGGAGGCCTACAAAAGTGCTCATGGGGGGGGGGCACACAAACCTTCCGAGCCAGAACAGCTGGTAAAATATAAAGAAATTTCTAAATGGGGAGGCCGTGGCCGGATTTCCCCCCGGATCCGCCCCTGTACATACAGCAGTATTTAAATATGCTTATCTGGCATAGGTAATAAAATATTATAAGCAGAGGAACGACTCGTTTCAGAATGTCTGTGGCTACAACTACAAACAGTCACGAATTTCAGCCAATTTATCGCCTGTCCAATCTTATTTCTACCTGTTGTTCTCTACATTTACCAGACATTCCAGTGATAACTCCAGGGATCCAAGGTTAATGATTGTGCTTCGTGAGTGAAAAATATCAATTACAGTCTCACACACCTGATCTTTGCCTCATTTGCAGCAGCCGTACTAATCAGAGGTTTCTTTTTACCAGGAAATTCATTCATTACGAAACCATTGCATGTATGTCACAGCAGATTACATTAGCTCTCTAATGACATGCGTGCACTAATCTCTAATGACATGCGTGCACTAATCTCTAATGACATGCGTGCACTAATCTCTAATGACATGCGTGCACTAATCTCTAATGACATGCGTGCACTAATCTCTAATGACATGCGTGCACTAATCTCTAATGACATGCGTGCACTAATCTCTAATGACATGCGTGCACTAATCTCTAATGACATGCATGCATTAATCTCTAATGACTTGCGTGCATTAATCTCTAATGACATGCGTGCACTAATCTCTAATGACTTGCGTGCACTAATCTCTAATGACATGCGTGCACTAAAAGCGACCAGAAAGAAATCAATGCAGCCTGTCATCAAAGTAAGAAGATGAATACATTGAACAGCCAAACCCCTTAAGCTAGCCCCAACGATCAATAACCATACACAACTTAACTTCACACACAGGACATATAACGTCAAAATTCATTCACTATTCATGTAGAATAGCACCCGGCTGCTAATCAGGAACGTTCCCGACACGACCACGGTTAAAAAGGACGGTTTTTAAGGCTGCAATAAATGCATCCTGCATAAGGCATTAAGGCTGCGATGAAATGCATCTCAGCAGACACTAAGCATAAGGCATCATTTTCCAATCTTAAGTGGATTTCATGTGCGCAACACAAGACAAGTGCAATGTGACACAGAAGTGTTAGCAATATCAGTTTCCTAGACTCTGAATATATATATATGTATAAATATATATATATATATATGTATGTATGTATGTACATATAATTTTATATATGGGTGCATGATGAATCTTCTACTGTGCCATCAGATCTCCCACTGGCAGTGTAACGTCTTTTTAACACTCTAGCAGTGAGCAAGTACTAAAATGCATGGACAGGTTTAAAGCAGAATTCACAATCTGGCCTTACAGAACCCAACATCTTGAAATAGTTTTCGGCTGGAGATTTGAACCTCAACCTTTCGGGTTAGAACAAGCAGAACAACAAAACCCCGTAAACAGAATTACATATATGTGAATTTTAGTCAGACAAAAGTCACTTGAATAGAAGCAATTCACTAGGCTACCTTATTTGTGAGTGCAGTAATCTTGTGGTGATAAATATGGTGATAAATATGACAGGAGATGCTCACTTGATATAGTAAGGCACATGCTTGCCATCAGTTACAGCACGCTTCCAAGGGTATGTCACAGTAGCTGAAAAAACACAACCACACGTCAAGTGTTAATGCAATTGTAGTTTCACAACACTTTTGTATTGTCCAAAAAGCTAAGTGACATACATCGCAAAAGCGCTTTTTTTATTTAAAAACCAAAACATTCTGCTTCCATAAGATCAGATAAAAATGAAACAAACTCAAATCCACACATGAAATGTTATAACAAAAAATCAATCAAATAAAATTCAAAATTAGTTTATTCTGAGAAAACGGCCATTTATAAACAAAAGCAGACAGAACACGCAAATTTATACACTGCATCAATAATATCAATAGCACACCCTGAACATTTTGGGTGAATAATCAAAATGAATAAACCAGAAAGGGACAGGTCCCAATATAACGAAGAAATTGTTGAATCAAACACTGATACGTACATGCCAACTGGTGCTGCGTGGTTGGATCGATTTTCTTGAGTGCAGCGATCATCAAAAGATTCAAACGTTCTTCAACCGCACTGTCTAGTAGGTTCAACCTAGAAATAGAATAGAATAGAAGCATGAAGATCACATAAAGAACGTAAGTAAGTAAAGGTAAGATTATGACTCACCTGATTTGGATCAGTGTTAAGGACAAGTGTTACCTAAAATCTACTACATACAAGTTTTACTACATTTTTTATATACCAGTTCGGTTTTAAACTGAAATGTATTTACTACACACAAGCTTTAACTGAAATATATTGCAAACATATTTTTTATTGATTCCATTTTACCCAGGTTAGTTGCTTTCTTTATGATTTGTATTGCGATCTAGCTATAGTCTCAGAATTTCTAACAACAGATCCATGCGAATTTCTTATATTTTAGGTGGTACATGTAAGCTCACTGACTGACTGTTGACACAAGACATGCACCATAGAACCAACTCATAGACATTACCGGTATAATAATAACGACAATTTATATGGCGCGTAATGCGGCCATACTGCTGCAAGGGCGCCTCACAAACAGTATATTAGAATGTCAAGCATGGTACATACAAAATAATTTTACAAAAGCTAACTGTTATAACAAAAGCTAAATTAATACTTTCACAGACCTTTGCATACACAAGATACTGGAGCTCCATTCCTTGCATCATGGCAAAAACTAGCTGACTACATTTCTACAATTCATAACAAACTTGCAACACATAGATCGATGTTTAATCGTTTACTGGCCAAGGGTATACAGGATTCTCCAATTCACCATTTATTACACTTTGGTCGGTAAATGGTTAAGCCTCTATCACTTAAGCGATGTTAGCATCGACAGTTTAATCAAATGTTCATAATTCCTAACACAGCGTAGAATGCAGCGTGTGCCTACCTGTGGTTGATGTCCTTTAGCTCATCTGCGTTTCTCTCCGACACCGTCAGATTCTGATTCTGCGTTGGCTTAACGGCGATGTTGCACTCGCTGACCTTCACCTTCACCGGAATCAGCTCAGTCTCGAAAAACTGAAATGCAACAATAAAAACATTCGTAGTACATACGGCATCACACTTTTTGCCCCTTTTCCGCACGCGTTTGAAAACCATTTGTGGTTTGGTGTCAGGTCGGGAGCACCTCTGAAGAGTTCTCTTGAAGTGGCGCTATATAATTAAATGTACTATTACAATTACACAAAAGTACATTGAATGCAGAAGAAGAAGCAGTCCATTCAGCTAGAGCCCTGAGGCGGACATGGGTATGAAGTGTTATCGACTTCATTTTCTCAGCCTTGGGATATGAGGAGGGCGAGTGGTCAGTCCTCTCCCTCACCATCTCATCTTACCACTGACAGTCAATGTACTCATTGCATCTGAGTTGGCTGGGTGGGGTAAGTGGAGCAGAATCTCAAAACAAATTTATGGGATTTGAACCCATAATGGTCTAGGATCTTTATTGATGGTTCAACATACTGACCACAACACTGATGATCACCCCCATATTCATGTACATATAAAATGTAATTACATTATAATATATATTTATCTATTTATTTATTTCAGAAATTTATATAGCGCCTCTTCAAGGTAGGCTGCTCCGAAGCGACCCTGGCACAACCACGGCTAAATAAAACAGTTTTTAGGTTCTTAAGGAACAGAGTGGAGTGACCCCTGGTATATTACATAAACACACACTGCATAAATTATACATAGTACAAGTACATATGGTATATGCACAGTTAAACAAAAACCCATTAGTGAAATGTCGTTGGACATCATCACAAGAACTGTCTTATACGACACTCATACTCTAACGAGGTCATTTACTACGGCAGATTTAAATCTTCACCATTCTCTTGGTGATTGTGGTTGGGTGTCAGGTCGGGAGTGACTCTGAGGAGTTCTCTTGAAGTGGTGCTATATAAATGTACGATTACAATTCACATTATTCAAAATCATATTTAACAAAGTGACAACAGTCTCAACACGCAGAGTTAATGGCTAAAACTCATCGAAGAGTTCGAACAAACTTCAGAATTACACACAAAATAATAAATGTCTTAATTAGCAGCAAACTATGACTAAAAAATAGCTCAACATACCCGTGTCTGATTGACGGCCGCCTGTAAGTTCGTTGGAATTATGTCGTCCACTGGCAGCCATTTTGATTTCGCTCCTTCCAATAAATCAAGAAGCTGTTTTGTTTCGGTCAACTTTGTTTCTGTGACCTCAAGTCGCTGTTTCATGGAGATAAAGACAGTCAAAGCAATGTCTCTTAAATACCTTAAACTTAATATTGTAAATCTCAAAAACCCTTTTCCTCTAACATTCAACATCAACAACCACACAAATAGGTGCCTTTTACGGCTGCCGCTACATTACTTTATTTATTTAAAAAATGTTTTTATTACACCAGTATTGCTATACTTATCTATATTATTATTTATGTGTTTTATTTTAACATTTTGACATATAACCGGGTGCGGTGTGTCACCAGGAATTGTCTGATTTTCAATTAAATGAATAAACAATCAACATAATTTTTCAAACAAAACTAAAATTGCGTTTAGTTCGTTTAGTCACTCACTATAACTGTAATCAGTTCCATTAAAAGCATATTTGTCATATTTGTCAATGTATTGTCATGTTGTTATGCTTCTTCAACAATGGAATGGAAAAAGAATGTGCATGTAGCATATAAAGGATGTATCATCTTTGTCATGTGGGGAGCTTTGTTGGAGCCTCAACCTGTCAGTGTTGTGCTGCATCAGTTGTAGTCCACATTTCTGGAATTGGTGCTGTTATTTGCGGTGTAACGTCACTGTGTGGTAACAAAGACCATTAGCGATGCCCTCCTCCTGTATCCAGGTTTGGGACTGGCACTGGCAGAGTGCAACCAGTGGCGGAGTTTTTCTGGAATTGTTTCCAGTTGGAGATACGCCTGTTACCTAGGGTTGATACAACAGTGTTTTGCAGGCTCCTGAAGACCAATTTGAATCACCGTGGTTGGACTGGGAGCGCCTCTGAGTGGACTTCTTGAAGAGACGCTATATATTACTATGAAATGAATGTGATGCTCTTTGAAAGCAAAATATATATAATCAGACACATAGATACTGAAGGTTAGTTCTCTAGAGTGAGGAACACATACATAAATATTTTATAGAACTCTTTTTCAATAAGTGCTGTCCAAATGTCAGAGTCAACTAACATATAGGACATATCTATGATATCTATAGGCAAGTCGTAATTTCTTACATTAATGGCTGCTCTGATGTCCGTCTGCTGTTGTTGTATTGCATGTCTGATCGTCAGCCACTTCTCCTCCGTCTGAATCAAATGTTCACCAACTGTGGCCGACAGTAGTCGCATGTCTGCAGAGAAAAAGGAAGAACCTCATCTCGTCATTTACCCTCAAATAGAAAGATTTCCGTCTGACTGGCTTTTTTAAAATTTAAACCCTATTCCACTAAAATTTTCATCTGTTCCTTTGACTCCACCAATCCAATAACTGGAAAACCTATTGGCTAAACCTGGAACCAAACATGATCCTAATTTTTTTATTCCCTACAAAGCTGAGTTTTCCGACTTTCAAGAAATGCAACATTTATAAACTCGATTGTAAACCTAAAGTTCCTTACATGCTGGACAATGAATCAATGATCAATGCTAATCAAAATATTTCCTAACACAAATATTTTCCAAATAGAAAACAACGCATTTGGGCATGTCCTAGCCAAGACAATTTCTATTTACCCAGGTTTTAGCAAATCATCAGCTTCAACAAAACTACGGATTTTCACGGTCATCCTAAAAACCCAGCAAATTTCATTTGTAATACTTTCTCTTGTATTCTTTTAAGCTGTTCAAGGACTCCATTAAGTCCACCGACCTTCAGGATCTGAATTGACCTGCTCCGACACTTTTTCCAGGCTCTGCTTTCCAAGCCGAAGGTAGTTTTCCACCTGCGATGATTTTGATTCCAGTTGCTGCCACAAATCCTGATCAGATACAGAAAATGTCGATTAAAAAATTTGCACCATGATATAGTACTGTTATGGAGGTTATTGCTTTTTTTTCTTTAAAAAATGCAGAAGTTTTTCACCAACAGAAAAATCATAGTAAAAATACGAAATGATATCTTCAGAATGGCATTTTCTTAATTTACTGCATGAAGAGACAATAACTCCTGTATAACCATATTGTATGATTGTATCATATTTTAAAAAAACTTATAGAGTGCATCTCACTGCTTTCAGTACAGAAGCCCCAGGAAAAAGAAACATCTTGAGAGAGCAAGGGGATGTGGAGAAGATATGTATGTATGCACATGTATGTATGTGTGCATGTATGTATGTATGCAATATATGCATACATGTATGTATGTATGCAATATATGCATGCATGTATTTATGTATGTACCATTTGCAATATATGCATGCATGCATGTATGTATGTATGTATGCAATAGATGTATGTATGCAATATATGCAATGCATGTAAACATTGTATGTATATGGTCTCTCACAAAGTGCCTTAACAAGAATCTCAAGAAGGCACATCTAAACAGGTGCCATTTCAAGTGGAGGAACCCATAACAGCAAATGCCTGGCATTGATCCAAGGTACACTGATGCATAACGCAATCTTGCATAACAAATTCTATTACCACCGAATTGATAGCAAGTGACAGCAAACAGACTTCGCTAAACGAGCAGAAAATCCCGTTCGTGCTTCAGTGGAAAACCGGCAAAATGAGAAAAATTCACAGGTCAATCACCCTCACATGACAAATCCACAAAATATGAATCCGCCAACACAACCCATACCATGATGCCAACACAATCCATACAATGACTTCCCATCATGCTGGATCAGGACCTGACATTCTTCACTGCACACTCGGCAATTCCTGCATGTCCCACGCAATAGCCTAAAGGATTTCTTTCCGACAAAACCACCATCGATCAACTGCTTAGTGTCACATGGGATGAAAGCAATCTTCCTTCCGCCTCACCCGACCGTGCTCCGCCTGACCGTTCAGCGCTGCCATATCGCTGTTGCTGCCGCCGCTGTTGTGTATCGTCTGTGATGCGAGGTCGTCTTCGATGCATTTCAACCAGACGTCCAATTCAATCAACTTCTGCAGAAGCAGATTGAAGGCTTTTGATTGCTTCTCCTGACGCTGTCTGCAATCAAATGCAATTCATTCAGTCAATCATTAAAATAATAATAATAAAAGTAATAATAATAATAATAATAATCCTCAATTAACTTCAAACTGACATAACGCAGCATGATTACAATCCATATTAAGAACGGATTATCACAAGTGCAATTAATTCATTCAATCATTAAAATAATAATAATAATAATAAGTGCAATTAATTCATTCAATCATTAAAATAATAATAATAATAATAAGTGCAATTAATTCATTCAATCATTAAAATAATAATAACATTCTTCGTTTAATTTGAAACTGACACATGATTACAATTCATATGGGGCTTCATAATGATCACAAGTGCAATTAATTAATTCAATCATTATGTCAACATAATATATATAATTATACATATTTATAAAATATCTGGGAGTAAAACATGGAGTTCCATAGTCGGAACAGGCATAAGAGCAGCATAAACTGAAGAGCAAAATAAAAATTAGGCATATTTAATTCGGAAATTTGGTTCATAGGGCAAAGCTGTTGCTCTTTATCCCCATGTACGTAACAATCAAACCATCTTTAGAAGTAACTCTTGTAAGTGTTTAACATTTTGCCAGAATAAAGTGCATCTCAAGATTGAGCGAATGAATTAGTTTGTTCGTAGCTGACAAACTTGCCTTAAGCCTGACCTTAAATATTTGAAACCTATGTAAACTTAATTTAAACTCTGTCTTGAGCCTTACCTCATTTCAAACATCACCTTGACCTAACCTTATTTCAGCATTTGCTCTGCACCTGACCTTATTTCAACCTTTGCCTTGAACCTGACCTTATTTCAAACAATGACCTGACCTTATTTCAAACAATGACCTGACCTTATTTCAACCTTTTCCACAGCTTCACATCTTGCCCGCAGTTTATTCCATCGTTGGTTGACATCATCCAGCTGAGCCTGCAGTGGTTCCCTTCTATCCGACTGAAGTCCCATGATCATCTGGTTCCCTGTTGCATTGAGCGATTCCAGAATCTTCACATGACCGTCCATTTCTGAACTAACACTCTGGACAAAAAATAGCAAGTGAGTGAGTATGTCAAAATAGTCCCGAAATATTTCAATTCAATTCAAGACTTTTATCAAATGAGCTCTTCAAAGAACTCCTAATTTCCAGCATTCATTGGCAGAGACATGGTTTTGGAATACATGGAATTAGCATTGCAAGATGGTAAACATGTGACAACCTTGTATAACCTCCAACCAGGTAAGCGCACACTTAATTGTAATTGTAATCATACATTTATATAGCGCCACTTCAAGAGAACTCCTCAGAGGCACTTCCGACCTGACACCAAACCACGATCAAAGAGAATGGTTTTCAAACACCTGCGGAAAAGGGGCAAAGAAAGACATAGAAGAGACTAATAGGTAACTTATTCCAGAAAGACGGACCAACCATAGCAAAGCTTCTATGTAGCACTGTGGAAGATCGAGCCCCAGGGACAACCAGGTCACCATGCGTAGCAGAGCAAAGGAATCTACAACCTGGGATGGACAGCACATATATAAATATCTCTGTTCAACTTCAAATTGACAAACTGCAGCATGATTACAACTTAAAGAATGAAGGGATGACAACAAGTTATTTTTAAGAGTTGAATTCAACTGTCAGCAGCCACGCAAGGCAGCCATATACGGGAATCCCATGGTTAACTCTACGTGTTTGCGGGGGCTCCCCACTGACGACTCTTTCAGCTTACTCTGTTTTGTGTTTATACTTTGCGCGCCATGACTCTTAACATCATTTCGGCTAGTTTGTACAGAGCGCCTCTAAAGTGTTAGAATGCAAACTTTAGCTAAAGTGTCAAGCTGCAAACTTTAGTTAAAGCAGTGGTTCCCAACCTTTTTTGCCTTCAGGGCCACTTTTTCTAAGCTGGAAGATATGAGGGCCACTTTTTCTTAGTTGAAGGACAGTAGGGGACCACAAGGCTAAAATTTAATTAACTAAAAGCATATAACAATTGGTGTAATTGATTCAAAATGGAATGCTTGATGTTATTTATAGACGTCAAAATAAATAATTTGTAATAGAAAATAATTATGTGTTCTAGCCTGTCCAAATTGTCAATTATTCATATATTTTTGTTAATTCTTTGAGAGATGAGGGGCCATTTTCTCAGGCCTGGCGGGCCACTTTTGGCCCGCGGGCCACGGGTTGGGAACCGCTGAGTTAAAGTGTCAAACTGCAAAAGTTAAAGTGTCAAACTGCAGAAGACATAACCTGATTGTACACCAAAACCTTGCTGTACAATTAGGTCAACATAGAAAAGGTCAACATCTCAGATTATATCTAATCTAGATGAGACCACCAACAACGAAGCATAAAGGTCAACTAATGGACCACAGTTCAAATGCAAGCAGTCCACTTGAAACCAATGGTATGAAAGAGCAGTTCATAAGGATTGGATTTTGTAACAGAGATTGATGGTAAGGTTGTTGATGCAAGACAACTGTCCATTTGGGATGAGCAACTTCTTGCAAAGAATCTCAGTGACAAATAATTCCAGAAAAGACAATAACATTATGTTGACAGATAATAAAAAATTTATAACTTTTTAAAGCATCATAGTAGCTCCAGAAATTTTTTCAAGTTCTGACAGACCATGAGTACATTGAGAACACAATTAGTATTTCCAAACTCAAATTCCTTTTTTTCATTTTCATTTATCATTCCCACCTTGGCTAACACTATAATGACAATGATGCCAATAATTATAAAACTGAGGGAAAATAAAATAACATTTAAAAACAGCATATAAAAGAATTATTGCCAATAAGACAATAAATATCATAATTAATTTGCAGATGCTATTAACTCATTAATCCAAATCAGAATTGCATATATGACACAAAACACTGCGGCAAGTGATTTGCCTGAAGCTACCACAACTACCGTCTCAGTCACAAAGTTCTCATTTTCGAGTGCGAATAGTTTTTACAGAAAAAGCAGATCAGGCTGCAGTTTGCATTAGCACAAACGGTTTTCCTTTCCACCAGGTGGCTGCTCTAACGCACAAACCCAGCCGTAGAAAGAGGAAGACAGACAGAGAGACAAACAAGGAGACCGATGCAACCAGTCTGACTGTTTGAGCAGATGAGACTTGCGGAAAATTTATTAACCAACCGGGGAAATTGCTTACTTCCGTCAGTCGTGTTTATTTGTAACATAAGTCTACAGGGACTGTGACATCGACCAGCAAAGCAAACCTGAAGCTTTAGGAAGCAAAGCGCAGACAAGGCTTTTCCATTAGAATCGTCCGTGAACCAGAATTCCTAATGTTAGGTCGCGGACTGATCTTTATGAGGAGTCGAGGGACGCATAAAGCATCATCTTAAAAGGGAAGTCCCGTCACTGTTGGCAGAGAATTTGGCGATAAAACAACTCGGCTAACAGAGTCCGTGGAAGAAACTGGGATGCGGCAAGTCCCTGAAGTGACTGCTACGGAGGCATATTCAATCAGAAGACTGTTGATGCACAGAGCCATTGAGAGGGCCGGGCCAGAGGGGTCTGGCAACTTTAAGAGCCAGGTGACTCTTATGGACCCGGGCCAGGCAGCTATATATACATTACACAAAGTCTATGATTTATAAAAAAATAATTTTTATTACAGTGAATTGACTACAATTAGTTAAAACTTCAATTAACAACTGGGACGAGTGACTGCTCTGCACAGAGGCTAGGAATGTTTTCTTGTCAGCCCTGCTGATGCATAAACCTCTAACACAAAATGCAAGTGCAATGACGTTGGCAGAGACACCAAAAAGGCAACAATCACAAGTCAACCACAAAAGGCAACAATCACAGGTCAACCACAAAAGGCAACGATCACAAGGCTAGTATAGCTTATACACAACGGCCAGTAAGGCATGGGGCCCCCATTCAAACAGGCAGTGGCAAAGCAAAATTAAACTGAGCAGGATCAAGATCGAATGGTCACCATAATTCATTTTAATTATCTGTCCCAAGATCAACTCCACCTCAGGGTATCTTAGGATAGCCTGAGCCTTCCCAAGCCAGGATAAAGAGGGGGTTTCTTCAGGTAAAAAAATTATATGTATGCAACAGAAACAACGCAACAAGAGATGCGCTGCCCGATGTGCAGACCTGCACGGGTAGGACTAAGTGAGTAAGTAAGTAAGTCCCAAGAGGGTAAACAGTCAGTCTTCTCATTGCCGCTTATGAAATGAAGACATTAAAAAGTAGTAAAAATAAGGCACTGTGTATGATTACACTGACAGAAATATGCTTGGACCTGCTAGTGAAACTTTATGTTCCTTAGTGTGTGTTATGACCCATTGTCACTGGAATTGCATGCTTTGTCTTCATATGTAAAAAGTCTTGAAGCGATGCACAATAAACTTGATTGATTGATTGATTGATCTTCCATTCAAACTGTTTATCAACATGCTCAATATTCTGGCAGAGTACACTAGCTGTGCCAGTGAAACAGAGAACCTGATACAACCTTTTCTCTGGCTTAGAGTTGACCCATACACAATCGATTAATCAATCAATCAATCAATCAATCAATCAATCACTTATTGATCTAGGGTAGGGACAAGCAGACACAGAGAACATGGTACAGCTTCTCGGGATGTAAAGTCTCATCCAAAAGGGGCATTAGTCCAATTTAAAAACAACATTACGATGGCAACAAAACAGCATGGACCATGGTCAATGGTCATGCCACAAGTCCTGTAGACTCACCCCTAGACTTTCAAACTTGATGTTAAACGTCTATGCATGCAAATTGATTTCACATGGCTACAAGACAGTGGCAACAGTTCAATGGCCAATCTTGTTTTGTTGACTGTCACAGCTATTTCTGGCTTACTTAAGTCTTATCTAATAAGCAGCAGCAGAACACACAAATTTATGCTTTCCAGCAAGCGCCTATCACATTTAAACCTTTATCCACAATTCCACACACCAAAGGCATGACAACCTAACTAAAGACTAATAAAGCTACACTGCCATTTACTCTCTCTGTCTCTATCTATTACCCCCCCACCCCATTACCCCCCAACTGGGTCTATTGCCCAACTGGATCTCTGACTCCCACTCCCTCTTTGTCACCTCTCCCTACTAGCCACCCCACATTCATTCAGAGCATTTATATAGCGCCACTTCAAGAAACTACTCAGAGGCACAACCTCAACTCTCACTCCCATTCTCTCCCTTCCTCTCTCCCTCCCTCCCTCCCTCCCTCCCACACACCATCATAATCAGCTTCATTTTTTTATAACTGTAATCCCATCAGACAATCCCTTGGGAAACCAGTTCACCTTCACAGAAAGGCAACCATGAATAAAATAAAGGCTGCCATAGATTTACATAATTATATTCAATCTGTGTTAGCACATCTCACAAGAGACCAACCAGCCTCCAATCTGCATGGGTGCGCAAAAGCTTTCTGTAAAATAGCTGAACCTGGTTAAATATTAACCCCTTGAGACCAGTAAAGCCTTGTTAAGACCACTCCATGTCTCAGTAGTAGTCTCAGTAAGTTCAGTAGTAAAACCTTGCTAACATAATTACTTAAGTCGTCCACGTTGGCTTGGCACTTGTGAAGCAGTAAAACCTTGTTAAGATAACTCGACACTAAATAAAGCACAGTTAGCATAAAAACTCAAAACTTTTCTATCATCCAAAACAAATGAATTCTAGACTTTAGGAGATGTTGGACGTGCCATGGACAACATCAGCTTTGAAATGCAAATCAACAGATCAATACAAGATTTGCTGCTTTCTGGAGATTTCTAAAGGAACTGTAATTATTGTACATAGCAGTGATTCCCAACCTTTTTTGACTCTAGGGCCACTTTTTCTAAGTTAAAGGACACGAGGGCCACTTTTTCTTGTTGAAGGATATTAGGGGGCCACAAGGGTAATATTTAATTAACTTAAAGCCTATAAAATTGTTATAATTGAATCAAAATAGCATATTTGATGTTATTTATAGACATCAAAATTAAAAATTTTAATATAAAATAATTATGTGTTCTATCCTGTCCAAATGGTCAATTTTTCATATATTTTTAAAATTCTTTGAGAGACGAGGGCCATATTTTTAGGCCACGGGTTGGGAACCACTGGTATATAGATATCAACAAAAATGCCATAACTACTGACCAAATTCACAGAATTTTTCCCTTCCTGAAATATGAAAAGAACTGGATTTTATCCCTCAAACACTACACAATAAAATATAGCAAACAGATAACTAGATAATAACAAACACAACCATAAGCGACTATTGTCTTGTTCACTTAGTGCTTTGTAAGTAGTTTCATAAAAATGTAGTGTGGAGGTTCAGAGGCTAATAAGTAAGATAGTGCAGAAAGAGAAAGGAAGGAAGAGAGAGAGAGAGAGAGAGAGAGAGAGAGAGAGAGAGAGAGAGAGAGAGAGAGAGAGAGAGAGAGAGAGAGAGAGAGAGAGAGAGAGAGAGAGAGAGAGACAGTGAGAGAGAGAGAGAGAGAGAGAGAAAGAGGGAGAGACAGAGAGATAGAGAGACAGTGAGAGAGAGACAAAGAGAGAGTGCATAATATACAGCAGGTAGTCAAGGCAGAACAAACTAGATAAGCAGACAGACAGACAGACAGACAGACAGACAGACAGAGAGCAGACAGACAGACAGACAGAGAGCAGATCGACTACTGGCCAAAAAAGGCAAAGAGCATACACACTGCTGAGTTGCCTAGCAACAGGTTTGGAAATGCTACTGTGGCCAGCCGAGCTAAAAATATCAGAGGTCAAGCGAGCCAAGGTGGCAATATAAAACGGGTTGCACAGTAGCAGGGGAGCAGTCAGTCAGTCAGTCAGTCAGTCAGTCAGTCAGTCACAGTCAGTCAGTCAGTCAGTCAGTCGGACAGTAGTTCTGTCTTGACTTGTCGTCATCGGTGTCGTCGCTATTGGGTCTGGTTATGTCGCTGCGCTATCATTACACGAAATAAAGACCTTTAAACATCCGGAGCTTTGTTCCTCAGCATTCTGGTTGAACAATTCGTGCTTGCCGAAAAACCAGCGCCACTACAAAAATAACTGATCATGCATACATAAATACATATTATACATACGTGCATGCATGCATGCATGATTTTAGGCTTTGACGCTCAATAGACGCATTACCTGTGTTGCATAATTTGTATTGTGTGTTGTGTTATTTAAGATATAGGCTTGTGTGGCTCTCTTCGCGAAAAATGAGGCTGCCCCTTTCCAAGTTCATACCTTGTCTCTGACTGTTTGTGTGCTTATGTTGGTTAAGGCGCCTTCGTAACAGCATGTGCTGTGCTATGGCACCTTAGAAATTGTCGTCATTACATTACATGGGTAACTGATTTTTGCATAAGAATCATTATATTGACCAAATATGCATTCGTGTCTGCAAATAATGGATTTGAATTAGGAATCCGATAATGATGATGACATCCATCATCATTTATGTTTTAACAATGTGATCTATGTCAGTGGTTCTCAAAGTGGTGGTCCGCGGACCGGTGCTGGTCCGCGGCGTCCTGATCACCGGTCCGCGAAGAAGTCTATAATAAAAAATAAATTGTAGCCTAATTATCAATTTATATATTTGAAATTGTGAAATTATTTGAAATGTTGTTAAAAATATAATACCCGTGACTATTCTGTCTTTAGAAAATGGAATAAATTATCAGTGTCTTATTGATTTTAACCTTGCTAAACGGCTTATTTTGAATTTGCAACGTCTATGACTGCGGTTTGGGTCCACTATTCCGAGGGTCCACTATTCCGAAGGTCCACTATTCCGAACTCTAACCCTAAACCTATCCCTAAACCTAACTATAGCCCTAACCCTAACTTACCCAAACCATAACCATAACCCTAAACCTACCCCTACCATAACCCTCCCCAACCCTAAAGATAACCATAACCTTAAACCTAATCCTAACTCATCCAACCCTAACCCCAACCCTAACCCACTGTAGGATAACGAACAAAATATAGCGGATATTCGGAATAGTGGACCTTCGGAATAGTGGACCCTCGGAATAGCGGGCCGTTACCATGACTGCAGTCAGTTTCGTGTTTAATTCTGTTGATATATTGTAAGCGATAGTCAAGTAAACGCTAGCCAAGCATTACTGGACGTAGGCCTAGATCTTTTAATTTTGTTACAAAATATAAAATTTTAGATACAAACAAATATGTTTGAAGCATTAAGTTAATTAACCAGATGCAAACTAGCCTGTCTGGACATTTTTTACTGAAAGAACAACTGTGAAAGAGCCTATGACAATTTTGAATTGATTTCTTTCCGAGCAAAACATCCCAGCTAAAAAAGAATCAATCGCTCACAAGAAAATATGACCCATAATATATAAAATATAGGCCTAGTGATAGACCTATTCTGACTTCTGTATTTATTTTGAGCAGGTGGTTCAAACACTAGCGCACAGTCTTAGTAAAGTAGCTAGCATTAGGCCAAGCTATATTTTTGCAGATCACTTAATTAGTCCTACATTAACAAACTTATAATCTTGCTTGAAATTTTGAGTTCAACTTTTAAAAATAGGTCTATAGGCCTAACTGAACGAGAACTATTAAATTTAGTAAAACATCTAATGCTGTTATTGGTATGTTTTAATTAATAAAACAAATTCCTAATTAATTAAAATACCCGTAACAGCTGTTATTGTTATTTGCATGCAGCAATAGTCTTTATAATATAGTTAGCTTTTTATGCGCTAGTGGTTAGTGGTCCGCGTGCTACACAAAAAAATTTTGCCGGTCCGTGGCCTGCAAAAGTTTGAGAACCACTGATCTATGTTGATTTCAGATGATAGATACAGGATTGACACCCAGGTCACAAACGTTAAGCAAGAATATCATTCGTAAAATCAACCACCAATCTGCACTTCAGCATACACGAATTTAGACCAAATAAAACATTAAATTCAATTCAATTTTTTCCCTGAATGTACCACACAAATAATTATGGTAGTAAAACAACGGAATTAAGTAAATTAGTGGTTATTACGTTCCAATCAGGAACAATTGATTTATTTTTGCGTTTGATCGTCTCCCAGAGGGAAAGGGTAACGGCCCGCTATTCCGATGGTCCACTATTCCGAAGGTCCACTATTCCGAATATCGCCATATTTTGTTTGTTATCCTTAATGGTTAGGTTACAGAGGGTTAGGGTTGGGGTAAGGTGGGTTAGGGTTGGGTGGGTTAGGATTAAGTTTAGGGTTATGGTTAGGGTTAGGGTTGGGGAGAGTTAGGGTTATGGTTGGGGTGGGTAAGGTCTAGGGTTATGGTTAGGGTTGGGGTGGGTTAGGGTAAGGTTTAGGGTTATGGTTAGGGTGGATCCAAACCGAGGGAAAGGGGGTTAAAAAGTCATGCAGTGGCTCAGAGCAGGGGACCCAATGAAACACGTGTTACCCAGGAGCACAGTACAGAGGTCTACATCAGTGGCTTATCAATCATTACACCTCAAGCGGCCAGAGATTTCTGAACGATGGTCAGAAGAGTATTCTGGTAAAATTGAATATTTATTGCACATCACCCTGCCATCGATGCATTCTTAAAACACAGCCTTCTCGAACAATAGGGCCTACCTTATATTGTACAACATATTTGCATATGCGGTGCACAGTGGTGTAGGGGTATGTTCGGTGCCTTGGAGCCGTAAAGTTGTGGGTTCGAATCCACCTCAAACTAGCTGCCACGTAAGGACCCTGAACATTCCTTCACTCATGTGCTTTGGCGTGAAACTCCGATTCAGTGCCTACGCAAATGCTCATACACACACGCACACATACATGATATCTGCATTTCATAAGGTAAATTCATGTAACCATCGTAATCAAGTGCTTCCTACCTTGACAGATTTTCGGAATGCTCCCGCATCAGATCCTTCTGTGCCTTGTGAACTCTGGGTGACTTCGTCGAATTCCCGGAGAGACGTCTCCACTTTTCCAAGCCACAGAAGAAACTCCTTGAGGTTGTCATCGAAACCATAGAATCCATTCAGCTTTGTTTCCAGAAACTTGGCTTGACCTTTGAGGCTAATCATAATAAGTAACGTAAATTAATTAAACAGATTCAAATGCAATTAAACAGACTGAAAGGCATGGTGAGGTAACTAACTAGCTGCTCACTTACTCCCAGTAATACCTTCAACAACAATGTAATTTCGGACTGCTGGTGTATCAATAAAATTGAAAAAGTAAGTAAACAATTTAAATAAAGTTACCGGTAGGTTTTGCCAAATCAGAAATGAAAGAAAGGCACAATACGTAAGACAATGACCAATTTTTTTTACATCATGCAACTTGATATCTTAAGGAAAAATTGCTCCTCTGTCATGATTTAAATGGATATAATCCAAGTCATTGTATTGTATCTAAAAATTTATATAGCACCTCTTACAGAATGACTATTTAGAGGTGCTCACAGCACGAAAAACTCCGGGGGGGGAATAATGTTTTTAAAGAACAAGTTACTCCTCAATAAGAAAAAACGAGTCATCAGTTTAGTCCGTAGTTACGGAGGAAGGTCATTCCAAGATGGCAGGAACAACCACAGCAGAAAAGTCTCATACAGGATGCAGATCATGGAGATATATCAAGTGCACACTGAACGACAATATAGAGCTATACAGTACTTTCTGCATAATAAGTTTTTCTCTATATTAAACAGACTCCTTTGACCCTTTAAATCACACCTGAAATGCGAACTAACATTCAGCAATCACTCAGTGAAAAGCAACGGCGGTCAGAACTCAGGTACAGTTCACGTAATTTGATGGGAGATGCGCATGAAAGACGTGATTGATGACGTTCCCACGTATGCAACGCATACCAGATCATACGTGATGTTAACCGTCACAAGTCATGATATAATTGAATTGCTACTCAATAAAAGCCGAAGGAATCGCAAGGTCCAACTTCATGTAATTTGACGTTGGGCGTTCGAAATGAAGACCATGCTTTATGGCGTTAATATCCTTCTGGATTTAATTATGAGTAATGCATCTGGACTCTTCTGGAGCTGCCGCCAACATCTAAAAGCTTCAATATTGATCCATGCAGCCAGGAGGAACTAACAAACAGTCTTAAGCATGCACAGAAATGGATATGCCTGTGGCTCCATGGGTGAGCAAACATCTCAAACCATCTCCAAACGAGATGCTGCATTACAAAGGGAAGGTCATGTTCCGAAATGAAAAAGTCAATTAGGGGTCATTGCATAATTACGTAACGCTCGAGGGTGGGTGGGTGGGGTCACTGAAAGCGTTACGGAACGTTACGGGGGTGGGTGGGTGGGGGGAGCTGAACGTTACGTAACGCCTTGAAAAAAATTATTAATGAATATTAAATTACTATGGAATGACACTTTAGACAAATATGCATGATGTCATCGATGTTTAAACTTCGTGGCATTGATAACGTAACCGAAGTAGGTCTATATTTAAATATCTGAAGAAGATATAGGCAGCAGACGCCAGTTACATGCCAGGTCAGCATATCTGTGCTTCCGTTTGTGCAAACCGAAAACCGCCGTTCGAATTGTTTGGATCTGGGATAGCTTTACACCAACGGAACAATTAACGCGTTAGGCCTCTTTCTCCTTTGATTTCTGACATCGAAGATCTGAACCATTTTGAAGCATATTTTGCTTAGTGGACACGAATCTCAAACATTTTAAATTCATGAACAATTATCGAAGTGTCCAGACTAAGCAAATAATTAGCTCATCTTAACTTTGATTAATTAGCCTATTAATGAGCAATTTAGTCCGTGAAACCTTTCAGTAGTGTTTAGAATGTTATTCTTAAGGTAGGGCCTAGGTCTAAAATTTAAGAAAAATGCAGTTCAGGCAAACATTATGTATATTTTATTGCTTTTAAGCCTAAAGTCTACTGTCAAATAATGTTTCACTTAGTATATTAAATTATTTATTTATTTATTTATTTCAGAAATTAGCTATGAAAATATGATTTATAAATGCGAATTCGCATATAGGATCTGGTAGGCCTAAATCTTAGCATATATAGGATCTGGTAGGCCTAAATCTTAACTGATTTTTCATTTTCGTAACAATCGTTACGTAACGCTGAGGAGGGTGGGTGGGTGGGTCAAGGTAAGCGTTACGAAACGTTACAGGGTGGGTGGGTGGGTCAAAAACGGCCATTTTCGGCGTTACGCTGTCCATCAAAACCGTTCCACAAGTTTACAACATGCTCTAAAGAAATGATCTTTCAGATATAAAATATCCTTCAATCACTCAAAAAAATCAGCCATTTAGTTCACACCTTGTGACATTCAGGCTTTCTCGCGAGCTCATAATTCTCGTGATTTTGAGACCTTCTTTTATACACAATAGTGATGGAATCAATACCTATAATATCTTACTTTACCCATACTTCAACAAACCCCAATCTACCAATATTGTCATACGAAGACTGATGTGGTCCGATAAATCTACTAGCGTGAAGCAGCGACATGCGAACCAATTTCACCGGCCTCAATACGACTCATTCATGATGACATACACACCACAACAGCAATGCACATTGCACACTATTCCATCACTCTCACGCTCATACAAACACACGAGTACAAGGACCACGCACACACACACATACGCACACACACACACACACGAGCTGTTCTGGCTTTCCAGGGTAAAGCAATTGTACAATTATATAGAGCCATCTCATCATCAGAACTATGAGAATTTATGGCCGGTAATGTAAAGCAATTTGGTATTTACACAGCACTGCACAAGGAGCCAGTAATGTAAAGCAATTGGGTATTTACACAGCACAAGGGACTCATTAACAGCATAGCTCTCGATTCTGAAAACAATAACAGCTATCTTGAACACTGTTAAAGTCAAACTAGTCTAATGATTAGATTCCTGGGTACAAGTGCAGACTTCAGACCCAGCAATTGAACTTTAACCTCCAGTTCAGCAATAAAATATATCACAATAAGCGACTCTACTCCAAATCTAAACTTGAGCTGCATTGCAAAAACGAACACTTGCGATGAGGAAATTTAATTAAGTGGGGCAATGCATGAATGGAAATGAACAGACACAAAGAACCGAATGGTGTGGGTTCAATACCCGTCAGCCCCCATAAGGTTTACTCAGCCTTACACTACCTACGGGAAATGGCAAAATAAGCGGCAGCAGGACGGATTGGTGCTTTCTGACTTTTCTTTAATTTAGACATAGACATAGACATAGACATATTTTTATTGTTCCCAACAATTCAATTGTACATGTATGTTTAACAAAGTATAAACATAATTCGCAATAAGAAAATACTCAAAGTGAATAGGTGTTATAAGAGTGAGGGAGCAAATAGGCACACCAAAAGGGACAAATCCCGCTAAGCAGGGGCCTAATTAACAAAGTGAAGTGAGAAAGTGAAAGCTGAAGGGAGTATTGGAGATATTACAGAGATATTACTTAACTAGGGAAAGAAAAAAAATTATCGAAAAACTAATGTAGTAAACACTACAGGAAAAAATTCAGAGAAAGAACAAAATAAAAGCAAAGCAATCAAACAATCAAATAAATGAACATCATCATCATTCATTCATTCATTCATTCGGACATTTATATAGCGCTCCCTCAAGTAAAAAACTACTCAGAGGCGCTCCCGACTCCAGGGCGCACAAAAAAACAGTTTTAAGTTTAGTAAGGAAGGATACATGTAGAGTCCAAGATTGTAGGCGTGGCTCAAAAGGAAGGCCGTTCCAGACCACTGGACCAACCAAAGAAAAGGCATTACTCATTATTCATTAAAAGAATTTGCATAGCGCCTCTTCAAGGGGACTACTCAGAGGCCCTCCCAACCCCAGCACAGCCAAATAAAACTGTCCTAAAATGACAGAGGAATGCCTGAGATGAAGTTTTAGAAAAGGATCGAAGCATCAACGGGGGTAGGTGGGGGTGGGTGGGCTTGGTGGGGGGCATTCCAGGATGAGGATCATACCTCATACCACCGAGAAAGCATGACGAATCTGCATAATGGAGGTATGAGCAAAAGAGACTAAAGTAGACTATGTGCAGCAGAAGTGGTGAGGACTAACACTAGGGCTACAGAGCTCACAAAGTTAGGCTGGAGCAAGGAATAACGCTCCTAATATATTTCAAGTGATCATCAGATCTCTACAGTTTGAATTCAATAAACAAATATTACAATTTGAGCAGAACTTTAAGAACTGAATAATTAATTAATAAGACAGAACTGTAAGTTAGTAACCACATGGATGAAAAAGTGACAGCTCTGTAAATATATTAACTGATTTTCGTATCCCTTAAGGCCGTCCTGCTGACGACATCTGAAGATTAATCTTGAACTTTCTGTTTCTGTCGTATTTCTAAGTTTACCTGAGACGTCTGTTGTTGCTGTTGTTGTTGTAGCTAAGTCAATAAACGACTGACTGATTGATTGATTAATTGAGCAACTGATTAATTGATCGATTGATTAATTGATTGATGGATCAATTGATCAATTTATTAATTAATTGATTTAATTGATTGAACTGCAGTCGATCTGATAAACCAACCTGCACAGAACGTGGTTCCATCTCTGATCCGTTGCCTCAACGATAATTCTCGCAAGATTCGCATCAGTCATAGTCTCACACAACCAAAGCAATTCGTCTGCAAGCGAATGCAGAACGGGAAGCTGATCCTTTTGTGACATGAACACAGACTCCAGCTTCTACAGCAGATACAAAACAACAGACCGCAATCAATCATCAGAAATCAATAGCATCCTCGCCTAAGTGAAAACACTCAATAATAAATGTTGGCATACACAATAATAGCAATATTAGGGGCCGTCCTTAAATGACGTCATGTATTTAAGGACGATTTTTTTCACCCAACCCATTTCAAACATCAACACAAAATTCGTGCGATATCTAGTAAGGGACCATCACAAATGTGTGATGCCTCCACCCTCGATTCGTGACGTCATTTATGGACGGTCCCTTAATAAGAAAAATAATTGGTTTATAAATCCAAACTAACACTATGTAGTGAGCAGTGCCGAATGTGTAAAAAAAATAAGTGCCTGGATGTTCCCTACTCTCCAGGGCTGTGCTGGCCTAA
The DNA here is from genome assembly GCA_949752735.1 of Lumbricus terrestris. Taxonomy (NCBI): domain Eukaryota; kingdom Metazoa; phylum Annelida; class Clitellata; order Crassiclitellata; family Lumbricidae; genus Lumbricus; species Lumbricus terrestris. The sequence goes on along the minus strand of OX457051.1, from coordinate 17,732,368 downwards.
TAACTCCAGGACAGTGTTCAGAAGTGAAAATAAGTGCCTGGGCGATGGCCATGACCGTCCAGTTTAATACACTTTAAACCCTGGTGCCAGTAAAATTTCATGATGTGAATCTCAAACTGCTAAAAAAAAGTCATCATGACCATATATAATGCGGCTAATGCCCCCCCTCCTGCACTAAACCTGTGTTGTCAAAATGATACATGTATACTTTTTAACAGTGCTTATTAGATGTCAGTAGCCTACACCAAAGTGCGATAACAATTTGTTTACGAAAGAATATATTAACCAACTAACTTATGGCACCAGTATGCAAACGAGATACAGAATAATAAAGTCAAACGTTAGAGCGATAATCACAGATGAATTATTTATTATTTTATTAAAGAGATCTGCTTTTATTCACATCAATTGTTCATTTTTCAGTCCAAAAACTTGTATTGATCTGTCATCAAATACAAGTTCAGGTTAATTTGCTCCTAAAAGTAAGTAGTTTATGGATGTCAATGTGCAAACCAAAATGGCAGTGTTGTCCCATTTTCACTTCTATTACCATATATCACTGACCATCAAAGCATGAATTGAAACTGGTATAAAATGTTCCAGGGTGCAGTACAAGTTTGATGTTTGTGCTGCAGTGAATACAGACCCATGTGTGTACAATGTACATGTACATGCCATTCATCATATTACACACACTCACTCAGGGATTCCATCGAACATAATGCTAACTGTGTTTCAAAATGGATTACAGTAGATGTATAAATGGATCCAAAGTAAATCCGAGGAAAGAAAACAGATCTAAACTGCAAGGAAAAACAATTAAAACCTGGGAACTGAAAGAATCTGAATTCTATCTGGATTTACCCTGGAAAGTCAGACAAAAATGTTAATTTAAGAGATTGTGCTACGGAAATTGGCTCTCTAGTCTCTAACTAGTTTGCACTACGGTCCTGAAGTCATAATTACAACTTCAAAGATAAGCGTATTCTGTCTGTCTGGAGGCCATAAGGCTTGTGCCGCTCCCTACCTAACCCCCATCCGCATACTTGTCAGGTAAAAACTAACAGACTTCAAGACGAGATAACAAAATGAGCTAAATAATCTTCTGTGTAAACAGCTTCGAGTGAATAGATCTTCTCAAGTCGCAAGATAAGCAGGCAGCGGTATTTAATCAATTAGATCTGCAAAGGTTGTTAAGCATTCTAATGATAAAGGACCAATACAATGGCCTGGACAGAGGACAATAAATCTAACATAACAAGGGACTTGATTGGGACAATGGCCTCACTCATTGTCTCAGGCATTAAGCAATGAGTAAATGTAACTAACGCAGTCACAATTAACTGCCACAAGTGTGCACGATATATTAAACCGACAGCATATCGAAAAGATTTTGTCTGTAAAAAAATTAAATTTTTGTCTTGATTTTTGTTGTTGTTAATAAATCAGGTACATGTGTAAAAAAACATTAAATAAACACATTTATAAATTATCAACGGCAGAAGACATTAGGGATATCACAAAACAGGATGTTTCCAAAACAAAAAGGATCTCATCAATAAAATGAGAAAACAAAGAAAAATAAAACCAACTATGGCATTAAAGAGGACAGGATATGCGCTTCCAACCTAGACTTTAAAAAACTGGTATGGCCAGGTTACTCGCAAATATAACATCTGCATAAATTCTTCAATGACGAGAAATTGTCTGCAGACCAGTGCAGTGAATGACCAACATTGAAATGTAAGCTTGGCATAAAGTAATGCAGCTGTAATGTTCAATCTTGTTCAATGTTTATAATGCCACACATTTTGCATCTCTCTGCTTGGAGAATTTATTTTCAAGTGTAAATTTGACCAGACTTTGAAACAACAATCTAACAAAAGGACCACTTTTCAAGCATGAACAGAATGGCTCAAGTCTGTCCGATTCAATACTGTTCACTGATAAGATTGTCAAAGTTGCAGATTGGTAAAAAAATAACGTCAAATATTAGCCTTGTTCGATAAACGTTAGCTTATTTGATACACTTCACACACAATTTAATTCAATAGCGACTGATACATGGCAAGTGAAATACCAATGAATGTACCAGCATCCAAGACTGAAGAAAAATTGACTTAATGGCCTTCTGGACAATAGCCTTCAATGGTTTGTTGCTTATTTACAGTTAGTGTGGGAGGAAGGTCATTCCAAATGGAGATAGTGGCGGCGCCAGGATTTCAGTTTTGGGGGGTCGGTTGAGAGGAACAAATTGCGGAGAAAATTTTCCATTTTCATTCACCAAAATTTCTGACTACCTTTTCTCTTTTTTCAAGTCATTAGTTTTTTAGCCTCCCCCCTAGTGCCGCCACTGAATGGAGAGACCAAAGCCTGCACAGCATCAGGATCATGTGGCAACCACAACACAAAGAAAAGGCTGTTAGTCAACAAAGCAACAATGATGCTATAGGGATGTGAATAATGCTCCACTGAAACTAAAGAAATAAAAGTTTAAAAGAATGCAGATAAGAATGAAGAGAAATGATGTTAGAAAGAAAAACTCTAAAAGCAAATGTATGACGTAGAGCTGTGCAACTTTAAAGAAACTGATGTTAAAAACTTTGTTCCGAGGGTCCTCTTCAAATGCCAGCCATCAATGACATTGTTATGTTCACAATAATTTTTTCCCTGCTTAATGTGCCGCGACCTGTAACTGAGTGTCTAATTTTTTTAAATAAACAAAGATTTTGGTATGTCTTCCGTCAGACCTGTGGTGGCAGCATGCTCTGAGTATATATCTTTAAAGGGTGCTATATAAATTTCGATTGATTGATTGATTAAGATAGGCAGTTGACTGTGCATGACATAGAGGACATTTGCTGAAGCTTCAGAAACACAGATTTTGAACAACGGCAAGAACGAACATTTCTTCTGAAAACACTATAAAGTATTTGGGACAGTGGCTCACAAAAGTTGTAGCCTTAGTTCACCTCTCTGTAGACTGTAGGCCTATATTGTATTTTTTATCTCTGTAAATTGCAAAGTATACAGGGCTTAAAGTGTGCCTGGACGGTCATGGACAGCATACATGCACTTATTTTAAAACCTGAATGCCGTCCTGCCCCTTATTGGCCAGCACAGTCTGGAAAGGTAAGTGGCGTCCAGGCACTTCTTTTGGAAAAGTAAGGGCGTCCAGGCACTTATTTTCCCACACTTTAAGCACTGATAGTATATGCGTTGCCAAATAAATAGCCCTGCAATTATATATTGCACAAAAGAATCTTAAGAGCCACAAAAATCAATGACTGTGTTTAATATAAAACTGCAAATTGATCTGAAATTTTATAGATCTACAATTGTAAGACATGGAGGTAAAATCGGAAAAGATATTGACAAAATATGCACTGTAATTAATCAGCGTCAATGCATGTGGAACCACAAACCACATGAATTAAATAGCAACTGCATTTTTTGTAGGGAGCTGGACTGAGGTTTCAGTATCATCTATTATATAACTCCTCATGATATCATGCATACTTAAAGGGTTGGCATGGAATGCAAATGAACATATAAAATCAGGTAATATCATACAATATAATCCTATATTAATGTAATATAATGTAATATAACGTAATACAACGCGACATGAAGAAAAGAATACCAGCTCCTCAAGTTAGCCCTAAGGCAGCCATAGGTACGAAGTGTTAATGTTATCTTGACGGGGTGCTATATAAATAACGATTGAATGATTGATTGAAGTCATTTTCTTGGCCTTAGAATGACCTCCCTTCAAAGTTACATAAAGGTGAATATCACATCTGACTAATCAAACTTTATTTCATAAATCTTTCAAGTCTTTTTTCTCTGTTGTGGCTGGGTTGGGAGCGCCCCTGGGTAGTTTTCTTGACGGGGCGCCATATAAGTACACTGAATGAATGATGAATGAATGAACGAACGAAGGCTGACTCGTGCCAGTCATTCCCTTGCATTCTCTTCTTCACAAAATACAATGAATGGATTGTAGCTGAATTGGGTACGAGGCAAAGATGGGGCAGAGCAAATTTCTGACATGAAGAGAATCTTAACCCCGACCTCTCGACTGACAGTTTAGAGGTCAGAGTTCAGATGCTCATCAGCGTTAGCTAACAAACAAACACAGGGCTGTTTTAAAGGAATTTTTAGAACTGCACAACTCCTTTTTTCCCTTCCCATCCTCCATGATAAATTACTTCCAATCGGACGACAATTACCTTTTTTGCTAGTTTTAACTGCACAGAACTTGTGACAAAAGTACTTCTACAGCTGCACAAATCCATTTAGAACTGCACATTTTGTGTACAACTGCACATTAAAAAAGTACTGAACACACATACAGAAAGCACGGCAGTGCCATATGATTTAAGGCAATTCCGCAGGTACAGACATACCTACAGAAAGCACGTTCGTATTTCCAAAAACAATAATGCTCCTACAAAATTATTCCTGTCGAGAAAGGGATAAACGATTACACCGAGTAACTTTCCTGGCTTGAATTGTGTCTCAATGTGTGAATATTGCCACTGAGACTGACATAAATTTTAATCAACAACATGATTGCTTCATATATGGAATCGTAAAATTGATTTCTGGATTTATTTCCCCTAACCCTGCTCTATTAAAGTTCACACTGCAGTTACAATGAGTATTCTGACTGTACACTGTCATGGGAAGATAAGGTGGCAAGGGAGAGGCCTTGCCACCCACTATCTCATGCCAGGATTTAGAAATGGCAGTGGAAAAAACACAATACATCAATTTAATTCATCATTCATTCCGCAAATTTATATAGTGCTCCTTGAAGAACCCTACTGAGAAGCACTCCCTCCCAGTCCATTGTTTGCTTGTTTGTATGTGCACTTGTTACAGCGCCCTGCAAGCACTCTACTCAGAGGCGCTCCTAACTGCAGAGCGGACACTGCATCGGAGTTTCACGCCGAAGCACTGAGCAATTGCGAGTGAAGGACTTGCCCAAGGTCCCTACGCGGCGAACCTCGAACCTTCCGGCTTCGAGGCAATGATGCCACCACTAGACCACCGCGCCCCACAGTACATGTCAATAATGAATCAAACCTTGTTCGACTCAAGCAGTTTCTCGATGTCTGCCGTTGTATAAGCGAGAGCCGACTTCTGCTGCGTTTCGAATGCTTTCTCGAAGAAATCGATGTGACACTGGAGCTCAGCATTTTTGCACTCAAATTCGTGCCACTTTTGTGAAAGAGGTTCTGGGCGTACCGCACCATTCTGAGTAATCACTGCTGGGTGGAGCACACCATTCTGCGTACCAGTAATCACTTTCCCATTGGCCTTCTTTTCATCAGCTGCACGCAAACTTTCGACTGCAAGAAAGTAAAAAACAAATTTGAACTTAAAATGCGAATAATATTAATATTCAATTAAACTAATGACTTTTGAATTGTAATTAAACAAGATAACCGGTACTTAAGTAGCAATAATATCAAAACTGTGCTAAAAATGATCTTAACTGGATAATAAATCTATAATAGGCCAATTTAAATACAATTCTGTGGTAGAGAATACTTACATAGTCAAAAGGAGAGACGAGACTGATTGGTGCCAGGGTTCAGAAGGCAGAGTAACTGCTAAGTCAAGAATTCGAGATGGAGGATCAGATGAATGGAGTTGTGAATTCTTGAACACGTTCAAATTCAGATTTGAGTGGAAGAGGTGGCATAATAGATTCAAGAGCCTGAGACATGTGATCGTGGGTATTGGCAATGACGGCGGAGGAACCACTTAAGCAGGACGATCGCTCCAGGGTTTAAAATGGGTGGGAACGCATGGGAACAGCATTTCCATTGCTCTCAAAATTCTGTCTGCGTTCCCACTGCTCACCATGCATGGAACCACGGAATAACATGAATCTCAAATAAAACTCTTCTTTGGCATTCCCACTGCTCACCCAAACCAATTCAACCACTGGGTGCAATGTGAGATATTGCTCGGTTGGAGAACTTGAGACAATCTGAGTTGTAATCGGGGTCCACAGAAGCTCGAAGTAGAGTGGCACATAATAAGGAAGACGAAAACAGAAAAAATATAAACTATCCAAATTAACGTGAACTTAGCCATAAACATCTTCAGCTGGTTCTCTGGGTCCATAGATCTACAGGACTCCGCAAACTCAAACACCTTATAGTTACCTATTTCTTATTTCGCGGCCTTACGTGTGCTTGGGAGCGCCTCTGAACGGTTCACCCAAGCCTACTAGTCCTAGAGGCACTCTATAAATGTTCTAATACAAATGAGTAAAAAATAAACAGAAAAATAAACAAATAGAGTCCTTGGATAGCTCACTAAAATACACGTTTACCGATAGCTCATCTGAAACATAATTGTGTTTTAGAAATGCTGAGTTTCTATTACGATTACGAAATAGCAGCTCACAACTCCTTCCACGGTAAATCCACCTAAATATCTGCGGAACCCACGTGCAACAATACCAATCGATAATTGCATTTCTGTGCAAAACCCTATCAATGCGAGCAGGCCATCTGGAAGAAAGGTGCCGCCAGCGGGAAAGCATGCCTACCTTTTAATACACAAAATCTCCAGTTTTCCTAACCAACAACGAAACACAGATCAACAACGTCCTACCGTTCTTCAATATCAGGTCGTGTTCGCTCGGTAATTCGAGATCCTGCGGCATTCTGTCAATGCCAATGCCGCTGAAGATCCCTTCGACTGAGTCAACCCGACCACAGCTGACGTACTGTCCGAGTCCTACGATATTCGCTTCCCCGCAGAAAATCGATAAAACATAACAACGTGCAATGTGCGCGTACGCTGGTTCCCTGAAGACTGACGACTGCTGCCAGCAGACTCTTGTTCAACGACTTGTAATGTAATGTAATGTAAATCTTCGAGAATTTCTCAGCGCCCACAAAAGCCACGTCAGGGAGACCAGCTTATTCACCGGCGCTATATCAAATCAAGTCCGCAATAGCCAGAGCTGCCGTTTCCATTCCGGTGCCAGGTCAAAATCCGGGGAGGTCAAGCCGAGGAGACAGCGTTGTGCTACGGTGGTTGTCGGTGATGGTGGTGGTTGGGTGATGGAACCTGATTGGAATCTGGATAGGATAGGTTGAAGAGTTCGGTTTTCAGTCGTGAATGGAATGCAGCAGAGGAGAGTGCAAGCGGAGGAGAGGTTGAATTATTGTTTGGAGGTGACACTGCAGGAGAGATAGGAGGGTGAGCGAACATGCGGAGGTATGTTGGGAGTCCGTTCCAAAGAGCTGGTGCAGCATAGACTATATATAAGGAGCGGTCGCAGAATTTCAGAGAGGATGATACTGGAGGCCGAGAGAGAGAAAGATATGATGATGAGCGCGTAGACCTGTGCGGTTGGATGGTGATTAGTTGACGAATGTAGGAGGGCTGAGAGGTTTGAAGAGCGTTGTAGGTTAGAGAAACAATTTTGTAATGGATGCGCTGAGAAACTTTTAGTCAATGAAGTGACTTGAGAACAGGGGTTATGTGGTGATGTTTGGGCGTCTTAGTGACTGCGCGGGCAAGAGCATTCTGGATAGTTTGGAGGCGTTTAATTTGAAGAGAATCTATTTCATGGAAGAGCGAATTGCAGTAGTCGAGTTTGGAATGAACTATTGAGGTGGCTATTGTGCAGGCGGTCTTGTAATTTAGAATTGGACGCAATCGACGGAGGTCGCGGATGTGCATATAGCAGGTGCGGGATAGCTGGGTGATGTGGTCAGAAAAAGTAAGGTTTTTGTCAAAAATGACTCCGAGATTGCGGACAGGAGAAGAGTATGACGTAGGAAGAGTTGGGTCTGTTTGAGAAAAGTCAGAAGGATAGTCTAGTTTGTTTAATTGCTCGCGTAGGCCAATGATGAGAAATTCTGTTTTTGAGGGGTTGAGGCAGAGCAGATTAGCGGTCATCCAGGCTGAAATCTGAGTGATTGTGTTACGTAGCATGATTTAGTGCGTCTGAGAAGGAGCGAGGGGAGAAAGATATGAATAGTTGAGTGTCGTCGGCATAGAGGTGATGATCAGCAGAGGATGATGAAATGAGTTTGCTGAGTGGGGAGGTATAGAGAATGAACAGGAGAGGACCAAGGACTGAACCTTGAGGGACACCACAGGTGAGGATTTGTTGATTAGATGAGTGACCAGAAGCGCTAACGATGAAAGAGCGTGAGGAAAGGTATGATTTGATCCATGAGAGGGCAGTGCCAGAGATTCCAAAGACAGAGGAGAGGCGATTGAGAAGAATAGCATGATCTATTGTGTCAAAGGCTGCAGAGATGTCTAAGAGGCACAGACAAGAGACTTGTTGACGGCCTATCGCCATCACAAGCTTGTTGTAGAGCGAGGCCAGGAGTGTTTCGGTAGAGTGATGCTTAGTGTAGGCAGACTGGTTTGGGTTTAGAAGATTGTTGGAGATGAGGTAACTGTTGAGACGAGAGAGGACAATCCGTTCGGAGAGTTTGGATAAGAATGACAGATTTGAAATTGGACGATAGTTGGATAGGAGTTCTTTGTCCAGAGATGGTTTTTTGAGAAGTGGTTTAACAACTGAGTCTTTGAAAAGCGTAGGGAAGGTACCGGTTGAGAGTGACAGATTTATGAGCTTGGTTATCGTGGGAGCAAGAAGGGCTACACAGTCTTTTAGCAAAGATGTAGGGATTGGGTCAAGGTCGCATTGCTTGTTTTGAGAGGCCTGAATGAGGGTGATAATTTCTGCTTCGGTAGCAGGCTCGAAGAGGTTGAAAGATATTGTAGGTGGCAAAGTTGCGTCTGAATAGGAAGAGTCGGTTTGCGTGCTGGTAGATTTCGATAAGAGAGTCTGTAGTGAGAGACGAAGGGTGGAAACTTTGTCAGTGAAAAAGGATGCGAAAGAGTCAGCAATGGACGCAGCTGGGATTGAGTTCGGAAGGGGGTGAGAGGTGCCGCGGTGAAGAAGATTGTTTACAGTTTTCCAGAGATTTCGAGGGTTGGATGAATTTGAATGAACAAGAGATGACAGGTAGCGTTTTTTGGCTGAAAGAATTAAGTTGGCTGTGGTATCTATTTGTCAAGGTTTTGAGTTGTTTCAGGATAGAGTCGTCGCGTGTACGCCTGTAAACTCGTTCCAGGCGACGGCGCGACGATTTGAGGGCTTGAAGAAAAGAATTGAACCACGGATTTTTTGCGTGAGTTTCTGGTTTGGTGATGATAGGAGCGTGCTTGTTGAGGAGTTCGGACATGGTGCAGTTGTAAGCAGACAGGAGATCATTTGGGTCTGTTGGAGGGTTGAGGAGAAGGGAGGAAGATTCAAGGTCAAGTTTGAATGCATCAAGGTCGATGGAGCTGATGCGGCGGAATGAGCATTGTTTGGGTGGAGGGCGAGGAGATGGTTCGATATTGAGTTGAGTGAAGATAGGGTAATGATCAGAGGGTGTGTTGAATTCACGGCTGAGGATCGGTGATAGGACGGATGAGACACAGGAAATGACTAAGTCAAGAATATGGCCAATCTGCAGCGATACAATATATATGAGGTCGTTGGATACAACCACTGTAGGGCCTACAGAGCTTAAAGTGTGCATGGACGGTCATGGGCGGCGTCCATGCACTCATTTTAAAATCTGAACGCTGTCCTGCCACTTATTGGCCAGCACTGACTGGAAAGGTAAGGGGCGTCCAGGCACTTCTTTGGAAAGCTAAGGGGCGTCCAGGCACTTATTTACACACTTTAAGCATTGCAACCACAGCAAGACTCTAATATCTTTGACCACAGTATAATATAACAAACAGTACGTCGACCCCTATGCTGCAGTCAGAATGTGTGACCAATTTTAGAGTAGTTTGCCATTTTGTAGAGAGGCGTTTACGACGCAACACATGTACGTTGCCTAGCAACGTTGTAAAGACTTCACTGCATTAACTTAAGTGTGAAGCAGCTACCGGTAGCTCTGTCAAAATGTCGATGTAGACCTACTGCTTGTTATTTATACCGTGATAGGTCTCTCATTTTAATCCAACAAATTAATAATCATACATGTAGGCCTACATCGCGACCATTGCATCGCAGCATAATTAATTGTTGAAAGGGCGACGCTAGGCCTATCAGTAGCGGCGCTAGGGGTGCTCATATATGGGGTTAAGCGCCTCCTAAAAAAAAGTCGATCCATTTTTTCCCATGTAAAAATGAAATATTTGCACGATTAACCCCCTTTAGCCTCCCCCCCCCCATAAAACCGCAAAGGTACACGCACGAGATTTGCGAGACAGTTTTACGGATGCAAGGACCATTTTCCAATATTTCAACCAAATGACTAAATGAAAACGGAAAATTTTCTCCCGCAAATTCAGTCCCTCCCCCTCCCAAAAAAGAAACTGAAATCCTGGCGCCTGTAAAATTTCATTTCGAAATTCTTAATTTTGGTCAAGACATTGGCAAAAACCTAGGGGGGTCTTTTTTGGCCCACCCTGTATAGGCTACCCAAGAGCAGCATCTAGACCGGTTAATTCCATCCGGAGGTATAGATTAATTCATCCCCCCGGATAACTTTCAGAGGGGATAATCCGTTTCGTGTCACCTGCCAAAATTTCTGGTCATCCGCCGAAATCTCGAAAAAAATCTATTTTCGCCGCCAAAACAGTTGATGACCTTTTTTAGTCATCCGGCCAAATCTCGACGAAATTGTCTATTTTCGCCGCCAAAAAAGTTGCTGACTTTTTAGTCTTGACGCTCAACGATTGGGGGGGGGAGACAAATGCATGGGCCGTCCCCCAACACCTACATTGGGGGGACCGTCCCTCTGTCTCCCCTAGGTCTCCGCCAATGAATAGCAGCGCACACTTTTCTTGAAGAGCGTCTCAGAAATTATCTGGACATCCAGAATGCGCTACTTGGAGTGCCGCCAAAAACTCACGAGGGGTGGGGGCTGGATACGTGTACTAGGTCTAGGTCTACCACATTCTTCTTGAGGAGCAGCGTGGTGGGGCTGGATACAAATAGCTAGGCTAGCACACTCATCTTGAAGATCAGCACATAGCCTAATATTTCTTGGCGCGTAAACTCGGCGGAAACGGCAAACGAGAATATGCTGCAAGATTCCAATTTAAAGGATTGCCCTCAAAAGAAGTTGGGGCACATCCCCTCCCAAAGTCCCAATTAAACGTCTGCTCGGCGCTTTGCGGCTCGGCGATATCGTGCTTCAGTCGCTCGCTCGTCCTCACCAAATTAATCCAGGGAAGAAAAGGTTTACTTTAACCATGCCCTCTCATACATGAACTAGAATTTAACTTCGCCCATGAGGGGCGCTAAAGGAAATGCGAGAAATAAATAAAATTAAAATAAATTAAATAAATAAATATGGTGGCAGCAGTCCATCTCGGTTAATTGGGATCGAGTTGCATGACTTTCTACATCTCATGATATTCACCACAACAGAATTAATCGTGTCCAAGAATTTTACTTAGAATTATTTAGAACCATATGGCCGGAAGAGGGCGTCGTCAGCTATTCCTTGTTAGGCCTACCATCAGGAAAAGACCCTCTAGGCTAGCGGTTCTCAACCTGTGGGTCGCGATCCCCACGGGGGTCGCCTGACGATTTGCTAGGGGTCGCCTGGGGTTTTCAGAAATTGTCAACACTCAACAGATGCACAAAATGTTCATGCACTGGCAATTTGAACGCTACACTTTAGCAACTTATAGGCCCTAATACAGAATAAATTTATACTTGTACTTTTGTTAAATGATTTAATCGTTGAAACGCAGCAGTTAATTTAATTTTTGTCATTTCTAGTTTTAATATGTTATAAATTACACTTTTACCATTCTTCCAAAAATGTATACAGGAAAACTCGGTACTCGGTTTGCTCAAAGAATCTATGCTCTCTGCTAGTGAGACCTATACACGTGCGGTGACTTTGAGGGGCAGGGAACGTTCCCCAAATTTGTAGTGTGGCCAAGCTGCCTATATCCCAATGTCTCAGAAATATTTCATAAAAATGTAGCAATTTATAATGAGCAATTGTGTTAAAATGTCAGTTGAAGACACTATCATTACCGTGTGTAAGGTAAAAAAATTGAACAATGGGGAGGAAATATTTTGGTGTTAGTCTTAAACCACGTCCATGAGCACTGAAATCATGAGTAATATCGTTAAGGTGACAGCAAGAACCCGGAAACCTAAAACAATGATTGCCAACAGCAGCTTTCGAATTATGAAGTGAAAATGCATGATAATGGGCAATGGTAAAACAATACAGTGACCATGAGGGGAGTTAACTCAATCAATCTTGTCGTTGGGGGTCGCCACAACTTTCAAAATGTTACCAAGGGGTCGCCACACTAAAAAGGTTGAGAACCGCTGCTCTAGGCAAATTGGCTTCCATCAATCATATTCAAATGTGAAATAAGCTTGCATGTAGGCACAGGCCTATACAATGTAACATTGTACGAAACTCTTTTGCATGCGTCTGTAGGCCTATAGCCTACCTCGAGCTTGCATGTATTATACCCTTCAACAAAAGTTACTGAACACTGTTTACGACGACGCTTTATGAGTTTTTGTTCTGCTTGGTCAGCGACATGCATATGCAGTCATTTGCATAAGCATATAGGCCTACTTATATATATATAATCAGGGGCGGATCCGAAGTGGGGCCAATTCCGGCCATGGCCCCCATTTAGAAATTTCTTTATTTTTGACCAGCTATTCTGGCTAAAAAAGGTCAACAGGTCATCAACTATTTTGGCGGATAAAATGGTAGCTTTTCTTGGGATTTCGAGACAAATGTCTAAAAAAGGTCAACAATTTTGGCGGGTAAAATGGTGGAGACAAATGTATTAAAAAGGTCATCAGATTTTTCGGCGACCAAGACGAAAATCTTCCCTGTTCCAAGACCGAAAATTTTGGCCCCCCTTCGAAAATTTCTGTATCCGCCCTTGATCGATATAGCCTACTTAAGCATATATACTTATGTCCCGAGACGTACGCCTAGTCTAGACCTATATCCTGGTTGACGCCTTTGGGGTGACGGTCAAGTTGGCGTTTAAACTATAGAGGACACACCTCATGCAGCGACCTTCAGATATGCTTGAGGAAGCAGTTTAGTAGTAAATTGCACGCTCCGAATCTACCTGACAAGCCAACAAGGAAGAATGCTGTGCAGCCTTTGTGGGGTCCATTATGGCCTGCTAAAAAGAAAGTAGAAAGACTTCTTTGGTCTGAAGACTACATGCAGTGACTATACATGTATGTCCTATAGACAGGACCTTCTCCAGATAAATGGCCTGCAGAGCTTTTAAGCACTCTGTGCAAACTCCAAACGAGTAGGCCCCTTAATTAAAGACAAAAAGGCAGACCTGAGGACTGAATAGGTCTAAGTCTTGTGCCTTATAGTGAATACTCATGTCGACAATGAGCCGTTATTCAAAACCGTGCTGAAGGGTAATGCTGGCTACATTTAGTTTTGGCTCATGAAGACTGTCTGAGGAACGTAGCCTACACATTAAGTCATCATCTGCGCCAAATAAGACGATGTATTTTCGGATTGAAACTTTGCTCCTCATCGTTTGCATTACGCACAAGTCAAGATGCGATTCTTTGCAGGTGAGAGTTGAGAAATCATACAAGTTTGAATAGCCCTTATTATGTTTAGTTATTAATAATATATTTATGTTTAAATTAATTAATTTAATAATTAATTAATTAATTCATTCATTCATTAAAAGTAGGCCTATAGCGCCTCAACAATACACAGGAGCGCTCCCGATCCCATCACGGCCAAAAAGACAGTATTTAGAATGATGATAATGAATCATAAAAATGATTTTCTTAGTGGAAAAAGAAGCCCGGCCGTTACAATTTCCAAAGTGAGGCGCAGGGCTTTTTTAACGTGCAATTGTAAGCTTACACAAAATGTGCGGTTCTAAATGGATTTGTGCAGTTGTAGAAGCACTTCTGTACAGTTAAAAGTTTAAAACTAGCAAAAAAGGCCATTGTCCTCCGATTGGAAGTCATAATTTTACCATGGAAGATGGGAAAGGAAAGGAGTTGTGCAGTTCTAAAAATTCCTTAAAAACAGCCCTGGTGCTCGAGGCGCCATATGCAACCACTGATAAGCAAATTCAAAAAGAAATGTGTGCTTAGCATAGGCGCAACCACCCTATGGGACCCACGGGACGCGTCCCCCCAACTTTTGAGTGGTCCCCTATAGCTTTATTATTATGGTCCCCCCCCCAACTTTTAGGACGTGATTCATTATGGTCCCACCCAACTTTTAGGACGTGATTGCGCCTATGGTGCTTAGCACTTATTTTTGAGCAAATCTTAAAAAATCTTGGTCAGTGGCGGCGCCAGGATTTCAAGTTTTTTTGGGGGGGGGGCTGAAGCCTCGCGGAGGAAATCTTCCATTATTTTCATCCGCCAAAAATTTATGATGACCTTTTTTAGTCATCCGACCGAAATCTCGTGTGCGCATGGGCCCTATTTCATTTTTGGCGAGCTTATCGTACGTGGGAATATTTCATTTTTCACTTTGCTAAAAACCGAATGGACTTTTTTAGGGGAATTAGCCTGTTATAGGGAGGGACTCAGCCCCTATAGCCCACCCCTAGTGAGCTATAGGGGGCTGAACAAGTCAAGCAATGCATAGACCTACATTAGAAATTTTTTGAACAAAAATAAAACAATTGCAACAATTACAATACAATGCAATTAGTCATTTATACCGCGCTTTAACGAAACAAGTCTTGCATAAGAGCGTGCTTCACTACAGATCTAGTTATAATGCAATGAAAACAAATGAGTTTTTAACTTTGATTTAAACTCTACAACAGATGAGTACTGGCGAATGGAGGTTGGTAGACTGTTCCATTCTTTAGGTCCTGGTGCTGAGAAGACACGACTTCCAAACTTCCGGTTTGTGCGAAGTGTAGCAAAGTCACTTCGCGACGACGATCGAAGTCCTCTGGACTTGGAGGCGGAACATGGTGTGACCATAGGCACAATCACGTCCTAAAAGTTGGGGGGACCAAATGAATCACGTCCTAAAAGTTGGGGGGACCATAATGATAAAGTTAATGGAACCACTCAAAAGTTGAGGGGACGCGTCCCGTGGGTCCCATAGGGTTGTTGCGCCTATGAGATGCCATGTAGGATGGAGAGGTTCCGTAGTGGATATGAAACACCAGGAGGGAAATTTTGAAAGCAACGCATGTGAGCACGGAACCAGCGCATGTAGTTGTTTCAGAGCTGAAGTGATGTGATCTCATCTCTGGGACCAAGATTTTTTTTATCAGGCCTAATTAAACACAGATCTACTAAAGCATGTGGTTATAACAATTAATAGCCTATTAGGACAAGTCGTCTCAGTCTCGTGAGTAGGTATAGGTATGTTGGCAGACATGTAAAAATCAATAGGCTAGACCTCCTAAATATTTTCCAACTAGGTTTTCAATTAGGCCTAGGCGTAGCCTACATGCAGTTTATCGGTTAAGGTTGGTGACCTGCCCACTGCCCATCCCGTTTGAAGAGGTGTAATTGCACAGGAGATTATAGGGCCTATAGGCCTATAGGTCGACCTCATACATAGGCGGAGACTTTGTCTAGTTTGAAGTTGGTTGGAACGAACAATTAAGCGACCGAAGGACAATTGACAATCGTCGAGGCGTGACATTTTGGGCGGACGGCTGAGTCGACGACATATTTTTTATTTTCATCGGCGCAATTTTCTGACGACCTTTTTTTAGTAGGCATAATTTGCTCGAAATTTTCTGAAAAATACCATTTTCCCTTGCCAAAATAGCTCATGACTTTTTAGTGGTTTCGTTTCGTCATTCGTCAATTGCTAGAAAATCTCTTCTTGCTCTTCTTATTCTTCTAATAACATTGTTATAACGTCACAAGTATATTCATCAAATCATAAAATGTCCATGTCCTAACACTGACCAATGGCGGGACAAATGCCTGGGCGGTCGCCGGTCCTCCCACTACAAACATTGTCCGTCCTCTGCCCCTCTGTCCCCCCTAAGTTTCGCCCATGACCTTATAGGCAGTGCTTATAAAGTGTGAGTGCCACGTGACTTGCAGGGCTGCCAGGGCGCTCATGGTCGGCACTCAATTTAAAATCTGAACACCGTCCCTAGAGGCCAGGAATTTATCTCATCAATCCTGCTTGAGCCCACACAAATAGTATTTTCAGGGCAATCTCGACTCGTGAATTTGATACTATTTTCGTCATTATTTACAAAATGCTGTAACGCCCGCCCCTATCGGCCTCCCCGGAGTCGCCACTTCCGGATCCTCGCTCGATATGGCCGCGTGCTGCTGTGGATAAGCTCTAGAGATAGAGGGAGGACAGGAGGAGGTGACTTCTGGGTTCGAATCCCAACCCTGGAAAGGCGGCCAGTCTTTTCGACTACCGTACTCCCTATATGAAATTGGCGGCCTACCAGCCAATCTATCACTTCTCCGCAATATCCCAGGTTGCGTGAAATCTTTAGGCCTAGCACCCAAAGTTTCCTCCAGGCCGATGGTCGAGTGGTATGGCGCGTCCGCAGTGGTAATAGCGGTGAAGTAACCAGGGTTCAAATCCACAGCAGGCTTGGGTACCGGCGATGCCTCTAGCCTTTCTAATCGTGATACAACTTCCGTCAGCGCTTCCCTGACGTTATCTCTTACAGCCGAGATCTCCTCCCTTACATTCGATTGCACTGAGGAAATAGCATCGCCTACATTGGATTGCACGGCCAGGACATTAAACTCCACCGTAGCAATCGCCTCTTGCGTCTCTCTGGCATTCAGTTGCAAAGACGACTGTATAGAAGTCATAGCATCATGAGTTGACTTAGCATGCGCTTGCATAGCCTCTTGTGAAGACTTAGCGTTAGTCTGTATTGACGAGTGCATAGAGGTTATCGCCTCCATGACTCCCTCCAATGATGAGGAGGGCCTAGACGGCTGGGCCGGGGTGCTAGCCCTGGAATTATCCATAGCGCTAAATAGATTGCTCCTATCTTTATAGCTCACAGTCAATATCGCTAGCAATGAACGAAGTAGTTATTCTTATTAACAAATCAAGCATTCAATCCACATCCGTCACATTCAAAGCCATCAATAATCAAAGTCAGTTGTCCAATTAATATTTCTTATTATTCACAATCAATTGAATCTTCAATTGACATCAATTATGTTCAAAGTAATCAAACATTAAAGTCAGGAAGTTTAATTAGCAGTTCCTATCATTTGTAAAGACATTCAATGAAAATCAAATGCAAACAATTCAATGCAAACACCTATCAACCGGAGTATGCCTAAATTAAATCCCGATTGACTCTCAAGTCCCACAGCCAATTTCAGTTCAGCCCAAAATATCTTAATAACCGATCGTATTAATTCCCCAATAAAGCGTACCTTATGTCCGAAGACAAGGGACAAAGCCGATCGTGTGCGAAGAACATCGACGAAGTCGAATTCCAAGAGAGGCGACGAAGGCACAAGCAAGGCGTCGAGTTTGAAACGCCCGAAAAGATCAGCTAAATCCGTCGCTGATTTCACGCAATGAACAACAATTTCGGCTATGTATCCAGCCGTTTGAGAAAGACGCCCTTAGGCAAATAATACGAACAAACGCTTCGCAACACAATTCCGAAGAACGAGAACAGAGCGCTGACGATTCGAAGCCCACGATAAATCACTCCATGTGACAGGGCGAAGAGAGGCCTTGACCGATTAATCCAGGAGTAGATCCAATGCGAAAGCGAAGGCAAAACTCGCAACAACGCTGATATCTTTCTCGCAACAAACTAACTCTCTTAATAATTCGACTCCATGTCGAGAGAGAATGAATCGCCGACAGAATCCGTGTATGCGCAACTAGTGCAAGCAGGCGCTTATCCTGGCCATGCTTCACCAACTTGATCGAGCCTAAAAACTACCAACCGCCGCAATACATCCGACCGCCCTGAGATCCTGTGCGCAACTGAGCCTCTCAGCGTTGCGCTGCTCTTTTATTACTGCCTGACAAGGAGAGCGTCCCCCTTTCTGCGCATGACCAGCAAGCGAGCCGCGCGCGCAAACCCAGCAGCAACGCAGCTGTTTCAAGGCGGCAAGAATCAGCTGCCACGTGCGTCCTCTCCTGTGTATCTCTGCGTCTGTCTGTAGCTCACTATCTTTCTCCTTCTATCTCTCCTTCTGAAAGGCGCCATCTGCCGCTGATCACGTAGGCATCAAATGCACCAGTTCAACCTTGAGAAAACACACGTGCACAGACCCACACGCCAACGGTGTTTCCTTCTCAATCCGTGTCCCTGCCTGTGCTTGTCTGGCTGGCTGTATTCCTCGCTCACTCTGATCATCAGACCACCTCAGAGAGCGTGCGAAAGTTTAATTACCCTCATCGACTGCAAGCGGCACGGCCTTTGAAGACAGCGACCGACGATCGCTGAGAGCGTGTGAACATATACCAATTAATGGAACAGCAACGACTGCTGCCTACGTCAGCGGTCGCTGTGACCCGTGTCAAGCGCAAATCAACATTAAAATATAGGTCACACAAGGCAGCTCAAAAATACAGAAATAAAACAAATATATATATATATCAGATCTCTGAAACCGATCCAAAATAAAAAAAAATAATAATATAATAATATTATCGACCAGAAACCTGTAGCGTAGTTATACAATCGCTACACTATTCTCGGCCCTCCCTGATTTCAGGATCCCTTTAATTGGACAAATGGATCCTGAAATGCTAGTAAGGCCATACTCCAATTTTTACATCAAGGATTCAAATGCAAGAATTAAAAATATATGCAATGAACAGTCATCAACGTAAGCATCAGAAAGTTCACATTTTAGCGTTAAATGTCAGTTCGAGCGAAAGAAACATTTATTATTATTATAATTATATAGCTCCATCGCTAATAGTTCAGTAAAGCTCAAAAGCAATTCTATATATAGGTCTCCTTGAGTTTAGTTAAGCACAAAGTCCTCCACGGCAAGCATTGACTTAAGAACCCACGGGACAGCCACAAAAACCACTAGACCTTCGTTACCTTTACAACAGGTCATCTGATTAATAGGCCACCCATGGCCTTTACCATCGAGACTTCTTTAGGCATTTCACTGTAGGCAAACGTCTACATTTAAAGACTCATCTAAGCAGTTAAACCTAAGTCTCTAATCCCATTAACAACGGTGCTATCATAGCAAATTACCTGAGACTACACACACAGCTTAAGTCTCCAAAGGCCAATGCTCATTATAATTTTCCGTAGGCTCCCCATCAAAGCTTACCGTAAGAGACCAAGCCTAACTTCAGCTTAATAAGCCGCTCCCTTCCCAACATCTTTCAGTAGGCCTACTTAATTATTAAAAAACGCAACCGATTATGCACAGAATTAAAATAGGCCGTTTAAACATAGGCTAACGTAACATATTACTGCAATTAACGTTATAGAACAGTCACACTGTGTAATCGTCTTTCACGATACAGCGTAACCGCAAAACTCATAGGCCTAAAAAGATTATCATGATTTTAATATGAGATCTTAGTCTAAAGCACAAATCAACAGTTAGGCCACTTTAGTCTATCTTATGCATTTGCATCATCCTTCAGGCAGTCTATCATTAGCACATGCATCAGGCCACACACGCGTCAGCGCCTGGGAAAATCATCGGTCGATAATAATCGCCGCGTTGATGCGTCGACTCAGTACCTATTTCCCCACGCCATGCATCTACAGCGTGCGTCTAACCGTGAGAATTAGGCAACAAACATGATCCTTTTACATGTAGGTTAAAGTGCATCGTACGACTAAGGTCGCGCTGACCTGCACAAAATTAGGCCTAATTAGCGCTCATAAAAGTAGGATAGAAATTAGGCCTACCACATATCTGGCGCCTGTATTAACTATCAACCTTCAAATCCAGGCCTACTATCAAATCATGATTATGTAGTCCCATAATAATTTTAACGACGTTACTTATAACTGCGCAGCTGAACATTATCCTTCCGTCGGTCCATCCACGACGGTCAATCGTTCACCGCCTATGATGTGTCACACAGACCACCCCGTTGCTCTCCCCACTCCGGCCGTATGCGAGAGAAGAGCGTGGGAAATAGGTGCCTAAGAATCACCCATGTAGGTTAACTTAAAGTCCCACCGACTTTGCACAGCACTGTCATTAGCGCTTTCGAAATTAGGTCAATCAGTGAATCATATAAAGCCTATATTAAACTAATATTATTCATAAATCCTACATGGCCGTTTATATCCATTGCAACTCAAATAGAAAATAAAATGGCCAATATTATTCACCATTCCTACACGGGCACGCGTTCCTATTTATTCTATGCTCAGACCAAGTTAATGTTAGGCAAAACTAATGCAAAAATTACACAGCAAAAATTACACAGCATAACTAAATTATCGCCTATTCCTCAGCGTTAGGCTATTAAAACAAGTAGGCCTATCATCCTAATTGATATAAAATGCCGAAATTTGTCTTCAAATCCTCAGAATTATATGGGCTCATCACGGCAAACTATATATATATATATAGGCCTAATCCCGACAGATTGCAGTTAAGCGCAATATGGGCCTCAAAGCATTCATTCAGCGCCTCACTGAAATTAATTAACATGCCTCTATACAATTAATATATATATATATACGATGACAAGAGTTACGCATATAAAAAATTCTATACACAGAAATTAGGAGCATTAAACTTTAACTGTGTAAATCTCTTAAAATTATTTTTCATTAAACAGACTATAGATAGAGCGGAACTTAGGCCTAATGCAAATTTCGACTCTGAGCGTTATCTTAGAGATATATAGGCCTACTATTTCACCGCAGGTCATAATATCACATAATCACATCATCATGGCTAATTCCACTGCAAGTCTAAGTTCAAGGTCACATAATCGTCATCAATGGCCTTAACTAAAATAGGCAACCTTATATATACATCAACAGGTAAAACCAATATTTATATAGCGCAATGCAGGCAATGACAGTCCAGTTTTCTGTCTACAGCAGAGGCAATAATAAAATCGTCCATCGCTTCATTGCAAATGCAATACAATACTAATATATATCACCATTGCGAACATTAATCAGACAGTCGGCAATGCAATACAAATATTAATACTATGCACAACATACGATGCAAGAATACAGTTATTTACACAGTAACACACACATGTAAAGACTTCCACATGTAAAATAAACGTATTCATCACAATCAAAATAAAACATGGTTACAGATGCTTCTGCATTCATAATGGCCGCCATTATGCGGTCATTTAAGAACAGTACCGGGCCGGCCTCGTAATGGTGCGGCGGGGTCTTGACAGTTCCGCAGGGGCGTCGTTAGTGTCCTCGGTTCCTGGGAACTCGATCGGTTCCTGCGGTTGTAGGTCAGGTTCGGTCCAACCTGACGGAGGTTCACCCAGGTACGGCTTCAATTTGTCGACGTACACAAGCAGCGCTTGTGATCTGGCGGACTTCTGGATCCGGAACAGGACCGGACTCACTTGCTCCATGATACGGTAAGGGCCACAGAACCACTTAGCCCATTTATCCTTGATACGGGTGTACTTCCGGGGATAGTAATAGTACACCCATTGTCCTTTCGTAAATGACGGCTTTCTGACTCGCAGGTCATACCGGAAAGCTCTGCGAATGGCCTGCTTTTGCATGCATTCCCGAGCTAACTGGAACACGTCTCGCATCTCGTCCGTTCTTTTCTGTATGTAGTCGTCCACGGATAGCTGTTCATTGTTCTGGTTGCAGTCACCTAGTACAAGGTCGATGGGGAGGCAGGTTTCCCGTCCAAGAAAAAGTCTGTTTGGGGTGAATCCCGTACTCTCATGCTGACTGGCTCTATACGCTCCCATCACCCACGGCAGATGAACGTCCCAGTCTTTCTGATTTTGAGAGACAGCTTTACCGAGCATGGAATTCAAAGTTCTGTGTAGACGTTCGACTGTTCCGTTTGTGCTCGGTTTGTACGGGGAAGTCCTAATCTTGTCAATTTGCATCAGGCGGCATAGGTCACGGAATAAGGCGGCCTCGAAGCAGGGACCCTGGTCGGTCAGGAGCTGTTTAGGGCAGCCGAATCTAGGAATCCACTGGTCCATCAACATCCGGGCTACGGTCGCGGCTTCCTGGTTGCGGATAGGGTAGGCCTCCGCCCAACGGCTGTAGTGATCGATCACGGTCATGATATAGCGATATCCACGACTGGATACAGGATGTGGTCCGGTTATATCGACGCCGAGACATTCCATTGGTTCTCCGACGGCCATGTCCTGTAATTGTCCTTGCCGAGGTGGCTTTCCTCGGATGTACCGGGCGCAGTTGTCGCATCTCTTGAGTTGCTGGTACACTTGGTCTCTCCAACCCGGCCAGTATGCTCGCTGCCGTACTTGCGCCGTGGTCCGCCGAACTCCCAGATGCCCTCCGGACATCCCTTCGTGCGCAATTCGAATGATGATTTCTCGTCGCCCGACTGGAGGTATTAACTGGTAGCGAATCGGTTCACCGTCAGAGTTCAGCCAAGCTCGATGCAGTAGTCCATTTCTGACAGATAACTGAGGCCATTGATGAATCAACGTCTTAGTCATTGCACTGCAACTCCGTATCTCTTCTCCGGTCGGCATCTCGGTCGATTTCATTAACCGTTGCAAGACCCAGTTTAGATCAGGATCTTGCCGTTGTTCTTCTGCTAAGACCACCGGATCCCAATCCGTCATTTCAGTCGAGGCAGGCTGAGATGGTAGGCGTCGTTCTTGGATGACGTTGACTTGGTTTGGCCTTCGAGACAGCGCATCAGCATTTTGGTGCGCGGCACCGGACCGATGTTGTATGTCAAATTCAAATTCCTCCATGACTGAGAGCCACCGTGCCTGCTGTCCAATAGGCAATGGTGTCTTGCGGAGCCATTGGAGCGCTGAGTGGTCCGTTCGTAGGATAAATTTCCGTCCAAGAAGATATGGTCTGAACGCTTTGAGAAAGTTGATTACCGCCAGCAATTCCCTCCTTGTCACGTCATAATTTTGTTCCGCCACAGAACACACTCTGCTCCCGTAACAGATGACCTTTTCTTGCGATTCCTGCATCTGAGATAAGACCGCCCCAATGGACTCCCCGGATGCATCCGTATCCAGTATGTACATCCCAGTATCGTTGGGAAGCGCCAAGATGGGGGATTCTGTTAAGCAGTTCTTTAGCTTTTGGAACGCGTTTTCACATGGACCAGACCAGTCAAACTTGTATCCCTTCTTAGTCATTTGGTGCAGTGGCCGGGCTATTTGAGCGAAACTCGGTACGAACTTGCGATAGTAGGAACATAAACCCAGAAATGCTCGAACATCCTTGACTTTCCGCGGCGTGGGCCAGTCACGGACGGCTTGAATCTTCTCCGGGTCTGTAGTTACTCCGTGTTCGCTGACCACGTGACCTAGGAACAACACCTTTTTCTGTAGTAGTTTGCACTTGGATGGCTTCAGTTTTAGATTAACTCCCTCCAGGCGAACGAGAACTTGCTCCAATCGAATCAAATGGGTTTCCAGATCGCTGGCGAAGACGATGATATCGTCAAGATAGATTAAACAGATCTCGAAGTTTAACCCCGCCATGACCAGATTCATCATCCGGCCAAACGAAGCCGGAGAATTGCAGAGCCCGAACGGAAGTACTTTGAATTGAAAACTTCCGCGTCGGGTGACGAAGGCAGTCTTGTGTTTATCCCTTGGATGAACAGCCAACTGATGATAACCGGCCCGGAGATCGAAGGTACTGAACCATCTCGCTTCGCCGAGGGCGTCCAGGCTCTCGCTGATCAGCGGAAGCGGGTAGGCGTCCTTGCGCGTCTTGGCGTTCACCGCTCTATAGTCGACACAAAAGCGAGGGGTCCCGTCTCGTTTCTGGACCATGACAACGTTGCTTGCCCAAGGCGACAGTGACGGTTCGATCAGTCCTTGATCCAACATAACCTGCACTTGTTCGTCTATGACAGGGAGTAGCGAAAGCGGTTGTCGTCGCAGCGGCTGTCGAACGGGTGTTTCGCTACCCGTGTCGATCTCATGTCGTAGAATGTCGGTGAATCCCAGATCCCATTCACCAAGAGAAAAGGCGGCGCGACGATCCATCAGGATTTCACGTAGTCTCTGTTGTACCTCAAGGGGAACGTCTTCAGCGATGTTCGACCATAACGGCCTCAGAATTACCTCCGCATCTTGTGAGTTGGCATGGTCCTTGTCTTCCCTCACCATGGCGCAGCCTGCAGCGGGCTTGCTGTCCTGGTCAGCTCCGGCTACTGTCACTTCTTCCAGGGCACATTGCATTCCTTTCGACAATTTAATCATCTTGTGGGTCGGATTCAACACTCTGATTGTCAGGTCGATCGCCCGTTCCGGTAGAAGCGTTCCGGCGATTACGAGTCCAGATGCCAACACGTGTGGCGGCGTCGCCCATTGAGTTTTGGTCGGTCTCAGGTCTGGAAGTATGGCATACACCTCGACGTCCACTTCCGACAGTGCGGGAACATTCACGTGCTGCGCGGCGGCTATCCTTCGACAAATTCCCCTCCGGTCTTGACTTACCAAAGGAAATGAGCGGCCTTGTAGTACTATCGTTTTATCCGGAATGCTTAGATGAGCCCGTTGTTCTGTCAACCACCCGAGTCCAAGAATCAACTCACTGACTTGAGCCGTTACTAAACAGGGAACATCGAACTTGCAGTCGGCTGCACGACATCGAAGGACTGTCTCTCCAAGTACCTCTATAGCTGTACCATTTGCCGCGGTTAGCAGTTGTTTCGACGCCGTCATATTTTTCCGTCTCACCAGGGATGCAGGTACCAGTGACATTTCACTTCCGGTATCTACCAAGGCCAACACGTCCTTACCATGGATCTTCAGAGCCAAATACGCATTCGTGCTGCCTTGTACATGGTAAACATTTGCCGGTCCATTCAGAACCTCATTGGCTTCTGCTTCGGCCGCTTGTCGCTGGGGACAATTGCGCACCAGGTGGTCGGTTGCTGAACACTCATAGCATCGCCGCACATCAGTTCTTGCTTCCGTTTCCATCTCCATACGTGGTCGACGCCTACAGTTCGCTCTCAAATGTCCGAACTGATGACACAGGTAACATCGCGGAGCTCCCTGTCCATAACCTCCATTGGTGTTTGATCCTTCATTTCTAGCTGATTCATTCTGACCTCTTCCAGGTCCACGATTGTTGTATCTGGGTTGTGGCGCCGACACTGGTTGTCGCTCCTTCTTCTCTAGTCGCTCCATTTGTCTCCTCATTCGCTCCATCTGCCGTTCCAGATCCTTTACTTTCGAATCTTCTTCCTCTGTAATCGCGTTGATTCGTCCATGTCGTCGGTCTTGTTGTTCATGGCCGCCGGCTTCCGCTTTCTGGTAGCCGTCCAATCGCATCGCTACCTTGTAGGCTTCGTCGAGGGATTTCGGTTCTCGCTCTCGGATTTTCAGAGCAAGCGTTCTATCTCTCAGGGCATCCAAGAATGCCCGAACAGCAATAGCTTCGCTGTGAGCTGTCGAGGAACCCGGATAAGCGCGCGTGGAGAGACGTCGGATGTCGTCCACCAGGACGCCCATATCCTCGTCGACTTTCTGTTTCCTGGTGCTTAGCTGCGTTTGGAACAGGGCTTGTTGTTCAGCGTTGCCGTATCGTTCACGAAGTCGCTGGACCAAAGCCGTCCAAGTGTCCAGGCCATCTGCGTTCGACTCGCTCAGCAAATGAGTCGCCGGTTCAACCAATGAGACTACTAATTGGTTCAATCTCTCCTCGTCCGTCCATCTGTTATTCCTGGCGCACACGGAGAATTTTCGTAAGAATGTTTCAACGTCCGTCTTTCCGCTAAAAGACCCGAGTTTCAGGAATTGTGTTGGCTTGGTAGACGAAGGCGACGACTGTTTGGCCTCGCCCTCTTTAGCTGTCGTCGACGCGGTCGGTTCTGCTTCCTTGATTGTTCCCTTTGAACCGATCGACGGTAACCCCCAGTCGCCGGTCGTTTGCGTTGCGACGGTGGTCGTCGGGACAACTTTAATAGGGCCGACTGAAGCGTTGGTAGACGTCCGTGCTCTCGTTTCACCAACCGCAGACGTCGCTTTATCATCGCCCGTCGTTTCATTCTTCTCCAGAGGTGTCGACTTCGTTACCGTCTGACATCGCGGTAATTCGGCGTCACGGCTAAATCCGAAGTTCTGCGCACCCAGGCATGAACTCATCCTCGCCGATTCCACGACCGTTGGCCACCGAGGAAAGACGGCGTCGCTTGGTCGAAGCGGGTCGAAACAGCGAGGCGGGTCGACCCAAACCCGGTTGTCGCTGCTACCGTAGAAAGCGCTCGGAGTGTAGGTCGGAGCATACCTCCACGGCATGTTTGAATGGTCGGGACGAGCGTATGGTTGCATCCAGTCGACCGTTGCCATCGCCGCTGGTCCAAGAGGAAGGTCGGGTCGAGCGTAGTCTCGACCAACCATGGTCGACGTTGCACGACCGTCGAGGACGCAGTCAGGCATTGACTGATAGGTCGGCATTACCGACGCTGGTTGTGTAAAGTCGACCCGACTCGGTGCCATTTCCACTCTTTGTTGATCGACGTGTGCGAGCGGCGCTTGCAGCCTCCATTGTGGATCCGGTCGAGGATACTCGACGAGAGGAAGGGACGAAGAGGCCAAAGGGACTGGGTTGACCTTATCACCCCCCTCCCGTAACAATTTATTAGCGATCGGTTTATTCACTTCAAAATTTCTAAACTCCGGTTGCTGTGCTGCATGCATTCTGTTATCAATTATTTTAACAGTTTTAGGTCTAGATTCCATTATTTTGCTGATTTCAATGTCTACACTACCATCATCAGACATTATTTCCACATTATCAGCAAATTCCCTTTCCTTCCTTCTTTCAAAAGACATTGCCATTTCGCCTGTTCTAGCATAGTCAGTTTCCTCTTCTAACCTATCATCACCAAAATCTCTAGAACTAATTTGACCCCACTGGCTGGGACCAATTGTAACGCCCGCCCCTATCGGCCTCCCCGGAGTCGCCACTTCCGGATCCTCGCTCGATATGGCCGCGTGCTGCTGTGGATAAGCTCTAGAGATAGAGGGAGGACAGGAGGAGGTGACTTCTGGGTTCGAATCCCAACCCTGGAAAGGCGGCCAGTCTTTTCGACTACCGTACTCCCTATATGAAATTGGCGGCCTACCAGCCAATCTATCACTTCTCCGCAATATCCCAGGTTGCGTGAAATCTTTAGGCCTAGCACCCAAAGTTTCCTCCAGGCCGATGGTCGAGTGGTATGGCGCGTCCGCAGTGGTAATAGCGGTGAAGTAACCAGGGTTCAAATCCACAGCAGGCTTGGGTACCGGCGATGCCTCTAGCCTTTCTAATCGTGATACAACTTCCGTCAGCGCTTCCCTGACGTTATCTCTTACAGCCGAGATCTCCTCCCTTACATTCGATTGCACTAAGGAAATAGCATCGCCTACATTGGATTGCACGGCCAGGACATTAAACTCCACCGTAGCAATCGCCTCTTGCGTCTCTCTGGCATTCAGTTGCAAAGACGACTGTATAGAAGTCATAGCATCATGAGTTGACTTAGCATGCGCTTGCATAGCCTCTTGTGAAGACTTAGCGTTAGTCTGTATTGACGAGTGCATAGAGGTTATCGCCTCCATGACTCCCTCCAATGATGAGGAGGGCCTAGACGGCTGGGCCGGGGTGCTAGCCCTGGAATTATCCATAGCGCTAAATAGATTGCTCCTATCTTTATAGCTCACAGTCAATATCGCTAGCAATGAACGAAGTAGTTATTCTCATTAACAAATCAAGCATTCAATCCACATCCGTCACATTCAAAGCCATCAATAATCAAAGTCAGTTGTCCAATTAATATTTCTTATTATTCACAATCAATTGAATCTTCAATTGACATCAATTATGTTCAAAGTAATCAAACATTAAAGTCAGGAAGTTTAATTAGCAGTTCCTATCATTTGTAAAGACATTCAATGAAAATCAAATGCAAACAATTCAATGCAAACACCTATCAACCGGAGTATGCCTAAATTAAATCCCGATTGACTCTCAAGTCCCACAGCCAATTTCAGTTCAGCCCAAAATATCTTAATAACCGATCGTATTAATTCCCCAATAAAGCGTACCTTATGTCCGAAGACAAGGGACAAAGCCGATCGTGTGCGAAGAACATCGACGAAGTCGAATTCCAAGAGAGGCGACGAAGGCACAAGCAAGGCGTCGAGTTTGAAACGCCCGAAAAGATCAGCTAAATCCGTCGCTGATTTCACGCAATGAACAACAATTTCGGCTATGTATCCAGCCGTTTGAGAAAGACGCCCTTAGGCAAATAATACGAACAAACGCTTCGCAACACAATTCCGAAGAACGAGAACAGAGCGCTGACGATTCGAAGCCCACGATAAATCACTCCATGTGACAGGGCGAAGAGAGGCCTTGACCGATTAATCCAGGAGTAGATCCAATGCGAAAGCGAAGGCAAAACTCGCAACAACGCTGATATCTTTCTCGCAACAAACTAACTCTCTTAATAATTCGACTCCATGTCGAGAGAGAATGAATCGCCGACAGAATCCGTGTATGCGCAACTAGTGCAAGCAGGCGCTTATCCTGGCCATGCTTCACCAACTTGATCGAGCCTAAAAACTACCAACCGCCGCAATACATCCGACCGCCCTGAGATCCTGTGCGCAACTGAGCCTCTCAGCGTTGCGCTGCTCTTTTATTACTGCCTGACAAGGAGAGCGTCCCCCTTTCTGCGCATGACCAGCAAGCGAGCCGCGCGCGCAAACCCAGCAGCAACGCAGCTGTTTCAAGGCGGCAAGAATCAGCTGCCACGTGCGTCCTCTCCTGTGTATCTCTGCGTCTGTCTGTAGCTCACTATCTTTCTCCTTCTATCTCTCCTTCTGAAAGGCGCCATCTGCCGCTGATCACGTAGGCATCAAATGCACCAGTTCAACCTTGAGAAAACACACGTGCACAGACCCACACGCCAACGGTGTTTCCTTCTCAATCCGTGTCCCTGCCTGTGCTTGTCTGGCTGGCTGTATTCCTCGCTCACTCTGATCATCAGACCACCTCAGAGAGCGTGCGAAAGTTTAATTACCCTCATCGACTGCAAGCGGCACGGCCTTTGAAGACAGCGACCGACGATCGCTGAGAGCGTGTGAACATATACCAATTAATGGAACAGCAACGACTGCTGCCTACGTCAGCGGTCGCTGTGACCCGTGTCAAGCGCAAATCAACATTAAAATATAGGTCACACAAGGCAGCTCAAAAATACAGAAATAAAACAAATATATATATATATATATCAGATCTCTGAAACCGATCCAAAATAAAAAAAAATAATAATATAATAATATTATCGACCAGAAACCTGTAGCGTAGTTATACAATCGCTACAATGCTACAGTGAATTCAGCATTTTTTTCACCAATTTCTTATTCATGGTGGCTGCTAGCTAGAATATATATATATATATATATATATATATATATAATTGTAATTCTATTTGGACAAGAGCGACGATTGAGCGTTGAATTTCAAGTAGGCTATATTTGTTTAATTATTTTCCTGATTCTACTTAGGCTAATAATTGCCCGAGAAAACAGACTCGCCCGAAATTGGGGGAGTGGACCCCTCTGGACCCCGCCTTCTACGCCTATGAGTATGAGAGTGACTGAATAACAATGAATGCACATATAGTATATTACATTATTATATTATTACATTATATTATTATATTATATTATTATTATATTATATTATTTTTTTTGCCCTGATCGAGGTACTTCATTCCCCCAGGGACTTATGGACTATTATTAATTGAAGAAAATGTCTGGTGGGTCAGGCCTCGTCTTCAGGGTGTGAGGCAAAAGTGCCTTTGAAGGCGACCAGGTTGTGGCGTTGAATAGGCTACAAATGGACAGACGTTGAAAAAGGAAGAAGGCTTCACGTCTGTCACCACTGATAGAAGAGATGCGGCTGCCAATTTCATTTATGAAGTCTGAGGCCGACGGGTTGAGTGGGCCCAATGTCTCTATGGCCACCGGCTGGAAGATGTGCGAAGTGGGCAGGTCTATTATTATTATTATTAATTATTATTATTCTGTAATATAATATATGTGATGAATGGGTGTTTTCGACATTCTGATTCGCTCATTAACAGGTCAAATGACCTGCCACGGCACCTATGGTGGCGCCGTTGCCACTGTCTTTCATTGTCTAGGGTAGTGTCCAAGGACTTTGTATAAACGGTCCTTGGCCAGTGTTTATGCATCAGCTACGGGGACTTTAAATGGCGTGGCGCTCATTGAGTCATTCAAGACTCCGCCACTGAGGTTGTTCTCTGCCAGTGCCAGTCCCAAGACTGGATAAAGGAGGAGGGCGACACTAATCATCTTTGATATGGCAGCGTCGTTAAACGTGTAACAAGGTGAGTCATTGAAAGAGGTATAAGCGTGGTAGTGAATGATCTCAGGGTACTCACCAAGTTCACCAATTCATGAATACTCTTTGTATGTGGCTAAAAAATCGAGTGCATTTCTATTTCTGTAAAATGATCATGATTCATGACGTGCGCTGTACTTAGTCCCAAAATTGAAATTAGATAGGCCTAATTAATTTATTAAGTAATATATCTCATTTGGTAGAAATAACTTGGTCCTCTAAATAACCTATAATTAGCGACTCTTAGTCTCTTAGGGGCCGTCCATAAAGTACGTCACGCTATTTTTTTTTACCATTTTACCCCTCCCCCTGTCACAAACTGTCACAAATCTCGGAACCCCCCTAAAGTACGTCACACTTTCGAACAATTTAAAAAAATTAACACCTAATTAAAATTTAATCTAATTATTTTAAATTTTATTTAACACCTAATTAAAATTTAATCAAAAACACACTTCACTATTAAACTGTATTAAAATATAAAATTTCCACTTAAAAGAACTATCACATTATTAAAATGACTTTAATAGTAGAATAGTTAATTCTCAACAGTTGTCACAGTTACTCATTGAAGCAGTAACTCAATCTAGATTGAATTTGAAAACAAATAATTGCAAAAATTAGACTAGACAATTACGGTACATAATACACATAATTTATCTGCCGCTTTTTCATTTACAATAGGTGAGGTCAAGTTTTAGATAATCTTCCGATTATGCAATCTTTTTACACAGAATAAGAAGTTGATTAATTAGCGAAACTTGACTATCACCCAGTGATTAAATGATAAAAATATTAAGGAAACAAAATAGTTTGACTAAAAAAAGACTAGATTGACAAATTATGTGACAAACTCTTTTGCTATATTGAATCTGTTTATTATGGGCCTGTGAATTATGAATTTCTGAAAAAAGTAGAAATAAAATTGAAAAAAATAAAAGTGTGACGTCACACATGGCCTGACCCCTCCGCTCTGTCACAAACTGTCGCACTTTCTTACACCCCTCCCCCTGGAGCGTGACGTACTTTATGGACGGCTCCTTAATTGTGTGCATAGTTTTTACATTGATGTTTGATTTCTGCAGATTAATTTTGATGGGGTTTTAAAATTGACAAGTGTTTAAAAATGTCATCCCATCCACCACTGTGACAGGGATGAGGTTGTGCTCGGTGACACATTGGAGTAGGCCTACCATTGCAAAATATTCAGTCTCAGGAACAATGCTTTTCCTGAATCATCCAGCCTTAAACGCAATCTATTTCTCCTCGAATTGCTAATCCCAGAGTTGCAACCATGTTAGACACAGAGCTGCTTTAATTAATTTTACATAAAAGCTGTGTTATTACATTTAAAACATCAGTTCAGTAAACAATAATTTACAAGTACCGGGGTAGTCAAACTATATCATAAAAGTTTGTTTGAATGATTTAATTCACGAATTAATAGTTGACTTAAATTTTTGGTTTAATTTTGATATGTTCTAGGGAGACAATCTGCAGTTTCAATGTCCATCAGGTCAGTTGTTTTTACCTCTTAGCTATTTTATCTATTTCATTTAGCAAAACATGTGCTAAAATGTCACTAATGTTTCCCAATTTTGTTTTCGATTTGCTGTTTCTTCATATCGTCATATCGCTTTTATTCGAACTGTTGCATCTGGTTTGGCAAGAAGAATACATTTGTTCACATTGTCAGAGTGGAAGACTTTTTCTATAGTTGTGCAATATTGAGCTCATGCAGTGGCGACGCCAGACACTTTTTGTAGCCAGACATAACCAGGGCAGTCATACAAGTTACCAGGGCAGAAGGCGAGTCGGGTACGTGATTAGTATAGTAGACCTACGGGCTTACATATAGGCCTGCAAATTTCCGCTACCGTGCATGCCATAAATCACACACCGTACACTATTATCAGGCCTGTCATGTCATGTCATGTCAAACACCGACGTCACATGCATGGACTAGGGTTCTCCACTGACGCCTATTGCGTGCGGCAGCGAGAAGATAGGATCCAGAAAGGTGGGACCAGGAAAGAATGTTGTCTATCCAGTTAATACACGGTCTTCCACGGTACGTGTAGGTAACCCTCGACGTGACCCAGCATGATGGCATTTTCCAAGGAATCCTGAGGGAGCCTGATGATATGTCCGAAATAGTAGGGTCATCCACTAGGGACTGATTGACCACTGGTGCCGACAGCCAGTCCCCCCGCCACTTTGCGGATACATCCACAGGGTCCATGTTCAGCCAAACTGGATGGCGAGACTTCAGTCGCAAGACTGGGTGATTTTTTGGACGATTAAAAAGCATAACGCAGCAAAAAACGATTTTTTTATTAGTATAATCTCAAATAATAATATTACTGTTATCCAATTAACGTGATAGTACTTCACATATTGTGTTCCACCAGTGCTCACACTTGAGGCTTTTGCACAGTTCTTGATGGCCTTCAAGGTGATGGATTTCAGAGGTAAATCTTCCCATATCAACTCCGACGCGACCATCAAATTTCATTCTCTTATCGCTCTTGGTTTTGGGTGCAGATTGCAGTATTTCTCCAGCATAGCTCTCCACAGTTGATAAAATAATCGGGTTCAAATCCGGATATTTGGGACCATTGGTTCTTCTCAATGAAGCCAGTAGGCCTACAATAATATTGACGTTGAACCGATCTCTTTTCATCAACGGCACAGTTCTTAACTCTTAATTTAAATGTAGCTCTTCATTTCTCTGCAATCATTGTTTAACTGAGTAAGCGGCGATTGTAGCTTTATCTCCAAGACCTTGCTCATGAAGTGTATGCATGAATACAAATTTTGTCTGCATTTTAATTTGACAGAATTTTCGATTTGATAATTATTTTAATAACAAAATAATTATTCAGCTGAAAAAGTCTTTATTTACCAACTTGTCAGTCATCTTGCTAAATTATGCTGGTACCTATTTCTTTTCTAAATAATAATAAGAATGATTTTCTGTCAATAAAAGTTAATTTGATAGCAATTATTTGAGATGCTACTAAATAACATCGGTTTGTTATTTTTGGCTGCATCATATATTTTGAATCGTCTAAATTCTAAAAAACAATGGGTAGTCTCACTGAAAGCGAGACAACTTTTGTTCTGTTCAAAGTATTTTAATCAAATCTGGCCACCATGTGTAAATTTGAATTGTCTTTAAGCCTGTAGAATTTCATTTAAAAATTCCTACTTCTAGCCAAGGTTTTTTTAACCTTAGGGTTATTTTTATGGCCCAGTCTGTATAATCTCAGTGACTTAGTGAAACATTGCAAATACTCTATCGAGTAGCATTTCGAAAGCAAAAAGTTCAGCAAATAAAGAAACTGACTCGGCTATTGTTTAAGCATATGCTTGCGCTTCATTCGAAAAACAATAAAGCAAGGGTTAGGTCTATGCTGTTAGTTGTAAACAGCAATGTGAGCAAGCAGCCACATAATTTTTCCTTCCAGAATTTCTGCACTTCCAGAATTTTTGCCTGGCAAGAATTTTCCCAGCCAGAACTTTTGCCCTTCCAAAATTTTACCCTGTCATAACTTTTGCCCTGCCAATAAAGTTGCCTTGTCAGAATTTTTGCCCTGTCAGAATTTTTCTCTCCCACAAGTCTTGCCCTGCCAGAATTCTACCCTGACAGAACTTTTGACTTGCCAGAGAACGGACGACTGATGTGAACAATAAGAAACACTATTCCCGAGCAAATAAAATTTGGCAGGGCAAAATTTCTGGCAGGGCAACGGCCAGTGCAACAGCCAGGGCAAAGGCTTTTTCACCAGGGCATTTGCCCTGCCATGCCCTGGCGTAGCGCCGCCACTGATTATGCTCATGGAAAACGGTGCAGATGTGGGGGTTAGTGGTAATTATGATTTAACTGAGCCCTGCTAATCATGAAAGTTATGTGAACTGTTGCATCTGATTTGCAAGAAGACTACATTAGTCCACATTGCAAAATAATTTGCATGTCAGATTAGTGGATTTTGTTATTTGCATAAAAAATTAGGTAGCCTGCAATTTATTAAATTTCTGTAAAGCTGTGCAGATGTGGAGTCTGTGTCACTTATGATTTAACTGCTTGCCATTCATGAAAATCTGGTTGTATTGCATTGTGTTACAGTGTATTATCAGCAATAAGAGATATGGTATTGTAGTTGGTAATTTTTGTGTGTGTATTCGATCTTGGCCTTTGGGCCCAATAGATATCATGCTGCTTAAAATTTGCATTCATGCACATATTGTGCATGGTTGGTTGAATATACCTTACGTTCTTT
Source organism: Lumbricus terrestris (assembly GCA_949752735.1). Taxonomy (NCBI): domain Eukaryota; kingdom Metazoa; phylum Annelida; class Clitellata; order Crassiclitellata; family Lumbricidae; genus Lumbricus; species Lumbricus terrestris. The sequence goes on along the minus strand of OX457051.1, from coordinate 17,697,545 downwards.
TGTTGTGAAATACACGAGAGGCACGTAAATTATGACCCTTACAGCGAAGCGTTGAAAGAAATCTAAATAGAAGGTCTTGGTGCACAGCTGTGTTTCTAAAATTTGCTATTTTTAAGAGCATATGCTGCAAATTTCTGATGCTGTTTCAGTGTTTTGTTAGACCCCAATCTATGTAGAGTAGGCAGAATCTGTTGCTTCAAAGCCCAAGTCTTGCTTTTGCTGAGACTGCATGGTGGTGGTGGTGGTTGTGGTCGTGATTCAATTTCATAGCTCGGTTAAGGCTGAAAGAAATGGCTTCACTACACATGAGTTTGAGAAATCAATCACGGTCATAATGATTGCTTAGAAAGAAAAGTCATAAGTTGTGATTTAAATTTCTCGAGAGATGGCACATTCCTCGAATGGTTAGGAAAACTTCCTGCAGTGGAGTTGGTCCAGAGACAGAGAATGAGAAGTCGCCAAACCTTGTAGCGGTCTGCAGGAATTTTTACCTGATACATTCACTCATGTTTAGGAAAACACTGCTTGCATTAATTTTGCTTATGGTAGAAACTTCTGCAGCACTAGTGTTGCATGAAGCATCGACTAAAATGAAGCCACAGTGAGTCACTAGTCAGTAGGGGCCTATGCAGAATCTGCTGACACCAACACACAGCCTCTGAAGCTTATGCACACTGAAAAGGAGATTCTCAATTACATGGTTATTAGTAATTTTTACCCAAATCTCCTTCAGGAATTTAATTGGATGGTTGTATGATGTGTCTGGATTGTTCTAGAACAATTTATACCCCTGACAATTACACCTCCAGTCATCCACCCTGGTAATTCTTGTCCGCGGGGGTTTTGTCCATGGGTAATTGTCCTGTTGCTGTCTGGTCATTTGTACTTTGCCATGTCAGAACCTACTGTTTTAGGAAATCAGGTGCATTGGCTCCTAGTAATTAATTTGATATAATTCTAATTAATTGCATTTGAGGATTTGATTCGTATAAAACAAATGATTGTAGATTGGACGCGAGATGGAGCATACTGCTACAAGCATTTTTCATTGAAAGCCTCTTATCAGGCGGCAAACGACACGTGCAACAGGTATTCATCTTGCTGGGTAAACATGTGGTGCATAATGTTTAATTAGTTGCTGAACTTACAGTCTTGTTATGGTTTAAGAACCTTGAGCAGGTCTCAATGCACAGTAATGACATTAATTCATTCATTCATTCATTATATGGATTTATATAGCGCCCCTTAAAGAAAGCTACTGAGGCGCTCCCAACCCAGCCACAGCAAAAGAAAAAATACTTGAGAGATTTATGAAACAAAGTTTGACTGGTCGGATGTAGTAAACGAAGCTTTGAAGGAAATTTATACCAGATTGACGCCCCTACAACCGAGAAAGGTCATGTAATAATGGACCTTACAGGAAGAGCATTATTCAAACCCAACTGTAATTATGTCTAGGATCACTGCTGTCAGACGCTTTGCAGCTCTCATGCAGTATGTGCGAACGAGTGATACAATGTCATGAAGCACGTGCAAGGCCATTTTTTTGTCATGACATTTCGTAGAATATATATGAGATCTTCATGGGTGGTACTTGCCAATGTATAAAATACGTCACAAAGACACTATAAGGGTCATGTTATTTATGGTGCATTGAGTAGTGTGGTGGTGGTGGTGGGAGTGGTGGGGGGGGGGGGGGGGGTGAAGTCGATGACAAAGGACAGCAGTTTAGGATGATTTCAATTTAGTGTTATTTTAAAATTAATGCCATCAGTTTATTTTCATGCCATTGAGGTTTTTAGCAGCTAAATAATTTTAAAAAATTATTTGGTTGTTCGTATACTGATGCCATGAGATGTATTGGTGAAAACTTGCGTGCTGCATCAGTGGCGGTGCCAGGATTTCAGTTTCGGGGGGGCTGAAGCCCGCGGCAAAATTTTTCATTTTCGCCGCCAAAATTTCTGATGACCTTTTTTTTTTTAGTCATCAGCCGAAAATTGTGGAATTTCAATGTTAAATAATTCAGATGGACATTTTTTAGGGGGGTTGAGCCTTTTGTAGGGGGGGGCTTAGCTCCCCCATTTCCCTAGCGCCGCCACTGTGCTGCATATCCACCTACTGGTGTACCTTGCTATACAGGTATCATAAGTACTTCTGCCTAATTTTTGCTGATGCTTTGAACCTTATTAATTTTATGCTTAAAACTGAAAACAAGGTTAAATATTGGATTTAAGTGAAAAGTTAAAGGGCAAAGGGCTGCTCAATCCTTGTTTACCTTTGCGAGCAAGATCTAATTTCTGAAGCAAGGTACTACCAGTATGTGTCATTGGACTACAGTAGTCGAGACTAAAGCAGTTCTGTGCCATATGTAAAGTAGACAAGTTGTCAAGACATTGGCGATTTACTAGACTTCAATTGTCACATTAACAATGTATTCGCAGATGCTGTCCGATTAAAATTGTTTGTTTCCATTGGCATACTTGCCCCAAGGCAAAATTTCTTTGGTCATAGAATTATGCATGGATCTGAGATCTATTGTTTACTGTGATATGTAATTAAGGAATTTATGTAAGGCATCCCTTCAATGCAAACTACTCAGGAGCACTTCCCAGTACATTCATAGCGAAATAAAACAGTATTTATATTAGAAAAGCGTATGTTGGTGTGACCTCTAGGCACTAGACAGAGGGCAACAAGCAGCCCATTTTAGGTTGTGGGTCAGCCACTGGGAAAAGAGTGCCACTGGGAAAAGAATGCCACTGCCTGTTAGTAATCTACAACACTGGGACAAGGGGTTCAGCTTGATCAGTCGACCAGAACGTAGATCTGCAATGCATGGCTGAGGTGGGACAGCAGAGTTTCCTTAGCTCACTGCAGCATTAGGCCAATGCTGAAACTAGGTAATACGCTGTGGAAATGGACGCCAATGTTGTACATTTTAAATAATTATTCTTGGGAAGCTTGACCAATCAGTCAGTTCTGTGTCACTGTCTTATTTTCGGATTGATATATTCTGACCATTGTGTTTTTTGTGTTCATGCCATTTGTGTTGACACAAGCACTGTTTATTCATTTGAGGTATGGGGCTTCTTTGGTGGATGTGGGCGATGCAACGGAAAACCAGTTTGTTGGTGAAGTGGTGGCCAGGAGCAAAAATGGAAATGGAGAGGGACAACTCTACTGGATAGGTAATTATTAACTGCTGGTAATTCATATAATTGGAAAGCTATTCATTGCATATATACTCAGAATTCTCATATTTAGCCATCTGCTGATGCTACACCTGAAGTATGCAATTAAAACATAGTAGGCTACTTTAAAAATACTAGACCAAACATTATTTGGCCATAAACTGTTATTATAGTACTACCATACTAGGGATTCAAAAATTGCATGTTGACTGATCTCTGAAAGAGGTTTTGAACGTGTATTCGCAGAATAGATTGATGTAATTGGCTTGAAAAGTAGTCAGCTTATTAATGTGAATGAACCCTAGATTAGTTTTCATCATACTGTGCACATTACTCAGATATACCGGTACTTGGTACTCAGCTTAAAAAGAGTAAATGGACCTGAACAGATGCTAAATTATTTGAATGCGACCAACAATGGAATTGAAAGCATTTTCCCTAATGAAGCAATTCACACTTGCTCGTCCTAGACTCACAAGTACTGCACATAATTATAGTCAGATGGTTTTTACAATTGATGACCCACAAGCAAGATCAAGATCTCTATCACGAGACGGAGGCTGTGGAATGCCTGGTCTCATGGGCGGAGTCTATCAGGGGCTAGGGAGACTAAGCCCACCAAGAAGGCCCAGATTCACATTTTATCGTGTAAATGGTATCTTTTCTCGGGCTTAGCCCCCCCCACCCCAAGAAGGTGCAGACTTGTAAATTTTTCGGGAAATGGCTCTTTTCACGAACGAAACTTTAACCGAAATGAGAAAAAGGTCATCAACTTTTTTTGGCCGAGAAAATATTGTCGGCACCGCTCGTTCTGGACCAAGTCTCCAGCCCAATAAAGCCCAAGTTCTTTTTTAGCCCCCCCATGCCTGGTCTCTTTATGTCTGCTTTGCAAGGTCTGGTTTCGTTAGAATTCTAATCTAAGTTTGAATTGCTTACCGGATGTCTGTCTTAGCTCGTGTTCTGGTCTTTGTAGTCTCACTGATTGTCATTATGTCCTAATGCAATTCAAAGGTAGAACAAATTTAGGTGCGAAACTTTCCTCATGAAGGTAACAACTAGTGGCGTAGCCAGGAATTTATGATGGGGAGAGGTTTGGGGGTTTCATGGCCTGGCCGGATGCCCTTCTTGATATCAACCCAACAGTATTACAGTAAATAAAAAGAGAACAAAGTAACAAAGGGAATAAAGTAAGAAAAGCAATTGTTACGACAAGCAAATGTTTTGTTTTTCTTATTTAAGTGGATAAATAATCTTTAAAAAAGATTTTTTTTCTAAGCCAATGGGGGGTTTTAACCTCGAAACCTCCCCTTGGCTGCGCCATTGGTAGCAACTGTAAAATCTTGGAGGATATAGTCTGAAATTGTGCCAGCGTTTAGACATTAAAACATTTTTAGCTAAACAATTGTGGAACATTGGAACCGTCTACCACAAGAAATAGTGACTGGTTCTAGCTTGAGCAAGTTCTAACAGAAACTGGACAGCTGAGCTGAACAATATAGACGATATAAGCTTAAAACTTACCTTGCCCACAATAATTTCAACTGTAGCTGAAAGCATATTAGCCTACTGCAAATCTAACGGTAACTGTACACCTTGTGCAGTAGGCCTACAGTTTCAACAACATTAATGTCCGTATTTGATCAACTTAGATTAGATAAAAGATTGTTGATATGCAGTTAACTCTGTGACAGTTTGTCACTGATTTGTTTTATGTTTAATTGTTCAGAGCAGAGGCCGTGGCCCTACACTGCTTATGCAGGATTTCAAGAGGACTTGTCAGCGGGTTCTATCTGCACAATTGTTGCCATCAACAAAACCGAACTTTACAAGTATTCAATGCGAAAGTCGCACTGCGACAATGAATATGGCTTTGTCTGCAAAATGAATGCTTGCCTTACTGGTAAATTCACAATTCATTCAATCGGAAATTTACATAGCGCCCCTTCAAGAAAAACTACTCAGAGGTGCTCCCGACTAATAATAATTATGATGCTCATTACCGTAAATTAATTACTTGATTGTTTGGTTATAGTTGGGTACAGAGGGCCATCTATTAATACCCTTGTTGGAGTGTTATGAACTTATGATGCATCAATAATTTACTCCAATGGTAATTAAATCATTTCATTCATTCAGAGCATTTAGACATCTATACATTTATACAGCGCCCCCTTCAAGAAACTACTCAGAGGCGAAACTACTCAGAATTGAGAGACACATAGACAGAAATTATGAGAACTGTGAACACTTCACGATATTTTTTCAGATTTCTAGTACTTTGTTTTGCATTTTTTTCAGTTTGAAACATTTGGTCGTTTTGTAACCTTTGTTACATTATTGCAGTCGTGATACTAATTCCTGTTAGTGGGTACCTAGGCTAACGGGATCGCTCCCTTTCTGGGTTACCTTTTCACAGGGATCATTTACCTTTATCTGATGTTATTTAGCTCAATGTACATTGTGCATGCTTATTTTGTCAGTTTGTTGATTTGATATTATGTTTCTTTGATCTCTTTAAATAAACAATTTGAATTTGAATTTGAATTTTGTTTCATAATTTTTTTTCCATACCTAAATCTAGTTGGATTTCATTTTGAACTCTTTTATGTGTGCTTGATTTGTGCTCCATTCTTCTTAATGAGATACCCTTCAAGCTATTAAATGATCATACTGTATTAATTTGTGCATCATGCAGAAAATGGAGTGTATTACTGACTATAGAGTCTTATGTAGCTCTAACCTTCCTATGTGAGCTATTTACTCAAGTCTGGGTTTCTCTAGGCCGTTCGCTGCACTCAGCTGCCAGTGGTAACTACCTTGTCCTCTTTTTCTTGTACTACTACCATGCAGCGAAGAGAATTCTCTTTGGTGGGTCCAGCTTTCTGGAATGACCTCTCAGTGGCTCTCGGCTCACTTTTCCTTGACTCTACTGGCTCTTTCTATCGTCTTTTCAAGACTTTTCTCTTCAACGGGCCTGGGATCGGAGTGGCTCTAAGTACAGATCCTGGGATGGGAGCGGCTCTGAGTACATATCTTGCACTATATAAATTATGTGATTGACTGATCAATTGCCTTTTCAGTATTAAATTCATATTAAAGCATGGCCTAATGCACATGATGCATAATATGACATGCCATTCAATGACTTTGAATTAGTGATTTCATGCTGTGTTTTATTGTATGGTTTATAAACTAGGAGTTCTGGTTTAAAATGATTTCATTTAATCAGGAACCACAGATGTTCAGAATTTATACTCGGAATTGGTTAAAAAATAATAATAATGCCAGAGTGTTACCCTAACCCTAAACCCTTCCCATGATGATGTGAAACCAGTTGAACCAGTCCTATTTGCTGTTAGTTGTATAGTGTTTTTGATACTTTAATCTTCTTGAAGCATTTCAAATTTTTTGAAAAATAGTTTCTAAATTAGGAAATGCATTTGCCAAAAAATGCTGATGTTAACAACGTTTGAGGTCTGTCTGGTGGATGAGCGCTTTTCTTGTCATGCACGAAGTGGTTTAAATACTTGAAACCATGCTATAAAATATCTTTGTGCCTTGATGTTATCTGCCGCTTGAGTTTGGTGTAGGCTGTAGTCAGAATAGTCGTAACTTATTGTTGTTTTATTCTGTTCAAGTTAGCGAGTGTCATAAATTACTGATTTCAAGTACAATGCATAGTGTATACATACCAGTGGCTTTTGTGATGGATTTTTTCACTGTGAATGAGACAGTATGTTCAAATATTTGGAATTTTATTGTATTGAATCTACAAATTTATGAAGCGCCTGTCACAGTTCACACCAATCAGAGGTGCTCCCAGTGTGAAAGACCCAGAGAAAAGAAAGTAGTGTTGACACAGCGAAAAGTTGTGTTTCAAATACCAGTTAAATAACAAAGAACATGTCAATGGAGAGAGCGGTTTCCAAAGTGAAGAACCAATGAAGGCAAAAGGTCAAGTTTTGGTAAAAGAAAGTTCATTTGTCAGCCTCAGGTTTCATGTTTCATTAGATGATTCTCTGGATTTGGTTTTACTGGTGACAGTGGTGTAGCCAGGAATTTATGATGGGGGGGGGGATGTGAGGGTTTTATGGCCTGGCCGGATGCCCTTCCTGACACCAACCCAACAGTATTGCAGTAAATAAAAAGGGAATAAAGTAACAAAGGGAATAAAGTAGGAAAAACAATTGTTACTACAAGCAATTGTTTTGTTTTTTCTTATTTAAGTGGATAGATAAGCTTTAAAAAACTTTTTTCTTAGGTCAATGGGGGGATTTTAACTCCCGAAACCCCCTTGTCTACGCCACTGACTGGTGATGTCCTCTTGATCAAGTCAATACCTTAGAGTATTTCAAGTTGGCTTCTGAACCTGGGTGATTGGAATGATGATGTGGATGGTCTGCTTTGCTTTGCTTCCTTCATTCCTGCTCCCTTCTTTTCCATTGGTGTCAATTGTGTTAATTCATCTGTGTATTGTTTTCTGGGTGGCTGCTCAATTGCTCATTGCTCATTTCATGATTTTGCTGAGCATTGTCTCCAATGCGTTCACGGATCCAATTGATCATTTGGTGTTGACGTCAATTGCATACATCTGTTTATCTGACCAGCCAGTTAATCTCTGCCCTACATTATTATATTCACTGCAGATTTCATCATTATTGTCCTGTGCATACTTTCCTGCTACACAGAGCAGTGTATTATTTTCAATGACTTTGTGTCATCCCATTTAGTTTCAGCAGTCTCTGCACCTTATGGCTCAACGCTTCTGCTTTATCCAGATTTTGGCATACAAACATGAACCACAGCAGCAATAATGTACTGCATTAAATTGTGATAATATTGTAATTGTTCCCACATGAGTTTATTGCATTGGGAACTTCTAGTGTGACTGTTGTTGAACGTGTGTGTTTATGCCCTACTCCAAGAAGGAATTAATTGTGGTAATGTCACTGGTATGTAATAAAAAGTCAAAGCAAGAATTGTGGTTAAAACGTCATGTATTACTTGTGATATGCAATGCTGTAAGGCCTTGTAAGGCATATCCTGCTGCTTGTTGTATGTTTGTATATATGTGAGGCATCCTTGTAACTGGCTGTGTTACTGCACCATGGAAATTGACATTGTCATTATTTTTATTGTTATTGTAGGGTTGTACCTTTGCGCCAATGGTCGTTGTATTAAGAACACGGTCTGCGACGGAGTCGACGACTGTGGCGACTACTCCGATGAAAGAAACTGCTGTGAGTGGCAGTTACAGCTCTTGCCATTAATTTTGATTGCAGTTTCTTAACTTAACATAACGCAACATGCTTTATTTGTTTATCGATGTATTAAATTAGTAAGGCGTAATTACATCGAACGTTTTAGATCTGTTGGTTTACACATGAGACCCATAAGGTAGGGACGGATCCAAGGGGGCCAATCCGGCCATGACCCCCATTTAGAAATTTCTTTATTTTTTACCAGCTATTCTGACTCGGAAAGTTGATATGGCCCCAATGAGCATTTTCGTAGGCCTCCCCACGTCCCACGAGGTCCGTACACGAGGTCCGTGCAGGGGTTTAAGAACACTGCGACTGAAAACAGTCATCAGATTTGTTGGTGACCAAGACGAAATTTTCGTCCCTGTCCCAAGACCCAAAATTTTGGCCCCCTTCGAAAATTTCTGTATCCGCCCTTGTCATAAGGGTCCAATGGTCCCACAGCTGAGACAATTTAGTTGAGAAAAATTCATTAAGGCCAACTACGCTATGTGAAAAACCGGCGGATAAATTGATTACTATCATAAACAATTAGAATAGACTTTTGAAACGTACTGGCTAAACAAGTGGGGTGCGGTGGTGTAGTGGTGGGTTCGGTGCCTTGGAGCCGGAGGGTTCCAGTTTCGAATCCACCTCAAGCTGCTGTGTGGGGACTTTGAGCAAGTCCTTCGCTTGCAATGGCTCGTGTGCTTCAGCATGATTCACACCGATTCAGCATCCGCGCTCTAGTCGGGAGGGTTTCTTGAGTAGAGAACCTGAATGGGTGCTATAGCAATGTGAGAATAAGATAAATAAATGATATAAATAAGAAATAAAAATACAACTTTTAAACAATGGTTCACTTAAGGATTAGGTAAAAATAGACCCATTTGCATTGATTGTGTGCATCTCGTCCTCTCCTCTCAATTCTCATTTTCTGTATTATCCACCACCACCACCACCATCATCATCATCATCATCATCATCATCATCATCATCATCATCATCATCATCATCATCATCATCATCATCATCATCATCATCACCATCACCATCATCATCATCAATGATAGAGTGTTCTACTGTTCTAGCTTTTTCCACCTTCATAATCACCTCCATCTTCTTTTTTCTTATCATGCTTATCATCATCATTGAGTTTATTTTAATTTTTGCAACAGGATTAATTGTCATTTAAGGTATTTTTCAGACATCCATTTTTGTTTAATAATTAGAAGTTCTTAAAGTGGTGTTTATGTTCTGGTGATGACACTTGCGTTTGCGATGATGATAATGATAATGATAATGATAATTATTATTGTTACTGCCAGTATCTATAGCTATTACCTCCTTGGCTTTCTTTGGCAGCCTCCAAATGTACATCACTGCAACAGGGAACCAGAGGAACGATTAATGGTGCAGGCAAGGACTGTGTTTGGACGATCGAGGGCCCTTCTGACTCTCGCATCACACTCACTGTGAGTAAATGCATTCATATAATGCACAGTCTGTGGTAAGGTCAGGCTAAACAAGTGTTCCATTTATTACTTTATATGCATCTTTCAGCTGTGCTTTGGAGATTCTTTATTGTAGGCAACTGGGTAGATGCACAATATTGTGATTTAAAATGGCCAGAAGTAAGGGATGTGCTCTGAAATTCCATTGTGATTCTGAGTTGCATGCAGGGCTGAAAGTGAGCAGGATCTGTCCGGGTTTGCGATCCGGCATTCAATTTTGCTCCTTGCTTTGTTGGGTCCTAGCCAGGTTGCATGTTTAACATTTAGGCCCACGCATTTATCACATTTTAATTTATTATTAGATAGCAGTGTAGAAAAAAAAACATTCACGCATTAGCCATTCATTTGTTCCACGTAATTCCAGATGTGGGATATGACCCAGCTAGTTTTTCAAACCACTTTCAGCACTGGGTGCATGAGTTTTAGTTTCATAATCAGTGGCGGCACCAGGATTTCAGGTTTGGGGGGGCTGAAGCCCCAAGACTTCCTCCCTCCCAGAGACGCAACTAGAACATTTTCTTCCCAGGGAGGTCATATTGCAATCGCGCAAAGCAGAGAGTGCCGAATGCATGAACGAAGCACATACCGACCAATGGTTTTAAAAGAAATTGTGCACTGGCACAAACGCGCTCCACATTGCAAGATGTAGTTGGAGATTGAGTAGGTTATTTAAACGAAGTCAGTAATAATTGTTGTGGTTTTTGAGGTTTTTGATTTTTGGTGTATCCGGCCGCAATCCTAAATAATTAAGTTCCGAATTATCATAAACAAAGGTGTCCAACTAAGGTAGCAAAAGAGAAAGGGAGGTCCTCAAACGCGTCCGCGTACAGTTTATGCCGTGCCCGCGCTGTACCATACCCCGAAAATTCAGTCATCTGAGCCGAGTTGGTGACCGAGCTGAGCAAAGGCGATACAGTATATACAGTGCGTGTGCACACAGTAGCCCGAGTAGCTATGTGGTGCAGACAGTGAGGTAATGTAAAGTCCCTATTGTCTTTGACATACCGATATGCAAGCACTCAAAAACCACGTTGACTAGAGTTCCAAGTTATCACAAAAAGAGGTGTCCAACACCGAATTAATATTCAGAAATTCCACAATACAATGGTATGCAATTCAGTATTATCGTATAAAAAGTCAACCATGGACACAGACTCCAGATCCAAGTTCTCACAATAAAAGGTGTCCAACATAGCATTAAAATTCAGAAATTTTACAATAAAATGGTGCGCAATTCAGTATTATCGTATAAAAAACCGGCCATGGACACGGACTCGAGTTCCAAGTTATCACAATAAATGTGTCCAACACAGTATTAATACTCAGAAATTTTACAATAAAAAGTGATCGCAATAATGGATGGATCCGATTTGACCAAGGTCTATGACAACAGAGGCAGTTACCCTGGACATTCAATTAAAATAATCACAAATAAAAATAAATCACAATAAAGGTGTCCAACAGCGAATTAATAAATTAAAAGTCAACCATGGACACAGACTCGAGATCCAAGTTGTTACAGTAAAAGGTGTCCAACACAGCATTAATATTCAGTAATTTTACAATAAAAATGGTGTGCAATTCAGTATTATCGTATAAAAGTCGACCATGGACACGGACTTGAGTTCCAAGTTATCACAATAAATTAAGGTGTCCAACAGAGCACTAATATTCAGAAATTTTACAATATAATGGTGTGCAATTCAGTATTATCGTATATGCAGTCAACCATGGACACCGACTCGACTTCTAAGTTATCACAAAAAAGGTGTCCAACACAGTATTAATACTCAGAAATTTTGCAAAAAAATAATCACAATAATGTGTTGATCCGATTTGACCAGGGTCTATGACAACAGAGCCCGTTACCCTGGACATTCAATTAAAATAATCACAAATAAAAATCACAATAAAGGTGTCCAACAGCATTCACAGGACACTATTATATTTATCTGCCTGCATATTACTAATGACAGAAAACAGTTTAAGTTTCCTTAATACAAAAATAATTTTATGCATCCTCCTTAGATATATGCATGCAATTATTTTATGTATATATATATATATATAATATATTATATTGTATATATAGTTGATTTCGATGGCATTGACCATTGTCTAGTTTTCTTATTACGAAATAAGCCGTAATGGATATTTTCTGCTTTTTGCTTTGGGGGGCTGAGCCGCATTTAGAGGCTATAACCCCTTGCCCTCTGACGACGCCACTGGCGCAAGCATCTACGCTATGATTATATAGTTGATTGCAGGAGGAAGAAAATCCTAAACATTCTTTTGTGACGATGATTAATTTAGTGAAATATGCGAAAAAGCAAGAGAAAATACAGCTTTGCACCACTTTTTGAAGGACTAGGCAATTTTGATATTTTTATACGTCTTATACTCATAAAACGTTTTCAATCTGAAACGAGGTGTCTAAGAGCCATGTTGTTTCTTCGACAATTTCGACAACCCTGTCCCGTTGTATGGTCAAAAGATAAGAGTGCAAACTTGTCACCCGTTTTCATAGACTGAGGCCAAGAAATGAAGTCGCTAACTTCATTCTCAAAGTAGATTTCGATGCCATTGATCATTGTCTAGTTTTCTTACTACGAAAAAAGCCGTTATAGACATTTTCCGCATTTTGCTTTGGGGGGGCTGAGCCGCATTTAGGGGGGGCTTAGCCCCCTCCAGCCCCCCCTGGCGCCGCCACTGTTCATAATGCCAACAAATACGCTTGTTTGTTAATTGGTCGTAATTTCACCAGAAGCAGAACATCAGACAATGCTCAATTGATATTCAGACATTCCTTGTGATCTGATTATCATGATTGTTAACCTATCATTTCAGTCAATCAGCAGATCAATCAGTTTTATGACTTACCTTAGACTGTCAGTACAAGCATTGTTTATGTACACACTATTTGTATTCTTCATTGACATTTGATTTACCAATTTCCTGTTCGTTATTTGCAACATTTGTTTCAATTGTTCTGTACCATTCATGTACAATTTTTGCTTAGCTGAGTTCAGAGTTATATGAGCCAGACCTGAGATCAGATGAGATCTTATTTAGTTGTGATGGGTTATTCCTATGCATTTTTTTCAGTTTACCAGTCTATCCTTGGCGCAGGGAGAGGGCTATGTGGAGGCTTGGGTTGGAGGTCGCTCCCTTTCCACTAGTACTCCACTGAAGCGATTCTATGTTGCTTTGAGTGACGTCAGGACGGTTAACAGCACCAACAATTTCATGATTGTCGTCTACTCGAGTTATGGAATTTCCAGTAATAGTTTCTCAGCTCAGTGGAGGGCAGGTTGGACATTTCAATTATTGCCATCATTTTTTGTCTTCAGTATAGCCATTTCAGTGTGAGAATTGTGGAAAAATGACTGGTGGTTGGGGATTTGGACTATGACGGCAGTATGGCCCACTTGGAATTGGGATGTGAAAGACAGACTTTATTATGAGGCTCTAAGAAAGACTTGGCGGTTGAAACCCCCAACCTCCCCATCAATTCTCACCCTGGTATAGCCACTTCCGTATAAAATTATTAAATCTATTGCTCTTAAGAGTCTTTGGTTTATAGTTTATGTGCTATTGTGCTAGAATATGATTTTTATTTTTATTTTTTAATGCTCTGATGTGCTTCATTCTCCCAGGGATTTAGAGATTATTATTATTTCTGGAATAAACATCTGGTAAGCATAGGTGCAATCACGTCCTAAAAGTTGGGGGGGACCATAATGAATCACGCACTAAAAGTTGGGGGACCATAATAATAAAGTTAGGGGACCACTCAAAAGTTGGGGGGACACGTCCCGTGGATCCCATAGGGTGGTTGGGCCTATGCTGGTAAGTCAGACCTTGTCTTCAGATGTGAGGCAAAAGTATGTTTGAAAGCGACCAGGTTGTAACGTTGAATACATATGGACAGACATTGAAAAAGAAAGATTGTTTCACGTCTGTCACTACTGATAGAAGAGATGTGGCTGCCAATTTCGTTGAATCATTTATTATGATTATTATTCTTATCATTATCGTGGAAATGATAAGTTGTTCTAGTGCTAGGATTATTTTAGAGAAATTAAATCAGTCAGTTTTTGCATAATTAAACTTTTGGCCAAAAATGACTGGTTGCCATTTTTCTAGTAATGGCAGAAGCAAAGTTAGAACTCTTCATATTTGTTTATTTTAGGGAGTTTTATATAGGGTCTCTTCAAGGTAGGCTAGTCAGAAGCGTTCCCGGCCCAGCCCCAGTAATTAAGATGGCCATACACTGTAAGTGTAAAGTCTGAAAGTGAGGAAGAGAGAGAGAAAGAGAGAGGGAGGGAGGGAGACGGAGTGGAGGAGGGAGGAATGGAGGGAGGGAGAGAGAGAGAAGTATATATATATATATTCACCGCTCTCATAGGCTGAGTAGCTGTGAATATATATATATAAAACATATATATATATATATATACATTAGAAAGTGAAGTCACTAAGACTTGTACCCACTACTGCCTCTCACAGCTATTGTGAAATTCTGTACAATGTTTTCTCTTTGTTCTGTGTAGTTTAAAATTGTTTTATTCTCAGAAATTATTTCTGTGCTGTTCAGCCGCAAGTGTTTGAAATTTATGTGGTATTCATAATTGTTTGCGTTACGTGGTTTTGTAGACTAGTTTCATCCCTCTTTATTAATTATGTAGACCTGTCCATTGAATGCTTTCACGTAAGCATCATGACACGTTGTCATCAGGATCATGATCATTATAATCATGATCCATTGTCATCCTGATACATTGTCTTTTTAATTCAGAATCATATGTACCTGGTGATCCCACAGACCTTGTGGCGACATACAATGTCCAGACAATAACTTATACATCACCCGTCAGTGCCTCGTATGAAACAACCAAGATTTGGATTGTCCGACTAGGAGTGAACACGGAGACGATACTTACAGTAACAGTGAGTATTTCAGTGACAGTGAGTATTTCAGTGACAGTGAGTATTTCAGTGACAGTGAGTATGTCAGTGACAGTGAGTATGTCAGTGACAGTAGGTATTTCAGTGACAGTGAGTATTTCAGTGACAGTGAGTATGTCAGTGACAGTAGGTATTTCAGTGACAGTGAGTATTTCAGTGACAGTGAATGTTTCAGTGACAGTGAGTATTTCAGTGACAGTGAGTATTTCAGTGACAGTGAATGTTTCAGTGACAGTGAGTATTTCAGTGACAGCGAGTATTTCAGTGACAGTGAGTATTTTAGTGACAGTGAGTATTTCAGTGAGGTGAGTATTTTAGTGATAGTGAGTATTTCAGTGACAGTGAGTATGTCAGTGACAGTGAATGTTAGATTCTGTCTTTGTATCTTTACATTTTACAAGTATTGAGCTATATGGGGTGTACTTTTCAAATGTAATGAAGCTTAACTGTCTAACATTATTATTATTATCATTATTATTATTATATTATTATTGACTTTTTATATAGCGCACCTTCAAGGTAACCTACTCAGAAGTGCTCCGAGTCCAACAGCGGCTAAATAAGGCAGTTTTTAAGTGAGAAAGAAACATAGTGGCGTGACCTCTAGGCACCAAACGGAGAGCAACAGGGTGGTCAGATCGCCGCTGGACATTCCAGGTTTTAGGGCCTGCCACTGAGAAAGAGCGTCGCTGCATTATAGCAGTTCGAGAACGAGGGGTCAAGAGTTCAGCTTGATCAGCTGATCGGAGGTCAGATCGCCGCTGGACACAGAGGTGGGACTGCAGAGCTCCTGTAGGTACATCGGAGCAAGACCCTGCATGCAGCACCAGACTACAAGTAGTGCTGAGGTACTTATCTGAAGTACTGTTATTTGATGGTGATGATAACAAATAAGGCAATTTCTACAGTAACTGTCTGACATGTTATTCACATGCTATTGAATATGATTGGTTTTAGGTTCTGAGTATATCTCTTGATTCGTCTGATACTCTGTCGTTCTACGATGGGGAGTCGGCAGGAGGTGACCCCTTTTACGTGTTCAATGTGTGGTTCACCACGACACCAACAGTCTATCCACTGATGTCTGTGTCAAATGTTATGAGAATAGTCCTGACCAAGAGCAGTGCTTCTCTGAGGAACTCCATCAGCTTCACCTACAATGCAGGTAAAGACTTGTGGAAACAGCACCCATTAAAAGAAAAAGCCTTTATATTAAAAAAATCAGTTTAACCTGTACTTGCTTTTAGCATTTACATTGACAATTAACAGTATGTGTGTAAAGCATACTAGAAACAGCTTGCTACTGATGATGTTATAGAAATTGTCATAAATGCGATACAATACGGCATTGCGTTCCCATCTTCAGTAAATGTACGTTCTGCGGGCTATTAAGACTTACTGATATGTGAATGGACCTGTCTTCTGGAAAGTCTGTTCTCAAAATATGCACTATTCCGTAACAATCACCTAAAAAAATGCTTTCCTACCTAGCTTAAGCCACACCATTTTGCCACTTTTAGTGTGCTTTAACACCATGTGAGGTTTCAGAATGTGGGCCCTGTAGGGTATACTGGAGCCCTAGGTTGCCTTTTAGATAGCAAGTTAGCAACGTGGTAACAAAAGATTCTTAAAAGCCTCGGATGCATACTGCTAACACACGCAGTCCTGCATATATTCATGACTAAATTTGGCATTGGAATTGTCAAAATCATTGATGATATCGATTATTAGCAAAATGAAAAAATGCAATGACTTAAAGGATAATGTCAAAATTTCATATGAATATATTTATAAACATTCGACATCTAGTTTTTGTTATATATGCAATGCGCGCAAGCCTAATTATACTATTTAATATTAACTAACACCTTTTATTTTTTACTGTTAGAATGCTTTGCATAAGTGTTTGTTACTGTACATTACTGCTCCCAGTACTGAAACGATTCATGTATTGTAGGTTGTAAGAGTGTGACATCGGCTGCACCACGTGGTGTAATCCGCTCGCCTGGTTATCCGTATGTGTACTATCCAAATGGCGTCAACTGTAGTTGGCTGATTGCATCGAAGAACAACGATCGCCTGACATTGAGCATAGATGATATATTCTTAAATAACATCTACCCAACTGCAACAGACAGACTAGCAGTTAGTTTTGCTATGTTATCTTTACTTCTATTGGTTAATTTACTAGCGTATCAATTTGTGTGTTACTTCGACAAAATGTTGCTTCTAATGGCAAAATAGCTGGAATGGTTTGGATGACAGCATTTTCTCATAACACAGTCATGGAAGTTTAGGAAGAAGCTAGGAAATTGGGTGATTCGTGTTCAAGATTTATTTGCAGTTTTATTTATTTATTTCACGCATTTGCTATAGCTCAAGCTCCAACTCGGAGGCGCTCCCGACTACAGCGAAAGACACTGCGTCGGAGTTTAACGACGAAGTACTCGAGCAGTTGCAAGTGAAAGACTTGATTATTATTACTCAGCGGCTTGATGTGGATTCGAACCTGGCACCCTCCAGCTCCAAGGCACCGGATCTACCACTACACCACCACGTCCCACAGTGATCCTAACACAGACTTTGCGTCTACTGAAATGCCTAAGGCCCTTTTTATGCCATGTTAACTCGCATTATTAGATATGAGTTGAATCAGCTTATTCGGTTCTGTGCTCAATTCCTGTCTTTGCCTTTGTTCCTGTTCTTTCCCTGTTTCTTCATGTTCCTGTCCCTTACCCTGTACCTCTTCCTCTCCCTCACTAAGTACACTTCACTATTATTACTTTTTTTGCCCTGAGGTACTTCATTCCCCCAGGAAACTTATGGACTATTATTAACTAAAGAATGTGTGTCTGGTGGGTCAGGCAAAAGTGCCTTTGAAAGCGACCAGGTTGTAGCGTTGAATGCAAATGGACAGACGTTGAAAAAGAAAGAGCTTCACGTCTGTCGCCAGTGATAGAAGAGATGCGGCTGCCAATTTATTATTATTATTATTGTTATTATTATTATTATTATCTAATGGGTTTGTAACTCTTTTTCAGGTATTTGTAGGTTCAGACACAAATGCACGAAAGTTTGACAAAATCAGCAGCGGAGATGTCTTCGTTTCAGAGAATGGAAGTTTTCTCGTCTATTTCAATTCATCTGGACTCTTCAATGACCGCGGCTTCCTGGCATCCTTCTCTACTGGTCAGGCTTCCACTAACATTGGAGTGGGGTGGGATGGGGTGGGGAGCCTGTGCTTGGGGAACCGGCAGTGAGGGTCGGGAATAAGGAATTGGCCGGGAACGGGTCAAATCCTAAATTTCCCAAGCAACGCCGGGTACCACAGCTAGTAGGTAGTTAATAAAGTACCATAGATTAATTGTTTGCTGGTTATTTCAATCAATCAATCACATATATTTATATAGCACCCCTAAAGATCTCTACTCAGAGGCGCTCCCAACCCAGGCCTGCTGGTCAAAAGGAAATGTCTTGAGAAGATGATGGGAAAAATGCCAGCAAAGATATGAATATATTTATTGAGCAAGCTCCTATGCAAGTCCAGCATCGACGTCAATAATAGAAAATCATGAACAGCAGTGGCCCAAACACTGATCCTTGTGGCACCCCATCCTAACACTGTCGTCCAGCTGGAATGTTTATCATTTAAATGCCCATCTTTATCCGATAGCCAACTTTGAACCCAGTTTAGTTCCTGCCCTCTAATACCGCATGCTTGCAACTTTTGGCCAGCCTTACATGAGGTACTCTGTCAAATGTTTTGGCAAAATCTATGTAACTGTAGGTAAATATTATGAATATACACCTAAGCACTGCACTTCACTATACTGTGGGGACCCGGTAGCGCAATGGATACACGCTGGCATAGAGTGCGAGAGGTAGCGAGCTCGAGTCCCCGTTGGGCGGACATGCTTTATGGGCTGCTATTAGCGTCATGTAATTACAAAGCTGTCTGCTCTGTTAGTAGTTAAGTTTAATTAAGATTACTGCGTAACTTGTAAATGTAAAGCGCAGTGCGTCTTGCAGGCGCTCAATTAAAGAAAAGATTATTATTATTATTATTATTGATAAGCAATCTTCTTCATGGCCTTGCACGCAACACCGGCCGGTCAAAAATTACACGTTTCACTTCTGTTTTTTGGAGCAATGACACATTGAGTGTATTTTTCATTCCTGTGGTACTTCTAATAATTCTGTATTGTTTTATGGAGGGTCTGTGCTAATGTCTCTCCAATTTCCTTGTTCACATCCTGCAAGAACTGAGAGTGTATAGTTAATCCATTCTTATACCTTGTGTGATTGTAACCTTTTCAATTGTTCCACTTCCACCTCATTATACTCAATGTTATCTGTGTTAATTGAACCAGTGCTTAAAGTGTAGATAAAGAAGTGCCTGGATGCCCCTTACCTTTTCAGGTTGTGCTGGCCAATAAGTTGCAGGACGGCATAGAGATTTTAAAATAAGTGCCTGGACGCCGTCCATGACCGTCCTGCCACACTTTAAGCCATGTATAAGTCTGTATCACCACTGTATAAGAATTTTTGACTGAGCTCAGGTCTTCTTCTTTAGGTCTGCTGCCTCTCGGCAGGTCCAGATGCCCAACGACGCCACTCTTCTCGGTGTTGTGCTTTTTCTTTGAGTCTTCCATATCCATCCTCCATCATCCAGTCCAAGAACTTTTCCCTCGGTCTTCCTCTTCCCCTCTTCCCCTCCATTTTGCCCTCCACTATGTCTCTTTGCAAGGAGTTGCCTCTCAGTATACGGTATGTCCCATCCAGTTCTTTTGCCTTGTTCTAATTGTATTCATCAAGGATCTTTCCTCTTCCACCTTCTTCAATACTTCTTCGTTTGATGTATGCTCTGTCCAGCTGACCCTTTCCATCCTTCTCCATATCCACATCTCGAACGCTTCTATTCGTTTGACATCCTCCTTTCTCATCGTCCAGGTCTCTGCTCCGTACAGTGTGACGCTCCAGATCAGTGCCTTGACCATTCTTTTCTTGATGTCTCGATTCAATCCTCCTTTCAATAGCTCCTTCCTTTTCGTGAACGCTTCTTTCCCCATCGCTATCCTCTTCTTGATTTCTTTGTGGCACTTCGCATCCTCCGATATTAGGCTTCCCAGGTAGCAAAATTCAGTGACTTGCTCCACTTTTTCTCCATTGATTGTTATTTTCATATTCTTTTCTCCATTTGCTTCTCTACTTATTCTCATTACTTTCGTCTTTTTGATGTTTATCTTCATCCCATATTCTTCGCTGGTTCTGTTTAGCTCAGGTATGTTTCCCAATTCTTCAAAAGAAAAACAGCTGAGCTGTATTAAGGGCTATATTCTTCACAGTTTTTGCTAAGGTAAAAGTTGTAGTACTTGCAATGAATTACGGATGTTACCTGCTGATCTTATGAATATATTGTTGATGACATGTTTGAATGATCAATTCCATTTGTCGTTTTAGATTGTCCGACTCTGACATTCAGCAGCTCAACTATGACAAGTGGTCCACTGAATACAACAATAGGATCAACAATGCTTCTGTCCTGTCCTGTTGGATACTATTTCGCACAAGAGGAGTTTGCTGATGTTGGTTTCGTAGACCTTACCTGTACGTTGAATGGCTGGCAAACATTTGGTGGTGCTCCGATAAATCGAACTCCAAGATGTTTCCGTAAGTAACACAGTTGTTTTGCCAACTCTGTAAGACACCGAAAGTAATAGCAGCGTTATAATGACTTTTCAGATCTTTAGGCCGTACAATTCTAAAATCCAATTCTAAAATTCAATTCTGAAATCTCAATTCTGAAATCCTATTCTAAAATTCAATTCTGAAATCTCAATTCTGAAATCCTATTCAAAATTCAGTGACAAATAATGGACAATTAGTCAATATTCCGGTTAAGCATTGTACGTAGCCTGTTCGAAGTCTGTATTTGGATGACGGTCATTCAGATGAATGTCTCCCCTAAGCAAAACGTTAAGAGATTTATCCCCCCCCCCCAAAATGCTGCACGGTCACGTCGGTCAGTCATCACATGAGTGAGCATGGACCAAGAGGGGAAAGACCTTCCAAAGCGGGGGCGGAAACTTTGGGGGGACAGGGGGAGGGGACGGCCCATGCATTTGTCCCCCCCAACCCCCCAATTGTTGAGCGTCACAACTAAAAAAGAGATCAGAAATTTTGGCCAGCAAATGATGGAAATTTTTCAGCGATACTCAGCCGGTCGTCCGTCCAAAAATGTTTCCGTCCCCCCCAAATCTCCGCCCAGGTCTCCGCCTATGTTCCAAAGAATGACGGGTAGTACTTATATATTATCTATTTTGAGTAGTCTGGGCTGAAGTTTGTTTCGAGTTTTTTCCTTCCGTGTTTGCCCACTACCAGCTCGACTCTAATGAGTACACAGACTGTTCACTGTCATTGAGAAGAACCGACGGCATGGGAGAGGACTGTTTATCCTCCTCATATGTCATGGCTAAGAAACTACAGTCACTAACACTTCATAAGCATTGTAGCCTGTTCGAAGTCTGGATTTGGTGGACGGTCATTGGCTGCCTAGTGCGTAAGGACTAGCTTAGGGTGTTGCTATTATCTTCTCTATTGGGGAAATTTATATAAA
Organism: Lumbricus terrestris; assembly: GCA_949752735.1. NCBI lineage: Eukaryota > Metazoa > Annelida > Clitellata > Crassiclitellata > Lumbricidae > Lumbricus > Lumbricus terrestris. Next base: position 17,676,016 of record OX457051.1, on the reverse strand, counting down.
TGACTGAAAAGTGTGAAGCCTCAGCGTGAAGGTATTACATTGAAATGTGCACCTTTGAGGCTCATTCAGTCCATAAAGGGTATAGAAAATGATTAATAGTAAACTATCAATTATTGTTTCTATGTTTTGTGTTTCAGCTGAATATAGTTTCTTGCCTTGAGCTAACCGTATGTTGAATATTTTGCAATGTCATGTTGTCTTATTCTTATTCTCAGGTCGTTACTGTGGCCAGCCTGCGAGCATTAAGAACGGGTACATAGTCAGTGCAACTGGCGTTCAGTACAGCGACAATGTCACCTACGGTTGTGTTCCAGACTTCAAACTGACCGGACCTGAGTCAGTAACCTGTCAAGAGAACGGCTACTGGTCACCTGGTCCTTATTGTACTGGTACGTGAGTTACAATTGTAGCTGTAAATGCGGTCGCGTCAAGACTCAAGAGAAATGCATTTATAAGAGTTTTTCATCTAATCAGAGTTCTTTGTGAAGTTGCACTCCTCTTGTACAAAGTAAGCACTGATCTACTACAGGCACTTATCATCTACGGCAGTGCTTCCCAACCTTTTATTTTGACTTGAGGGCCACTTTTTCTAAGTTGGAGGACACGAGGGCCACTTTTTCTTAGTTGAAGGACATTAGGGGGCCACAAGGCTAAAATTTAATTAACTAAAAACATATAACATTTTTATATTTGAATTAAAATAGAATGTTTTATGTCATTTATAGATGTAAAAATGAAATAATTTGTAATAGAAAATAATTATGTGTTCTTTCCTGTTCAAATTGTCAATTTTTCACATATTTTGGTTAATTCTTTGAGAGATGAGGGCAATTTTTTAGGCCTGGTGGGCCACTTTTGGCCGCGGACCACGGGTTGGGAACCGCTGATCTATGGTCACATCTTGCAAATCTGTTAAAGGTCGCTCTTCTCTTCAATCAGCGTTTGCTGGAAAGTGTCTTGTCACTTGTACACATCTTGTCTTTGGCTGGCGATCTTTCACAGTTGCTAGTCCCTTCATCTGGAGTTGTCTCCCTTGAAGTCCCTTCTCATGTTTGTAACTCTCGCAGTGAGACTGTCTTTTGCTCTGAACTGAAAACATACCTTTTCCAGTCTGCCTATAGTTAGTTCTTAATGGTCTGACGAACTTCAATGTGCACTTCTGAGCTTTGTAAGGAGGGCATTATCAAATTTCAGTTGTATTGTATTGTATTCAAGACCCAGGATATTTACGTTGAGTTTACAGAGCGTGATATGCACCCATATCTTTCTAGATATCTTTCTAGATCTGTTGCTACATTTCTCTCTCCTCAAAACCTCCTTCTTTCTTGGGCACTCGCACTAGGAACACTACTGAATGGTCACTACTGTGAGTGGCGCTTTATTAAGATACTAGCTACATTGCATGGTAGTATAGTGGGCAATGGACTGTCAAGTTTACTTGCTGTTTTTATTAATATTAATAACGATTTGCAGTTTGACTCTGTGCTTTTGATTGAGATTTGGGTCATTCTGCCCAAGTTGAGTAACACTATAAGGTTAGATGAAATTTATCCTTTGGGCTAAGTTTATATCTTTTTTTTAATGAGGAATAAATTAAAAATTGCCTCTGTTGTTCTGCATTGTGTGACCAGGTTGTACTTGTCCAGTCGCTTCAATTTCAAACGGAAACTTCACTTATAAGGTGCAGAACAGATCGGATTGTGGAGCGGTTGTAAGCTTTACCTGCGATCCTGGTTACCGCCTGAACGGTTCAGCTACGGTTGTATGTCGGAACTATTCGTGGAGTCCACCACCTCTTCCCAAGTGCGAGAGTAGGAACATGATATTTCATGCCATTTATGATTACCCTTACATGGGGTTAATATGTATATATAATTATATATGAATAATTAGCAAATGGTATGAATATGCAATTTGTATAATTATGTAATTTGTATAATGTATACGTAATATGAATATGTAAATCTGAAATGAAATCTATAAGTTTTCGGAATGCCATGCAATCTATATCTATAAGAAAGGATGCGGCTGACTTTGTCCTTTATGCATGCTCACAGTTTTGCAGCTACTGACCTTAAACATTGTACATAAATAGACTTTCACTCAACTTACTGAAGCGCGCTATTTTCACCTCCTTATCCACTTTAGAACTCGAGATATTAGACATTTTAATTTTCGCCGTGTTATTTACGCTATCGCTGCGACACCAGTATTTGAATCATTGTGCAACAACAAATGCACGTTGCTTTTGACGTCATTTTTACGTCATTTTTCGCCAAAGCTTAGCATGAAACTCGAGCCCTCGCAACGCAACCACCCTGGGAAAGATAAATGCCTTAGGCCAAGGAGTAGCCTATATATATATATACTAAGAGGAGCCCCATGCAACATGAGTTTAACCAGCAGAATTGGGGAAGACCTTCCAAGCAGAGGGGCATATATAACCATTTATAAACCCCAAATGGGCGGCGAAGCCGCCCCACAGGGGCGGGTGGAGCTGGGTTTGGGGACGAAAAATCGAAATTTTTCGTGCAACGCCGGGTACCCCAGCTAGTGCCTAATATCAGTAAGACCAACTTGTTTGCTCTTACTCTTAATCAAACAAGTCAATGGAGCAAGGCTGTTGGCCAGGTTTAATCCAAATTCAGAATTTTTAGGCCCAGCCTGTAGATTTTCTCTTCTACGTCCTAGCTAAAGATCTTCTCTGTATTATCACAGTCTTATTTTAAAGAAAGAAAATTGAATCTTTATTATTTTTGATATTTGCATTTTAGAGGTATGGTGTCTTTTGCCAACTTCGATTCCACACGGCAGCATCCAACCACCTGCTACATTCATTGAATTTCAAGCATCAGTCTACGTGAAATGCGATGATGGCTACAGCATTAGCAATGCCACTGGCACGGTTCTTTCGTGCTTAGCCAACCAGACACTGAACGCATCTGATCCTAAATGTCAAGGTTGAGAAATAATCTTAATATCTTTCCTGCAACTCTTTCCTGCAGAAAATGTTGATTTCATTACATTAGTTAGAGACTGTGAAGGCAATTGCCAAAAACTGTCTCGGTTGTGAGAGCATGTATCTGTGATTGTGTCAACACCTTTTTTTATGTTGTTTGCCACTTAGTGAAACAACTTGCATCACATATATACAGCCATGCCAGGGCCGTGTTTAACATAGGTCCATTCGGTGCAGTGCACCAAATGCCTCTGAGCTGAAAGTTTTGTTGCTATTGGCCAAATGTCTTATGCGAGTGCAGCGAGTATCACTGTTATTTAGGCTTCAATCTTTTATAAAATCAGTAAGTGTAAAAAATGTCATTAAAGGTACAGCTACCATAAAAGTCCTATATTACGATATAAATTTCTTTATGATATATACTTATTTACACGTGGCCGCGGAGCTTTTGGCAAACCAAGGGCCGCTCGAACGACATTATGCCACTGCGGTAACACTTTGCACCGACACTCGAAGAACCTTAAACACGGCCCTGTACCATGCATACACATGTCTATGGCTGTTATACTATTTTTTGCTATGTGATTTTTGCCGGATACTCAGCTGTAGTTTAATACATGTGTGTAGGCTCGACTTGTAATAATTTATTGCATCGTGATAGTAATCATAAACTTCTAATTTTTCGCCCTAAAAACTAAACACAGTGCATAGCCTAGGCTTGTTTTCAAGCAATACCTAGACAGACGAATTGGCTAAAGCAGCACTATTCTTCTCATTGCTCATATTCCACTCTAGTTGGGAGCGCCTCTGAGTAGGGAGCTTGAAGGGGCGCTGTAACAAGTGCACATACAAATACAAATACAAACAAATATTATATGGACGAGTGTTTGAAATCAGACGTCTGTTTGCACTTAACGTAGGGAAGCATGTTGACAAGTTTTCTCAAATTGAGCCAATGTTGATGAATGTTTTCAAAAATAATCTTATTACTCGAATGCCATTTGAATGCAAACCACAAAATCTAATTTCACTGAATTTAGATAAGTGTACTGAAAATAGCAGTCTTTAAACTGCTTGGATGCAAGTGAATGTGTTGAAACTGGGTCTACTTCTTTTGATGTTTACAGATATAGACGAATGTGTTGGTCAGCCCTTCATCTGTGGACCCAACAGCACCTGTAGGAACACCCTTGGCAGCTACAAATGTGCTTGTGATGCTGGATTTCAATCTTCCAATGGTACCAATTGTACAGGTAGGTAAATAGTTTCTACTTTGTTTCACCAACCCAGCTATATTGTTTAGAGCAAAGACTGTGTAGTAGAGTTTGCACATCGTGATTACTGATCAGCGATTACCGGTATTCAAGAGGTCTGTATATCTTGGGCTAGTGCACAGGAACCTTATATGTATTTATTACTGTTTGAGTTCATTATTATTATTAGTAATTAGCTAATTAATTGAATTTGTTGCATGTGCATGATTTCATTGGTATGACCAGTGCTTATAGTGTAAAAAGAGGTACCTGGACGCCCCTTACCTTTTCAGACTGTGCTGGCCTAATAAGTGGCTGGACAGAGTTCAAATTTTAAGATACCTGGAAAACGCCTGGACGTCATTCATGACCATCCAGTCGGTTCGAGTCCACCCTAAGTCGCGTCGTAGGGACCTTGGGCAAGTCCTTCACTCGCAATTACTCATGCGCTTTAGGCGTGAAACTCCAATTCAGTGTTCGTGCTGCAGTCGAGAGCGCTTCTGAGTAGAATCTTGAGGGGGCACTATGACAAGTGTACATACATACTTGTGAGATTAGTATTTTGATTGCACGTTGCAATGATATTGTAGATATTGACGAATGCAGCATCAGCCAACGCAACAACTGCAGTGATTTCTGTAACAATACAATTGGATCATACAGCTGTGGCTGTAGACGTTCTCGTGTGCTGTACACACGGAACGGTACAAGTGGTTATTATCTCCCACACTCTGAAGACGGACTGTCACCGTTGGATGAATATTACATCAACCATACCTGTGTCCGTGAGTATCGTAGCGAGTCGATGTATTTGTCGGAGCCTGAGTTCATTGTTGTTATTATTATTAATTAAATAATTAATTAAGTTTGTTGCATGTGCACGATTTCAATGAAACTTGAATTTGAGATGCAGAAAGTCAGCCACTGGGAAAAGACAGCTAGATATCTAAGAGCTTTTGAAAGCCAAGAAGAAGCAGTGAGTTTTGAGGGTTTTTTATTTTTAAAAAAGGCAGTGAATTTGAGCTACGTAGAGAGTGGCAGTCGATTCCATTCCTTGGGGGGCAGAGACGTGAGATGCATGCCAGCCCATGACTTGATATTTCTGATTATCTGTTTCTTGAACTAATTTCAACCAACCTGACCATGGATTTGGTGTGCCTGTCATTTGTGGCTGAACAGGAACTGACGTCTTCTGTGCCTCCTGTTAAGAATGGCGACTCCCTCCACCCTTCATCACACAATCGAGAGATTCCATATGCTGATGCATTAACTAGGAAATGCTTTATCACACGTATGATGTAGATATATGATATATAAATGGCCATGCCACTGTTTATTCTGTTATTTAGCCTACTTTATGCAACACTAAAAATGACTGACTTTTTCACTCACTTTATCAGGCCTATTGATTGTTGAGTTACGTATAATTATATTTATGATCACTGTTTTTTTCCATAACTGATCAATGTTCCCGCAGTGCGTTTGCAGGCGGTTCATGAAGTATATACTTGCTTACTTACCTTTTTGTTACACTATGGAAGTTTTTAGCTTGAAAAAGATTTGTTAGGTTTTTAATATTTTATGTTAGTTTTCTTCAGAGTCTTGATCAATGCTGTGTGAGTGCAAGAAGAAATGCGAGGAATCAATAGTTTGACCTATATACCAACCATAGTGTTGTAAATGTTATGGGAAATCATATATGCCCTCGGTTGGTAGGCCTAAAGGGCTAAAACTAATCTGCTATAATCGACAACGCGCTGCGATGTTTACCCGTACTCACTCCCCCTACTTCCAACTTGTTCATTTATGCAACTATATGTGCAACTCTTCTTTCTCCGATCAATAAACTGATTTGATTTGGTTGATTTGATTTGCAATTTCAGCAATCTCGTGCCAACTAACCCCATATCTGCCAAACGGTTTCATCAACACAGCGCAGGTTACCTTCCATTCTGGAGACACAGTGATATTTAACTGTAGCATTGGCTTTGCGTTGAATGGCTCAGTGAACAGCATCTGCAATCCCAATGGAAACTGGTCTGCTCCTTTCCCCTCATGCGAAGGTAAATGATGGCGTTCTGAATGGATTTTATTCAGTTTAGACAATTTTTTTCTTTTGTGTCTTTCAGTCTGTTGTTGTGATCAAAGTTGCATAGTAAATTTTTTAATCTGTATTGTATTGTATTTGAGTATTTGTAAGGCGTCTTTAGTATGTCGAACTGTCCAGAAGCGCTCCCAGAGGTTGTGGTGGTGGTGATGGTGATGGTGGTGAATAACCATCATGGGGCAAGGTGGTGTAGCGGTGGGTTCGTTGCCGAGTAGCAGGAGGGTTTCAGGTTTGAATCCAACTCAAGCCGCCGCGTAGGGACATTGAGCAAGTCATTCACTTGCAATTGCTTGTGTGCTTTGTGTGAAATGCAATGTCTGCTCTGTAGTTGCGAGCGCCTCTTAGAAAAGAGCTTGAAGGGGGCAATATAACAAATGCAAGAAATAAATAAATAAATGAGTAAAATAATAGTCATCATAATCGTAATAAAATAATAATAATAATATTAATAATGATAATGATTATGATATCAATAATGCTAATAAGGGCTGAAGTAACATAATATTAGCGATCTAATGTGACACACTGCTAACATTCAATGTAATATTCTTTTGTTTCAGTTGTCACTTGTGCCATTCCGTCAAACTCTTCCCTCTCCAGCCTGATTGCTCCACCAACATTTTCCACCAGTACTCCAGTCCTTTATGGACAGTCTGTCTCGTTCACATGTGCACGCTACCACGCCATTCCACTGACTCTCAGCAGGACCTGCGTCTACGACTTGAAGACCAACAGCTACCGTCTGGGCTTGAATCCAGACTGGGAATGTCCAGGTAGAGGAAATTTTGGGTATATTTAATGGATATTTGTATGAACAGAGATACTTGTTTGTATGAATATATATATAATATATACATGATCGTTTATATAACTTTTGTGTATATTTTATGGATATTTGAATGAACAGAGATACTTGTTTGTATGAATATATATAATATATACATGATCGTTTATTTAACTTTTGTGTATATTTTATGGATATTTGAATGAACACATTGAACAGGGATACGTGTTTGTATGAATATGTATAAATACATGAACATTTATATAACACATTTTATGAACCATACAGAGGCACTGAAACAATTTTCATATAACTGTTTTGAAAGGTATATATTACCTATATATTTGCTTAATATATAAATCAGGTTGTCAAGTCACAACATGGTTACAGGTACCAATTTTGTAAAATGTAGTTAGTAAAGTAGAGTGGATTAATTAGTGGATTAGTTAGTAGAGGGGATTAGTTAGTAGAGTAGAGTGGTTTAATTAGTGGATTAGTTAGTAAAGTAGAGTGGATTAATTGTTCATGTGTTATTTTTGAACAAGCTCCTTCCTATAAAGTATCCTTGGCATGTAGTTTTTATTGCTATTTTTGGTGACTAAGAATCATGAGCTCTATGCCATCTTAGGTGCAACTAATGATAAGATGAGAAAGTTAGACAATCTGAATTATGTGATTATGCTATGTGGACATGGTGATCAATAAAGTATATTGATTGGTTGATTTTGATTGATTTTTGGTTGATTGATTGGTTGATTTTTTAATTGATGATTTTGATTGATTTTTTTGATTGATTTGAATCTGTATGTGATTGCATTTCAACAGTGGTTGATTGTGGTCCTCGGCCCATCATACCAGGCGCTCAGCTGACGTTGCCAGTGAACTGGGTACGAAACGGAAGTGGATGGTATACTACTCTGAACACCTTCTACAACGCCTCATTTTCTGTGGCCTGTCCTCTGTCGTATGGTATGGTGGGGGTCACTGGGAACGACGATCCAAGTCTTGTTGTTTGCGGAAGTGACGGACAGTGGAAGACTGGAAACATTTCATGTGACGGTTATTATCAATTTAAAAATATTCTTATCTTATGTTCTTCTTGTCTTCGGTTTTAGTTTATGATGACTGTTTTAACTATAGCATCAGAACTTGAAGTATCATATACAGGGATGCCACTAATAGCTTTTTCCACCTAGATCTAGTTTTTTGGGGGTATTGTCTAAGTTTCTAGATTTTTTCAGGATCCAGCTTTTCCTGGGGCAGTTTTTCTACTTCTTAGGTAAAAATAGACATCTTTAGGTAAAAATAACCTTTAGGTGAAAAATACACGATAGACACAAAAAAGGCAAGATTCTGGAGCGAAAATCTAGAAAAAAGGTCATCAGACATTTTCAGACAAAAAAGAAAAATTAAAAGGAAGAAATTAGGTAGAAAGATAAAAAAAAAAGTCGCCAGAAATATCAAGTCCAAAAAATTCATGTATTTCCCAGACAAATTCTCAATCTAGCCTTTTCTAGCCTTTTTTCGGTCGGATCTGACCTTTTTTAAAATTCAGAGTGGCATCCCTGATTGTATAGCGAAAGAGTTAGTGCATGAACAACAATGGTATGGACAACAATGGTATATCTATGTACCAAATTATAAGGGCAATCAATCTGAGTTGACTTGTTGCTAGTGACTTTATTTGTGATTAAGATGCTAATTATACTACTTTGATGAAGCAGTCTATCATGGTAGACAACAATGGTATGTCTACGTACCAAAGCTGTCTTTTGCAACTCACTTTATAATTTCTTTCTTCAATTGGTGAAAATGTAACTTGCCAGCAATATGATTTTGTGGGTGTTTATTAGGGTGTTGATTAGATTTTCAGTACTGATACAAAGGTGGCAATTTAGGTTACACTATATGTTTTGTTCTTGATGAGTTTAGCCTTAGTGTTGATTTCATGTTAGAAATGTTTTTAAATTTAGTTTTTGTGTTTATTTCATCTTAGAAATTGTGTTTGTTGAATAAACTGGCTTAGAATTGTGTTCTAACTGCATTAGTGTATAACACTACTTTACTTGAAGTCATGCATTGTGAGGGATTTGTCATGAATGTAAGCTAGTGATGGTTACGGCGATGGAATTGATGGTGGTTGGTGTGGTGGTGGCGGTATTTGTGGCGGTGCTTGTGGTGGTTGATGGTGACGATGACAATGATAATGACGATAATGACAATAGAGATGACGACAGTGGTGATAGTGATGTTGATGGCAAGGAGGATGATAACAGGTTGTTGATGATGATGATGATGATGATGATGATGATGATGATGATGATGATGATGGTGATGGTGATGGTGATGGTGGTGGTGGTGATGGTGGTGGTGGTGGTGGTGGTGATGATGATGGTGATGGTGATGGTGGTGGTGGTGGTGGTGGTGGTGGTGGTGGTGGTGATGGTGATGATGATGATGGTGATGGTGATGGTGGTGGTGGTGGTGGTGGTGGTGATGATGATGATGATGATGATGATGATGATGATGATGATGATGATGATGATGATGATGATGATGATGATGGTGCTTTTAGGTCCTGCGTGTTCAGATCCTGGCACTCCTCCTGGCGCCAAACAGATTGTTCCTTTCTCCTATGAATCAAATTACTTGGTTAGCTTCAGATGTGACAAGGATGGCTTCACTCCGAGTTATCCTTACCCAATGCAATGCGTTCCTGGCATCAATCCCTCATGGAATGGCAGTCTTCCCAGCTGCATTGGTAGGACGATTGTATAACTTCGCCATTTAACTATTTATTACTGCTTTCATCTCTGACTGGAGCTAGTGTTGTAGAATCCACACTCGCACCACTACTCACGGAGCTGCTTCTTTTCGACATTGTTCATTACTGATGTAAGCAATGCTTTATAGAAGGGGTCACTCCACACTGTTCCTTAAGAACCTAAAAACTGTTTTATTTAGCCGTGGTTGGGCCGGGAGCGCTTCTTAGTAGCCTACCTTAAAGAGGCGCTATATAAATTTATTAAATAAAAATTTCTTAAATAAAAACTGCTACACTTATTTATTGAGCATCCATAGTACTAAGAGATGTCATCTCTTCAACTCTATGCTCTTGTCATATCTATGTACATGACCACCTTAAAAATGTTGTTATTTCCACCACATAATTAGACATGATTATTATTTATTTGGTCAGTCACCTACCTAGTTAGTTATTCGGTCATTTAGTAAAACACACCATGTATTCGCACTTCATACCATCATACCTTCTTATGTATTGAACAGTTCCCTTTACATTTGTTTATTTTTTTATTTCTCTATTTCTGTAGCGCCCCTTCAAGCTCCCTACTCAGAGGCGTTCCCGATTACAGCACGTACACTGTATCAGAGTTTCACACCGAAGTGCCCAAGCAACGGGTGAAGGACTTGCTCAAGATCCCTGCGTGACAGCTTGCGGTGGATTCGAACCTGCAACCCTCCGGCTGCAAGGCAACGAACATATCCACTACACCACCGCGCCCCACAATTTATGTTCAGTTGCCTTGGAATTTATGCTACATACATCAGCAAACCGTCTTGAAATGCCATTGTTTAGGATCATCAATTGTTGTTGGGACAATAATTATGTTCCACTTTAAGCCAACAGATAGTTCAACCCTCAGCCTGTGTTTCAGGCAGGGCCGGATTAAGAAATATGGGGGCCCTGTTCGGAAAATTTTTGGGGATCTTCGTCCAAAAATTCTGATGACCTTTTTTAGTCGTTTGGTCGAAATTTCTTTAGAATGTATACCAATTTTTTCCCAGCAAAAAAGCTGCGGATGTCTGTGGTTTTTTAGTTGTTTTGTCAAAATTTCTTTAGAATATACCGATTTTCCCTGCCAAAAATAGCTGCAGACGACTTTTCAGTCCTCAGAATATACCAATTCTTTCCTCCAAAAAATTTTTCCGCATGTATGGGCCCCCTAAAGTGTGGGGGCCCTATTCGGCCGAACATGTTGAACATGCCTTAATCCAGCCTTGGTTTCAGGTCTGAGGACTACTGTCAATAGTTGTGCATCTCAGGTAATAGATTAAAAAATTTAACATTGCATTTATCTTCCAGACTCCACTCCACCAGCGTGGACCAACTGCCCGTCGAGTACCATTCGAATCAACAAGTACGACGCAGCAAACTTCACGGCTCCAGTTGCAGTCGATAATTCTGGATTGGTGCTGATGGTGACTGTGGTGGCAGTTTCAAATTCAAGTGTGCGACAGTACTTTGATGCAAAAGTTGCTCTGAGTGAGTCGTGCCAGGTCAACTTTACAGCCTACGACTCAAAGAAGAATTCAAGAGTGTGCAGCATTAGCATCATTGTCCAAGGTGACCAGTTTTAACCTTCATGTTTACGCTGTTATTTTTAAGGAGTAATGGGGGGTTTAAATTTAAAATCTGTACAGGGTGGTCTTGCAGGACTGAACAAAAATTACTTTATTACAGTGCATGTTGAGTTAACCATAAACGCTGCATGGCTACATTTTGTTCAGCATAATTGTGTGACCGTGAAAAGATGCATAGTGTTGTGTAGGGTTGATTTTTGATGTAATTAGGGCAACCGTGTTAGTGGAATCTTGTGTTCCATTGGGTTTTACTTATTGACACCATTACATGTGACCATCTGAATTATGTGCTTGTGCTATGTGTACACGGTGAATCGGTGATCAATGAAGTACATTGATTGATTGATTGATTGATTGATTGATTGATTGATTCAGCGTGTATGTTTGTTAATAATTGTGGGGCACGGTGGTGTATTGGTGGCATCGTTGTCTTGGAGCCGGAGAGTTCTAGGATCGAATCCACCTCAAGCCGCCACGTAGGGACCTTGAGCAAGTCCTTCACGTGCAATTGCTCGGCGTTTCGGCATGAAACTCCAAAACAGTGTTCGTGCTGTAGTCGGGAGCACCTCTGAGTAGGAAGCTTGAAGAGGCGCTATGGAAATGGTGAAATAAATAAATAAATAAATAGATAATGTCTGTTTGATTGCAGACAATCGTCCGCCGAGTATCAACTGCTCCACGAAATACCTCACTGCACTCGACATTGTCGGTATCTCAGAATACACTTTCCAGCAAACTGACGTTCAGGTGACGAACTATCCATCCGCTGGAGCAGCTGGAGCTTCTGTCTCCGTTTCCTTCGATCCTCCGGTGGTAGTCGCTTCCATTGCCAGCATCGGTTGGTCGACCATTGTCACCGCTACAGCCAAGAATTCCGATGGAAATGTGGCCGTCTGCAGATTTACGGTTGTCGTCAAGGGTAAGATGGTAATTGTAATTGTTATTGTAATTGAACATTTGCATAGCGCCGCTCACAGATTCAGTAGCGCTCCCGACCCAAAGTTAGCACTGCCGCTAGCGAATAGTATAGTCTTCAGGCGCTTCCTAAACAGAGGGAGAGAGAGAGAGGCTGAGAAGGTCAAGACATAGTTTTTTAGGGTGAATAATATGTGTGTCAGTTATTGGTGTATGTGTAGATTTACTTTTACTTCTGGATAGAGGGACGGAATATTGTTGCTGAAGTTGTGTTACACTATTCTGCACAGCATTTTATTATTATTTTGATAAATTGCTCTTTTATGTTGCAAGAATGATAGCACTGGCCATCAGTTTCTGCATTTCTCTCAGGGTGAGAATTGCCGGGGGGTTGGGGGATATCAACCCCCCCAGTCTTTCTTAGTGCCCCATAGTAAACTCTGTTTTTCACGCCCCAATTCCAAGTTTATCATAGGTTAACCCCCCAGTTATTTTTCCACAATTCTCACACTGATTTCTCTGATTGTTGACATTTTTAGACTATGGGAATTGTTGCATTTGGTCCGACTGCTTTGAGTGATCCAAATCTCGTTGGAAATTCTGTGTGTTTTAATTATGTGTGCACTGTGAATATCGCTTTTTATCTTTGCAACATTCTCAAGAGAAACATGAGCCACCGTTACAGAATATTTTTTTGAAATTTTTTACCCGATCTTCATTGCTTTACTCTGGTTGTCATTATATACTATGCAGATCTTGTGTTTTTCCAGCTAGTCCATGTTCCGCTTATTCGCTGTCGAGTCCTGTCAATGCGACGGTTTCATGCAGTCCACCCACAAATACAAATGCGTCCAATTCATGCAACGTTACCTGTCTTCCTGGTCGGTTCTTCTATAACTCTACTTTGGATCCATCTGGTGGACAAATGACGACCTACACATGCTCAGCTGGACAGTGGTCTCCATCAGATGTGGCAGCAGACTGCATTGGTGAGATTATTTCTTTTGTTGGTTGGCATCACAGTGTGTTGCAGATATTAAGTAAGTAAGTAGGTGAGCATGTACTTTATTGAACCACCTGCAGAATCACTGCGGGCACATCGAATGAAGACAGTCTATGCATACATTACAATAAAAAATAATCGCATTAATTAAATAATCATAATATGTGATTACAAACATAATCGACAGTATGGCTTAGTGTATTGTCTTTTCTTATAGTCAGAATTTTTTTTCTTTTGTGTATATTGATTTGAAGCTTTTTTGTCTGCACTGTTATTATGAATTGAGCACTGCATTATTTTATTTTACGCTGATGTACAATTACCTGCCATCAACCAACAGTGCTGAATGAAAATTCTTATTGTGTCAAGATGATTTGAAGTGTACAAGACAAACATTCTGCCACGCCTCATTCAATGGATCCTTATTTGTAAATTCACGCTTGCAGCCATTATATCAAAACTTGGAAAATGGCCAAAATGAAGTTGCAGAAACCAGCCATTCACATGGTACATGGTAAAAAATTGATAGGTGGGGTAAAAAAACATTGGGTCAATATTATAAGGGGTGAAATAGGCAGATACTATAGGGTCATTGTAATCATAATCCACAAATTTACTCAACAAATTTGAGTAAAGCATTACTCAAAAGTCAAGTTTTGTTTGTTTGCATGCACTCTTGTTTATAGTGCCCCTTCTCGCGCGATCTACTAAGAGGCACTCCCGACTACAGCGCAGACACTGCATCGGAGTTACACGCCGAAGCGCTGAGCAATTGTGAGTGAAGGACTTGCCCATGGTCTCTATGCAGCAACTTGAGTGGATTCGAACCTGCAACCCTCCGGCTGCAAGGCAGCGAACATACCCACTACACCACTGCGCCTCACAAACGCAAGACACCAGCTTGTTCTTGTTTAGCTTTGTGTTGAAAAGCTGTTCACTACGTTTTGATTTTATAATGTGATAGTTGTTGTGTGACAGATTTTTCATAATATTGCGATTTTTGCATTTGCTTATTTCAGAGCCGAAGTTTGCTCGCTTTACTCCGACGTATTCGTTAGTGTTTGGCATTCTGCAGAATGAAAGTGTTGGATGTTATGCGACGGCTATTGAGGGCTGGTTGGGAAATGCTGCTCAGGCACTTCAGAATTCCTTCCAGACTTTGAATGATCCCACGGTCTTTGTCTCACCAGTAACACCTGTTCAGGAGAGTGATATCAGTATCGACACTCTTAGTCAGGTAGGCAGTCGAAACGTGTTACACCTTGCATCTTTCCAGTTGCCTAAAGTGGAATACAGTACTCCAATAGGTTAGAATTTTCATCTTATAGCAGGGGTGTAAAACCTTTTTAAATGATGGACTAGGGTTTGATTTCCAAGCAAATAACGAACCAGAAGGCCGAAGGCACCTGATGGGGTATGGGTCTGGGAGGTGACTCGGTGGGCTGTTACCAGAGATGTTTTGCAAAGCTTAATCGTAAATGGTGCATTTTTAAGCACACGTACAGTCAAGTTAGGCCTTTAAAAGCTTAAGCTTGAACTTCATTCTCGTGAATATCGCATAGAACTCATTAAGCTTTAAAAATGACAAATTTAAACTTTTATTCTAAACTTGTGTAGTCTTTAGGCAAGGCTCTGCAGAAGTGCATCGTCCAAGTCTTGAAAGCTTACTTGACACTCTTGTCTTGGAGTGAGGTTCAGTGCATTTCGAGAACCAAACTCCTTGAAGTCTGACTTTCAAAGGTGATTTTGCTGTTGGTGTTGTAGAGGATAAGAGTGAACGTTTCGTTCGACATTTCGACAAGAAGCATGTCCGTGACAAAGTTGAACATGTATGGAGACATGGCGGTTTCACGCATTAATGGCACAACAGCGCAGGGATCTCTCTGCTTACTCACTTTCCTACAGACTGAAAGTCTTGTCTCTCGAAACTACGTTTGCCTACCGTACAACCTTCATCAGGACACATATGGCGACTTCAAGTACTGCTGTAAGATGGTTTCAATATATCTTAAATAAAGTAAATTTTTGTGTTATATGATGTTTATTTAGTCTACATATTATTATTATTTTTCAATAGATTAGTAATCGCTGATAGAGCTCTATAATTCAAGAGTTTAGTTACCTACTTACCTTAGGATGACATGCCTTAGAGTTTAGTTACCGTAGGATGACATATCTAAGAGTTTAGTTATCTTAGGATGACATGCGCTTAGAGTTTAGTTACCTTAGGATGACATGCCTTAGAGTTTAGTTACCTTAGGTCGAATAATTATCTTAGAGTTTAGTTACCTTAGGATGACATACCTAAGAGTTTAGTTACCGTAGGATGACATATCTAAGAGTTTAGTTATCTTAGGATGACATGCGCTTAGAGTTTAGTTACCTTAGGATGACCATACTTAAGAGATTGGTTACCCCAGGATGCCATTCTGGTCACTACTTTTGATTGTGTCATGTATGTTTGCCCGAAATAGTTCCCTGTCCGAGAGGATCCTATTACAGCAGCACCACTGGATGTGTTCCTTGTGACATTGGAACTTACCAAGACACACCTGGTCTTGGCTCTTGTCAACTTTGCCCAACTGACACGACAACTGCAAGCACAGGAAGTACCAGCCAGGATGACTGCCAGAGTGTGTACCATCAAAGTTTTTAACTATATTTTGCATTTATAATATAGGCAGGGCTGAATGTGGTTTGGAAAAGTTGCCGGGTCTGATTTTGGTGGACGAGTCGACGCCTTTGAGCCAATTTTTTTATTCATTTGCCCAGATTGCAATGATTTCACCTATTTTTGGTATCTGACGACCTTTATTTTCAGTAATTTGCCCAAAATTTTCAAAATCATTCCATTTTTACCTATTTTTGGTATCTGTTTTTTTAGTTGTTTGCCCCAAAATTGTTAAACTTGCGACCCTGCTGAGACACGGCACCAGCAGATCATGAAAATAAATGCCGTTTCGCAGACCCTGACAAACCCGGCTCTCTTTCAGCCCTGAATATAGGTCATGAATATAGGTCATGAATATAGGTCATGAATATAGGTCATGAATATAGGTCATGAATATAGGTCATGAATATAGGTCATGTGTCAGTCTGTATTGTCATCATTATTGTAACCATCGTCATGATCATCTTCTCCGCAAGTCTTTCACTCAAAACCGAAAGCATTGCTTTCTCACAGATCTTATCCTGATTCTTCCACTCCAGTAGATCTGCCTCCAGCACCGTTTCAACTCTAAACATCACCCACGTTAGTCGTCCGACTCTCTACATGCCTGGCTCTCCGGATCTTGATCCTCTGCCTATCAATTTTGTTTTGATTAAGTACCTGTGAATAAGCTGCACAGTTCCAATGACTTCGTTTTGGGGGTGCGGGAATTGTAGAAATCTCGAAATTAAGAGTTCGATTACGATTACTTTACCACCTGCGTCAAGTCGTCATTGTTTCAAATACGCATGCATGCTCGCATGTGGCATGGACCTTGTCTGTCTATCTGTCTGTCTTTCTGTCTGCCTGTATATGCCTGTCTGTGATAATGCCAAGATTACAATACGCCTTCTGGTGAATGTGAATGAATTTGCATTGATTTTTGGGTGGCTGAGTGTGCATTCATGGGGATTCTCAATACTGTCAAGGGGTCAGGGTTCAGATCCTTGCCGGGGTAATCGTAATCGTAAACTCGAGATTTCTAAAGCGCCACTCGAAAGCCAAGCGCAGGGCACCAGCTTATTCACGAGTGCTGCGTTGCGTTAGAAGGGTTGTCCATAAGAATAGTCCGTGGTGGTCCGGGTCGAGTTACCATTGGATCAGGATCAAATGCGTTGTGTTAGAAGGGTTGTCCGTGAGAGTAGTCCGTGGTGGTCCGGGTCGAGTTACCATAGGATCAGAGGGGCGGAACAGCTACTAAGGTGGGTGTCGTCTGGGCCGGAATTGGAGGGTGGAGGATCAGTTGAGATAGGGTAAGAGATCGTGAAAAGGAGTGTCTTAAGTTTCGAATGAGAAGCCCGAGGTGTGATGGATAGAGGAGCCTGAGGAAGATTATGGTGTGTGATTAGAAATGATGATGAAGGGACTGAAAAGGATCGGAATTCAGGAGGCAGATCATTCCAAAGGCGTGGTGCTGAGATGGATATGGCTCGGTTGGGGAACTTGAGATGACTTGTGACCGGGAGTCGAGAAAGTGTAAGGCAGGCGGATGATCGGGTAGAACGGGTAGGCTGGATGGTGAAGAATTCGCGAAGATAACTGGGCTGGGAGCATTGTAAAGAGTTGTAAGTTAAGGAGAGAACTTTGAAGTGGATTCGCTCTGGGATTTTCAGCCAGTGAAGAGACTTGAGGACAGGGGTGATGTGATGATGTCTGGGTGTTCTGGTGACGGCTCTAGCTAGAGAATTTTGAATGAGTTGGAGGCGCTTAAGTTGTGTGGATGGAATCAAGGTTTAAGAACAGGGAGTTGCAGTAGTCAAGCTTTGAGTGGACGATGGACGTAGCAATGGTTGAAGCAGTTTTGAAATCAAGCATAGGTCGGATGCGTCGGAGGTCCCGGATGTGCATGAAACAGGAGCGTGATAGGCTAGAGATGTGGTTAGAGAAGGAGAGTTGCGAGTCAAACATTACACCAAGATTGCGAACAGGAGCATCGGAAGTAAAGGCGAGAGTTGAAGAGTTAGTCGATAGGTGTATTGAAGGGTCAGGGATTTTCTTGATTTGGTCAGGAAGGCCAAGAATAATGAACTCTGTTTTTGATGGGTTGAGGCAGAGGAGGTTTGAGGACATCCATTGAGAGATCAGATTGACCACATTGAGAAGTTGAGCAATGGCGGTGGAGAAAGAACCTGGGGAGAACGATATAAAGAGTTGGGTGTCGTCTGCGTAGAGATGGTGGTCAACAGACAAGGATTTTATTAGATGACTTAAAGGAGTGGTGTAGAGAATGAAGAGGAGTGGACCCAGGACGGAGCCTTGAGGAACGCCACAAGATAGTGGAAGGGGTTGTGAACAGTGACCGGAGGCTTTGACGGAGAAGGACCTGGAAGACAAATAGGACTGGAACCAGAGTAGAGCGGTGCCAGAGACGCCAAAAGAAGAAGAAAGTCGATTTAGAAGGAGATTGTGATCGATGGTGTCGAATGCAGCGGAGATGTCAAGGAGGCAGAGGCAGGAGACTTGCTGATGACTGACGGCAGAAACCAGTTTATTATACAGAGAGACGAGTAGAGTTTTTGTAGAGTGGTGTTTGGTGAAGCCGGATTGGGTAGATATTGGTCTCAAGATTTCTCCTCCATCTGCACACCCTAGCCAACCCAGCTAAGAAAATGAAGTCGCTGACAGTTCACACCAGTGGCTGCCTCATTGCTAGCTTAACTGACTTATGGGGCACGGTGGTGTAGTGGGTATGTTCGTTGCCTTGCCGCCGGACGGTTGCAAGTTCGAATCCACCCTCAAGTTGCCTCGTAGGGACCTTGAGCAAGTCCTTCACTTGCAATTGCTGAATGCGCTTTTGCGTGAAACTCCGATGCAGTGCCCGCGCTGTAGTCGGGAGCGCATCTGAGTTGAGAGCTTCAAGGGGTGCTATAGAAATGGGGAAATAACTACCAACTTCCCTTTCTCTTTGCAATGACAGTGTTGTACCGTATTGGAAATGCTTCTACAGAACTGTGCTCCCGCTTGAGTCCGGGAATGTACAATCCGACAACGAAGATTGCTCCTTGCTTCGACTGTCCAGTGGACACGTACGCTGCCAACGAGACCTGCGTTGCGTGTCCACCATTTACTCATATCCGTGGAACAGGGAAAAACTCCGTTGATGACTGTCGTTGTAAGTACCTACTATGCTACTAGATGCCTCGATATTTCTTCTTTTGTTTGTCCGATTGTGTTTGGCGTAGAGAGTAAGCATCTAGATAACTTATATTCTAAATGAAGGTTGCATTTCGGTTATGTTCTCGTTATTTTATAAAGTTTATAGGTATTTGAGTTCTTGACATATAACTATATGCAGCTGCATATGTAAATGAGTTCTTTTAAAAAAAAGCTTAAAGACAGTGGTTAAATTTGAGATCCGTCATCTGAATGTGTTTCTGTTACAATTTTCGACCACGTGCATGTTGATGGTGTGTGTTTACCAGTGGCGTATACAGTGAGGTTGGGGGTTAAACCCCCCATTGGCCTATACAAAAGTTTTTTTTAAGGTTATTTATCCACTTAAATAAGAAAAAACAAAACAGTTGCTTGTAGTAACAATTGTTTTTCTTACTTTATTCTCTTTGTTACTTTATTCCCTTTTATTTACTGTAATACTGTTGGGTTGGTGTCAGAAAGGGCATTCGGCCAGGCCATAAAACCCCAAACCTCCCTCCCATGAAAATTCCTGGCTATGCCACTGGTGTTTACTGATTGGTTTGATGTCATTTTTCTTTGGTCCAATCAGTGGAGTGCCTTCCTGGACAGTATTCGGATTATGGTGTGGAGCCATGCAACGCGTGTCCTCAGCATTTCTACTCCTCAACGAATCGCAGCACTTCGTGTATTGAATGCGACTCAAATAAAGCCACTGCCGGCAAAGGATCAACGCAATGCTTCAGCGAGAGTGAGAATAAATTTTTTATTCTTAATTTTTACATTATCGATCATCCCATACATAGGCGGAGACCTGGGCCGAGAATTGGGGGGGGGACGGAAAGACGCGAAATCTTCCGAAAAATTTCTGACGACCAGCGAAATCTGGGGAAAAAAAGTCTTCGCCGCCAAAAAAGTTGATGACCTTTTTTTTTTTAGTCATTCTTCGGCCAAATTTTGACGAAATTTTCTATTTTCGCCGCCAAAAAAGTTGATGACCTTTTTTTTCAGTCATCCGGCCACATCTCGACGAAATTTCCTATTTTTGCCGCCCAAAAAAGTCTTGACGCTCAAACATTGGGGGGGACAAATGCATGGGCCGTCCCCCAACACTTTTATTGGGGGGGACCGTCCCCCCTGCCCCCCCCTAGGTCTCCGCCCATGATCCCATATTAGGTCTTACTTGAGCTCTTGATCCCCGAATTCGAATTGTGCCTGGACTGTCTGATAAATCCTCGTAGACTTCTTTCCTCTCCTATCGTCTCCAACGCCAACTCGTCTGTCTTATCGTTTATTGATGCCCTGAGGATATTTCGGCTTGTTGCTGTTTAAAGACGTTGCCATTTTCAAAGACGATTAGTGTCGCCCTCCTCCTTTTGTTGAGGCTTGGGACTGGTACTGGCAGAGTGCAACCTGTGGCAGATTTTGATGATATTTATTTATTTATTGGAGCACTTATATAACGTTTCCTTCTCGACTCTCTACTCAGATGCGCTCCCGGCCCAACCTTGGCTAAATAAGGCAGTCTTGAGGCTAGAGAAGAACATGGTGGAGTGATCCCTGGACATTAGGTGAAGGGCCACAGAAACTCATTCCAAGTGGTAGGGCCAGCAACCAAGAAAGCACGGCGTTGCCTTGTGGAGATCCACCTTGAACAGATGAACGATAGGAACATCGCACTGGACATTCAGGGTAGAACAGTGAAGTTCAGGATAGAAGAGTGAAGTTCAGGGTAGTACAGTGAAGTTCAAGGTAGAACAGTGAAGTTCAAGGTAGAACAGTGAAGTTCAAGGTAGAACAGTGAAGTTCAAGGTAGAACAGTGAAGTTCAGGGTAGAACAGTGAAGTTCAAGGTAGAACAGTGAAGTTCAGGGTAGAACAGTGAAGTTCAAGGTAGAACAGTGAAGTTCAAGGTAGAACAGTGAAGTTCAAGGTAGAACAGTGAAGTTCAAGGTAGAACAGTGAAGTTCAGGGTAGAACAGTGAAGTTCTCGGTAGAACAGTGAAGTTCAAGGTAGAACAGTGAAGTTCAGGGTAGAACAGTGAAGTTCAAGGTAGAACAGTGAAGTTCAAGGTAGAACAGTGAAGTTCAAGGTAGAACAGTGAAGTTCAAGGTAGAACAGTGAAGTTCAGGGTAGAACAGTGAAGTTCTCGGTAGAACAGTGAAGTTCAGGGTAGAACAGTGAAGTTCTCGCAGGTATGAAACGTTGTAGAAATCCAGTATATATCTGCTGAGGAAAAGGGAGCTAATGAAGACATTCTGCATGTCCTCAGAAACATGGTCGAACCTAGGGAAAAGGCCGATAAGACTCTTCATTTCATGTAACAAGTGTGAATGCCAACTGGAGGCAGCTTCCCTTCTTTCTGGTGTCTTTTTTTGTTTTATTGTTTCCACTTGAATATTTTCTTGTCAGCTGTTATCTGCAACGTGACCGAACCTTGTAAGAACAAGGGCACCTGTGTAGCTGTCAATCATCAGATCCAGTGCAAGTGCCCCACAGGTAACTAAATGTCTTTGATGGATTAAGTTTAATCATTTGGTTATGTAAATCCTATGAATTACTTCACCTCTTGTAGGCTATACATTGACTTGACAGTTAGATTTCACTATCAGAGCTTAAAATTTTAAGGTTCATCTTGTAAATAGGATTGTTGCCTTTTTATGTCACTGGTATCAATACTACCGTAGTCGTTTTGCAAATATGGGAATGTGAGCGTCATTTTATTTAGTGACTAGCTGGGGTACCCGGCGTTGCCCGGGAAATTTAGGATACGACCCGCTCCCGGCCACAACCACACCCACAACCAACCACACCACACTCCACCGCATCACACCCCCAACCCACAACACCCCATCACACTCCGACCTCCACTGGTACGCCACCCGTGAAATTTGGGTTTTCGGAAAAATTCCCCCCACCCCACCCCCGATCCCCCATACCCTCCCCACCTTCTCCTCCAGCCCAACTCCACCCCACCCCGCCCACCACCTCACCCCCACCCCTCCCCAAACCTCACCCAACCCCACTCCTCCCACCCCCACCTGCCACACCACACCACGCTACATTCCGACCTTTTCGGAAAAATCCCTCCACCCCAATCCCTCATACCCCTCCCCACCTTCTCGCCCAATCCCAACCCCACCCCCCACTCTACACCACCCCACCCCGCCCACCACCCCACTCCACCCTCTCCCCAAACCACACCCTCCCCCACACCTCCACCCACCCCATCCCGCCACCCCCGACCCCACCACACCACACTTCACTCCGACCTTGACAGGTACGCCACCCCTGAAATTTGTGTATTCGGAAAATTCCCCACCACCATCTCCCACCCCATCCCACCCCACCCGCCACACCACACTCCAACCTCGACCGGTACGCCACCGTGAAATTTGGGTTTTGGGCAAAAATTTCTCCTCCACCGCCTCCACCCCCCCACTCCCCACCCCACCTATGCTCCGCACGGCCCCTGCGAGCCGAGGCGTGGGCTGAGTAGAGGCGAGGTGGCCCACATAAAAAAATCTGTCTAACTGTGAAACAATGGCAAGGGAATGGAAATTTAGAGCGAAAATTAGGGTTTTCGCAACCCCCACCGTGGCCCCTGTGGTGGTAGAGATTCGCCAACCACTCCGCGGGTGGCTCTGATGGCCCTCTGTCTAGGTAAAAAGTTTCAGAAAAATTGTCGAAAAAAAGTGAATTTTTGGGGGGATTTCGCCCCCATCCTGGCCCCCATGGTGGTAGAGAATCGCCAACCCCTCGTTGGGGTGTCTCATGCCGAGACCTACACAGTAGTGAAGGTTTGGAGTGAAAAGCTCAAAAACTGTGGAAATGCATCCTGGTCAAACAGACAGACAGACAGGCAGACAGACAGACAGGCAAACAGACAGACAGACAGACAGAATCTTCTCTTTATTTATATAGATGATATCTGTGATGATATTTGTTGGTGAATCTTTAATTCATTCTTTCATTTTTCAAGAGTTAGTTCCGCATGATTTGGACTCAATTTCCTGACTTGGAATTGAAACTATATGATGGCAGATTGGTGTTGCCTTATGTATCTACACCTAGGTTTAAATTCTGGTGTGTGGTGTGAAACTGGTTAGGCATTAATGCTTTGAAACCCCTTTCTCTGAGCAACCCTACCTACATATGGCTCCTGGTCCAAAATATGACTGAAAAAAGAGTACTTTTCAATCAATCAATCAATCAATCAATCACAGGAATTTATATAGCGCCCCTTCAAGATCTCTACTCTACTTTTGCACTTATGTTTTCTCTAACTGCTGTAGTCTTACTCTCACCTTGTCACCTTGTGCTGTCAGCTCGTAGAGCTCTAGCGATTTTCATGACACACATTGTCATAACAATTCTCCTGGCACGTTAGCAGGGGTGGTTTGCCATTGCCTTCCCCTGGTTTTGCCTGCCGTGCCCGTTCGTTCGCCTTCCTAAGGAAGGGTACTAACAGTCCACACCACGAGAAGGTGGGCACGGAGGACTTTGGTTCACCAGCTCAGGTCAGGTCCGAGTCTACGGTCGTCAGAGACGTCGGTCAGATCACCTCCCTGCTTTACTCTGTCCAAGAGTGGCTGACGAACCTTTGCGGACAATGCAATATAAAAAAAACTGTGCGGACAATGAAATATAAAAAAAACTGCAATTGCACAGCTTACTATTACATTTATTTCTTACAATTCATTTGATTTTGACATTTTTATTCTCATATGGATGTTGGCTTTGCTTATATTTTCACCCGAAGTGTACATTCGTCATTGCCTTGTTACGTGCTTCATAACAGCAACACTATCGGAGTTATTGGATTAGTGACTGAAAATCAGAGATCAATAGAAATTAACAAACGGAAACTGTTTAGATGCTGAATGAAATTGTTTCTGTCCTGTAGGTTTTACTGGAGTGCAGTGTGAAACTCAGATCACGTTCTGTGCTTCAAATCCTTGCTACTATGGTGGGCGCTGTGTTGACCAATTGAACTCCTTCTATTGTCAATGTCCGCAAGGTAGGCCCCGTATATGATCCAGCTGGCATTAGTATGCTTAATTTAATAAAGATGTCAACTTCAGACTAGGTGACTAATTTTACTTGTACGAAATTCATTTGATTTGCACCAGAGAAAAACATTTGTTACAGGGTATAATATTATTTAATGTCATCATTTTTCAGACTTGTTTGCATGCTGATGTACATTTAGATTTTTTTAATTTGCTGTTTTAATTAGTTGCATTAATTGTGATTGTTGTCTGCAACTTTTGTCGATCACGAATAAATTGAATATACTTGTATGTGGTATAATTATTGCATGTATGTATGTATGTGTGTATGTATGTGTGTATGTATGTATGTATGTATGTATGCATGTATGTATGTGTGTGTGTATGTATGTATGTAATGTATGTATGTGTGTGTTTGTATGTATGTAATGTATGTATGTATGTATGTATGTATGCACTCCTTGTCATGAAAATTGTATCATTAATAATACTATTGGTTTAAACGCGGACTCCTGGGCGTGCAAAGATTGCATGGAAAATTCGCAATCATCCACTGAGGGACTTGACCCAACGTCTAATATATTGAATTTTGATAAATTTCCTAAATTTAACATCTTGCAAATATCGGATGATGAGGATCTTAGCAAACCTTGCTTCAACAATAATGATTTGGATTCCGATTCCAATTACTTTATAGATCTCGTAAGAGAATGCAAATATTTGACTCCCTCGCAATCTGCAAATAGATTCCATAATGACACACCATCCTTCACCATAATGCATCTTAACATTAGAAGTATAAACTCCAAATTGAATCAGGCTCAATCATTGTTGCAACAATTGCCTGCCTCGATTTTTGCAGTTACTGAGACTTGGTTAAATGATACTACGGCAGACACCATTCATATTTCTGGTTACAAATTTGCCTACAGAAATAGAAAGGTGGGAGGGGGCGGGGGTGTTGGCTTTTTTGTCAGAGAGGGCATTGACTTTAGAGAAATGACCATCCCTGAACAATTTACCACCTTTGAGAGCCTGTTTATCACTGTCCCCTCTCACAAGGACACGGATATTATAGTAGGAGTCATCTACAGAGCACCTGGCACTAACCTGGATCTTTTTAACACTGAATTTGAATCATTAGTTGACTCCCTAACACTCAATAAAAGTAGGAAAAAGAGGATTTTTATAGCTGGAGACTTTAACATTAATTTATTAGCATCAGATTCTCACAGTCCTACCACTGATTTCATTGACTGTCTCACTTCTCACCACTTTCTTCCTACAATACTCCAACCTACAAGGATAACCACCACCACAGCCACATTAATTGACAATATCTTTACTAATTGTACCACTTCGGTTATTAACTCTGCTATTATAGTATCTGACATCTCGGATCACTTGCCTGTCATAACTTGGGTTGAAAACACCCTCAAACCCCATAACAAACCCAGTAATTTCCGACTAACAAGAGCTATCAATGACAATACCATTCTTGCATTCAGACAGCTGTTAGAAAGAGTTGACTGGTCACCCATATTATCTCTTTGCAGCAATAACGAGACTGACTTAGCATACAATTTATTTGTTAACTTAATTAAACAAAATTACGACTTAGCTTTTCCTCTACGACCAAAGTCGACTGCTAAAAGAAAAACTCCTCAAAATCCTTGGATGACTCGAGGGCTGTTAAACTCTACTAAAAGAAAAGAAAAACTTTATGTTAAATTTATAAAAAATCCCACACCAGTAAATAAAGCCAAATTTACCACCTATCGCAATAAATACAAAATTGTTCGCACAAAAATGGAACAAGACTACTATGCCAATGAATTTGCCAAGTATAATGGCAACATAAAACAAACGTGGCATTTAATTAAATCTATTGTTAAGTCGGAAAATATGAATATACAATTAGAGGAACTATTAATCAACGGCAAAACGATTGATGACTCGGCGCTCATAGCGCATACTTTTAACACTCATTTTGCAAATTTGCCCAAACTTTTAGCGCCAAAAATACCACCCTCAGCCAAGCCATACCAAGACTACATGCCAGCTTCTGCACTTAATTCCTTTGCTGTCCTACCGACTTCCTTTCAAGAGCTATTAACTATCAACACAACCCTCAAAGACACCCACAGCACTGGTCCTGATGACTTGAATCCACATGTATTGTCTTCTCTCATGGACTTATTAGCATCTCCACTTAGCGAGGTGATAAATTGTTCACTTAGAACTGGAATAGTCCCATCGGACATAAAATTAGCAAAAATTACACCTATCCATAAGCAAGGTAATAAAAATGAGGTCTCAAATTTTAGACCAATCTCTATACTACCATTTTTTTCTAAATTTTTTGAGAGGGTAATGTACGACCGCCTCTACTCTTTTATCACCCAGAACAAAATATTATACCCCTTTCAACATGGCTTTCAAACAGAACACTCAACCTTTATGTCATTACTGGACATACAAGACAAAATATCTCATGCTATGGATAATAATGAATATTCCATTGGCATTTTTCTCGACTTAGCTAAAGCTTTCGATACCGTCAGCCACAATATCCTGTTAAATAAACTTGAGAATTATGGGATCAGAGGTATCGCACTCACATGGTTTACAAATTACTTAAACAACCGCCACCAACAAGTCTCATGTAATGGGAAATTATCCAGCTTCCAAAAAATTGTTTTTGGGATCCCTCAAGGCTCAATCCTGGGGCCTCTTTTATTTCTAATATACATTAATGACCTCCCTAGCTCTGCAACTTTTTTACATTACATCCTATTTGCTGACGATTCGAACGCTTTTTACTCCCACCCCTCTTATGAACAGCTAATTAAAATAGCAAATAATGACCTAGAAATGGCCAGTGAATGGTTCAGAGCCAACAAGCTTTCACTGAATATTGCAAAAACCAGTTATATAATTTTTAGATCTAGTAAAAAAAACCTTGCTCCACCTCCTCATAGGCGGAGACCTGCGCCGAGAATTGGGGGGGACGGAAAGACGCGGAAAAATTTCTGACGCCGGCGAAATCCCGGGGAAAAATTTATTTTCGTCGCCCAAAAAAGTTGATGACCTTTTTTTTTTTTTTTTTTTTTTTTTTAGTCATCCGGCCAAATTTTCGACCAAATCTCCAAAAAATTCTATTTTCGCCGCCAAAAAAGTTGATGACCTTTTTTTTTTTTTTTTTAGTCATCCGGACAAATCTCGACCAAATTTTCCATTTTCGCCGCCAAAAAAGTCTTGACGCTCAAACATTGGGGGGGACAAATGCATGGGCCGTCCCCCCCAACACTTTTATTGGGGGGGACCGTCCCCCCCTGTCCCCCCCCTAGGTCTCCGCCCATGCACCTCCTGATAGTAACTTGCTAATTGATAATATATCAATACCGCAAGTATACTCGTCTAAATTCCTGGGGGTACACATTGACCAGCACTTAAAATGGAATATACACACAGCTGAGATTTCCAAAAAAATTTCAAAAAATATAGGCATAATTCACAGAATAGCCTATCTCCTTCCACCTCATGTACTAAAAACATTATATTTTACACTTATACACCCATACTTAAGTTACTGCAATCTCATTTGGACATCTACATACGACACTCACCTAACTAAGCTAAATAGACTGCAGAAAAAAGCCATAAGAATTATTACTAAATCTCCCTTTAATGCTCACACTAGCCCCTTATACCAACAATTGAACGTGCTAAAAATATCCCAAATTAAATTCATCCAAACTAGTACATTTATGTATAAGTATGACAACAACCTTCTTCCACTTGCATTCTCATCCTATTTTAGACCTAACTTATATACTAAAGGCATTAGAAATAATAGAGCCTACATAAGTGTCTTTGCAAAAACGAACACTAGAAAATTTTCTATTAAGTACCAGGGTCCTCTTCTATGGAATAACATACCAGAAAGTATTCGTGCATCCAGGAGTCTCGCTCAGTTTAAAATCCAAATCCGTGCATATACATTAAACAATGTAAAATGAACTCCTTTATTTAACCAATGTTCATGCTTATTATTATGTTTTTGATATATGTTTTGAGGGAAAGTATCCCGTTGCTTCTGTTCTTTTGCTTTCAAAGCACCGCCATTAATTAATTAATATCGCATCTGCTTTTTATCTTCTATTGTTACCCCAATGAATTTTCTGGTAAATAGGCCCCACTAGCGGGATCATTCCCTTCGGGTAGCCTATTGGTTCTGCCACACTCAGTATTGGTTGCTTACCTGTCCATATAATCGCAAATGTTAACTCGCAATCAATCACTGTGTGTACTATCCTGTAAGCAAAATTGTCTGCTTGTCTTTGTTTTTTTGGTGGATCAATAAACCAATTGAATTGAATTGAATTGAATGTATGTACGTATGTAATGTATGTATGTATTTATGTATGTATGCATGTATGAATGTGTGTGTATGTATGTATGTATGTTTGTATGTATGTATGTATGTATGTATGTGTGCATGTATGTATGCATGTATGTATGTATGTATGTATGTATGTAGGTATGTATGTATATACATGTATGTATGTATGTATGTATGCTTTATATGGGAAGAACGGCACTGGTAGCTTAGAAATGCAAAAATGTTTAAGATTCTAATGTTCATGCGTAATTGCCTATCTGGCCAAGCTCCGATCTCTCTTATGGAACTTTATGTACCTGTGCTATACATTCCAGGCCATGGAAACGGCATAGATTCCTTCGTTCTGCTACGCATGGTGACTTATGGCTCGATCTTCCACAGTGCTACACAAAAGCTTTGCGATGGTCCATCTTTCTGGAATAAGTTAGCTATTAGTCTCCGTAATGAACTTCTTTGTCTTTCTTTGCCCCTTTTCCGCAAGTGTTTGAAAACCATTCTCCTTGATTGTCGTTTGGTGTCAGGTCGGGAGCGCCTCTGAGGAGTTCTCTTGAAGTGGCGCTGTATAAATGTACAATTACAATTATTCATGTGTATGTATGTACCGGTATGTATGTATGTGTGTATGTATGTATATATGTATGTAATGTATGTATGCTTGTATGTATGAGCACTTGTTATAGCGCCCCTTCAAGATTCCCCTCAGAAGCGTTCTTGGCTACATCACGGCCACTAGTTTCACACCAAAGTGCACGAGCAATTGCGAGTGAAGGGTTTACTCAGGGTCTCTACGCGGCGGCTTGAGATGGATTCGAACCCGCAACATTCCAGCTCCAAGCACTGAACATACTCCTACATCAACACACCCTACAATTATCACATTATTATTATTATTGTTATTGTTTCAGTACATGAGTGATCTCTGCTTTCTAGGTTACTGCTCCGGTACATACAGTCGGCTACTTAATAGTTCCTACTCTTCTGAACGCAGTCAGCACAAGGAAGCGAACAGCGAAAGTGACTGCAAAGTGAACTGCAATAAAGATCGGTATTGTTTCGGCATTGACTGGGATATTGGGAGTTCCATTTGCTGGTTTACCACCGTTGCAAATCCCACGATCATCAGCAGTGAAAATGTTACACACTGGGTACTGAAGCGGGATCCCTACATCTGTAAGTACGGTACTTCTGGATTATTAATTATCATTATTATTATTCTTTTTGCAGTAATTTTGCATAGTTACCTTTAAGGCTGCCTACTTTGGAATGCTACAGTGGGGCGCGCTGGTGTAGTGGTGGCGTCGTTGCCTTGAAGCCGGAAGGTTCGAGGTTCGAATCCACCTCGCCGCGTAAGGACCTTGGGCAAGTCCTTAACTCACAATTGCTCAGTGCTTCGGCGTGAAACTCCGATGCAGTGTTCGTTCTGCATTCGGGAGCGCCTCTGAGTAGAGAGCTTGAAGGGGCGCTATAACAAGTGCACATGCAAACACAAAAACCAACAGTGGTCAAACAGAACAGACTACATGGCAGTGAAAATGGGACAGAATGAACAATAGGTCTTTTCACAAAGCGTTGGCAGTAGTCCAGGTTGCAGATGATCTTTTAAAGTCATGTTATCGTCATAATTTGTAGTTCAAGTATGGTAAGTATCTACCTATATTCATTTATCCAGCTGCATTTCTGCACTTTGGTGTAAATGACATGGGACAAGGTATGACATTGTTTTGTATGGAGTTTATCTTTTGTAGTCTTTGCTGCATGTGGTAGTCAAGTACAGTTCTATGCGTTCACATTTCGCTTCAAATTAAATAGATTTTCTTTTTCTGGAATGTTTGGCCATAGTTAGTAGACTGTTGTACATTCATGAATAAGGAAAAATATTTCTTAAAGCAAATATTTTCGTAAACAAAGCAGGAAATAAACTGTTATTACTATTTTTTTGTCGCAGACCTGTGTGTAACAGGATCAGTATTTGTTCGCACCAACATTTAGGCCTTAGCACTGTGTAAAGAACAAATGACTAACTATCAATTCTCTGTCTTTGTATGTGCAGTTTGAACATGCACCCAGCACAGGGGCGGATCCAGGAGGCCAATCCGGCCATGGCCTCCCATTTAGAAAATTCTTTATTTCTCACCAGCCATTTTGGCGTGGAAAGTGGACGTGGCCCTCCCCATCAGTTCGGCAGACCTTTACAAAATAGTCTATGATGACCTAAAAAATGTCATCAACTTTTTATGGGAAAATGGCAAGGGTTTTCTGGGAAATGGGCTCGAAAAACGGCCAAATGACTTTAAAAAAGGTCGTCAACTCTTTTGGCGGAAAAAATTTGTATATTTTTCGTGAGAATCGGACAAATGACTAAAAAAGGGTCATCAGATTTTCCGGTGACTAAAGATGAAATTTATCCTTGCCCAAGACTGACAATTTTTGCCCCTCCCCCTTCGAAACGTTCTGGATCCGCCACTGACCCAGCATCAGGTATGCTGCTGCGTTAGACATGGCCTGTACATCAAATTGTGTCAGTGCATTGTAGGCCTATAACGTGTCAGTGTCCAATGGTGTTCTTGCCAGCCAAGTTAGTCTATAGATCTCATTTCGGAATGTAACCTCAGAGTCATAGGTGCAATCACGTCCTAAAGTTGCGGGACCATAATAATAAAGTTAGGGGACCACTCAAAAGTTGGGGGACGCGTCCCACGGGTCCCATATGGTGGTTGCGCCTATGCTCAGAGTAGATTTTTAATCTTAAAACGAAGGATTATTTTGGCTTAAGGTTCATCAGGACGCCTTTGTGAAAAGGACTTTAGTGTCTGCAATACGTCTTACTGTAAGAACGGCGGCTTTTGTAAGCGAGTACCACCTCTTGAGTCGAATCAACCGGAATGCATTTGCAAACTTGGCTTCAGTGGACCGCAGTAAGAAATTCATTCAACTCTTAATCAAACTTAACTAGTTGATTAAATTATTGACTGCATGAGACAGCACGTATACACATACATGTGTATCATTGATTTACATACAAGTGCACACACGCATACACACAAATATTTTGTGTATTGTTTTGTATTATTTATAAAGTGTCTCTGGTATGGTACATTTGTGAATTGTTCAGAACCTTGCAGTTACAATTATCGTAGTCATATTTTTGACAACAGCTGCCTAAACAACACCTTGTCATCTTGTGCTGTCAGCTCGTAGAGCCCTAGCGATTCTCATGACACACATTCTCCATTGCTATTTGGTTTGGTTTGTGTCATGAAAATTCTCTTGGCATGTTAACAGGGGTGGTTTGCCATTGCCTTCCCCTGGTTTTGCCTGCCGCGCCCGTTCGTTCGCCTTCCTAACAGGGCCGTTTTAAGGAATTTTGGGGCCCTAGGCACAAACACTAGGTCTAATTCTAAGCGTAACTATAATCTCATCTAGTTCCCATCTTCTGAGGGAAATCAAGGTTTCTGAACGACGGACAACGAGTATTTTCCGATCGGTCACTGAGACGCGTAGCGCCGAGTGAGGAGGGGCAAGGGGAGGAATGTAGGCTACCCCTCCCCACCAGAAAATTTTGAATTTTTACATTGCAATGTCAGAATTTTAAGCTGCCATTTTATTAAAATTCCTCAACTATTGCAGTGCTGACCTGAATAGTCTAAAACTTCAATAAATATTCTTACAACTAGCCTATAATAATCTCTTTATCAGTTTCCACAATGCAGGCCTAATGGTAGCATTGTAAGCTGCGATCTTACCAAAATTACTATATTATTTCAGTGCTGATAAAAAGAGCGGTTGAAAATTTTCATTAGCCTAATATTATTATTACCATAATAATTTCTTTGCGTATCAAGTTCTGCAACTCAGTTCTGCTGCTTCTGGACCACTACCATTGCAGTATATATAATTATAATGAATAGCTGCAGACAGTGTATAGTCTAAGCCCGACTTTCTTGCACTAGAGTTATCTTATTCCCGTTGCTGAAAAAGGTCCTACATTGCTGACCAGGACACAGCTAGGTCTATCAGAATTGTTACAAATGTTACACAAACCAAGGAAGAACTACCAAAATCTGGAAGCCATGTAGTAGACTATAATGATTCTATTTTACTAATTGTTAGTTGTACAAAAAATAGTCTTTGTAAAAATATTAATATAGGGTGTCTCGATAGGTCGTGAACGATTTTGAATGCAGATAAATATATGTTATGCACAATATAATGTGAAAAGTTTTATACTGGCGGATAGGTCTTTCAAATGAAAATGTTACGCAAAAAAAATTAGATCACTAGCTCACTTATTCAAATTTTAGCGCCAATTTTCGTGACGTCATCAAATTCGCGCCAAGTAAACGTCCAGTTAGGCCGAAAACCATACTGTACGGCCATCATTGTTAATCCACACATAATTAATGAATACAAATCATCATTTAATATTTAATAATGTTTCCTTTACTCTCTATTACAGCCTGAAGTCGATTAGGCATCGAGCCAATTAGATTTTTCAGAGTTGTCAGAGGTAGCGTATCGATGTGTATGCCTTACGAAACCGACGTTTTAAGGTGTTCAATGTCTAGGGTTCGGGATCGGCATAAACAATCGCCGCCATAATACTCCAAACATTTTCTATTGGTGACAAATCCGGCGAATTAGGCGGCCAGTCCCCCGGTGAGATGTATCCATTGATATTTTTGTTTATATCGATTCCGAACCCCAGACATTGAACACCTTAAAACGTCGGCTTCGTAAGGCATACACATCGATAGGCCTACCTCTGATAACTCTGAAAAATCTAATTGGCTCGATGCCTAATCGACTTCAGGCTGTAATGAAGAGTAAATGAAACATTATTAAATACTAAATGATAATTTGAATTAATAAATTAATTGTGTGTGGATTAACAATGATGGCCGTACAATACTGTTTTCGGCCTATATAACTGGACGTTTACTTGGCACGAAATTGATGACGTCACGGAAATTGGCGCTAAAATTTGAATAAGTGAGCTAGTGATCTAATTTTTTTTGCGTAACATTTTCATTTGAAAGACCTATCCGCCAGTATAAAACTTTCCACATTATATTGTGTATAACATATATTTATCTGCACTCAAAATCGTTCACGACCTATCGAGACACCCTATACAGTGGCGGCGCCAGGGGGGGCTGGAGGGGGCTAAGCCCCCCCTAAATGCGGTTCAGCCCCCCAAAGCAAAATGCGGAAAATGTCTGTAACGGCTTATTTCGTAATAAGAAAACTAGACATTGATCAATGGCATCGAAATCTACTTTGAGAATGAAGTTAGCGACTTCATTTCTTGCCCTCAGTCTATGAAAACGGGTGACAAGTTTGCACCCTTACCTTTTGACCATACAACGGGACAGGGTTGTCGAAATTGTCGAAGAAACAACATGGTTCTTAGACACCTCGTTTCAGATTGAAACCGTTTTATAAGACTTAGACGTATAGAAATATCGAAATTGCCTAGTCCTTCAAAAAGTGGTGCAAAGTTGTATTTTCTCTTGATTTTTCGCATTTTTCACAAAAAATAATCATCGTCACAAAAGAATGTCTAGGGTTTTCTCCCTCCTGCAATCAACTATATAATCATAGCGTAGATGCTTGTGCCAGTGGCGTCGTCAGAGGGCTAGGGGTTATAGCCTCTAAATGCGGCTCAGACCCCCAAAGCAAAAAGCAGAAAATATCCATTACGGCTTATTTCGTAATAAGAAAGCTAGACAATGGTCAATGGCATCGAAATCAATTATATATACAATATTATATATATTAAGTTGTATAGGTCATTTAATTCGTTGCATAGCAAATGCTACAAATTTAGTGAACCAGTTTTGTTACATTTAGTAGCTGACCTCTGTAAACCGTTTCTTCTTTATGGAATGGAAGCTGTCAGCCCTACCAAAAGTGAGCTGAACTATTTAGAGTACACTTACAGCTCTGCAGTATGTAAAATTTTTAAAGTCTCCCATAGTAGTGGTGCATCTGTACTGCACATCATGCATGAAAATAATATTACAGACTGCTGGTTATCCAGAATATTGCGTTTTATACAGAAAAGCCTTTGACACAACAATATAGTTGTCAAATTTGCGTCATATTTCTCTTACACACCTCAAATGTGCGCGCTCTTGATATTTTCGGTATGATAATTACTATATTCTTGTTGTGTATACCACCACTGTCTCGGAATGTAGGCCTACGTTTGATATAATGGTCAACGAAGAAGTAAAACATTTGTGTTCAGATAATTATATATATATACACACATAAAATAATTGTGTGCATATATCTACGCAGGCATATTTTTGTATTAAGGAAACTTAAACTGTTTTCGGTCATTAGTAATATGCAGGCAGATAAGTATAATAGTGTCCTGTGAATGCTGTTGGACACCTTTATTGTGATTTATTTTTATTTGATTATTTTAATTGAATGTCCACGGTAACGGTCTCTGTTGTCATAGACCCTCGTCAAATCGGATCCATCCATTATTGTGATTACTTTCTAGTGTAATATTTCTGAGTAATAATACTGTCGTCTGAGTAATAACACTATGTTGGACACCTTTATTGTGATAACTTGGAACTCGAGTCCGGGTCCATGGCCCACTTTTTTTACGATAATACTAAATTGCACACCATTTTATTGTAAAATTTCTGAATATTAATGCTGTGTTGGACACCTTTATTGTGACAACTTGGAACTCGAGTCCGTGTCCATGGCCGACTTTTTATACGATAATACTGAATTACACACCATTTTATTGTAAAATATGTGAATATTAATACTGGGTTTGACACCTTTTTTGTGATAACTTGGAACTCGAGTCCGTGTCCATAGTTGACTTTTTCTTCGATGATACTGAATTGCACACCATTTTATTCTAAAATTTCTTAATATTAATGCTGTGTTGGACACCTTTTATTGTGACAACTTGGATCACGAGTCTGCGTCTATGGTTGACTTTTTATACGATTATACTGAAATGCACACCATTGTATTGTGGAATTTCTGAATGTTAATACGCTGTTGGACACCTTTGTTGTGATTTATTTTTATTTGTGATTATTTTAATTGAATGTCCAGGTTAACGGCCACTGTTGTCATAGACCCTGGTCAAATCGTATCCATCCATTATTGTGATTTCTTTTTTATTGTAAAATTTCAGAGTAATAATACTGTGTTGGACACCTTTATTGTGATAACTTAGAACTCGAGTCCGTGTCCATGGTCGACTTTTTATACGATAATACTTTATTGCACACCATTTTATTGTAAAATTTCTGAATATTAATGCTGCTGTAGGACACCTTTATTGTGACAACTTGGATCTCGAGTCTGTGTCCATGGTCGACTTTTTATACGATGATACTGAATTGCACACCATTGTATTGTGGAATGTCTGAATATTAATTCGGTGTTGGACACCTCTTATTGTGATAACTTAGAACTCTAGTCAACGTGGTTTTTGAGTGCTTGCATATCGGTATGTCAAAGAAAATAGGTACTTTACATTACCTCACTGTCTGCACCACATATCTACTCGGGCTGCTGTGTGCACACGCACTGTTTATACTGTATCGCTCTTGCTCAGCTCGGTCACCAACTCAACTCAGATGACTGAAATTTCGGGGTATGGTACAGCGCGGGCACGGCATAGACTTTACGCGGACGCGTTTGAGGACCTCCCATTGTCTTTTGCCACCTCAGTTGGACACCTTTGTTTATGATAATTCGGAACTTAATCTAGGATTGCGGCCGGATACTCCAAAACAAAAACTGGCTCAGTACTTTGCTCTTAAGTGCTGTAATATGCCGAGCAAATTTTGCGATTGCAATATGACCGCCCTGGGAAGAAAATGTTCTAGTTGCGTCTCTGGGAGGGAGGAAGGCTTGGGGCTTCAGCCCCCCCAAACCTGAAATCCTGGCGCCGCCACTGACCCTATAGTAAATTATACTCATTGTAATGTGATAGTGTCATATATAAGTAGATTTTATCATTATAATCACATGATAGTCAAAAAAAATCACGGTAACCTATATTATTAGAGCTCAGGTAATGCAATAATGTAAACAGCAACTAAAAACTATTATTATTTAAATAATCAAATGTTAGGGTAGTGACTTCTAGGTGGAGCTGGATGCCTAGATTAAACATTGAACAAAACACGATTTCGGCCTCAATCTGTCAGTCTCAGAATATAGAGTTTTGCATTTATGCCTTCTATGTGCGTGTGTGTAATATTTTACATTTCCTAATAATAGGCTAATGGCTAGTATATATGCTGCTGACACAGCTAGCACAGCAATCTTTGCACTAAGCAGTGTAAAATAAATGTGAGTTTAACATGTATACGTCAAAGTTCGTATAATATGTTGCTAATTTGTTATGCAATATAGTATGTTTGGGTCGCCGCGGGGCCCCCCTGTTGCGCGGGGCCCTAGGCATGTGCCTCGCGTGCCTGTGCGTTAAAACGGCTCTGCTTCCTAAGGAAGGGTACTAACAGTCCGCATCTCGAGAAGGTGGGCACGGAGGACTTTGGTTCATCAGCTCAGGTTGGGTCCGAGTCTACGCTCGTCAGAGACGTCGGTCAGATCACCTCCCTACTCTACTCTGTCCCAGAGTGGCTGGCGAACCTTTGTCCACTAAACAACACAGCTGCCTAAATAATGAGCTGAAGTTTTTCATTTGAAATTTTTCTTTCTTTTAAGATAGTTGATGATAGATATGTCTTCGTTGGGCAGTTTAAAGTTTTCGGTTCTTATATTTTTAAGACATTTCAAGCACAATTTTTGATTGATAGGTGTGAAAATACAGCAACCAACCTGTGCGACCTTGTGAATTGTGGCAATGGTTCGTGTGAAGCAGTTAATTCCGTGAGATATCGGTGCAACTGCTTGGCTGGATATACAGGACCAGACTGCAACATTAACATCAGTGAGATGATGAACATTCGTTTTAGCAAAACTTTGTCTTCTTTTCAGCTTCATTAGCACTTTAAACAAACTTATTTTTCGCTATACCATTGGTTCCCAAACTCCTCTGGGCTGCGGCCCTCTTGTAAATATCGCGGCCGTCTTCAGAGGCCTTGAATAAATTAAACATTATCCAATAAAATTTACTTCGCAATTCGGAATGGAAATATGCTGATTTATGGATACCGTTTAAAAATGTGCAATGTGCATATTTGAAATATTAAGATGAAACGTAAGCACAACTATGACAACCAGTCATATTCAAATGTCATTGCTTCGCTGTTTACAGCGTGAATTTTTAAAATTTACAAATATGCGACGAAATAATAAACATATCCTGAAAGACTATGGTGATCCACTTGATAGACCTTCACGACCCACTGTTGAGTCACGACCTATAGCTTGGGGAACACTGTGATAGACCATTATTGTAGGTGATTGTCTTGTGGTGTGAAGATTTTTAAACTGATGTATGCAGAATGCTAAATTGAACAATTTAATGATGCTGCAGCATTGATTATACACTTACTTTTGGTTTACACTCGTCGTTAGTGCTAGACATTGTCGTCCAATGATGTTGGAGCTGTTATGAGACTTCATTCCTTCATTTTCTTGCATTTGGTGCCATTTAGATACTTTTGGCACATATGCAAACATAATATACCGATCTGAGCTATTGCTAATATGCTATTTCCAGTATATATATATATATATATTCGTTTAATGTGGAAAAAAACAGGTTGACAAGACCGCAACTCAGTAACATGAAAGGGAGCATTACGGGTTACACAGTCGCTTGTTGAGAAGGCACTTATAGAGGGCTCTTGAAATAAAGTTTTTATTGTCCTTCGGTGGTAACTCAAAGTTGTGATACATGAGAAGTTTCACATGCCAGCACCTTAATTTACCTGTTTATCATTCTAACCATGCTATTCAGGGCAGTTCATATGCTCAGTTTGCAGGGAGCAGTGCCTCTGCAGACGGTGATCTTGAATTTTTAATATCTCCATTATGGATTGCAAATCGTTGATGCCAGTAAATTTATGTCACTGTTTCAAAGTTTTAGTTTTGGGTTAAACGATTTGAGATTGCACTGAACTATAGTTGCAGTTGTGTTTTTTCTTCTGTCACACAGATGAGTGTGCGTCTGATCCGTGTCTGTTTGGCGGAACGTGTATCGATGGTATCAACGGGTACACGTGTAACTGTTCCAGTGGGGTAACTGGAACACAATGCCAGAATCGTTCCAGCCCTTGTGACATCCAGCCATGTGGACAGACTGGAGTATGTGTCAATGACTATTCCCACAACGACTACTATTGTCTGTGCAATGAGGGATATCTACCTCGTCCTTCACACGGCTCAAATGACGGTTGGTGGAGTGCACCTCGTCTGAGAATAACGTCTTGGCCATCATAATATTATAAACAATAAGTACTTATCTTGCCACTTATGCTGACAGTTATCATAAGCACCAAGAGAGGGTTCAGGGCTGTTTTTAAGGAATTTTTAGAACTGCACAACTCTGAACTTTCCTTTCCCGTCTTCTATGGTAAATTACTTCCAATCCGGACTTTTTTGCTGGTTTTAACTGTACAGAAGTGATAATTATACAACAGCACAAATACATTTAGAACTGCACATTTTGTGTACAACTGCACGTTCAAAAAGTCCCGAGAGGGTTAACAATTTCAAATCCAATAAATTACTAAAAATATCTTGAGACTGACCCCATAATACGGTAATTATGCGACCATAATCGATGGAACCACCACATCGAAATTGCTTCCTTTCTGCACCTTTCATTGTGACCTGTGGGGCTTGATGTGTATGAGGAAGAGAGGACTTAGGGTGATGGTAACTCTCTGGCAGACGTGGGATATTGATTCTTGAAGGTCTACTCAGTCTTTCATTTGCTAGATAATTTTAGTGAAATGATGAGTAGTACGTGTTGGACGCCTTGAATGGCTGCCAAACATTTAAATTTGACTCTTGTAATAACTTGTGATCATCCGTTCATCCTATGAAATGCAATCTTAATTTGAAATAATAAACGAACATCAGTATTATTAATTATCGTCATCATTATTATATCGTTATTATTATTATTATTTATT
The DNA here is from genome assembly GCA_949752735.1 of Lumbricus terrestris. Taxonomy (NCBI): domain Eukaryota; kingdom Metazoa; phylum Annelida; class Clitellata; order Crassiclitellata; family Lumbricidae; genus Lumbricus; species Lumbricus terrestris. Next base: position 17,636,254 of record OX457051.1, on the reverse strand, counting down.
TTTTATATATATTTTTTATTATAAACAATTTCCTTTATTGCAAAATAGATACGTTCCTAATGTAGCAACAATTCAGAAGAATAATTTTCGCTATTAAGGCTCTTGGCCTTCGCCATCGGTGTCGTGCATAAGAGTACCCCTAAATGCTAAATGCTATTGCTATATGCTACTACTACTATTATTATTATTATTATTATTATTATTATTTTTATTATTATTATTATTAATTACCAGTATAAATGTTGCATGACAGATAAATATTCTTCACAGTGCTGAGGGTAGGCTCTGCAATTCAAGTTATCTGTCTATGTAGGACTGTAAGTCTACTCTGAGTTGTGAGACACTCGTAAGGCGCTAAATAAGTTTTCATGTACATTGTTTTGTTTTAGCTTGCTCTGAGTCATTTACACTCTTGCCTGGTGTTGGTTCTGCAAGTGGAGACATTGTTCCTGGTCTGACAACTCCTTCAACCTGTCAGGAGTTCTGCAGGAATTTGACGTCATGCGTGGCAGTGGATTTTGACACGGAATATAACTATTGTTATACCCACACAGACCTGAATGCCTTGCTTTCATCAAGATTCACGAAACAATATGTGTACCAATATGTTATAAATCGCTGTCCTGTACAAGGTAATATATTATGGTCTTACGAAGGCATATTCATCCTGTGTAGACAAGTATGTAGCTCCCCAGATTAGAAATGGCCTTGCCTGCCATCCTTTTTTTAAATTTGCCGAGTATGTTTAATCAAACATAGGCATCTCCGAGGAAAGGTAGATACATGAGTGTGAGCAATGAGCAATAAACTAGCTGAGTTACTTATGTACTCGTTCTCACCGTCACCGCAGCTGTTTTCCACATAAATGTGTAGATTTGTACCGGATATAAACTATATTTTTTATGCTTGTCTTGTCTCGTCTTTAGCCATCTTCGCTCCAAAGTTGGGCTGCACCATGAACTGTCTGTCTCAAAATACATCTGTCTTCAGTTGCCCACATCAGTTGACACATGTTTAGACCAGTCCAAGACCTTATATTCTCCATCCAATTGGCCCTCGGTCTTCCACGCGCACGTGCTGCACACTGCATAATTTCCTTCTCCAAGCAGTTCCCCTTTTTCCTCACAATATGACCAAAGTATATTTCAATTTTCTTGTTTTGATATTTAATTACTTAGTAGTTGTCGCTCTGTGCCAATCTGTTCCAAAACCCATTCGTTTGTTCTCGTTGCCATCCAGGAAACCCTTAATATTTGTCTCAGTCCTTTCGTTTCAAAATGAAATAGAATTATTTCCTTATTTTTTTCCTCTTTTGAAACGAGATTAATTTTCTTCAAATCAGGAACAGAAAAGATGTGCATCAAGAGGGATTTCTGTGTGGAGGAACCATGCGAGAATGGTGGAAAGTGCACCTGGAGTCCGTATGGATCGCTATGTACCTGTCCTCCAGGATACAATGGTTCCTTGTGCCAGAAGGATATCGACGACTGTGCCAGCAAGCCTTGTCGGAATAATGGAACTTGTGTGGATGGAATCAATAGCTATAGCTGCCAGTGTTCTGCTGGATACAATGGTAAAATGCAGAAACCTTTTGTCAAATTTGAAAATGTAGTAAAGAGTGAGCTGTACATTAAAGTAAAGTAAGGGCAGGCATGGAAAAGCTGTGTATGGTGAAAAAAATGGTGCAGTGGCCGATCAGCATAGGCGTACGAGGCGGTGGTCCAGGGGGGGACAAATGCCCCCAAATTTCGGGCAAATGTGTTTTTCGGGCAAAAGAGGCATGGACGAGCCAAAAAATTTAGGACTTTTTTTCGGGCAAAACAGGTACGGGAGGATTTTTCGGGCACACAAGGTTAAAAAACTACATTTTCTCAGGATTTACCGGGAAATGACTAAAAAAAGGTCATTAGATTTTTCGGACGGGAATATCCTAAGATTTTTGGGCGGATGACTAAAAAAAGGTCATCGGATTTTTCGTGCAAAAAATTTTGTTCTCCCCCCCAACGCCGAAATGTCCCGTACGCCTATGCCAATCAGTCAGTGCCTGTAATATGGAGGACACGGATTTGAGTTTCCTGTGAAGTGGTTACTGAGTAAAGAGCAAGTGCATCATTAGCAGTATCTAAGCATCATTGTAAAGAGCAAAACAAATCAACAGTCGCTCTATGCCCTGCCTGCATGATGTCATATGACGTAAAGTAATGGACTATGACATTAGTTAGCAGAACAATCCACAGTAAACAACAAGAATTGTAATCGTAAACTCGGAATTTCTAAAGCGCTACATGAAAGCCAAGCGGGGGGCACCAGCTTATTCACCAGTGGTGGCCCAGTGTGTAGCCAACCAATGAACTCCTGATGACAGCTGACAAAAGGCATGGATGTTCAGAGTCCTTATGCCAAGTAAGGTATAATACATGGTCATGTGTGCACTTCTGAAGTCTGTAATAGTAAAATTGTATTGTAATGTATTTTGGCAAACAGAAAAATTGAGCAATAAGCTTTTGACATAGGCCTAACAGCAGAAATTCAATAACTGAACAACCTTGCCATAGGTAATTGACTAACGGTCACACTGAAAATTAAGCAATACGAACAAGATCACTATCATAGATAGTGATCACTATCACAAGATAGTGATCTTGTTTGTGCTGCGAACACTATGTATAGGTTATTATAAAGATGCAATAGGAATATCTTATTTTGCGTATAATGAAATGCAAATATTATGATTTCAGTTTTCATTCAGTGACATTACCGTAATCCTATTTTAACTTTGCTTGGTCGATCAATCGGGCAGAACTTATATAGCATCAGTTTTTGCTTTGTGCAGGTGTTTATGGGATGATGGCTCTGCCTGGCTGAATTTCTGCAGGTGCATTTGGAATTATGTAGAGAATGGTTTATTCTTTTTCGTTTATAATCTCAGGTGCAGTCTGTGAAGCGGCTGCAGATGCATGTAGCATCAAACCATGTAACGCCAGCGGGTCCATCAGGTGCGAGAATCTAGTGACAAGCTACACATGCTACTGTAGACCTGGTTACGCTGGAGTCAGCTGTTCTGTAAGTGGTAGATGATTACTAGCCTACTTTGTCTTCTTCCCCTCTTGTCATTCAGACATACTCGCCAGTTGCAATATTTATGCCTGTTGTAAGTAATGTAGGCCTACCCATGTACCGGTTTTATGTATCTCAGGACTTGATTATTGATATCTTGATTAGATGGCTTGATTTTATGGATTGATTAGATGGATTTCATGTTATTATTATGTATTAAGCCTAACATGAGGGTAAATACAATTGCACTGTGATATTTACCATACTGGTGCTTTTAGAGCATGTGTAATGTTATGTAATGTACTTATCAATCAATCAATAAATTTTCGTTTAATCAACACTTCAGGCTGGCAGAACGCAGCATGTTACACATAACTAATTAATTTTTAAAGGTTTATGTATAAATTCAGTTTATAAGCGACATAAATGAATATTGGGTTTGAGTTAAAATTAATTGATGTGTTTGTTGTAGGGCTTGCTAGATTTAAAAATGTTATTTTACTGGTGACGCAGAGCGTTTTCATTCTGTTGCATCCTTATATAAGACATGGAGGTGATGTGATGATTATAGCTACAAAGATGGCAGTGATGGTGAGATAGGTTTCAATTATGCTGCAACAGATGATGATAATGCCAGTGCTGTTGGAACAGTTGCCCAATTACTTTGCTGAGTATGCAGGAAACTATAAACTGCAACAACATGTTTGCTTTTCATCAGGTGGAGATTGACGAGTGCCTCAGCAATCCCTGTCTTCATGGTGGAGTTTGCCGAAACGTGGTCAATGGTTACTCGTGCAACTGTTCGAGTGGTTGGGAGGGAGCTCGTTGTGCGAACATCACTGACTACTGTGCGTCAAATCGTTGCCGGAATGGTGGAACTTGTTACACCACACTAGCTGACTACTACTGCGTGCAAGTTGCTTTTTGCCAAACTCCTGACGTTGTTTAATTTTTAATTGAGCGCTTTGATTGACGCTAATCTAGCCTACTGGAATATGTCAATGTGCAAAACACCACTTTGAAATCAATTGGCTGACTTCATGTCCTTTGGGCACGTTAACTTTAAGTGAACCCTGTTCATTGTAGGTGACATCAGGGGCGGATCCAGGAATTTTGGAAGGGGGGGCCAAAATTTTTTGGGCTGGGGTCGGAAAATTTTTCGTTGATCTATCGCTGAAAAATCTGATGAACTTTTTTAGTCGTTTTTGGCCGAAACCAGAGTTTAATTTAGCCCCCACCTCTGGGGGGATTGAGGTTTCCGGAGGGGTATATAATTGACCGTCTGAAGACAATCATGAGGCGCGCAGCGCCGAGAGTGGTAGGGGAGGGGTGTGGGGAGGGGATATGCTCCTCCCCACCAGAAACTTTTTGAATTTTCACATTGCAATGGTAGCATTTTAAGCTGTTATCTTAACAAAATAGCTGTACTTTTCAGTGCTTATAAGAGTGCCATAAGGTCTCAATAAATATTGACTTTACTTAAAAACTTCTTTCCCGAAAACTAGATGTTCTTTTTTAAGTAATCCGCCGAAAATCTTCAAAAAGGGTGTTTAATTTCGCATCCCAAAAAACTGATGACTTGTTGTAGTCATCCCTGCGAAATTTTCAAAAAGGTGTTTAATTTTTCGTCTAAAAAGAGTGATGACTTTTTAGTCTTCCGTGCGAAATTTTCAAAAAAGGTGTTCAATTTAGCATCCAAAATAACTGATGACTTTTGTAGTCATCCGTGCGAAATCTTAAAAAAATGTTTTTAATTTTTCGTCTAAAAGAGCAATGACTTTTTATTCTTCCGTGCGAAATTTTTAAAAAAGGTGTTCAATTTCGCTTCCCAAAAACTTATGAATTTTTAGTGAACCGTCAGAAATCTTCAAAAAGGTGTTCAATTTTCCTTCTAAAAAACTGATGACTTTTTAAGACTAGAATAAATAAAATACTTCCCACTACTGAATGAAATATAGTAAGATATAAATAAAAACAAGGAGTAAACATGTGTTACCATTCACCGCATTTTCTTGCACATATAGACTAAACTCAAAACTTAACATGTTTCGCCCTGAATTTTTTTGGCATCTGCAAAAAATAAATTACATCCCAAACACTGTTGTTAGTGTTAACTTGATTTGTAATTAATAGTTAGTTGTACTTAGTTATAATTGTGTTTAATGGTGTTAATGTTTTTACAATTTACTACGAATATATACACGAATAACATACATTGCATGCCATAAATCATAGTTGGATACTGTTGAAAGATTGTTTCATTTCGATGCTTTATATAAAGACAATGCAATTGCGTGAGAGACTTAGATTAGATTTTAATGACATTTATACATTATTTTTATTATAGATTTTAATTACATTTATACATTAATTCTCCTGTGCATGACTGACACCCTGAATTTTTTTTTGGCCCACCATGGATGGGGAGCCACGTCCCATGGTGATTTGAAATGGGGGGGCCATGGCCGGATTGGCCCTCCTGGATCCGCCCCTGGGTGACATTGCGGGGGATATAATAATGGGGGCTGGTAGGAACAGGTCACCCATTTTCGTCTAACCATAGATGCTTCCTAGCATTTAATCCACATGATTAGTCAGGCTTCTGATTAATTATGTTATTAACCCTTTAATTTTGAGTGTGTACTGAAAGTGACTCGGTTTTCCCGATCATTTTATTTATCAGGAGAATGTACTTTGCGCTAGGCATATCATGTTTAGAAGTATTTTGTTTACCATGATAATTGGTGATGTATCTTTCTTTTGTTTATCATAATAATTGGTGATGTGTCTTTCTTTTGTTTATCATGATAATTGGTGATGTGTCTTTCTTTTGTTTATCATAATTATTGGTGATGTGTCTTTCTTTTGTTTACCATATTAATTGGTGATGTGTCTTTCTTTTGTTTATCATGATAATTGGTGATGTGTCTTTCTTTTGTTTATCATGATAATTGGTGATGTGTCTTTCTTTTGTTTATCATAATAATTGGTGATGTGTCTTTCTTTTGTTTCTCATGATAATTGGTGATGTGTCTTTCTTTTGTCTATCATAATAATTGGTGATGTGTCTTTCTTTTGTTTATCATAATAATTGGTGATGTGTCGTTCTTTTGTTTATCATAATAATTGGTGATGTGTCTTTCTTTTGTTTGCCATGATAATTGGTGATGTGTCTTTCTTTTGTTTATCATAATTATTGGTGATGTGTCTTTCTTTTGTTTATCATAATAATTGGTGATGTGTTGTTCTTTTGTTTATCATAATAATTGGTGATGTGTCTTTCTTTTGTTTATCATAATAATTGGTGATGTGTTGTTCTTTTGTTTATCATAATAATTGGTGATGTGTCTTTCTTTTGTTTATCATAATAATTGGTGATGTGTCGTTCTTTTGTTTACCATGATAATTGGTGATGTGTCTTTCTTTTGTTTGCCATGATAATTGGTGATATGTCTTTCTTATTAAATTTTTGCTCTAATGATTGGTGATATATGTCTTTCATCTAGGTGTCCTAGAGGATTCTTTGGAAGGAACTGTGAGACTAATTACCTGAGTTGTAACATCACTAATCCATGTATCTCTAAGGGAAGTGTTTGTACGGAGAGTCAAGACAGGGATCCGACCTGCATCTGCTCTCCTGGTGAGTAGGGTTCAGGGTCTCTTTAGTAGGCGAGCATAGTGTAAGTGAATTAATAATGATAATATTAATAATTGACTAGTTTTCGAACAATAGTTAGCAATGAAGTCCCTGAGGGATCCTAAATACCTCGGGGCAAAAAAATTCAATTTATATGGCGCCGTAACGCGGCCATTTTGGTAGGCCTACAAGGGTGCCTCGAAAACGGCTAACTGTGGGATGAGCCTTAGCAAACAGATAAGATTTAAGCTTTTATTTTACCACAATCATCTGAAGCTGGTTTTATTAACCTTTTTATTAACCTGTTTTTAGTCATATTGCGCTGTGCATTGTTGCAGAATTACTTTCGCAAATTATGTGTCATTTGAATTGTGCTAGAATTTCACGCTGTGCAAGAAGCAAAGTGCATCATTCACCTATAGCCATCTGCCCAACTCCTTGCCTGACTCTCCGGATATTGACCCCCTGCCTATTGACTTTCGTTTTTATTGAGTGCCTATGACTAAGCTGGGTCCTGTGAGTTAGCTTTTCCGGGCTCTATAGAAGTTCCGAGTTTACGATAGCGATTTGATTGGGTGATTACGTTGAGATATGCTTTAAAAATCTGCAAAGTGCGATACAATAGTTTGAGTTTTTAAGTATGATTTTGGTGGTACTTGATCTTGACTTGCACAAATACTTGATTAAATAATGCTTTTATAAAGTTGTTATAATGTATAAAGGTGAAGCAACAGAGAGATTATGTAGGATGGCAGCTTCATATAGATTTTGTTTTTAAAGTTATAACACGCCTTCTGGATACAGAGTCTTGATGGCATTGTAAAATAATCCATAAAGAAAATTTTCAGGAGGTTAAAGATGTGATTTTTATTTGTACTAGACCCAAAATTGTATGTTTTTAAATATTATTTTCAAGGTTTTAGGAACATTTTCTTTAGGTTGTATGTAAATTTGCTTATGTGTTCTAATGCAGAATACACCGGCAGAGGCTGTGAGTTGGGAAAGCAGTTCTGCAATGGTCAAGGTGTACTGTGTCCGAACGGTGCAGAATGCATCTCAAAGCTTGACGACTATGAATGCCGTTGTGTTCAGGGTAATTATTTTCAATCAGCTCACTACTCAAATTCTGTCAATTCACTGTTTATACACTAATTGTGTGACTATTCATGTGATGGGCCATCTGGATATGGTTTTGATTCCTAGGATATTAGGCTCAGCCCTATGCCATATACCTTCACTTACTGTTTGCTTGTAGATATTAAATAGTACAAAGTCCTGCCAATCGCTGTCTGTCTACATACCTGTCTCTATATGTATCCCTCCCTCCCTCCCATTGTCCCTCCCTCCATCTTCACCATTGGCATTTGATGCCTCATCAATCAATCAATCAATCATAATTCATATAATGCCCCTTCAAGGTATCTACTCAGAGGCGCTCCCAGCCGAGATCAAGCGAAAAAAAGTCTTCAACAGTTTGTGAAATTGAGAACAGCTTGGGAGGTGTCGCATAATCAAGGGAAGTCCATTCCAGGTTATTGGACCAACCACAGAGAATGAACGCCTCTGCATTGTTGCAGAGCGAGTAAAAGGAACCATTAAGTCTCCATGGACAGCAGAGCGCAGTGCGCTGCGGCCTTTGCAAGTGGAAAGGGGGAGGCAAAGCTCACACAGATAAGAGGGTGCCCAGCCTGATAAGCATCATCAAGGGGCTTCTATCCCTATACATGGCGGGCGCAGCTTGCGCCCAGTGAAAAATAGGGGAGGAATCAGAAGACAGCCAAAATTCACGTCGGTTGGGGGGGAAGGTCGGACATGGAGGGCAGCATTCAATCTAGGGATCACTAGGAGGAAGATCCCCCCAGAAAATAGTCCCCTCCATATAAATTTGGACAAAATGGTAGGCCTAATAGTTTTTAACAAAAAGATATACACTTTATACACTTTGAGTTTTAGTTAGGCTACTATCTGCATTTTTTAATTACATGAACTGCTCTAACAGCTATAATATACCATAATAAAAATTTCCTATTACATGATTATAGTTATGTTTTTGCTATTTTAATAATTAATACAATCATATTAGCCTATAATTGAAAAAAAATGTTAATACAAATTATACTATTTTGCACAACTAGGCTAAATGGCTTCTTTCCAATGTTATCTGTCAAATTTCAGACAGTCAAATTTGGTCCTCGAACACTTAGTAAAGCAACATCATTATTACGTGGGCCTACATTGCATTTTATGGTATTGCATTGTGCTCTAAAAATTTATGTAGGCCTAACGCCTCTCGAGTGCACACTGATCAGAGGCGCAAAACATGTGGCTGCCCAATTTTTGCAGCAATTCCTCCACTGAAATAGTAGAGTAATTTTGCTAAGACGACAGTTTAAAATGCGGAAATTGCAAAAATTTCTCATGGGGAGGGGCACATTCCCTCCCCATACCAGGTCCCTTCTCGGCGCTACACATGCTTCGCGATCGATCGTCTGCTGGATGCTCGTTTGTCTCCCTCCAAACAAACCTTCATTCCCACACTAGATTACATTATTTTGCATACATAGAGGAAGGACGGTCCAGAAAAGGGGGGGAAAGAAGATGGATTGCGCCCGGTTGCTTAGGGGGGATAGAAGCCACTGGCATCATCACACCAAGGATGCAATCCTAAATGAGATACACTGCGGGAAAAGAAGCCTGTGCAAGACCTCGCATTGCATATATTGCAGTCTCTACCACAATCTGGAAATGCAGACTGAGTTTTTGTGGCATGTTGCGTAGACATCTGTAGGTATGGACTGGCAAAGTGCTCTAGCCAACAATGAACAAGCCACTGAAAGAATGGCAAAGAGCACATGGCCAATCTTACAGCATTGAGGAAGATGCAGGACAGAATATCTTAGCATCTTTGCTATGGCTATGCCATTTACCAAGTGACCCGTATACTATTGACCAGGCCTCTAAATGGCTGTTTATCTTGCGTATATTAGCGCTTCTGAGTAGATACTCTTGAAGAGGCGCTATATAAATGTCTGAAATGAATGAATGAATAAATATTGCCTTGGTTCACACATATGGATGGAATTTAGATTTCCTGACTTTATCATGCAATTATTGTTACGTGACTCTCACATTTTAAGCTCCAGCGCATGTTATTGATGACAACCGTTGAAATGGATGCACCTCTTTTTGCAGAGTACTCAGGCAGAAATTGTGATGGCATTGCTGACAGCTGTCCAAATGTCAGCTGCATATCAGGGACATGTGTCAGAAGCTACAATGGCCACTCCTGTCAGTGCGGACTTAACTTCACCACACCAAACTGTCAGAAGGGTTTGTATCAGCTGCTAAGAATTTGCTTTCACTGTGCTGCTTGCATGATCGTGGCTCACGAAGTTGGATACTTTTTGAGAAGTCAAGGGAATGTGATTTTGTTAGAGAAGCACCATCGCTGAAAAATCCTTTAGAGAATGATGGGATCTGATGTAATGTGATCCGATGTAATGTGATCTGATGTAATGTGATCTGATGTAATGTGATATGATGTAATGGGATCTGATGTAATGTGATCTGATGTAATGTGATCTGATGTAATGTGATCTGATGTAATGTGATCTGATGTAATGTGATCTGATGTAATGTGATCTGATGTAATGTGATCTGATGTAATGTGATCTGATGTAATGTGATCTGATGTAATGTGATCTGATGTAGTGTGATCTGATGTAATGTGATCTGATGTAATGTGATCTGATGTAATGTGATCTGATGTAATGTGATCTGATGTAATGTGATCTGATGTAATGTGATCTGATGTAATGTGATCTGATGTAATGTGATCTGATGTAATGTGATCTGATGTAATGTGATCTGATGTAATGTGATCTGATGTGATGTGATTTGGTTTTGTGCGATTTTGTATAAACATGAAATGAACTTCTCCTATCTTTATGTGAACAATTTTGTATTTAATCGGGTAAAGTAGGTGGACGTGATGTCAGGTCTCCTACAACCTTTGTGTGACATAGCAGAGGCATTTCATTTTCCTAGGTCTTGTTATGGTTCCTAACGAAAACGAATGCTATACTGTTGAATACTGTTTAATGTCTTTCTTTGCCTCTATTACTTAAAAGCATTTGTGAGCCAGTTATAGTTTGATACCAGCTTTTGGTAATCAGATTGGGAGTGTCTATGCATCTGGGTTGTGACTTAAATCACTCGAGAAAGCAATCTTCATGCATGATGGACAAGAACCCATTTTTGTGACAGCTGGCCCAAGACATTGTCTTTCTCCTGCCATTCGAGCACCTGACTTAATTTACTCTTTCAAATCATGACTCTCAAATGAGACTTGACTTCCAGCCTAACATAAATTAAACGAAAGTCATGACTATTTGTTCACTGTGGCCTATCTTCCTGTTAGTTGACTTGAGCTCCATTGTACTGGCATGACTGTATCATCGCAATACAAACATTTTTGTCATCATTATTGTCACTATTTTTTTATAAATTATTACTCAGTAATCTCATCAGTAATAATTTATAAATAAATAGTGTTTACAATGATGACAATAATCTACGTATTGCGATGATACAAACATGTGAGTACAATGCAGCCTCAAGTCAACTAGCAGGAAGATTCTTATTTAATATTTTTTCTTATTTAGTCTGCAAACAAATCTTTGATTACAATTTCAGTTATATCAAGTGTCTGGTATTTTACGGATCATGTGTGCCATAGTTATGTCATGGTTGACGATTACAATTTCAGTTATATCAAGTGTCTGGTATTTTACGGATCATGTGTGCCATAGTTATGTCATGGTTGACGATTACAATTTCAGTTATATCAAGTGTCTGGTATTTTGCGGATCATTGCCATAGTTATGTCATGGTTGATGGTGTTGCTTCCTATGGCTAATCAATGATGTTTAGTTGATTTGCAATAATTGTGCACTTCAGAATTGAACAGCGATTTCGATCTGCACTTCATCGATCCAAGTGGAACGTCTTATGCTGTGCAGTCGTACACTTTTGCGCTTGGATCTTCGCAGATCACTTGTGCGTTTTTCATTCGATTTGATCAGATTGGCGATTCAGGAAGATACTTTTCTCTCTACGGGCAGCAGTGAGACTTTTTTTATTTATTTTTGAATTTAGGCAGATATTCCGAATAAAGGCGAGATATTGTCTGCAATCATCTTCTGCAAATTACATTGATCTCTTGCCTTCAGCTTTTTATTTATGTTTCACTTGAGGCTTTGTTTCGTATGATATGTGAAAATTCATGAGATGTCTTACTCCTTACTCTGGAGCTTTAGTGTGATAATAGTCAGGGCTCCTGTTTTTTTGCTTAAATTTTAAGTAAAATATTTTGCCTCTTAAATACTTGAATCTGCAAACTATGCATAGTTTGCCTGCTATATTATTACTTAAAGTTTTAGGAGATACATTTTACTTCTTAAGTACTTTGATCTGTAGACTGTGCATAGAAAAAGTGAGGGCCCCTGGTCTAAAGAGTTTGTAGATATTAGATGGCTCAGCAGTGATTTGTCACTGATTTTATACGCTGCTATTCTGATATAGATGTGTAATGTACATTAACTGTGTAACATTCTAAATCATGCAGTGGAAGATGTAGTTAATAGCTGGACGTACGGTATTTAGGTTAGATCTAGTTATCTACTAGCAGTCTCCACAATGAAAATTTTGGTCTTTCTTGCCCCTCTTCTGCAAACATTTGCAAATCATTCTCTTTGCTTGTAGTATGGTGATGTGTCGGGTCGGGAGTGCCTATGAGGAGTTTCGCTTGAAGTTGCGCCATGTAATGTCATGATTGTATGTGCACTTGTTATAGCGCCCCTTCAAGATGCCTACTCAGAAGCGCTCCCGACTGCAGCGCGAACACTGCATCAGAGTTTCACGCCGAAGCACTTGAGCAATTGCAAGTGAAAGACTTATCTCAAGGTCCCTACGTGGCGACTTGAGGTGGATTTGAACCTGCAACCATCCGGCTGCAAGGCAGCGAACATACCCACTACACCGCCGCGCCCCACAAATGATCGCGATTACACCTGTAGAACAATCAAAATTGATGTTAAAAAAGAATGAGCAAGATGAGATGTGCGAATGATTAACGGTGTTTTATCTAGAGATGTGAGAATGATTAACGGTTTTTTATCTAGGGATGTGAGAATGATTAACGTTTTTTTTTATCTAGGGATGTGAGAATGATTAACGGTTTTTTATCTAGGGATCAGCCAATTGGATCGCTGTTGAATCCTCTCATCGAAATGACGAACCGTGTCGTCACGTTCTACGTTCAGAACGGCACCAACAGCTTTCGGAGAACGCTGGACATGAGTCTTGATGTCGTTCTCAATGACACCAACTGGCATGGCGTGGTTATCCTCTGGAACTGTGCGACTGGATGGATAGAGTTGTGGATTGACTCCAGGCGCTGTGCATACTCAAACTTCACTGAATCCATCGGTTATACTTTACCACCATAGTAAGTTATCTGCCAGGATTTTTTTGCGGATGGGTTTGAACTGAGAACAGGGTTTGAAGTGAGTGGTAAGATAATAATGATGATGATAATGATCATAGGCGTACGAGGCGGGGATTCAGAGGGGCAAATGCCCCCAAATTTCTGGTAAATGTGTTTTTCGGGCAAAAGAGGCATGGACGGGCCAAAAATTTCGGATTTTTTTTCGGGCAAATCAGGCGCAAGGGGATTTTTTCGGGCACACACAGAGGTAAAAAAGGTCGTCAGATTTTTTGGACGGGAAAATCATCAGAATTTTGGGAGGATGACTAAAAAAGTCGTCAGATTTTTCGGACGGCAAAATCATAAGAATTTTTGGCGGATGACAAAAAAAGGTGGTAAGATTTTTTGGGCAAAAAAATTCTTTTTGACCCCCACTGCCGAAACGTCCCGCACGCCTATGATAATGATGATGATGATGATGATGGTGATGGTGGTGGTGATGATGGTGGTGATGATGATGATGATGATGATGATGATGATGATGATGATGATGATGATGATGATGATGATAATAAAAAAGGCGATTGATAAGACGAATCATTGAAACAGGACATTTTTTAATGTTGAAGCGATCAATTTATTAAGTTAGCATTAGAGTTTTGCGACATTATAATTATAATATTATAATCATTTATTTCCAATAAATAAAATAATAAAAATTAAAAATAATAATATTTATTATGACAATTTATATGGCGCCGTAACGCAGCCATGCCATTACAAGGACGTCTAAACGTGTAGGATGGCGTTCCCAGTACTCTCTAGATTCTTTGCTTGTATTCCCACTGCTCACCATGCATGTGACTCTGTAAACACATGTGTTCCAATGAAACTATTCTTTGACATTTCCACTTCTCATCTATTTGGCGTTCCTGATACTCGCCCCATTCCACTTTAGCCACTGATTGACAAGAAATACTAGTTTCTCCGTGCACGTGCTTGGCACAGTGTGTTGTTGGAGGTATCTAGCTATTCCAGGATGTGCTTACCTTTACCAAGATGTTCCTACTCTTTAAAAGTTGCACTTACTTTCCAAACTGCTTAAGATTGCGTTTTCCAAATAACTCTCACTTTTTCCAAATAACTCTTACCTTTTCCAAATTGCTTGTTCATAACAGGCTGTTTTTCTGTTGTTATTGTATATGAATATATAATCTCTAATTCTTATTCTTACACAATTTTGAGATAAGGCAAGATAATTATGATGATGTGGGAAAAGAATGTAAGTTTTCCATTTGCACTCAACATCGAATAACCGGCACTAGAAACTGTTACAAATGATAGAATCATTGGAACTGATAATCAATGACACAACGAATTGCAATAGTAAAGGATTGTTTCTGTGCTCACCTGTTTTAACTGTTGTCCTATTTTTCAGTGGCCTTGTTGTCCTTGGTTCAAGGCTATCAACAATCTCGGGCCAATACACTTTTCTTAAGCCTGGTGTAGGTGATGGATTCAAAGGCTACATAAGTCAGGTGCACATTTGGTCAAGAGTGTTGACCACATCAACGGAAATTCCACAGCTGCTCAACTGGAAGGTTTTAATCTACAATGGACTGATTGCAAGATGGGGGAATTACGAGTGGAAGGGGTTAATCTTGCGAGTGCAGCCAAGTACGGTGGGTCAGAGAAACCCTACGACTGTGGGTAAGCAGATCATTGTTGCCTTTGTATGCTTTTAATATAATCATTTATGTTGACTGTCTTATGTAACATTAATTTATATTTCTTAATCTCAGCTTTGTGTTTATTAGTTAAGCTTTAAATAGTTAAGCTTTAGTTAAGACCTTAACCTGTATCCAAATGTTATTCCTACTGTATACCGGTAAATGTTATGTACTATACTAACGTCTATTCTTTCCCTACCTAATCATACCTCCACCATCTTGTTTAACTTAATCATGGTATACATTGTATAAGCCCCCTGCAAGTGAGACTTGTCCCTTCTGGAGTGCCTCTTGCTTCCTAATCTATATCTAAAGTCTCTACCGAATGTGTTACTACATTAACTATCTATTTATCAAGTTGTTTTCTGTATGTTATGTTTTATTGTGGGAACAATAAATGATTTGATTTTAACAGATTTCTTAAAATAAAAGTTCGGAGTAAACTTCACTTTGCCAAGGTGGTATGTCATAATGGTATGTTTGCAAAGCACCAATCTGATGATGAGAGAATCCAAAATAAATGATTTTAAGTGGATTGCAAAGATTACTGGTACTCCACGGAGTCTTAATATAGAACCGCTTATTAACAATTCTGAGCATTTGCTTTCTGTTTTTTGGGTTGCCAATGCTAGGTACACATGCTGCGTATTTGTTTTTCACTTTCAAAGGCATTCATCAATTGCCTCAGTGTTTGGTGGAATTTAAGAGTTTTTCTGATGTAGAGTGTTGTAGTGGTATTTGAGGGTTCTTACAAATGTGCTAGGTTTAAGTATAGGGTAATTTCATTTTGATTTTTTTTATTATAGTCAAGGGAGTGCCAGAATTTCAATCGTCCTGTCCAAGCAATATAGTGATTTCAAGTAGCAAGGAACGAGGTGCGAAGTATACACTTCAAAGAGAGCCACAGCATAAACCAAAGCCAGGAAGAAAATTTACGGTCAAATCAACATACAAAATAGGTCTGTGGTACTTAACTTCCTTGTGGCTTTCTGCCTGTAAAAGTTTCTGTTTGGGGTTGATGGGAAAATCACTGATCAATTAATTTCCTCAAGTTATGCTTGTAACATAAAGGAATGGACTGGATTGACATTGGGAGAAATGATAAGACTGACGGAGGATAGGAAACGTTGGAGGAACATTGTACATGATGCGGCCGACCCTCGGATCGAGGATGGCTGAGAACAGAACAGATGCTTGTAAGCAGAAGCATCAAAGTTAAATTGTTTGGAAGAATTAAAGGAAAAGATATGTTCAGTGACTCACTTGCAAATCGTTATGTTTGGGAATTTTCTGCTGTATGAGGTCCTCACAAAATTTTAAAATTAGCATTTTGTATTTTATTCTCCATTGCCTTGTGTCTTGAGGTCTCTGATAAAAGCAACTGATCAAATTGCTATTTTGACTGCTAACAGTTCTTTTGTGAGTTATTTAGCACTTTTTAAAAGTTATTTTACCCTTTTGGAAGCTACTTAGCACTTTGTGAGTTACTTAGCATTTTTTTATGAGTCACTAGCACTTTTCGGAGTTACTTAGCACTTTCTTAGTTACTGCACTTTGCTATTCTGTTAGCTTCTTAAAGTCCACAATATTAAGCGTCTTGAAACCTTTATACTTGTTATCCTTCAACATTGGCTCAGTTTAAGTCTGCTCTCCTGTGACTTCATGATCTGGCATGCCTTCCTTACTTGTGCATTCCACCTGTAGGCACTTAATTCTGACAAATCAATTTTTTTGCCAGTTTGACTAGTCCGATATTTGTCTCATATCCAGTGGAAGACTTACTGGCAGTTTTCATGTGTGTTTTTGCACATTGGAGCACTCTTGGAATTCAATCAATCAATCAATCAAATGTTTTATTTGCAACCGAAGTATACATAACATGTTTACACATCTTGAACATTGGTTAAAAAAAGGGAGGCCCTAAAGGGATAAAATAATCCCGCTGTCTAGGGACACCAACTAACATATTGAGTTGACAATGTGAGGTAGCCATGACGAAATCGTGCAAAAAAACAACACAGGGTTTAACAAAACTGACAAAACACGAATTCACTGCAATCAACTTTGCATTACTGGGGGCGGGGGGGTCCGGTAGAGTAATGGTTAACACGCTGGCCAAGAGTGCGAGAGATAGTGAGTTCGAGCCCCCGTTGGCCGGATTAGCTTTGTAGGCTGCCATTGGCGCCGTGTAATTACAAAGCCCTCTGTTCAGTTAGTAGTTAGTAGTTAGAATCAAAACCATCCGCAGATTCGTCCCAACCTCAACCGCCGTCATTTTAGTCAACAGCTTCATTGTCTCCAGGGTTGACTACTGCAACAGTGTACTGGCGGGTCTTCCGACTTGTCAGCTGGAGCGGATCCAGTCGGTGCTCAACTCCGCTGCACGCATCATATATGGTCGCACACCATCTGACCATGTAACTGATTTGTTGCGTGACAATCTGCACTGGCTGCGGGTCCCTCAGCGGATTACATATAAACTATGCCTGTTAACATACAAATCTCTACTTAACCTTATGCCGGACTATATATCAGAATTTTGCATTCGTGTAGCAGATAGTCGGCTAAGATCATCGTCGAGGGGTCTGCTACAGGTCCCACGGTCAAACACGATGTTTGGCGAAAGGTCTTTCGCTGTGTCAGGACCCACTGCATGGAACAGTCTCCCTGACCATGTGAAGCATGCATCCTCGCTAGAAGGATTCAAATCGAGACTGAAGACATAATTATTTGTTCAAACAATCGTATAATTAACAGTGACATGTGATCCCGTGTACAGCGCCCTTTCCTTCGGCCTCGGCTGAGCTACGGCGCTATATAAATCGTCTTATTATTATTATTATTATTATTATTAAGTTTAATTAAGATTACTGCATATAACTTGTAAATGTAAAGTGCAGTGCATCTTGCAGACGTTTAATTAAAGAAAAGATATTATATTATTATTATTATTATTATTATTATTATTATTACTCTCTTGTTTTTCATTTGTTCATTCAGTCACCCAGATTTTTGTGTATGTATGCATGTATGCGCACTTTTTATAGCGCCCCTTCAAACTCACTACTCGGAGGCGCTCCCGACTACAGAGCAGACACTGCATCGGAGTTTCACGCCGAAGCGCTGAGCTATTGCGAGTGAAGGACTTGCTCAAGGTCCCTACGAGTATAAATGAATGGGTAATAACTATAAAGGTTGCAATAATTATTATAATAATAATACCATAGTAGATGTGAGTAGATGTTAAATTTCTTAATATATATGCATTATGCATTACAGCATTTTTCTGTGCGATGTCCCACATCCGTAATATATATATATATATATTGTAGGTCAAACTCTACCCTTCGGTAGATATGTCAACACATACGCAATCTTTGATGATGGTGGAAATGCGGCTATATGTAGCTTCATCATATACGTTCAAAGTCAGTTGACTTTTTCTGTCTTAAATATTATGCAGACCAACTTAATCAATCAGAGAAAATTGATTGTACCATGTGTTGAGATAATTTATGCTCTGTGCATACCAGAACTATACTCAGAGCATGCTCTGTAGAATGTAATGTAATGTAATTAGTAATTTCTATAGCGCCGCTCACAACCAAGGCCATGCAGTAGCGCTCCCAGTGTGATAACCCCTAGAGAAAAAATAGGTCTTAAGAAGAGAGAGAGATGTAGATAACGATCCTGAAAGTAGAGTCCCACGCAGAGTGGACGGAAGAGAATTCCACAAGGAGGGCCCAATGATGGTGAAGGATCGAGTTTGAGCAATAGGGGTCCTAGCACGTGGAACAAGCAAGTCAGCCCTGTCCAGAGAACGGAGAGGTCGATGAGAAGATGCTGATAGAGGAGAACGAATGAGATCACTGAGATACATCGGTGCAAGACCCAGTTTGGATTTGAGTACCAGAGAAAGGACCTTATATTGTATGCGGGCAGAGAGAGGAAGCCAGTGTAGTTGGTTAATCATAAACGATGATATATGGGAATACTTAGGAAGGCGTGCAATTTATCGAGCAGCAGCATTAAGGACAGATTGAATGGGAGATAGGCAGACCTTTGGAAGACCAATAAGAAGGGAGTTACAGTAATCAATTCTGGAACAGACAAAAGCATGGACTATTGATGTCATGGTTGAAAGGGAGACAGATCTGCGAATGGACCTGAGACGACGGAGGTGAAAGTAAGAGGAGCGCGTAAGGTTGGTTACATGTGTTGAGAATGTCAGCGAGCAGTCAAGAGTGACACCTAGGTCACGAACAGAAGTTGAAAATGTAAATTGAGGAAAGGTCTGAGATAGAAGCAAAAAGTCGATTTTTTTAATTTGCTGGGGAGTGCCAAGCCAGATGAGTTGAGTTTTGTTGGAATTGAGTGAAAGGCGATTTGAAGACATCCACAGGTGCAAATCATGAGAAAGTGAATCAATACGGCGAACTAGTATGAGTTGAGTAGAGGGAGAACCCTGAACATAGGCTTGAACATCATCAGCAAAGAGGTGACCAGTAGCAGAGTGACTTGGAAACAGAGAAGTAACATCAGCCGTGTACAGAATGAAGAGTAGGGGTCCAAGGACTGATCCCTGTGGAACTCCTAAAAATACCGGCACCCAGTTAGATCTGGAATTACCCACTATAACCATTTGGGTACGACCAGACAAGTAAGATTGAAGCCATAGGAGAGGGACACCTTTAATACCATAGGAGGATTCAAGGCGCTGGAGCAAAATTTTGTGATCGACCATGTCAAAGGCTGCTGATACATCAAAGAGTGCAAGAAGGGAAACCTGAGCCTTATCAATAGCTGCATAGATGTCATCTAACATGGAGAGTAGGGCTGTTTCAGTTGAATGGAAAGCCCGAAAACCAGATTGGCGAGAGGGGAGAAGACCTGATGATTCAAGGTAAGGAAGAATCTGAATGGAAACCAGACGCTCAAGGGTTTTAGAAAGAAAAGACAGGTTGGAAATAGGCCGATAATTTTGACAGTGGCTAGGGTCAAGTTTAGGCTCAATTTGAGCATGGGCCTACTTCAAGTGGTTCTAGTACAACCTCAATCACTCTGTGTTTTGATTTCACTTTGAGTACGGTATACCAAAAGTATACTAATTGCATGGCTGTGTTACTGTGCCATATAAATTGTCGTAATTATTATTATTATTATTATTATTATTATTATTATTATTACGGTACCCGTAGTTGCATGATCTTGACTTTCTTTAATTGTAAGCTAGTCACTGCTGGTGTCAACATAAAAACTTCGAAAGTATGGTTTGCAATAATGAATGCTAGGTTTAAAAATTGGTGGCTGCGTACGGGTGAATTAGATGTGCGCTCATCAGTGGAAACCGAACATTGTGATTTCAGTCGCTACATTTTTTCGTAATCTCTTATGAAACAACAGAACATTTTCTTTATTATAGTTCAGCTGCAACTTTCAGCATCTTTGAAAGTTTGATATGTGCATACCTCCGAGAGCTATGCAGCTTTACATTGGGTATCCAAGGACGTTGTCAGCTACGCTCCGCTGATAATGGAGTCCTCTTAGTTCCTTTTGCTCGTACTACTACCATGAAGAATCGAGCCTTTTCTGTGGTTGGCCCAGTGGTCTGGAATGGCCTTCCTTTTGAGCTACGCCTACACCCTGGGACTCTACCAGGATCCTTCCTTACTAAACTTAAAACTGTCCTTTTTGGGCGCGCTGGAGTCGGGAGCGCTTCTGAGTAGTTTTTTCCTTGAAGGAGCGCTATATAAATGTCCTAATGAATGAATGAATGAATGAATGAATATGGTTGTAGTAATTGATCAGTGTTTACTGTATGCCTGCAAATATTGTTTTCAGATAAGGAAGAGCAGTGTCTCGATCCAAAATATTCATCCACTGGTTTCAATGCTGCCTGCATTACGTATGGGCTCTTCAAAACATGTCGACAGCAGTGTCCCGCTGGTACACTGCAGGCCGTTGATTATCCCAACCAATACATCTGTGGTCCAGACGGAAGCTTCAACCCCTATGATTCCAACAGACTCTTGGTGCTACCAAGTTGCTCTCGTGAGTACATATCAAACCCGCTGTTATGAGCTATCACATTCTCATCAACCTCTCCGCTCTCTAGACAGGTATGATTTGTTTGTCCCACAGGCTATGACCACTAGTGGGGTGCGGTGGTGTAGTGGTGGCGTCGTTGCCTTGAAGCCGGAAGGTTCGAGGTTCGAATCCACCTCACGTCGCCGCGTAGGGACCTTGGGCAAGTCCTTCACTTGCAATTGCTCAGCGCTTCGGCGTGAAACTCTGCTGCAGTGTCCGCTCTGCAGTCGGGAGTGCCTCTGAGTAGAGAGAGCTTGAAGGGC
The DNA here is from genome assembly GCA_949752735.1 of Lumbricus terrestris. Classification (NCBI taxonomy): domain Eukaryota; kingdom Metazoa; phylum Annelida; class Clitellata; order Crassiclitellata; family Lumbricidae; genus Lumbricus; species Lumbricus terrestris. The sequence goes on along the minus strand of OX457051.1, from coordinate 17,614,993 downwards.
GCTATAACAAGTGCACATACAAACAAACTATTGCTCAAACTAGATCCTTTACCGTCATTGGGACCTCCTTATGGAATTTCCATCCCTCCGCTCTAGGGGACTCTTCTACTTTCAGAATCACCATCTACATCTCTCTCTCTTCTTAATACCTATTTTTCTCTCTAGGGGTTCTCGCATTGGGAGCGCTACTGATTGACCGTGGAGCCCTGTGAGCGGTGCTATAGAAATTACTAATTACATTACATTCAACAACTGTTCGATCACAGGTAGCGCAATTTCTCATGACTTCTTCCCTTCATCTTCTTGTGGAGCAATGCTTACTTCACCACAGGTAGCACAATTTCTCATGACTTCTTCCCTTCATCTTCTTGTGGAGCAATGCTTACTTCACAACAGATGATATACTTTGTTCTACCAATTGTACAATATACTTTGTTCTACATATTGTTAGATCTAGAACATTCAAAGTAGTTTGTACAGTGATGCAGTTTAAGTTATTTAGTCAGCGCATTTATTGTGCATATCTGTCAAATTATATGTGAGACGCGATGGTGTAGTGGCAGGTTTTGTACCGTGCAGCCGGAGGGATCCAGGTTGAAATCCACCTCAAGCTGCCATGTAGGGACCTTGAGCAAGTTCTTCACTTATAATTGCTCATGCATTTCGGCGTGAAACTTCTATACAGTGTCTAATTGTCTATGCTGTAGTCGGGAGCGCCTCTGAGGAGAAAGCTTGAAGAGGCACTATAGCATATGCAAGAAATGAATGAATAATATAAATAAATAAATAGATAGATAGATAAGCACATGTTTTATTAATAATTATGTGTTGTAACTAGGTCTGTTTGTATTTTTACACGGCAGATATTTTTGCAGGAGAGGGCAGAACACTATGGTCATGGCTACATACTTTAACAAGGTCTTGACTAATGCCAAGCAGGATATTTATTCATTATTCATTCGTTATGAGAATTTATGTAGCGCCTCTTCAAGAAGCTACTCAGAGGCGCTCCCAGCCCAACCACGGCAAAAGAAAAAAGATTTGAGAGATTTAAGAAATGAGGTTTGACTGGTCAGGTGGAGTAGATGAAGGTTAGAAGGGAGATCGTTCCAGATTGACGGCCCCACAACCGAGAAGGCTCGGCGCTGTCTGGCAGCTAAGCGAGCCCGTGGAACAAGCAGTTGTCCCTTCGCAGCAGAGCGAAGGGCTCGACACGCTTCAATGTCAGGAACTCGGCAACAGAGAACGCGCAGGTAAGATGGAGCACAACCAAGGATACAGCGAGAAACCAGAGCAGCAATTCGATATTGGATGCGTTGAGCTACTGGCAACCAGTGCAGTAGGCTACATCACGCGTGTAAGCAGAGACAGAGGAAAATTTGGGAATTCGCCCAATGAGTTGGGCAGCAGAGCGCAGGACCCGATCTAACCGTCCCAGAACCCCAAGGGGAAGGCCAACAAGGACTGAGCGTCAACATATTATGAACAAGAGTATTTTTCATAGAGGCTTCAAAATGTAAAGTTCTCCGTTTCATTTGCCTATCATGGTGTCAGTTGTGCTCCGTTGCAAAGAAATTTGATGACAACGAAAAGTAGTAGTTAAAAATGGATGTAAGCCTCGGCGGGCGTAGCAAGCAAGCACCTCTTTTGCCCTATGTGCAGGCGCCCTGAATCAGGTGATAAATTTCTATCTGTTTTCACCTGGTCACCTGGTGCCGTCAGCTCTTAGAACTCTGGCGACAGTTTTTGATGTATCCTCTCCAGTGTCTCCTCTCTCTTGTCGCCTCTCTTAGCTGCTCCAGGCTCATGCCAGACTTTTCCTGTACCTCATCCAACCATCTCTTCCTTGGTCTTCCGCATCTCTTCCTTCCCTCACCGCATGCCGTCATCAGCTCCTTTTCCAAACCGTTAGATCTCATCACATGGCCGAAGTAGCTCAATTCTGTTTTAGGTAGTGTAAAAGCAAAGGGTCGCCTGGATATTCAATTCACTTATCGAAAGCTTCCGAACTGCGAGGACCAGCGAAGTGTCGGCAATGTTCGAACCAATCTACTGAACGCCATCAACGGGTTGGGCGCGCGGTGGAGGGGACTGTGCAGGGGCGACTGTGGTGGCGTGACAAACGTGAATTTGAAATGTGGAGAATCATCCAGCGATAGAAGAAGACGACGAAGTCCAGCAGCTGACATGGATGTTTCGGTCACGATTGACAACGTGGAGTTAGAAATATTTTAATCTTTTATTAATTTTATGTTTACTTTTTTGTATCTTGATTGTTAGTTGTTATTTTCTGTATGATTGTCTCGATCGTCAATAATTATTATCCTTATTATGATTATCTTAATCGTTAATAATTTCTGTCTTTTTAATTTACCTTAATCATTGGTGATTATTTCCTTTTAATGATTTTCTTTTGAACTTCAGTAATTATTTTATGTTTGTGTTTTTTTTATCATAACCTCCAAATTTCTAAAGCGTCACTCGATAGCTAAGTGCAGGGCACCAACTTATTCACGGGCGCTGTGTCTAGTCAGAGGGTTGCCCAAAAGTGTAATCCCTGAAGGAGGTCGTAGTTTGGAGACCGGTTACCTTAATGCATTTCTGGACTTTTATGTAGCTTGCATATTTTAGGAACCCCTCAATTGCATTTGAGGTTTGAATTTTTTATTGTACAATAGTTTTAACTTATAGATTAAATATATGCAGTTTCACTTTTCGTTATGGCCATCTTTGCATTTTTATGCTGTTTTGTTCAAATTATGCAATCACAAATTATACAATCAAATCAAATCGGCTAGGAGAGAGCTTCTGGTCCCACGGGCTTGCCTGGCTATTAAGCAGCACCATGCTTTCTCGGTCGTGGGACCTACTGTTTGGAATGACCTCCCAGTTACGCTTCACTCTCTACTTGTGGTCCATCCGGCTGGGTTCTACAAGTCTCAAGTTTTTTTTGGTTGTGGTTGGGCTGGGAGCGCCTCTGAGTAGTTTCTTGAAGGGGCGCTATATAAATGCTCTGAATGAATGAATGAATGAATGAATGAAATAACAGAAATTATGCCCTAATTGTCTTATGCCTATTCAATTTTTACAGGACCACAACACAATGACATTTAAAATGTGCTAATGACTATGTTGGCCATTTTACTAATTGGTCTATCTTTTAAATCGTTTCAAAAGATTATTAATCTGAAAATGTGCTTTAGTTTCTAGACAGCTACTGTCATTTTAATGACTTCCCAAATATAACTGGTCTTAATTCATTTTTAGATCAATGCTGAATTCCATTGAATTTCCGTCTTTGAGTCTTCCCGTTCGCGATGTGGTTAACGCTGACATTTACGACAACAACTCCATGAACTTTGACTATCAGGTAAAACAGAGGTGCTATGTAAAATATATAAAATATCATGAATAAATAAAGTTGTACTGCAGTTTTGATTCTTAATTGATGACTGATTCAAGTCAGATAATTATCATTTAAGGCTGTTCTGAATTATATTTTTTATATGGATAGATAAGAATAGAAATAGTAGGTAGCGGTTAAAGGAGACTAAGACTTGATAAGCACAATGTGTCTGCCATTGAATGGAATTTATTTCTTAAATTTGAGCAACAAGGAACTTCAGCGGCCACATTACAAGGAATAATGTTGAGCAGGTAGTGGAGAGGACTGCATATAATTTATGCACCGTTGAGTGCATGTGCTCTTGTTAGATCCAAATAAATGTTCATGTTCAGTTTTAATAATAATGCTCTTAGGTTATGATTATTAATAAAATGATTATTATTAAAAACATAAAATAGGTCATCTTAAGTCATTCTTTATAATTTATGTAACCTTTGTAATTTTTCTATGACCTTCCTGAGACCTGGAATGGGCTCCCTTTGGAACTACGTCTAATGCAGGGGTTCTCAACCTTTTTTGTCCCGCGACACACTTAAACTTGCTATCAAATTTGGCGACACACCATTCAATCGTCATATGTAAATGTCGTAAAAATATAAAAAAGTGTCAAAGTTCAACATGTCTATTTATTTCAAATTTGCTCTCAAACTTATTTATCCTTCTAAAATGCTAAACTGCTGACATTTTTAATAACTGAAAGTAATTATATTGAATTTCTTTCCAATTTGTATTATTCTAAAATTCTAAATTATTCTTCTGATCCCAATCTATAGTCGTTTCTACAAAACGTAGGCTATCGACATCAATTTAGTCACCTAATTACCAAGACCTTGTAGTCCTAACAGTTAATGGGATCTTTGTTCTTGAATATTACTTTGGATCATATTAAAACGCGGTTCCACAGTTGTTGTAAGTGCAATTCGTAAGCAGGCTGAGAGGGCACCTCCGACCAGTTTGTTCCGATTCTTGTTCTTTATGTTGATCATCTGAGAAAAGCCCTGTTCAGATAATTAGTAGGATCTATGAAAGGCAACCAGCTTCTTGATACCTTTACTTGCAAGTGATTTGTAATGTTCTTCCTTGTACGTCTTTGCCCAGAACTAAGTTCCTGATAATTGCTTATAGGCTACATGTCCTTTATTCTGGAATCACGTTGCAGCTCAACAAGTGTTTCCTGTTCATTGTTGTTCAATTCTGCTCCATTGATGTGTTCTCTGAGTAATGTGTTCACCATCCACCTTGTCTTCTTAATATCAGTATCTGAAGAGGATGGCTAAATTTACGTTTATTTACCTATAAATTTTTCCATTTCGATTGCTGACTTAGCCTAGGTTAACGGGTAAAAGTTTTCTAACAGGTGCGATCGCAAACGTGTTTACATAGTCATATCCGCTGAACACAAACGTCATAAATACCCCAGACCGCGGTAAATTAGATAGATAAATAGAGCGCAACAAATTCTCATTGCAGTCATTCGCTAAACTTCTAAATTAGCCTACCTGTAGGTAAAGGAAGTCAGAGTAGACCTATAATGTACGAACAACGGACGTGTGCTGTGAGAATTTAGTAGACTGGTGTTATTTAGGATTATTTCATATAATCATAGGCCTGCTGCTTTGTGTCAGTTTGGAAAAGAAACGAAGATAATTTTTATTATCATTATTATTAATTCGCGACACACCAATTCTTCGCGACACACCAGCGACACACCACTTTTACGCGACACACCGCCGGTCAAGTCGCGACACACCAGTGTGTCGCGACACACCGGTTGAGAACCCCTGGTCTAATGCATAGAGCCTTTGAGACTACATTCTACTCTGATCTTAAAACTGTTCTCTTTACCCGTGGTTGGGTCGGGAGCGCTTCTGAGTAGATACTCTTGAAGAGGCGCTATATAAATGTCTGAAATGAATGACTGAATGAAGATAAATTCAATAGACATGGTCAAAGACAGTCTTTGGCATGTATTGCATTTTATGAATTGCTCTATGTAATTGATAGCGGTGTGTGTATCAGTTAAATTACAGTTTCATCACCGATGTTTCTTGATTTGATAGCCTGACATATAATTGGAAATGCTCATATGGCTAATTTGAATTCGTTATGATCGTCATGCTGTTAAGTCTTCATGCTTTGACTTTCATTCTTAGGGCAACATCATTCCGGGTACGATTCCAGATCCAAGCACAATAAACGTCACTTTTTCCAACATCTGCAACGCAACTACTCCGCTACAGGGTGATCAATGCGGTAAGTCTTTAAGCCAGACGATCATTGCTTAACAAAGTCATTATTATTATTTATAATGTACATTGTACAATGTGCATAGCTATTGATGACATACCTTTTTAAAATGTTTCAAAACTGCTTCAGCATGACCCTCCAGCATTTCTGCAAAAGTGCAATGCAGCAATAATCAGACGATTTTAAGTCACCTAATAGTGTCTTTCATATGAATTGATTCGTAATTTTGCCGGTTCTGACATTTTTTAGTCCAAACAACTATATCTGGCCCCAACCAAGAGACTTGGAGAAGACAGCTAACAAGAGTGGTGTTATGTTTTTCTGACTTGGACCCGCTGAATTTCAGTTTGCTATTTGCATGATCTCAACTCGGAAAAGAAGTGACGCACGTTGTGCTGTGAAATCAGATGCACTGCTGTGATGGGTAGCTACTGATGGAGATTGTGTTCACGATGTTTATGACGATCATCATGATATAGCATGGATCCAAAATTTCGTTGTTTTGTAAATTTCAACAAGAAACATGAATTGCAGTTTCTATGCACTACAGTGCAATACGTGATGCTGAAAACTTTCACATACAGTTGCTTGGCAATATTATATAATCTGCAAACATGATTAATACTTTTTTTCTTTGATTTACAGTGCCATGCAGTGAAGGTTCTTTTTATGACAATACAACTAGCCGATGTGCACTGTGTCCTATCGGCCAGTATCAGGACTTGACTGAGCAAACATCGTGCATTCCATGTCCAGGTGGTAATACCACTGAAACTGAAGGCTCCAGATACCTGGCCGATTGTGTCAGTAAGTGTAGTCATTCGTTTGGTATTCATGAGGCTTTCAGTTAATTATGGTCAGTAAGTCAGCAGGCATGTAGCTGCGGTGGATATACTTGGTTTTTGTGCTGTTACCAAAAGATCAAATAGTCCTCAGAGCCACTTCATGAGTGTTCATTGAAATCGGTGCCTAACATGTGTAACCTTCCCTTAAATTATAACTCTTCAATCAACAGTGACTGTATTATAAACTGGTGAAGGTTATGTATACATCAGGAATTTAAGAATTTATATAGCACCCCTTCAAGAAGTCCACTTGGAGGTGCTCCAAGTCCAGCTACAATGATACATAAAGGTTTTAAAGACCCTTTTAAAAGTTAAAATACTGATCAGTCAGCCAACCTTGGGTAACAGTCGTATCTCCAACAGGAGACTAGTCCAGACAGAAGGCATATAGAGTATCAAAATGATATCTGGGGGTCCGGTAGTGCAATGGATAACGCATTGGCGTAGAGAGTGAGAGATAAAGAGTTCGAGCCCCAATTGGCCGGACGTGCTTTGTATACGACACTATTAGCACCGATTATTGCAGGCTGTCTGTTCTGTTAGTATAGTTCAGATTTGTGTATTCTGTTACCTGTGTTCTTGTAAATTGTTTCTACTGCATAATTGTACGCTGTAACCGGTTGCGGTCTGTCAACCGGATTGCTAAGTAAAAGGAAAATTATTGTTATTGAATATTTAGCCATAACATATTTAGAGTCTGCCTATTGCATGATCTGCTTGTAGAGAACTGTTCGGCTGGATCCTATTATGAACACGCAGTGCAGGACTGTCAGCTGTGTCCCTACAGTTTTTACCAGGACAATTCTGGCCAATTCATATGCAAACCATGCCTACCTACAAAGGAATCTTTTGTGAATGGTTCCACCAGCAACATTAACTGCACTGGTAATCGTAATCGTAATCTTCTAACTTTTAATATTATTATTTAGTACATTCTTCTTGTCATGGATTGTGCACCTGTATTGAACCAAATAATGCACTTATTCATTCACTCATTCCAGAATTTATATGGCACTTCTTTAAGTGGCTACTCAGAGGCGCTCCCGGCTAGAGCATGGCAAAAAGCAGTTTTGAGTTTAATATAAAAAAGATGAAAGACGTTGAGTGCTAACATTTAGAATCACCTGCTGTTGTAAAATTAAATTGTGAGCATGAACAGCTAAAAATGAAGTACTGCACACATGCGAAGAGGTTTTGTACCTCTGTATAATATGTTTTGTATGCCATTTGCTCTTTATATCTCTTTCTTATGGTCCTGTAGAAAGGTCTCTGACTCTCTGTATAATTGAATGATATTCAAAATGTTACTTGCTGTCTGTATTGGCCCTATTGGGTTGTGTTTTTGTGAAAAATATTTCACGTAACATTGACTAAGTTAGAAAAACTAACAAAATTCTATCTTTGTAGATGCCATTTCAGAATCAATTTTAAGAAATGAGATAACCTTTTGTTCTTTTTGCCTTATCTTTGAATGCCTATTACAAATTTCAATATCTATTATTTGTGCGATATCCTGTAGCCATATCATGAAATTCCCCCATTAAATTCATTATTCATTCAAGTATTTATAATTTATATAGCACCTCTTCTATGAACTGCTCAGTGGTGCTCCCGACCTCAGCACGGCCAAAAAGAACAGTGCCTATGGAATGTGTCAGAGATGACATAGGGAACAGGTGCAACCGAAACGAGCAAGAACTGGAAACCAACATTGGAGTGAAATTAATCCACCTGAAATGTTTGGTTAGACTAGACTGACATTGTGGTTTGTGTTTGTAAAGATATCTGTAATGAAGGAGCGCAGTTGATGGATGGCGAATGTGTGAACTGTACATCTGGTTCGTACAGAGATTCATCGTTCGATTACTGCAAGCAATGTCCAACTGGTTGGACAACAACTGGAGATGGTTCAACTCAACTGTCAAATTGTTCAATTCGTTAGTAGAATTGAATTTTTTTAAAATTTGCACATTGATTAGTGGTGTATTTGCACGATAGATGCTTCTACTTATTAACTGTCAATATGCAGGTACTTGAGGTGCTATCAGCAGTTCCTTTCTTGTTATCTTTGAGTGGCTGCATCTTGGGCACTTTTACATATGATTATAAAATAGGTGGTGATTATAATATTTTTAGAAAATTGTATAGCTTGGATGTCAATGTAAGACATATATACCGGTAATATATATATATATATATATATATATATATATAAATATATATTTGTTTAATGACAGAACCAAGTGACACACCGCACATGGGTACATAAAGAGATATAGGGAAAAAAATTAAGAAAAGTATTGAAAGTGTCATCTCAGTTAGGCAATATTATGGTCCACAAAAACAAAGCTGTGAATGCAAAAAATTGGGTCAATACCCACACAGTCAGTCCGCATCCCTCTAAGCATTGAATTTATGCCTCATTACTTTTAGTGGATGCAAAAAATAATAACAAGTACCCTTGAATGAGTTCTTGTGCATAGGCCTGCCAAGCATAAGATATGGACAGTTTGGCTGATAAGGTTGACTGTTTTGTGCTTGCCTGAAGTGGCAATTTTGCATCTCATCCTCTATCTTCGCTTACTTTATCTTCAATTTAATTTAATTTATCTTAATTTAATTTATGTTCACGTACTAATCTCTTCCAGCAGCAGAAACTTACTTGCTTCGTACTTAGTTCATCCCATGCAGGACTGCACGAGAGTTGAGTGTAGGAGATGCATTGTCTGTTGTGCAGTCCTGCACGTGAAGAACTAAGTACTTATAGCAAGCGAGCGAGTGAATCAAATTTTTTTTGTTGCATCTATATTGCTGTCCTTAGCAAGTGCCTACGTCTTTCAAGTAACATAGGCGCCAACTGCATTTTTTTTATTTGTGCAGACCTAGCCTGCTGCCTTTAATATGGCCCCTGTGACTACTTTTTGAGTTACCTGAGAAAACTAATGACCTGAGGGGCTGATAATTAATTCCTAATTAAATAGCAAAACTGAGCGCATAATGGATTGTTTTAGATTGCTTGATGTGTTTGCTTGACAGCCGTATGTTCGGAAGGACATTACCTCGACAAAACCAATGGAACGTGTTTACCATGTTCTCGTGGAGCTTACAAGGCATTCACTTCTCCATTGAACGAGTCAGATGCAACTTGCTCACAGTGTCCATACAACAAGACGACGTATACGTTTGGGTCTGTAAATGTCAACCAGTGTGTCTGTAAGTATATTGCATTTGTGCTTTCTGGCTTATTCTTGTAATGATGTTAGGCATCATGGGAAAAGATGTCTGCGTAACTGGTCACTGGTTTTACTGTTCAGTGATTGTGGGTTCAAGTATGTTGACCTTTGTTCATTTAGTGTCTTTTGGCAAGTTGTTTGCTCCAAACTTCTTAAGCACCACTTGAAAGTCACGCACAGGGCACAAGCTTATTCATAGGTGCTGTATCGAGTCAGAAGTTTGTCCAATGAGTTGTCAGAAGGAGGTCTGAGTCTGGTTGTCAGAGGGATAGAGGTGGGTGTCGTTTTTTTTTAATTCAAAGGTGGACGATCAGATAAGTTAGGGTGTGAACCCTTGAAGAGGTGAGGCTTCAGTTTCGAGTGGAAAGTCTAGGTACTTAGGTACTTAGGCAAATGATAGTTGGTGATTGCCAGTGATGAACCAAAAATTTGCTAAATTATTAGAAGATCATTCCAGAGATGTTGAACAGTGTGAAATATGGCTCCATTGGAGAATATGAGATTTTAGTGGAAAACTTACATTTGATTGTTTTCCTAACAGTGGCTTGTACGTATGGATATGAGGATCACAATGGCACCTGTGCACCTTGCCCCATTGGATTCTTTAAAGACAATGACAACACAACGCTATGTGCATTGTGTCCGAACAACACCATCACAAATGGCACTGGAGCTGTTAGTGCCGACAACTGCACTATTGGTGAGTACTTGATTCTAATGACTGAAGCATTGTACAAGGATTCAAGTCTTAGTTTTTTAGACTTTACATTCAATGCACATTTTAACCAATTCAAATCGTAGAATTTCAGAATTGTGAAACTGTAGCATTTAAGTGCAATATTTTAACATGATCCAAATCTATAGTTTTCGAGTGAAACACATTTCCAGCATTCCTGTGTCTTTGTTTGCATTAGCAATTCACTAATAGAATCAACCTTCCCCTTGGTTCGCGCTACTGCACTATCCGGTAGTCACACTACGTCTTTTTACAGCCTCAGAGCTTGCCTCTATTTTCAGGGACTTTCGCACTTAGAGCACCTCTGAGTGGTGTGCACTGTGGGGTGCTTAAAAAATCTTTGAATACTATGCAGACATGATTTCCTTGTCCCGCAAGCAACGACTGCCTTGGCCAAAACTCAGCCTTTTGCCTTCATTGGTCCTATGCTTTGGAATCCGCTCTTTCCATTAGCACGTTCTTTCTTATTAAATGGAACCCGAATCACATCTTTTCGCCATTTAAAAACTACTTTCTTTGCTCTGGGTCTGTCGCACTGGGAGCGCCTCTGATTGGTATGCACTGTGATTGGTATGCACTGTGAGAGGCGCATTACTAATTCATAGATACAATACAATACAACAATGTTAGTTACTGAATGTATTTGTCTTTTATGTTAGTTACTGAATCTGTTTGTCTTTTATACAATACAACAATGTTAGTTACTGAATCTGTTTGTCTTAATACAATACAACAATGTTAGTTACTGAATCTGTTTGTCTTTTATACAATACAGCAATGTTAGTTACTGAATCTGTTTGTCTTTTATACAATACAACAATGTTAGTTACTGAATCTGTTTGTCTTTTAGCGAACTGTACGTCCGGCTCTCGACTGAGTTTCAATGGAACGGTCAGCGAGTGTGTGGAGTGTGACTATGGTCAGTACCAGGATGAATGGTGGCAGACGTATTGCAAACCATGTCCTCTGGATGATGTGTCTCGACAGAACAAAACAAGTCTCCAGAAGGGTCTCACTAACTCATCTCAGTGCATTCGTAAGTTATAATGTGCATATTCGGTGGCGTAGTGGTGGGTTCGGTGCCTTGGAGCCAGAGGGTTCCAGGTTAGAATCCACCTCAAATCGCTGCGTGTGGATCTTGCAATTGCTCGTGCGCTTCGGCATGATACTTCAATGCAGTGTTTGTGCCGAGCGCCTCTGAGTAGAAAGTTTGAAGGTGTGCTATAGCAAATGTGATAAATGAATAAAAGAAATAAATAAATGTGCATTGTATGAGGTAGGTTACACGTTAACCATAGCCATAACCATAGATTTATTGAGCCAAAAGTATACAGACTAAAACCTCTTGTCGTACTAAGAACAAGTAATATGTCGGTTACAAAGAGGAACCCAGAAGAAGCTGCAGTAGGGCCACTATGTACATTGTCTCGTGCTAGATGGATAAGCAAGATGAACCGAGTCTGCATTCAGTCATTTCATGTCTGATAAAAATGCAATTGCAATGATGAAAATTAGACAACACAATTATAGCTTTAATGATTAAATCAGTGACATTTGCTATTATGTAAGATGCAATCCAGCAAATGAATGGAGAAATATGCTGAGTCCAGCTGCATCGCGGCCTTACGAAGATGTCTGCTTGTGGAATTAAGCTATGTAAGCTATGCTTGTCCTTTCTTATCTGATCCTCCACCTTCCCAATCCCGGCTCAGATGCCTTAGTAGCTGTTCCGCCCCTCTGATCCTGCGGTAACTCGACCCAGAATGCCATGGACTACTCTTATGGACAACCCTTTTGACTCTATGCAGCACTTGTGAATAATCTGGTGCCCCGTGATTGGCTTTTGAGTGGCGCTTGAGAAATTTGGAGATTATGATTACGATTTTGTACAGCTGTACAAATTAAGCAGACTTTGTTTCATGTGGACAATGAAGACTTCTGGTATAGTCTTAGGCTGTTACGTGATTGTTGTATGGAATCATTTGTCACAAATGTAACAACTAATTGTAATTATTATTCTAGCAAACTGTGAAAGTGGCAAAGAGTATAACATCAGTTCCCAAGAATGTTTACCGTGTCCTCGAGGATTCTACCGTGACAAGAACAAGAACAGGATCTGCAAACTCTGTAGCGCTGAGAATACAACGGCAGACATTGGATCGACTACTGCCGACAACTGCACAGTTCGTAAGTAGATTCAATTCAATTCAATTTTCGTTCAATTAGCACTTCAGGCTGGCAGAGCAACGCAGCATGTTACATATAACTAATTTTACAAATGTATAATTCGGTTTTATATAATATTAATTGATGTGTTTGTTGTAGGGTTTGCTGGGTTAAAAATGTTTTTGAACAGTGCTCTAGAGATAAAGTTGCAATCATTGAATGTCACTCGTTTTGATAAAGTTGACATTTATTCTCTGGGATGCATTAAACCCCTCAATTTTTTTCCGTGGTAAAAAGAGTTGAGACATAATAAACAACCCAGTCTTAGATCGTTAACTGAGTAGATGAATTCTTTTTGTAGCTAACTGTTCCAGTGGTACTTTCCTGACCAATGACACCAGGTGTGAAAACTGTCCTGCAGGAAAATATCAAAGTGAAAAGTGGCAGACGAAATGCACGTCTTGCCCAGCTGGTCAAGCAGCTTCCAAAGCTGGTAGCACATCTCTCAGCAATTGTACAAGTAAGTGCTATTCCTTGGTCTAATTTTCCACTTTAATATCGTTGTCCACATGTTGTCAACAGTATCGCATGCTAATGTATTTGTGGACTTATGGTATGTATGTGGCTCAATCCTGATGCTTTGACTGCATAGGTCCTCCCTCTCTCTTGAATGGACTTGCACCATCAGTTCACTCCGCCTTTCTCTCTGGAAGTGCTTAAATATTTCATGAAACCACATTTTGTCATCAGAAATAATGCAGAAGTCATATTTTTCAAATTTGGATGTTGCTAAACTATTTTGGACCTATTCTATATAAGACCACCTTTTATAAAGCGGTAGTCTGGTAGTCTCTCCGCATCTTTTTCTTATCTCAAATCAGTTGCCTTTTCTCTCTCAGGGTCGATTGAACTTGGAGCGCTTCTGAAAGGCTTTTACTTAGAGAAGCGCTTTATAAATGGTCATATACAATACAGCACAACGTGTGTTTGAGGTAATTTTTTAACATTTTATTACATCTTTGAAATGACAAAACATGTCTTTGTTGTACTCACAGCTTATTTTATGCAACATACAAAACCTCCAATTAAGGGCTTCCCACGGGTATGTCATATACATTTTTCCGCTGCCACTTCTTTAATATGCGGTGTTTATTTTCCAGATCCATGTGCACTTAATCCGTGCGGTGATACTGGTTATTGTTCGGTTAATCTCACCGCAGCACCATCTTTCTACCAGTGCACGTGTAACGTCGGATACGAAGCAGAGAACAATGGCAGCAGCTGTACCAGTCAGTACAATTATTCATCCTTTTAAAAATAAATAATAATAATAAATAAATAAATAATAATAATAAATAAAATTTAAAAAATAATAAAAATAATAATAAAAATTATTATTCATCCTTTGTTAAACAGATTTGTTATATTATTCCGTTAGAATGAGAGCCTGTCTGACATTACCCAGGGCTAATTACAATCGTACACTCGGGATTTATAAAGTGCCACTTGAAAACTGAACACAGGGTGAGCACTGAGTGCTAAAATGGTTAAGATTCAAATTAAAATGGACTAGGCTTGGAAGTGCTGACATATATTTCATGAAACCAGCATTTCGTCGTCAGAAATAATGCTGAAGTTATATTTTTCAAATTTGGATATTGCTAAACTGTTTTGGACCTATTGTATATAAGACCACCTTTAGAGTGAATATTGATGAACATGAGTTTTGGCTGTTTTATTCTCAAGCACAGTCACGTATATAAATGTATATACATATTTACAATACCTAAACACTTTAACTGTTCTGCAGTATTTATTGAAATGTCAGATATGAGAATGAAATGGTGAGTAGAGGACTTAGCTAAATCTCTGAAAATTCATACCACACACTGTTCACTCCAGACAAGTCAGCTGCATACTTTGAAAATGTTAGCTATGCACTTTATGTCAGACACGAGACTGCATAATTATTTGCACATGCATATCCAGCATAATATTTCAAAATTTCTGTTTAACATCTAAATCAATTGTAATGTCACAGAAACATGAATTGTACAGTAGAAGTGGGTTTTCCCAATGTAATGGATTTGGTGTCATTTTACAATCCAAGTTGAAAGTTGAAGATGGTTGATTCGGTTTTCTTTTCCAGGTCCCTCTCAGCTGCCCTTCCTCTATGGTGGAATAATTGGAGGAGTTCTTGGCGCTGTCAGCTTCATCCTCATTGCAGTCGGCATTGTCTATGCACTGTACGGCAACTTTTGATGTTTTATCCTTTATTATGATTAAACTAATGAAAATGGTACAGGTGTGTGAAGACAGAAAAAAATTATTTGTGATAGTATGTGATTTAAGTATAATATGTAGCATGCTAAAATTATGACTCTATGGACAATAACCGTTGTCATTATTTGGTTTTTGTGACAATTTTAAAATGAGTTTCTGGTGTATATAATTGATGATAATATTTATATACAAGCCACTTTAGTACTGTGAATAGTTATGCTATGTACATGTCTGGTTAATGGCATATTCTGTATCTAATTGACGGATCATAGTATCTTTAAAGACTTTATCTTCTCTTAAATTAATGCGTCTACTCCACGTCTTTGATTGTTTGATACTTCTTGTTTTATTCCAGTAAACGAAATCCCACGCCTCCAAAGGCTGCTCCAGCTCCAGCTCCTGAGCCTGTCATACCAGAAGCCGTTGTCGAGAACACTCCAATCTTTCCGGAAACGCGCGCTCTCTACCGGTCACCAATGCATGATCAGTCAAACCTGCAGACGGCCTACGTCCTCAAACTGCCGTCTGTGGTTTCAGATCGTGGCAGTCTGATCCGTTTGAATGACTACTCACACTTGTGAATAACATGTGAATAACATGTTTGAATGACTACTCACGCATGTGAATAACATGTGAAGAACATGTGAATAACATGTTTGAATAACTTGTTTAAATGACTACTCACGCATGTGAATAACATGTGAAGAACATGTGAATAACATGTTTGAATAACATGTTTGAATGACATGTTTGAATAACATGTTTTAATAATATGTTGAATGACTACTCACGCATGTGAATAACATGTGAATAACATGTTTGAATAACATGTTTGAATGACTACTCACGCATGTGAATAACATGTGAATAACATGTTTGAATAACATGTTTGAATGACTACTCACACTTGTGAATAACAAAGGCTGCATCCATCCAGTGTGTGAATGATGCGCTGGTCAGTTTGGTTACCGGTGTATTTCGTAGGGACACTTTGTCATTGCACACTTCTGCTGGTAGCATCATTTTGTTTTGGCAAAACTTACAGAATATGACTTTTTGTGCGTACGATGAGCAATGTCACATTTTCACTTGCATGTAAAATGATTCGAATTTTTTTATGCTATTAGAACAAATCAATCTATCCGATAAATGATTTAAGTATGTTTAAAAAGCTTCCACCCATTGTTCAATATATGATTTATTGTCAGGAAACTTGGTAGATTAAATAATGCCTCTTAATATTATTGTATTGTATTGTATATGAGCATTTATAAAGCGCCTCTTACAGATTAGCTATTCAGATTATGTTATATTATGTGATTTGATCAGATTAGGTTGGATTTGTGCATAACATATGACTCTTCTATATTATTTCATTAAAACATTTCACATGCAATTAAAGAATTTATCTGATGGAATCTAGCATAAGAATCTCACTGTGTTTCAGAGGAGGAAGACTTAACATAACATAGTATAACATAACATAGTATAACAGGGTTTACTGTGGTTTTAAAAGACTAATGATAATGGGTCATTCTTTCCGAGGCACTTTTGATGATCAAGACAACGAAGAGTAGTGTCATTCTGGACTGGTTTTTATACTGTAGTTATCAATGAGGGCCCTGAGGGATCCTAAATACCTCGGGGCAAAAATAATAAAAAGACGATTTAGATGGCGCCGTAGTGAAGCCTAATATTCTGCTACTTGGGAAGCTTAATATCAAGCGACGCCAAATGTCATAAAGAGATAAAGAGGAGAATAGCAATGGGTAAAGAGGCATTCTTAAAACGGAAAGAATTGCTAAGAGGAGGGCTAAATAGGAATCTGAAGAAAAGAATGGTCAAAACATTGATATGGAGTGTGACGTTATATGGCGCAGAGACATGGACAATGAGAAAAGAAGACACCAAGCGACTGGAAGCTTTTGAAATGTGGGTATGGAGAGAGATGGAGAAAATTAGTTCGTAATCGTAATCGTAATCGTAAACTCAAGATTTCTAAAGCGCCACTCGAAAGCCAAGCGCAGGGCACCAGCTTATTCACGAGCGCTGCGTTGCGTTAGAAGGGTTGTCCATGAGAATAGTCCGTGGTGGTCCGGGTCGAGTTACCATTGGATCAGGATCAAATGCGTTGTGTTAGAAGGGTTGTCCGTGAGAGTAGTCCGTGGTGGTCCGGGTCGAGTTACCATAGGGTCAGAGGGGCGGAACAGCTACTAAGGTGGGTGTCGTCTGGGCCGGGAATTGGAGGGTGGAGGATCAGTTGAGATAGGGTAAGAGATCGTGAAAAGGAGTGTCTTAAGTTTCGAATGAAAAGCCCGAGGTGTGATGGACAGAGGAGCCTGAGGAAGGTTATGGTGTGTGATTAGAAATGATGATGAAGGGACTGAAAAGGATCGGAATTCAGGAGGCAGATCATTCCAAAGGCGTGGTGCTGAGATGGATATGGCTCGGTTGGAGAACTTGAGATGACTTGTGACCGGGAGTCGAGAAAGTGTAAGGCAGGCGGATGATCGGGTAGAACGGGTAGGCTGGATGGTGAAGAGTTCGCGAAGATAACTGGGCTGGGAGCATTGTAAAGAGTTGTAAGTTAAGGAGAGAACTTTGAAGTGGATTCGCTCTGGGATTTTCAGCCAGTGAAGAGACTTGAGGACAGGGGTGATGTGATGATGTCTGGGTGTTCTGGTGACGGCTCTAGCTAGAGAATTTTGAATGAGTTGGAGGCGCTTAAGTTGTGTTGAATCAAGGTTTAAGAACAGGGAGTTGCAGTAGTCAAGCTTTGAGTGGACGATGGACGTAGCAATGGTTGAAGCAGTTTTGAAATCAAGCATAGGTCGGATGCGTCGGAGGTCCCGGATGTGCATGAAACAGGAGCGTGATAGGCTAGAGATGTGGTTAGAGAAGGAGAGATGCGAGTCAAACATTATACCAAGATTGCGAACAGGAGCATCGGAAGTAAAGGCGAGAGTTGAAGAGTTAGTCGATAGGTGTATTGAAGGGTCAGGGATTTTCTTGATTTGGTCAGGAAGGCCAAGAATAATGAACTCTGTTTTTGATGGGTTGAGGCAGAGGAGGTTTGAGGACATCCATTGAGAGATCAGATTGACCACATTGAGAAGTTGAGCAATGGCGGTGGAGAAAGAGCCTGGGGAGAACGATATAAAGAGTTGGGTGTCGTCTGCGTAGAGATGGTGGTCAACAGACGAGGATTTTATTAGATGACTTAAAGGAGTGGTGTAGAGAATGAAGAGCAACGGACCCAGGACGGAGCCTTGAGGACAAAGCATGTTACGAACGAGGAAGTGCTGACGATGGTAGAAAGAGAAAAGATCTCTGCTAGACGCAATAAAGACAAGACAAAAGAATTGGGTAGGACATTTGCTGCGAGGAAACTCACTACAGAAAGAAATAATTGAAGGAAGATTGGAGGGGAAAGGTGCAGAGGAAGACCTAGACAAAAACTGCTGGATGGGATGATGGAGAAGGGTTACAGAGAACTTAAGGACATGGCACAACAGCGTGAAATATGGAGACATTGGACGTTTGGACCTGTCACTTGGCAGAGAACCTAAAGAAGAGAAGTAGCGAAGCCGAAGACACTACTCGAGTTCAAAAAGCTAATAACAGTTATACTTCTCGGGTTTCTATCCTTCTTAATTGTTGGGTTCCTTAACAGTGGCGGCGCCAGGATTTCAGTTTTGGGGGAGCTAAAGGGGGTAAATCGTCCAATTTTTTAATTTTTACATGGGAGTAAAAATGGATGGCCTTTTTTAGGGGGGGGGGGCTTAGCCCCCTAGCGCCGCCACGTACTGTTCCTTAAGTGTTCAATTCTGAGCAAGTAGGTAGGTAAAATTATTCTTTATATAATCGCCTATCCGACTACATAACCACCCTTTGATTTGCATGAGATTAAGCATTATTTATTAACAGTGTTGTGCGTTACTCGTTACTAGTAACGCGTTACTAGTAACTAGTTACTTTTTTGAGGTAACTATTACAGTAACTAGTTACTTTTCGGAAAAAGTAATTAGTTACAGTAACTGATTACTTTTACCAGGTAACGATAACTAAAACAACAAGTTACTTTTCGTTACTCTCCGTGGAACAGGCCATTGTTTATTGCCACAACCAATTCAAACATTTCGTGTGCTTTCTTGGTCACTCAGCTCAGACAAAGGAGCCCTTTTAGCCTACGGGACCCTGGATGGTCTGTTAAGTAAACAACCTGACATTGAAGTAATGTGACGGATGGCTGGGCGCCACTGACCACATGCAGAGCGATCGAAGCTAATTACAGGTGTAAGCTTATTTGATGTAGGCCTATGGTCGGCGTTGTGTTACGGATGGGCGAGTGTGAACATTATTTGAACATGAGCCTATAATAGTATAGATACACAAACATAACCAGTTGCCACTCATGGCACTCGTACAGTTGAAATCGAGTTCGATATTTTGACACCTTAATAGACTTGGCAGGAATAGGCTGATCAAATAGGCCGATAGGACATATACTTTTAATCTATCTAGATGTTTATGGATAAAACAATTGAGGATAGGGTTGGACGTGTTTATTTGTGGCTTGTGATCTTGGAACCATTAATAGATCAGATACTACACAATATACGGATTGCAACATACGTGCAGGCAGGGTCGTAGCACTTAATTGGTCTATGTTTGGGTATTGGAAGGCAGATGATAATTATTAACCTAGCGGATAGACCCCATCTCCCCAAACCACATACTCAGAATATTTTCTTTAAAAGTAGAGGCATTGCTAATGGGTGGCAGTTTTGGCTGCAAATCTCAACATAAGAGACTTCACAAGATGCGAGTGTTGAACTTGTGTTTGGCGGTGGAAGAATTGTATCCATTCCATTGCGCTAGATTATCGAACAAAACTTTATCTAAACTTAGTTCAGTATTTTTAAAGTTCAATTTTGATAAATTACATTAAAAACCTTTTTCTATAAATATTATCGATACCTTTTCTATGTCATTATATTGAGTGTTGATGTTACTGGACTCGGACTTGGACTCGGTCCTATAGTGACTCGGACTCAAACTCCTTTGGACTCGGACTCGACTCGGTCTCAGCTTAGCTGGACTCGGACTTGAACTCGGACTCGGCTCAGGTGGACTCAACTACATCACTGGTCAGCGATGGGCAAAAGTTTGACTAAAATTTCAACTTTTAGCGAAACTAAAAAGTGAACTCATTTCTTTAGTTATTAGCTAAGTGACAGTAGCAGCATTGGCGACTTTGCAACTAAATCATCTTCATCAATGACAGTGAACACTGCGAGCAGCTCAACGTGATGTGTAGTTACTTATTTTTGCGATACAGACTATTACTCTGGTGACTACATGCTAAAAGACCCAATCAATGAAATTGGACCTGTGGTAACTAAAAGTAACTATAGTTACTTTGAAAAGTAACTGTAATCAGTAACTAGTTACTTTTTTGGAAAAGTAATCAGTTACAGTAACTAGTTACTTTTCGCAGTCCAGTAACTAGTTACTGTAACTGATTACTTTTAAAAAGTAACTAGCCAACACTGTTTATTAAGCGTTATTGTTAAACGTTTGTTTTCCTAATAGGAATTCCTTCAAACTTCCTATTTATTTCGGAGTCAGTTTATTATTTGGCCGACTAGTCCTTCCATCAACCCACTCTGCCCTCTCTGTAACCATCTATCCATTCATCCATTCATAAAATGCATACGTTATTCAGGCCGTCAAACCAGTCAACAGCTGCCTCTGTAGCCTACACTGGGTCCCACCTTATTTGGCGCAGACCGTACACTATATAGGCAGGCGCCATATAAGTTAGAACTGCGGGGCTGCCGTGTTCTGTTCATTATTCATAACACTGCACTTAATTCCCAGGGGTCACTCGATCGATCCACTCTGTTCCTTAAGAACCTAAAACCTGTTTTATTTAGCCGTGGTTGGGTCGGGAGCGCTTCTGAGTAGCCTACCTTGAAGGGGCGCTATATAAATTTCTGAAATAAATAAACATCTTTGGATCTATTATTAAAGGCTACGGCAACAAATGACGTTT
Source organism: Lumbricus terrestris (assembly GCA_949752735.1). Lineage (NCBI taxonomy): Eukaryota > Metazoa > Annelida > Clitellata > Crassiclitellata > Lumbricidae > Lumbricus > Lumbricus terrestris. The sequence goes on along the minus strand of OX457051.1, from coordinate 17,594,019 downwards.
ACGAAATAGTTGTGACGTTAGCTCAACGGACAATAATCCATTGCCATGGTTACGTTGTAAAGTAGAGAATGTTGAGATTGCATGACAGGAGACTGGATTACAATTCGTCGTAAGAAACAGATTTTGGAAAAGATTTGCAACGATTAACGCGTAGAATCGTTTAATGTCGGTCTGCTTAGGTCCATGCATATGCGTAGATTATGATGGCGGATCGACTTAATTTTCGGTGTTCAGATGATCTAATATGAACGATTGTTGGATTCGTGAAAAGCGTGCAGCAGATTTCAATCGTAAACTGTCAATGCGACTGCAGCATCGCAGTGGTGACGTCCATAGGCGGAGACCTGGGCCGAGAATTGGGGGGGGACGGAAAGACGCGAGATTTTCGAAAAATTTCCGACGACCGGCGAAATCTGGGGGAAAATTTTTTTTAGTCATCCGGGCCAAATCTCGACGAAATATTTCTATTTTCGCCGCCCCAAAAAGTCTTGACGCTCAAACATTGGGGGGGGGGGGGACAAATGCATGGGCCGTCCCCCCAACACTTTCATTGGGGGGGACCGTCCCCCCCTGTCCCCCCTAGGTCTCCGCCCATGGTGACGTCACTGCGTCGTCCTACGTCATGCCTTCAAAACTCTCATCTGCGGATTATTGTGCCAGCCGACTTGGAGTACCATGCAGTTATACGCAGTTTCGCAGTTTTGTACCAGCTTTAACGTGATACATTGGTAAGGTCAGTGCTTAAAGTGCAAAAAAAGAAGTGCCTGGACGCCCCTAATTACCTTCCTACCCATCCTCTGTGTGTCTGTCTGTGTGTCTGTCTGTCTGTGTCTGTCTGTGTGTGTCTGTGTGTGTGTCTGTCTGTTTGTCTGTCTATCTGTCTGTCTGTCTGTCTGTCTGTCTCCATCTCTCTCTCGCTCGCGCGCACGCGAGCTCTCTTTATCTCTATCCATATCTTTGAAGCCAACGCACCGTGTATAATAAATATATTATAAGAAAAACACTGGGTGAGGGTATGGGATGGAGAGTAGGAGTGGGGATAGGGTGAAATGAGGGTGGTGGGGACGTTGGGGATTGGCCAGGAGCGGGGGAGTCTTAAATTTCCCGAGCAATACCGGGTACCCCAGCTAGTAATACATACATACATATATATATATATATATATATATATATATATATATATATATATATATATATATATATATATATATAATAAACACTGTATATAATTCTGAACACCATGCAATATAGCACAGTTGACCATTTGATTCTTTGCCTTGGCTGTCTGCCGACTTTTGTTTTTATGTAGCCTAATTATTTTGTTAGTTTTCCCGCAACTGAGCGTTTGCAGAAATCTGCAGATCACATCTGCGATTAGCCTACAAGCAAGAAACTGTTACCAAAACGATTGTTTGTATAGAAGAAATTAAATATACAGAATGTTGTCCACTCATATATACAGAATTATTAGTCTGCTTAGTTGAACTTACCATCACAGCTGCATGGTGACATGGAAAACAACGGATAACATTGTTCAAATACTTTCAAAAGCGATCCTTTAGACAAAGTGATTTGCTTATTTACGTTACTTATTTAAAATTATAAATAATCCATTGCACACTAAGTTGATAGGTTTCGTCCTGAGAAAAAGTGAGCTAGAGGCCTGTGCAGCCTCTCTGTTTCCCCGCTCTCATACAATGTATCTGCTCCACCATCCATGCATGCTCCGGCCTCGCTGCCCTCGCATATATCTGTCAGCGACTATATAATTTATCATAATTATGTCGTTTGTTTTCAGTTGAATTTAGGCATAAAGAGTATAGAATTTCCACTATAATTATAGGCTATAGATACCAGCAATGATATTTTGATAGTAACAAAATGAACCCAGAGTTGTGTGGGCGTGTCTCTGCCTCTCGCCTTAGCGATCAGTAGCAGCGCTAGGAGAGGGTCTAGGGAGCCTAAGACCCCCTAAAAAGGCCATCCATTTTTTCCCATGTAAAAATTAAATATTTGTACAATTAACCCTCTTTAGCCTCCCCCCAAATGAACCGTAAAGGGTACGCACGAGATTTAATTGTTTTGGCGGACATGAAAAGGACCGAGTTCCAAGATTTCGACCTAATGACTAAAAAATGGAAAATTTTCATGAGATTTTGGCCGATGACTAAAAAAAGGTCGTCAGAAATTTTGGAGACTGAAAACGGAAAATTTTCTCCCGCAAATTCAGCCCCCCAAAACTGAAATCCTGGCGCCGCCACTGATAGCGATTAGGGGAAGGGGATTGCAATACCTTCACGTTCCCGCCTCAAGCTCAAAAGTGGGGATGGAAATTCTTTCATTTCCTTAATTCCCTCCTCAGGATGTATACGACTCCAGAGCCTTATATATATATGACATTGTATGTGTAAGGTAAACTGGGGTAACTTTGACACATTTTTGAAAAAGGCGCTGTGTCATCGTTGCCATTATCACGAGTCTACATACATTATTTGTTTTGCACAGCTCCACTGTACAGGAAATAAATTCTATTCATTTTAAGTGCTTATGTGCCCTATTAACATAAACAGCCACTTGTTTATATTACCTCCCAAAGTGTCAATGTTACCCCATATCTGGGGTAACATTGACATCTCTAATATCAATGCAGTTTTTTTATGCTACATTTAAAAGGTACATCATAATATTCACATTTTATTGCATTTTCCATCACATAAAAAAACATAGTTACAGAAAACAATAATTAGAATGTATAAACACCACACAGCTTATTAATGCTAATATTTAAAAAATAAGTGTAAAAATTGACAAAATTATGCGAAAAATATGTTGTGTTTCATGGCACTCAGTAACAAATATATTGACAAGACAGCAGAAAACACTGTGTGTAATACACATCTGTGAAGAAATGTCTGTTTATATTGAACAACATCATACAAAAATATGATAGTTCCATATTTTAATTTTTAATTTTTTTTATCATGTCACAAATGTCAAAGTTACCCCAGGGTATGGGGAAACATTGACACACTATGTCAATGTTCCCCCATGTTGATTGCAGGCATTTTAAGATGAGTGTGTACTAAAACTTGACTGGGAAACCAATGGTAACACATCTGACCAAAACCAGGCACTTGTTGCAACACATGCCCCTAAGATAATGACGAAATTGTGATTAAAAACTAAATTTTTTCAATTTTGGGTTTTGACCGTAAATGATAAATAAATATATTTCGTACACATTAGAGCAACAGCTGCAACAAGTTATGAAAAAATATTAACCTTATTGTTAATGATATTTGGATGATTTTGAAGTGGCTATTGTCTAAAATGATTCAATGACTTTTCTTAAATCTACAGCTTTCCTGCCATTAATAGCCAAATTTGGCAAGAATTCAGCATAGCAAATAAGGTGATAAAACCCACACTTCCTACTAGCCTATTTATGCAGTCCGTCCATTTGCTGCGAATTTTATTCAATTCTGAACATGGTTGCTAAAGAATAAGCTCATTGCATTCCAAAATTAAAAACAACTTTAAATGCAATTTTCTCAGAATTTTTTTAAAAATTGAACATTTGAATTATATTCTTACTCATAACTTTGGACAAAGACAATATTTAGATTTATGTCATTTTAAAGAAGAGACTTTATTCTTTTAAAAGATTTTTAACACTCAAAAATTGTACAAAACATGACTTAAGCCTGGTTTTGGTTAGATGGGTCAATGAAATAAAAAATAAAAAAATAAAAATTTAATTTTTATTTGTTATTTAAGCAGGACTCAGTAAGAAGACTGCCACTTTGGTTGCTTTCAAATATGCTTGATACCATGAAAAATAAGCATAATTTAATAAGGCTAATTTCACGCAGACTTCAAAAATAATACTGATAATAGTCTCTTTATTAACAATCCGGTTGACAGACTGCAACCGGTTACAGTGTAAAATTAGGTCTATGCAGTTTAAACAATTCACAAGAACAAAGATCACATAATACACAAATCTTAACTATACTAACTGAGCAGACCGCCTGCAATAATCGGCGCTAATAGCAGCCTACAAAGCATATCTGCCCAACGGGGGCTCGAACTCGCTACCTCTCGCACTCTACGCCAGCGTGTTATTCATTGCGCTACTGGGCCCTCCCCAAAAAGCAGCTTTTAAACATAACATATGACCACTACAGAACTCACAAAATAACTGTGTCCACACGAACTGTGTTTTTTACTGTTATAAAAAGCTTTTTAAATTTCTACGGCTTGCGAATGTTGTGCGCATTGTAGAACTTGCATGCTGAAAAGCCATGCATCTCTAACATCGTGTGGAACATCAATCATTTGCTCTGCCAATATATGCTGGTCCAGTGGTTGTTCAGTAGACTCTGCAAAAAAGTAGAACAGAGAGATCCTACATTAACTGCTGTTAAGTCAATATACGGTGGGACCAAACATTGTATCTGTTACAAGTGCAAGAAATGCAGAGCAGCATAGTACTATAGCGACTTACCTGGTAGAAAATTCAGTTCTTTAGGCCCAGCACAGTCAGTTCAGTCACTTGAATTTGAACTCAGAATGGTTAGCTGGTGACTGGTTTCCGGAGTCATGACCACTATGTTTTTAGCCAAAATGGTTTGCACGCGTCCAAATGTGATTTTCTGAGTACATGACTTGCAACAGTTTCTACTGTTTAGATGGTCTTGAAGCGGCGCTATATAAATCAATTAAATTCATTAATGAAAATCTTTAAGACGACGCTAAGTAGAATGACCATTTCAAACCCATTAATGCCAAACTTTACCCACCTAACACAGCATGGAAACATTGGGAAAAAATTAATACTGCCATGGGGCAACATTGACACACGGTGTCAAAGTAACCCCAAAAGCGAAAAATTAAGCTAAACTTTATTCATTCAAAATAATCACTTCAATCGAGTTCAATAGAAAGACAAACAGATTTAAGCTATTATTTAATACCAAGAAAGTCAAAGCTTACCGATCAGAAAGTAAAGTTTGTCAACTTTGAAAATTCCGAAATTTTGACGTGCGACAATAACACAGCTGATCAATTTCCGGAAGTTGGTACCGCTGAACTAAAAATAGATCCTAAACCGAAACTGGAAGCTAGACATGCGATAGCAGCGACCTCTTTTGACATGTAGGCGTTTACCATAAATATATTCTGTTGCAGGTAAGAAGTGTCAAAGTAACCCCAGTGTCAAAGTAACCCCAGTTTACCTTATATATACTAATGCCAGCTCTGCCCCATTTGCGATTTTAATTAGGCTATACGCATGAATTCACAGCCCATACGAATACGATAGACAGCCAAATGCTTTCATGTTTCAAAACCATAATAATTCATTTACTTACAGAATAAAATAGTGACTATCGCCAATACAAAGCTATTCTTGTGTCTTGAGCAGAGGCGTAGCGACCGCCCTCCGTACCCTCCGACCGAAGGGGGCCCCGCACGGAAAAGGGGGGCCCCTAAAAGTCGCAAAAAGTTAAGGTATAACTAGATAGCTGACATTTTATTGACGCTATTACACATACCATGTCAGTTTTACTGATAAAACCGAGAAGTACGGAATATATATAGGGCCTTCATGTAGGCTACGCTGTAGGTCTATACCAGAGGTCTCAAACACGCGGCCCGCGGGCCGCATGCGGCCCGCGAACCCGATTAATGCGGCCCGCGAACAGTCTCCTGTTTTTTAAATTTTTTAAATTAGGAATCGGTTTAAAAGAATTTTGCAGTTCCTATACGATTTGAACCAATGTTTAAACTGCTTTTTACTTCTTTTGCTGTGGACATTGAGTCCCCAACAGCAGGTATAGGCATATATTATGCAGATGGAATTAGTGGACCTTCAGTGCGATGCAACGCCGAAGCAGAAGTAGGCTATGCTACAGCGAAGTTTTATGCCGGTGTCGCTAAAAAAGGGTATCTCCGTAATAATTGTAACTCCCCAGATGATGAGAAGTTGAAAAATGTCACTTCGCGTGTGTTTATTTTTGCAAATTAACTTCCATTTGCTTGGCTTTGAACAATGACACTAACATGTAGGCCCTATGTTTATTCCTATAATTTTTGTGACCTTGTTTAGAGGACTTAGAACATTTAGAACACTTAAGAACACTCAGAGTCTCTTGGCCTAACTAAATTCGAGTTGAATTACTCTGAACATTGCTTAGGATACTTAAAAAATTAGTCATTTTAAATTTTGATTACAGCATAATTTCTTCAATTATAGCACCCATGCATTTTTCGATAATTTGGATAGAATGAAGGTTTTTCAATTTTGTTTGTTGTACTATTATAGTTACACTTAAAATATAATATTATGTGAAATTTACAGCGCTATATCATCATTACAGTATTGTATGCTGCAATGACATAACTAGGCCTAATTCCATAGTTTCACGTGCACGAGAATATTTTTATGTTGCGGCCCGCGAGTCATTACAAATTTCAAAATGCGGCCCACATGCTGACTTGAGTTTGAGACCCCTGGTCTATACAATACAAACCCTGTATGTTGCATAAAATAAATACCACATTTCAGTTTCTGCATTGTAAAGGGCCCCGCCACCCCGGACATATGTTCGGAGGTGGCCACGCTCTTTGTTGCTACGGCCCTGGTCTTGAGGGTAGACATAGGCCTGATAATGCATCATAATTATTATGCTATAGTTGCGTATCTTGGTATTTTTGCGCCCTGGCGAGTGACTGCAATCCGATAGTAAGCAACAACATTAGAAACACATTTGACGATTACTTTTATGACTCAGTTCCATTCTATAGATGCTTGCCTCTAGCCAACCGACGCCTAAATATAATATTATACTGCCAGCGCATCATTGGATCTGAAAACAGCTGTAATTACTCATTGTGATTGCAAGGGGTTAAGGTAATTGGGGCAAGACCCGAGATAGTCAGACAGACAGACAGACAGACAGACAGAGACAGACAGAGAGAGACAGACATACACACACACACACAGGCGCACAGTATCGGTGACATGTAGGAGGGACAGAGGTTAGAGGAAGAAAGAGAGAGTCTCGAACAGACAGATGGTGGAGAGGCAGAGAGAGAGAGAGAGAGAGAGAGAGAGAGAGAGAGAGAGAGAGAGAGAGAGAGAGAGAGAGAGAGAGAGAGAGAGAGAGAGAGAGAGAGAGAGAGAGAGAGAGAGAGAGAGAGAGAGAGAGAGAGAGAGAGAGAGAGAGAGAGAGAGAGAGACACACACACACACACACACACACACACACACATACACGCAGGGATACAGATTCAGATTCAGTTAAAACTATATATATATATATATATATATATAATTTTGAATCTGCACCAAGGCTGAAACTTTCTGTGCAAGGTGTCTATAATAATTATTATCTTGGCTCAATTTAACAAGGGCTATCTATTACGCTGTACGTCGCAGGGAAACGTATGTTGCACATGCGGCCGTCCATTAGACTATAACTGTATAGACGGCCGTCCATGACGCCCGTCCAAGACTGCCTGGACGCCGTCCAGGCAGTCATGGACGACCGTCCAGGCAGTGCTGGCCAAATAAGTGGCAGGACGGCGTCCAGCCTCGAAAATAAGTGCCTGGACGCCGTCCATGACCGTCCTGGCACACTTTAAGCACTGGGTAAGGTAAGAAACGTTAACAAGCCAATCGTTAATTTCTTAAGAGTTCATGAATAGCTGTGAAGAAATAGAACTGAACCACCTTTCTCCTCTCAGTAAATGGGCTGTCCTCATCCTCCCACTGCATACGACATAAATATAGCATCGGGGACCGACGAGTCGGTTAGAGTCAGGTTAGGCGTCGTGAGAGGCAGTTGGAGTTAGGATTAGGGTTAGAAGTCGGAAGTTTGATTAAATGGGATGTATACAGGCCATTTACAGGCCACTCGGTCCCTGATACTATAGTTTTGCCCCCCTTTTCGTTCTCGTCGTCCTTCTCATCCTCTTCCTCGTCTTAGCCAAATGCAGCGGGAGTCTTAGGACACTGGAGATTTAGGCCTATATGTGCTGTGAGCCCTACTCACTCTATTGTCCTCCTCCACCCAGCAAATGGCCGGCACTGGACTTGACTGTAGTTCTAAAACAATTGAAGATTTTTAAATTTAAATTTGCCTTCTCTCCTTCTTCCTTCTCCTACAGTTCTTCCTCCGACTTCTATCCCTCCTAGAAGAGTGGAGGTCTAGTCTGGCAACAGCGAGATTTGATTAAATGGGACGTATACAGGCCATTTACTCCCAGCATTACTGTTAAACTGAACTTGCGTTAAGAAGCAACTATAGCCTAATGGGCTTCGAGGCCTTATTAACCAGGTCTTTCGTAGGCTACTTATTCGCCTATGGAAAAATGGTACTGTAGTCTTAAGATACATGTAGCTGCCGATTTTATATAATTTCTTTATCATTATTTTGTACTTTTCCTCGTCGCATTTCTTCACGTTGAGACAGTTGAGAATCGAAAACGTTTTCTGCATATATTTAACGCAATATGATTACCATGATCGTCATAATCATCAGCAGTAGCAGTAGCATCACCATCATTTAAAACAACAGCAAAAACAAGAAGAACAATATAAAGGCAGCACTATAATCATCATCATCGTCATCTTCATCATCATCGCTACAATTATGATTATTGACGTCATCATCGCTATCATCATCATCACGTTATCATTAAAGAACTCAATACATGATCATAATTATCATTATACCCTGTTGAGAGAATATCTACAGTCAATCGTCGCATCTTGCATCTAGACGCTAATAACTTACATCTAAGAACGAGTCGAACGTGTTTGAGCTAAAAGTCGACGAAGCCTTTGGCTTATTAGTGATAATAATTAGTCTACTAAAATCACGAATTATCCTATAGTTAGAGTCTAAAATTGTTGTCGTAAAATATAGGTCATGTAGGCTATGTAGAAGCGCCAGCGCTTATAGCGTAATGCTGATGAGCATGGTTGAACTTTCCTAAGGTTGTGAATGATAATCGGTCGCTTGGAGCCTTAATTGTATACCGACAGTTAATGATTGACTTAATCATAGGAGGTGTAATTGAGCAGAGGGTGATCTTGTCCTTACTTACCCGCCTGACCTTTGGCATTTACCTCGGACCGATTTTGACCGTTGATGTCCAATCTTGACTTCAATGTGAGATGTTATTTAGATGGTGAGTTATATAGATGGGCAAACATATTGGGGAGGGGGCGGATACATACAGAAACAGATGTTATAATAAGCAGAAAAATGGTAGGTCTGCGGATCACCAGAGAAGAGATTATTTCAAGAACAGGAGATTAGAAACAGACGGGATTTTACTAACCTTTGATGTACAATAATCTTGTCTTCAATTTGAGATGTTATTTAGATGGTGAGTTACATAGACGGCTAAACACAGGGGCGGACGGAGAGAGAGCTCAGTTAAAGAGACAGATGTAAAGAGACTGTGGGAGAGAGTATGTCTGCGCTGCCGTAAGAGAATAAAAGGATTTCGATGATATTAGAATAAAGCAGAGTGGATTTTATTAACCTTTGATGTCCAATCTTGGCTTCAGTATGAGACCGTACGTTGCATGGGCGGAGACTTGGTCTACAACTTGAGGGGGGAAGAACGAGTGGCCTGAGGGGGGGGGGGAGAACGAGTGGCCAAAGGAAGGACGAGAGATTTTGGGCGGACGAATGGTTTAGTCCGCGAGAAATTTTCCATCTTTTTGCCGACCCAGAAAATTCCTGAAGACCTTTTTTAAAAAAGTCGTTCGGTCGAAATATCCTAAACGAATACAATTTCCTGTGTAAAAAAGTTGATGACCTTTTTCATTCATTTGGTCGAAATTTCCTCAGGCATACCATTTTCCCCTGCCAAAACAGCTGATGACCTTTTTTGGCCATTTTGTCTAACGCTATAACGTCAACAGTGTGTTCGTGAAGTGTACATGTCCTAACACTTAACGATTGGGGGTGGGGTAACAAATACATGGACAGTTCCCCCACCACGTACATTGAGGGGACCGTTCCTCTGCCCCCCCCCCCCCAAGTCTCCGCCCATGATGAGACGTTACAAAGGAAGTTAGTTACAGAGATGGGTAAACAGACGATCAGACAGACGTGAAGAGACAGAGGAGACTGTATGGTCTGCAGATTATTATAAGAGGAGATATGAAGAACGAAACGGAGGGTGTAGGGCTGTAGGAAAGAATAAGAAGAAGGCAGTGGCGGCGCCTGGATTTCAGTTTGGGGGGAGGGGGGCTGAATCGTGGGGGAGGAAATTTTCCATTTTCATCTACCAAAACTTCTGACGACCTTTTTTTTAGTCACAATTGGTCGAAATCTCAAGAGTGTATTGTAAAAACACCATGATGGTTCCCTTTTTGCTTAGCCCCCGGATGGCCCTTTTTAGGAGGGGCTTGGATCGGGCACACACTCAGAGGAGACTCGGTGCTACGAACAGTCATAGAGGGGGAAATGGATGGAAAAAGAACGAGAGGCAGACCAAGACAGACTGTTAGACTGGATGATGAAAGATGGCTATCAGATGCTGAAAATGAAAGCGCAGAACAGAGAAGAATGGAGACGTCAAACATTCGAACCTGACTAAGGGCAGAGAACGGAAAAGAAAAGAAACCCCCCGCAATCCACTATAGCGCCGCCACTGGAAGAATGAGGAGAAGAGCAATTACCGAAATCGAAAGAGACAGCAGCTAATCCCTAAATCCGAGTTGGACGAACAATCGTTTCGACTTGAGAGATGACGTCACAGCTGCGGCGGTCGCAGCAGCCGCGGCCGCAGACGAAGAAGATGCTGCAGATGCTGATGAGGAGGCAGGCGTCGTCGGTTCCATCCTGCAGCCGAGATGACCGGCCGAGGTCGTCGGTCGTCGCTCGGTGGCGGCGAAGAAGGCTCCAGGCAGGGACGACAGCAGTCGAAACCTCCCTCCACTACCACTCCCACCACTGGACTTCACCCTCTGATCGTCCCTTCCTGCCGCCGCACCCTCTCCCTCGCCCCTCGATCCACCGCCCTGGCCTCCTCCTTCACCCGCCGTCCGACTACCCGTCGTAGTCGTCGACTCGGGCCCCGTCTCCGTCGACGGCTCACTGCTCGACGGGGCGCTGCTCGTCGTCGTTGTCGCTGGTCCGGTGGATGTGGCGGTCCCCGTCTGAACGACGGGCGGGTCCGTGTCGACGCTGCTCTGCTGAAGGGCCTGAAGCAGCTCGTGAGCCGTCAGCGTCTGCGTCTGGGCCTCGACTCGGACGACGGCTGCGTCTGCGCTGCTGTGCGAGTGAATCTTCGACTCGTCGACGCTGTCCGTCACGCTGTACTCGATCTCGTGGAAGATGCGAGCCACGCGTCGCTCCACCTCAGAGTCGTCCGTGTTGTTCCGCATGAGTGATGCCCTCCGCCGTTCGCTCACTGCCACCCCACTGCTGCTGCCACTGGTTCCGCCTCCTCCTCCGGCGCCCGTCACGCTTGCTGCGTCCGTGTCCTGCATGTCCCCCGTTGATGTCCCCTTCTCGGTGCCGTCCTTCGATTTGATGTGTTTGGAATTGAGAGGAGCCGTTTCGTCGTCTTCTTCTTCCTCCTCCTCGTCGTCCTCCTCCTCTTCTTCCTCCTCCTCTTCGTCACCGTCATCTTCGTCGATCCGGATCGAGATGATCGACTGATCGCCGGCGCTTCTCTTCCGGAACTGATCGAGCGTCCGATACTCATCCGAGAAGCGAGGACCGGATGTCTTGAGCGCGGACGGCGGAGGCGGCGGCGGGTAGACCGTCCTCAGCGGGGTCGTATCGGTACTAATGCTCTTGCGACGGACGCTGGGCGCCGGGCTCGAGTGCCGCCTCGGGGGCTCGCCCATGTCGAAGGTAACGACGGAGCCCTTGCGGGGCATGGACGGCGACAGAAGGGAGTAGTCCCTGCAGGCGCCGTACGACGGACCGCCGCCCCAGTCCTGCTTCGACACGCTCAGCTGCGACTCGCGGCTTCCGAGAGAGACGTCGGCGTCCCACTCCGACTCCCTCGGCGAGAAGTCCCACAGCCGCGAGCTGACGTTGCTCGACGCGCGGCTGCTGCGACTCTTGCTGCTGCGACTGCCCGACAACGAATGCTCGGACGTAAAAGAGAGCTGCGAGAAGTCGCTCGACAGATCGCTGTGTATGATGATGTAGCGCTTCGATCCGCCGCGACTCGATCCGGTCACCCCTCCTCCTCCAGATCCGTCGTCGAAGTCCATCGTTTCGATGCGACTGATCTGGATGCCGGGCAGCTCGAAGGTCGGTAGGAGCTTCTCGCAGGTGGTCAGCTCCTTCGACCGGCGTCGCTCCAGCTCCTGTCGCAGGAGGGCGCTGACGATGCTGTCCCTCTGGCGACGGGACTCGATACTAGCGGCACGAGACGATCTCCTAGACATAGTAGTATCGACAGAAGAACTGTAACAACAGACAAACGGAACGCTGAATCGCTCTTGTGTCTTCTTTAGCCAATGATATTGAAATTAATGCGCCTATAATATATCTGTCGATTCCACATCTTTCTCTTATAACTCACACGTACTTTACTCCTATAGAAATATAGAAATAGATGAAACCAACTAGAAAATGTAGAAAAATCACCTATTTAGGATGCATCGACACATACGAGTCGCTATGCAGTTACTTTTTATAGCCATGATTATGATTCTCATAATAATGACGAGTCTGCGCTTCTCATACCCTTCGTTAGGCCTATACCCCTATTGAAGACATAAATGCTGTTGCAGTACATACAAGAGTGCATGTAGGCTGTAGCGATTTCAATTGGGTTCAGGCAGCCTCTTTAAGAAAGTGGTTGGAACTGTACGGCGCCCATGCACTTATTTTTAAATCTGAACGCCATTCTGCCACCTATTGGCCAGCACAGCCTGGAAAGGTAGGGGGCGTCTAGGTACTTCGTTTTTGGAAAGCTAAGGGGTGTCGGCGTGAAACTCCGATGAAGTGTCCGCGCTGTAGTCGGAAGCGCCTCTGAGTAGAAATCTTGAAGGGGCGCTATAACAAGTACACATACATATACATACATAAAAACGTTGGGGAACCAATCTCTTAGTATGTCCATCTTTATGTAAGCTTATATATATATATATATACATGTATATTTGGCTTATAGGCGTCTGTTCTTTTAACCGCGAACCTAAGCTTAGCATATAATCAACGACTAAGACAGTGGAACTATTCCTTGATGTGCAGACGCGTGAATCAGAAAACTGGTTGAATTCTATTTGCGCTAAATCGCAGGCACAGACAGCATCTGTAAAGCACGAATGTCATGGACACGTGATATTATCTCCTCGGGTCATTAGACGTCAGGCTCGTGTTAAGCGACATGATTTGAACCCTGTGATCATAGGTGAAGAGCCAGAGCCCTTCCGTTTTCTAACCGTATAGCGTACGGTAACCGGAATTTAAAATTTATATAGCGCCACTTCAAGCGATATTCATCGTCTGACGCAAAAAAAACACGAGAAAAAAACGGATCAAGCGAAAAATTTAGTCTGTGAAATTTTGTTGGGGGTATGAAAATAATTGTTGCGTTGAATCGTTCAAGTTGGTATATTCATTAATACAGTCTACAGGAAATTTGGCGCCCGGGTACACTTGCCCCACTGCCCCCTAGCTACGCCACTGGTTTGGTCATATTTTGAAATGACCAATTGACCATATCGCATGTCATCGAATTGCATCGCTTATTATTGACCAGTGCCGTTGCTATGGAGATGCAATCCATCCGACTTAAAGCGTGAGCTGCTGAGGCTGACGATTGTGATTGTTGCCATGCCAACGTACTCTGTGTCTCTGATGTCATTTCATCACGCATCGTCTGTCAAGACAACTGAAGCGGAAAGATGAGGAGGAGGAGCAGGGTGCTGTTGCTGCAGCAGGCCTACCCACATGGCACTTTGTCTGTCTATCTGTATGCCTGCCTGTTTGCCTGTCTATGTATGCCTGTATGCTCTTCTCTCTGATCCTTTGTGATTATTCGTTATCTGTCTATAAGCGCCTCTTCCACTTCTTTGTACCTATATATAAAATTATGTGACTCATCCTTCTGAGTTGGTTTGCGTCTTCTTCTTAATCTATCTATCCGCGTGTCTGTTTGTCTCTTCTTCTGTCTGCCCTATTGCCTCTATTTTTTGTTCATCTGAATGGATCGTGTTATACTTGTCATCATCTTAACAACTATATCCTGTAATCTTAGTTATCTTATAATACTGCACACATATCAGATAAGACTAATTGCAGCGAGCATCATTGCTATTATTTGTTATTAATAATAATAGTGAAATTTTTATTACTACTACTACTGCTACTACTGCTGCTACTACTACTGCTACTACTACTACTACTGCTGCTGCTGCTGCTACTACTACTACTACTACTACTACTACTACTACTACTACTACTACTGCTGCTGCTGCTACTCCTACTACTACTCCTACTACTACTACTACTACTACTACTACTACTACTACTACTACTACTACTACTACTACTACTACTACTACTACTACTACTACTACTACTACTACTACTACTACTACTACTACTACTTATCGTACGGGCGTAGGTCTATCTTTATGATACACCTCTATATATAGTGATTTTCAAGGACATGATTCTAAATTTGGACTTTTGTCGACCAGTCAGCCACCCAGCTTTAGTCAGTCTATTTATCTGAGATGTACTGATGCCATTAGATCATTGGCTGCCGAAGGCATTTAATGTTGGCTGATTGATCGTAAATATATATATATATTATATATATACATGTAAATATATATACATATCAGACGGTAGGGAAAATATATTATGTGGAGCCGCGCACTGTGACGTAGATGAGCTAATATACATAGATCTACTTATCCTGTTATGACGCAGTTGATCGTTAAGCAGAGCTTCTCACAAGAGACAATCTAAGCCGTTGCCTTGAATTATGTTGCTATGGAAACCACGCCTACACTGCACTCGTCGTTGTCACGAACAACGAAGCCTACACGTGACGCTGCAGGCACACGGTGCAGGTTGCCATCGTTGTCGAGAGAAAACGTCAATCGCATTGTGTAGCGCAATAGAAGTAATAATAATAGTAATAATAATAATAGCAGCAGTTGTAGTAGTAGTACTACCAGTAGCAGTAGTAGTAGTAGCTACTACTACTACTACTACTACTACTACTACTACTACTACTACTACTACTACTACTACTACTACTACTACTACTACTACTACTACTACTACTACTACTACTGCTACTACTGCTACTGCTACTGCTACTGCTGCTGCTGCTGCTACTGCTACTACTACTACTACTAGTAGTAGTAGTAGTAGCACCAGCAGCTGCAGCAGCAGCAGTACTGTAGTTTCCGTTTAACGACACTACATGTGCGGTAAAAATATTATTGCAGTCGCCCTCCTCCTTTATTCAGGCTTGGGTCTGGCAATTACCTTTCACTAAGTCACAGAAGTACATTGGTGAAGCATTACTATAATTTGCTTTACCTTACCCTGTACCTTAATTTCTTCTCATAATCGTAATCTCGAGATTTCTACCGCGCCCACAAAAGCGAAGTCGCGGGAACCAGCTTATTCACAGGCGCTTAATGAAAACAAAATCGATAGGCAGCGGGTCAAGATTCGGAGAGTCAGGCAGGCAGACAGACAGACGGACGGCTAAGGCGTGTGATGTTTAGAGTTAAAATGACGAAATACTATAACCATACCTCAAATGTCAAATCATACCTCACCTCATTAAATTTTGCTCTCACCAGTTCCCACTACGCCCAATATATGTAAATGATTTAATATGATTTGATTTGATTTTACCTTAACTTGAATTTCTTTTTATTGTCGTACCATAGTAAACCTAAGCTTGCCATACCATACCCTGATACCTCACCCTGTATTATCAATTTATGACCCGCACCCACGATGTGATTTGATTATTTGATTTATTTCCTTTCCTTTCCTTGCCAAACCTTAAATTTTTTATGGTACCATACCTTAACCTGTCGTACCATATAGTATAGGCCTACCTAAACTTACCATACCATGGTGGGGCGCGGTGGTGTAGTGGTGGCGTCGTTGCCTTGAAGCCGGAAGGTTCGAGGTTCGAATCCACCTCGCCGCGTAAGGACCTTGGGCAAGTCCTTCACTCACAATTGCTCAGCGCTTCGGCGTGAAACTCCGATGCAGTGTCCGCTCTGCATTCGGAAGCGCCTCTGAGTAGAGAGAGTTTGAAGGGGCGCTATAACAAGTGCACATACAAACAAACAAACAAACCATACCATGATATCTTCATACCATACCATGATACCTCACCGTGTATGATTATCACCCGTTCCCACGACGCCCTACCTGTATAGTTACCTGACGTCGAGTGCATTCTGCTGCCGCAACCGCATCAGCATCTGTCTCCGCAGCCGTGGATCCTGCAGAACCCTCGGCGACAAAGCAGCCGCCGCCGGCTTCTTCAAAATATCCATCGCCATGGCGTGCAGCTGGACCCTGGCCCTCAGCTCGAGCGCCTGCTGCCTGCGTCTCCACTCCATCTTCCACAGTCGAAAGAAGACTGCACCGAGTAACCACATGACCGCAGTTGTTGCAAGACAGACAGGTCCCGTGATTTGCAGCGGGAGGTGAGCGTCGAGGGAGAGGCCGACGTCGACGAAGCCGAAGACCGTCGAGAGGATCCCGACGACGAGGAAGACGACGGAGAAGAGGAACATGAGGCGACCGGCGACCTCGAGTGTAGTCCAGCGCTTCGTCATCGCTGACGTCATCTGGAGCTGGCTCTCGCTGTCGATGGTTGAGATGGACGAGCGAGAGACCTGGCCGGACGTGGACGCTGGATGGGGAGAGGGATGGCGTGTGGGAGGAGGAGGAGGAGGCTGCTGAGATTGGAACTCCACGGACATCGTCTGCATCTTCTGCAATCGACCGACGTCAAGCGATGGAGTCTAGAAGCAGCAGCAGCAGCAACAGGTGGCATCAGTATCAACCACATGTTACAGTATCCTATCCTGCTGTTAGTTGAATGTGAGGCGCCCTTGTTACGGTGCATAGTTGCGTTACGGCGCCATAGAAATCGTCATTTTTAATAATAATAATAATATTATTATTATTATTATTATTATTAATAATATAATGCCAATATCTTGACAAAAAGTAAGAATTTCGATATGAAATTTTGCGGGCTTGTAGACAATTTATATTTACACATCGTGGCCATATTTCAAACAGAACAAAGGTTATATCACTTTTAGTGAGGCCACCCACCCAAGGCCGTAGCTAGGGTGGTGTTTTGGGTGTTTGAACACCCCCCAAAATGGAAAATGTGAAAAATAATATAATGCATTTACGAGCACATGATGTAAAAACCATGAAATAAAACCATGAAAACACCTCCCGAAATATGCGGGATGACTAAAAAAGGTCATCAGATTTTTAGGGAGGGAAATTGGTGAGTGAAACACCCCCCGAAATCAAATCCTGGCTACGGCCTTGCACCCACCGTTTTTTGACGATTCAAAAACGTAACTCAACAAAAAGTAACAAAAACGTGATTTGCCTTATTTGAACCTAATTCATGAAATCTCTCCATCTGCGCTGCCTCCTTGCCTGTGATAATCCTATGCGCTTCAATAAGGTCTCCTGAGCTCCTCCTTACAAGCTGCGTTGCCCGATGCGCAGCCATGCACGGGAAGGACTAAGGACTAAAGTCTGTTCCTCGATCCCTCCTCCCTCCAAAGTTGTTATTCCTCACCTTTTCAAGGGGCACCATAACATCTCTCGGATATGACTGCTTTAGTTACTTTACGTTTATTCCTGAGCTGTGTAATTTACAATAATGTAGGCTGCATGTACCTTTAACGACTGACGACGAAAGGCAGGCAACCCAATGATCCTGATTATAATAATCGTTTAGCCATCTCATTGAACCGTATCTTCAATACCATACATGCACATCGTTTCTCCCAACAATAATTCGTCTTACTGTCAGAACTTCAATCCTCTCGAATACCTGCAATCACACATGCGGCATATAAATTGATATAGCCAATATCTGCACAGTGAGTACAGAAAGTCTAGAAAGTAGGAGATCTATGCATTTCCAATATTGCATAATCCAGTGAATCCAGTCACCCCGTCTCTATAGGTCACGCCCAGTTTGCCGGTAGAATACTGGGACCAAACCTGGGACTTTAAGTTCGAGAGGATGCAAATCGGGACAGTCCATGATCCAAGTGTTACAAACCATATGCGAAATCCTAAGATACCATGCATGTCATTGGTCAAGTACATAAATAAAGCAACATACTCCTGTTTCTTCTATGTATGACTATCTTAACATGGTCCGAAGATACTTTCGGATGACAGAATAATTACAAGATAAGCTATTCTTTATCCACGTTTTCACAAGCCACAATCCTACACCCTCCATGAAAAACTCAAACGAGTCTCGGATATAATTGAATCCTTTCTTAACAGCGCTGTTCATTTCGCGCGTTTAACTTAAACGACGGCTAAAAGTAGACTTCAAATAAAGACCAAGAATCTAAGATGAATGATCTTGGATTAAGATTATTACGTAGGGACTCGGCTACCGCTGGTCTGCGCGCGCTCAGTGCGTCACCTTCGATTTCCTTCGCTACAAACGCCCCCTCCGATATTATGCGTCATCATTTCTGGTTAAATAAACAGACGCCGCGTGCATGAGGCGCCGAGCCTTTGAAGAACGCGCCCAGTTACTAACAGGAGGCCACGGTAATCAACTCCTACGCAGCCAAGACCCACAAAGACGGCGGCGACACGAGGGTCGTTAAACAGCGGGCGCCAACACGAGCGACTGAGTGCAGAGCAAATGTCCTTGCACGCTGTCTTGACCGTCGACAAGGTCTGTTGCTATTGTTATTGGAGCAATTGTCATGCAAATCATTGACGGAAGTTGTTTCGTGTAACAGAACAAGGCAGACTAATTATTGCAAGTAAGATGCAAGGCGAATTGAATGTGTCGAAGGAACAACTGCACTGACCAAGGCCGTAGCCAGGATTTGATTTCGGGGGGTGTTTCACTCACCAATTTTCCTTCCCCAAAAAACTGATGACCTTTTTTTAGTCATCCGGAATATTTCGGGGGGTGTTTTCATGGTTTTATTTCATGGTTTTCACATCATGTTCTCGTAAATGCATTATATTATTTTTCACATTTTCCATTTCGGGGGGTGTTCAAACACCCAAAACACCCCCCTAGCTACGGCCTTGGCACTGACGGTGGAGCTGCTGCTGGCAGTCAATTTATCCATTGGCATTTTTGCACGCTAGGCATCAATATTAGGTCTAATAAGGAGTTACTGCGCTACCATCGGTCACGGTAGGACATTTGACCTACGTTGTTTGCTCTTGGCCTGCCTTAATACCTGCCAAAAATCCTCTGAATTGTTAATTATAGCACTTAGAACACTATAACACTTAAAATACTATAACACAAAGAACACTATGACACTTATTATAACACTTATTAACATTATTAAATATGTAGGCCTACAGCAAAATAACGCAGAATACACCAGATTATAGGCCTACTCAGCACAGTCACTAGTATGATAAAAACATGTGCAATGTACTACAGTACACAAGCACTTATAGGCCTACATGAATGTACACGTGTGTGTGTGTGTGTGTGTGTGTGTGTGTGTGTGTGTGTGTGTGTGTGTGTGTGTGTGTGTGTGTGTGTGTGTGTGTGTGTGTGTGTGTGTGTGTGTGTGTGTGTGTGTGTGTGTGTGTGTGTGTGTGTGTGTGTGTGTGTGTGTGTGTGTGTGTGTGTGTGTGTGTGTGTGTGTGTGTGTGTGTGTGTGTGTGTGTGTGTGTGTGTGTGTGTGTGTGTGTGTGTGTGTTGGCCACATCGATTTATACGTTGCGTATTAACAAGTTACACTGAGGCGACAGAGCTTATTAATTATACTAACAGTGCTAATTACCTTGCAGGGCTATTTTTTAAGAAATTTTAGAACTGCACAATTCCTTCTTTCCTTTCCCATCTTCCATAGTAAATTACTTCCAATCGGAAGAAAATGATCTTTTTTGCCAGTTTTAACTGTACAAAAGTGATTATACAACAGCACACATCCATTTAGAACTGCACATTTTTGTGTACAACTATACGTTAAAAAAGCCCTGTTACCTTGAGACGTAGACTAAATCCCACAATATTTTCGCATGCAGGTCACGATTCCAAATTTTTCCTTCTCTGTTGATCCCAAATTAATATCACTTTCAATGTTCCAGTGTGCATCCTCTTACACGTGTCCGAGACAAGAGATGTGCGCTGACGTCGTCCGCTGTGTGGATTTATCCACGGGTTGTATAAAATAGATGCGAATGGACTGACTACTCTAGCTATTATATATTTATACAGATAGACGTTAGAGACATATTCTATGCATTCACCGCACGCAGCAGCACGTGGTATGAGATGAATGCGCGGACGGGGACGACTTGTTGCATCGCTGGTACTCGAGAAGATGGATGGAGAGGAAAGGGATGGATAAGGAGGGGGAGGAGAGGAACATGAGAGGAAAGAAGAGCGGGAAATTGAGAGTGAGAAGAAGATGGAGAAGAAGAAGACAACGAAAAGGATGAGGCAGAAGAAGAAGAAGAGGAAGAAGAAGAAGAGGAAGAAGAGGAGGAGGAGGAGGAAGAAGAAGAAGAAGAAGAGGGAGAGGAATGAAGAGGAGGAAGAGGAGGAAGAGGAGGAAGAGGAGGACAGGAAGAGGTAGAAGAAGAAAAAGAGGAGGAGGAGGAAGAGGAAGAAGAAGTAAAATACGAGAAGGATGAGGAAGAAGAAGAAGAAGAAGAAGAAGAAGAGGTAGAAGAGGAAGAGGAGGAAGAGGAAGAGGAGGACAGGAAGAGGAAGAGGAAGAGGAAGGAGAAGAAAAAGACGAGAAGGATGAGGAAGAAGAAGAAGAAGAGGAAGAAGAGGAAGAGGAGGAAGAGGAAGAGGAGGAAAAGGAAGAGGAGGAAGAGGAAGAGGAGGAAGAGGAAGAGGAGGACAGGAAGAGGAAGAGGAAGAAGAAGAAAAAGACGATAAGGATGAGGAAGAAGAAGAAGAAGAGGAAGAAGAGGTAGAAGAGGAAGAGGAGGAAGAGGAAGAGGAGGAAGAGGAGGACAGGAAGAGGAAGAGGAAGGAGAAGAAAAAGACGAGAAGGATGAGGAAGGAGAAGAAGAAGAAGAGGAAGAGGAGGAAGAGGAAGAGAAGGAAGAGGAAGAGGAGGAACAGGAAGAGGAGGAAGAGGAAGAGGAGGAAGAGGAAGAGGAGGAAGAGGAAGAGGAAGAGGAGGACAGGAAGAGGAAGAGGAAGAGGAGGAAGAGGAAGAAGAGGAAGAGGAGGACAGGAAGAGGAAGAGGAAGAAGAAGAAAAAGACGAGAAGGATGAGGAAGAAGAAGAAGAAGAGGAAGAAGAGGTAGAAGAGGAAGAGGAGGAAGAGGAAGAGGAGGACAGGAAGAGGAAGAGGAAGAGGAAGAGGAAGGAGAAGAAAAAGACGAGAAGGATGAGGAAGAAGAAGAAGAAGAGGAAGAAGAGGAAGAGGAGGAAGAGGAAGAGGAGGAAGAGGAGGACAGGAAGAGGAAGAGGAAGAAGAAGAAAAAGACGAGAAGGATGAGGAAGAAGAAGAAGAAGAAGAAGAAGAAGAAGAAGAAGAAGAAGAAGAAAAAGAAGAAGAAGAAGAAGAAGAAGAAGAAGAAGAGGGAGAGGAATGAGGAGGAGGAGGAAGAAAAAGAGGAAGAAGACGAAAAAGAAGAAGCAGAAGAAGAGGAAGAGAGAGAGGAATGAAGAGGAGGAGGAAGAGGAGGACAGGAAGAGGAAGAAGAAGAAAAGTCGGAAGAAATGGAATAATAAGAGGAAGGAAAGGACGAAAAAGGAGGAAAAGAAGTAAAAAAACATCTGACCAACTATAGCGCCTGGTCACCCGAAACTCGCGAGCACAACAGGATTGTTACAACAAGACCCGTCATTATATCATCCTATCCGCACATGCACTTACAAGTCATGTTTAGAACTATTATCTGCATTTTGAAGATAGGCTTTCAATATCTGAGATGACACTTCGTATTCTGACTGAAAGATCGACTGATAGTCAAATACCAAATTGCTACATACTTACCGCTGCATCGGAACACTGAGCCAGCCCGAAAGTCATATTACAATAATATTGTTGTCATCGTTTTTGACAGATCACTTGGTAACAACATGTGCGCACTGCGCATGTATAATATGCATGATTGCATGTGTATTTGTGTAATGATGACGATGAGTTGAAATATAATACATTCTATCAGTGTATGCATGCATGTATGTGTGTATGTATGTATGTATGTATGTATGTATGTATGTATGTATGTATGTATGTATGTATGTATGTATGTATGTATGTATGTATGTATGTATGTATGTTTGTTTGTTTGTATGCGCACTTGTTATAGAGCCCCTTCAAGCTCCCTACTCAGGGGCGCTCCCGACTGCAGAGCGGACACTGCATCGGAGTTTCACGCCGAAGCGCTGAGCAGTTGCGAGTGAAGGACTTGCTCAAGGTCCATACGCGGCGACTTGAGGTGGATTCGAACCTCGAACCTTAGGGCTTCAAGGCAACGACGCCACCACTACACCACCGCGCCCGACAATTATTCTTATTCTTACATGTATTCTTAAATATAATACATGTATGTATTACATACGTACATACTATGTATGTATGTATCTATGTATCTATGTATGTCTGCGTTTATGGCTTATTATGATCTGAACTTCGTTCAGTTAAACATAGACGGCATCACATCAGGCAATGACCAATACACCGTCATCATTTCAACCTGCGTGGAACCCATGGCAGTGGTCAAAGCTATCTGGGTGAGCAGTGGGAACGCTAAATAGATGGGCAGTGGGAACGCTGATGAAGAGTTTTATTGGAACGCATGTATATTTCCGAGGTGAGCAGTGGGAACGCAAGCAAAGGATTTTGAGAGCAGTGGGAACGCCGTTGCCACGAGTTCCCACCCACTTTAAACCATGGTGGAACCCTCTTCAACTATATGGCTGCCAATCGACAGCTATGATAGTTCTAGACTCTTCATCCATAGGTCGTTTAAACTGAATGAGCTTATTTCCATCACTGTTTACATTATGACAGTGCCAGTCCCAAGCCTGGATAAAGGAGGAGGGCGACGCTAATGGTCTTTGTTATCACACAATGTCGATAAGCTATACTTCTGCTAGCTCTGGATTCATTGCTAGTGCTTGTAATCGAGGATTCATTTTCGCTAATAATAATTGCCCTGCAACTATTCTTTGGCACACGGTTCTGCTCCAGCCTCACACAAGTGGGCTGTTGGATTTTTCTGCTATCAGGCGGCAGGTGCTGGACCCCAACATGTATGTAGGCTATGCTTGATTGATTGATTGATTGAATGATTGAATGATTGATGGTCAAATTCCAATTTCACGACCATCTCTAACCTCTCTTTCCTTTTCAAGGTGCTGGACCGAACAATGTGCAGCCCTGCAAACTAGTTCACTATTTTGACTCCAACTCCAACATTATCTTCATTTCAATCCGGTTTCAGAAAGTTCCATTTTACAGATACTCTCACACGGTATTATATAATTATTGATGTCTTCCAAGCCTTGGTCGTGTAACTCTGCTTATTCTCTGTGAAACCAGCGCAGCATTTGACGTATAGTAGACCACTCTATCTTCCGTATCTTTTTGGCATCATGGACATAATCCTACTTTGGTTCGATTCGTTTGTCACTGAGAGGAAAAACATTGTGGTCTTTGGTTCTTACCGCACTTCATGGGTCACTGTCCCTATAATATGATGTACCTCAAGGTGCCTCTACTAAATGCTCTGTATACAACGGACCGTGGGGTTATTTTCCAACTGTATAATTATTGGGGTATCTTCGCAACCGTTTGCCTATGCTAAACCGAATCTTTCACACAGTCAGTTTCGTCTACTGTTAAAATAGTTGAGCGACTGTTAGTAGTCCTGGGTATGACGTTAAACTGCATCCGGCTTTGGGCTAGCCTGAAATAGCCCCCTGCTCCAGGGTCATGGAGTGAAGACGGATGACTGAGGTAGTCAACGCCGGGATGATCAGCCTGCCTGGATCTGGTATATACTCGCGTTGGAGTGGCGACTCAATCGAGGAATACTTAGCCTACGAAAATGATGAGCAACAATTCATCCGCTCTCTGGACGGAGTTTGTTGCCGCATCATGCAACGCCCCAGGAGGGCATGCTTCATGATGATGATGATGATGACTGTTAGTGGCTTAGAGTCCTAGACGCCTGACTCTTCTCCAAGATATTATTTGCCATTCGCTCCTCTAACCGATTGCGGATGAACCCTGACAGGACACGCCGCTCTGTAGCCAATAATTATTGTTAAAGGTTGAAATTTTTACTTGTCTTTAGCTCATATTTTAAAAACCTTTGACCATAAAGGGCGTAAACACCGCTAAGCCCCTTAACGGATGATGAAAGAAAGATAGACGACTGCAGGTCGATAACCTGTTGTTTATCCACATAAACCACTCGAGTATTAGTCGAATAGACCTACGGACATAAGGTTAGCTGCATGTTGTTCGGATAAACGACGCCTGTGACGGTTTCTTTGAAAGAAAATGACGCTGCAGGCAGGAGAAGACATAATATCAAACAGACAGGAAGAAGGAAGGACAAGATGAAAAGGCTATTCGCAAGACCAAAATACATTTAATTTAATTATAACCGGCGATCCAAACACTGTGTCCGGATGAAAAGTAGCGCAAAAGTGTCATATTTCGGTCGAAACCTTTAGGATTTGTCTGAAAGTTTAAACGCAGCAACATTGATTATATTACCACCATCTCCTAAAGCCGATTAGAAATATCCGTGAGTTTTTCAAATTTATGAGCGTTTGAGATGCAGCACAAAAAATGGAACTTTCCAACATGCAAAGGCTGAAAGGAAGTAATATTCAGCTATATATGAAGTTCAAAATGTCTTCCTTGTTCACAGACACACGACTCTAAAAGTAGTAGTGTAGTAGCTGTCCCGGTAGACACTCGGCTTCATACCCGCAACTATGACCACCCAACAGTCCAGACCTCAATGAAGTTGACTATCAAATCTGGAGTGTGCTGGAGGAGCGCGTTTATCGTTCCCGTATTCGTGACGTCGATCAGGGCTTTTTTTAACGTGCAGTTGTACACAAAATGTGCAGTTCTAAATGGATTTGTGCAGCTGTAGAAGCACTTCTGTCACAAGTTCTGTGCAGTTAAAACTAGCAAAAAAGGTCATTGTCATCCGATTGGAAGTAATTTACCATGGGGGATGGGAAGGAAAACAAGGACTTGTGCAGTTCTAAAAATTCCTTAAAAACAGCCCTGTCGTCGATCACCTGAGTGCGCGTCTGATTGAAGAGTGGCAGCTGTTTGACCACCTGATCATCGACCGGGCCATCAAACACTAGCGCCCGCGTCTACGGTCGTGTGTCCGTGAACAAGGAGGACATTTGAACACCAGCTGTAGGCCTAGTTGAACTTCACTCTCTTATGCAAGGGCCTGTGTTGGAAACATTAATTTTTCAGTGCCCCCGTCGCAAGCGCTTATAAATTTGACAAATTCACCAACATTTCCAAATGGCTTTAGGATCTCGTGTAAATATGGTCACTGTTGTGTTTAAAATTTCAGGTAAAAACTGACTGTTTTTACCGAGTTATCGAACTTTTTGTGTGTTCTACTTCTCATCCGGACACGGTGTATATTGCGTTCGATTCTGTGCATGATGAAATTCAAATTATCTTTAACAATGCTCTTAGATCAAACAAAGACGCATGGGGGGCAGATCTTTGTGAAGCACCATAAAGAGTGTATTGATAAACACATGTATGTATGTATGTATGTATGTATGTATGTATGCATGTATGTATGTATGTATGTATGTATGTATGTATGTATGTATGTATGTATGTATGTATGTATGTATGTATGTATGTATGTATGTATGTATGTATGCATGCATGTATGTATGTATGTATGTATGTATGCATGCATGCATAGCTGCATGCATGCATGCATGCATGCATGTATGTATGTATGTATGTATGTATGTATGTATGTATGTATGTATGTATGTATGTATGTATGTATGTATGCATGCATGCATGCATGTATGTATGCATGCATGTATGTATGTATGTATGTATGTATGTATGTATGTATGTATGTATGTATGTATGCATGTATGTATGTATGTATGCATGTATGTATGTATGCATGCATGCATGCATGCATGCATGCATGTCTGTGTGTGTGTATGTATGTATGTATGTCTGTATGTATGTATGTATGTATGTATGTATGTATGTATATATGTATGTATGTATGTATGTATGTATGTATGTATGTATGTATGTATGTATGTATGTATGTATGTATGTATGTATGTATGTATGTATTATGTATGTATTATGTATACTATGTATGTATGCACACACACACGCACCTACGCACACAAACACCCCTCCCACACACACTCACACGTCCTTGAAAGGTCGGACCATCTTCCTGGAGGACAAGGTACTGACCTCCTTTCCATCCATCTGCCTCCCTCTCTATCTCTCTCCCCCGCGGCGCTCTCTGTATCACTGGCCTCTTAAAACGACCTTCACCCATTCGTCGACTCAACATTTTGTCCACGTGTCCATTGTCCTCACCAGCCTACGCCATGCGCCTGTCTGTCTGCATGTATCTCTCTGTCTCTCTGTCTATCTGCATGCATCTGTCTGTCTGTCTGTCTGTCTGTCTGCATGTATCTCTCTCTGTCTGTATCTCTCCGTCTGTCTGTCTGCATGTATATATCTGTCTATCTGCATGTATATCTCTGTCTATCTGCCTGTGTCTCTCCGTCTGTCTATCTATCTGCCTGTAGCCTATCTGACTGTCTGCCTGTCTGTCTGCCTGCCTGTCTATCTGTCTGTCTGTCTGTCTGTCTGTCTGTCTGTCTGTCTGTCTGTCTGTCTGTCTGTCTCCCTTTACGCCTTCCTTGTTTTGCTTTCGATTAGGATTATGTCCACGTTGTCAGTGTTTTCCAGAGGGAGCCACAGGTCTATAATCAGAGCAGCTCAGATGTCCGATTGGTAACATAAGCTTAGTAAACATTGGCTCCGTCCTTCCTTAAAAATTATAGCAATAATAAGACGATTTATATAGCGCCATACTCAGCCGAGGCCGAAGGAAAGGGCGCTGTACACGAGAATGACGAGATCACAAGTTACTGGCGATTCTACGAATGTTTACAAGACAGTGCATCAACAAAGACAAGTACACATTCAGAGACAAGCGATCGACGGACTCTATAGAGGCAGCCACACACGGCGCCAAAAAAGTGAACTTTCTGCGACGATGGAACATTCTTTCTTACTCGATCTTTTACTGTAATAAGTATTGTTTGTGTTAGCAAGCTTTGCCTTATTGCGTTTGCTCTCTGTAGAGCGACAGGATTTCCTCTTATTTGCAGGTTTACTGTAATCAGTGGCGTAGCCAGGAATTTTTCATGGTGGGGGTTGTTTTTTTTGCCTGGCCGGATACCCTTTCTGAAACCAACCCAACAGTCAAATTTACGAGCGTTTGCGATGGAGCATTGAAAAATTAAAAGTAAATAAAAAGGGAATAAAGTCACAGTGGGAATAAATTAAGAAAAACAATTGTTACAACAAGTAATTGTTTTGTTTTTTTCTTATTTAAGTGAATAAATAACCTTAAAAAACTTTTTCCCCAGGCCAATGGGGGGGGGGCGGTTTAACCCCGAAACCCCCCCTTGGCTACGCCACTGACTGTAATAGGCCTACTGATGATTACTTCCTTCTCGTGTTCTTGTTTCGGTTAGTTATTAAATGATTTCATTAAATTTTATTCAATAGTCCGCTTGACAGACCGCAGCCGGTTACCAGTGGCGGCGCCAGGATTTGAGTTTCGGGGGGGCTGAAGCCCGCGTCGAAAATTTTCCATTTTTGCCGCCAAAATTTCTGACGACCTTTTTTATAGTCATCGACCGAAATCTCATGAAAATTTTCCATTTTCGCCGCCAAAATTTCTGACGACCTTTTTTTTTTAGTCGTCAGCCGAAAATCATGGATTTTTCAATGTAAAAATTCGGCTGGCCCTTTTTTTAGGGGGGCCGAGCCTCTTGCAGGGGGACTTAGCCCCCCCAGCCCCCCTAGCGCCGCCACTGCCGGTTACAGTACATAGGCCTACAATTATGCAGCACGAACAACTTGTGCAATTGAGACAATTCACAAGTAGGCCTAGACCTATACGCAAATCACAGAAAACATAAATAACAAATTTGTAGCTATGCCACGTGCAAGCTCAATATACTACCTTATTTGCCACCTAAGGAATGATCGAGGAGCTAAAACCATTCTATTGTACCTGACAAGTCACCTCAACACATCTAATCGCCTTAGCCATTTCATCCGACCTTATAATCGTAGTTGTCCTATTTTTAATTTAGCTAAGCGCATAGCATTTACCTTCATGCATCCCAGGTAGCCTTCAACAATAATTGTTGGCAATTAACTGGATTCAGTCTATTCTCTGTTTACCTGTCATTATAGACATCAGCCAATCTGTGATCTCTTCTACGACAATTACGCCCTTGGAGAGAGACCATACAGGAGTCATATTTATCTTTTGAAAAAACAGATTGCTGCGTGCAAAAAATATGCAAGGACGATTTTGTTAAATGGACGCTATAATCATCCTAGAAACTGTCACCGACGTTCATGCTGGCTTCACGTCGTAATGAAGGTTTCAGGTGGTCAAGGTAACACGGGGGAAGTTGGAACTATAGTTGCTACTCTGGTTAGCTATAGTTGCTGCTCTGGTTAAAGCCTACGTTGACGTCATCCATCTACTGTTGTATGGTCGCGTGTTCGGACACATTTGACATTTGGAAGGAAGGAAGTAGTGTAGGCTACGTATTAAAAATTTGGGGTTGGTATATTATTGTGTTTTGGTTTGTGTGTCGCTAAGTAACGAAATATAATAGTTGGACTACATTGATTGTGAGGATTTAAATGACGTCATTTCTTTTAGATGTGTAGAATAATCCGTTCTTTTTATTTTATTTTATTTCTCGCATCAGCTGTAGCGCCCCTAAAGGCTTTCTACTCAGAAGCGCTCCCGACTATAGCGCGGACACTGCATCGGAAATTTACGCCGAAGCGCTCAAACAATGGCGAGTGAAGGACTTGCTCAAGATCCCTGCGTGAGATAGATTTGAACCTGGAACCCTCCGGGTCCAAGGCACCGGACCCACCACTACACCACCACGCCCCACGATTATTGCCCAGCGGCACACAAATCATAACACAATAATAATTTATACCAACACCATTATCTTCATACTTCCCTTCTTCAAAATGCCAATGTCTGTATTTCGAACTAAAAATTGTTTTGGTTATTGAACCCCAAGCAACAACCGTTGTTACAGTCATCAAAAATATTAATATGCATTGAAATATGAGACCAAGGAAGTCTTGATGTTATAGTAGGGTAACTAGTCGAGAATTACATTTTTAAACTTACAGCCTTGTTACAGGTCTGTGATTTATTGCAAATTCTGCCAACAATTAGAGCCTATGCTTTTCTCACCGGTAGCCCGTTAGAGGGACTTTACGGGCTGTAGGATTTTAGGATTTAGGATTTTAGGATTTAGGATTTTAGTCCTATAATTAGTCTGATTCTTTTGGTGATTATTAAATTTGGTTCTTTTTGTCTCTCGCATGCCTAAGCTTACTTGTTTATCGTTATTAGGCCTACTGGTATTATTTTTGGTTCAATAAAATTGATGACTATATTGCAAGATGAACAGTATAGCCCTAACCTTAGTGAAGAACAATGCTATGCTCGATTTGCACCTATAGGCCTATTGGTCCGTGCACACACAATTAAAGCGCTTAAACCATGGATTGCTATTTATAGTGCCTATACACAATCGGAAGAGATTAAATTTTGATTCCATTTGCAATATGCATAAGACAGAAAGCCAGTTCTGGTAGATAAGAAATTTGATAGAAAAAAGACTTCGGGTTATCAGTACCATCTAACTGCGATCATACTTTCCTTTTGTACTTACAAAACTCAGTGGGCACATTTTAAGGAAAGCGAAATTCGAAAAAAATGAGTAGAATATGTTGCATCATAAATTTTCTTGGACTGTAATGAAACAGCGACTGAAAAGTATAAATAGGTTTATTTTGAGATAAGACCAATTGAATTTAAGTCTCAATTTATAAAAAGCCTTGATCGTATAATATTTATTTATAAATATTATTGACCTGAGACAAAAAACAAATCAGTCAATCAATAAAATCAGTCAATATACATTATTCATTATTAAAACGGGAGTGTCGCAGAGGCGTTTTGCTTATAAGTTCTGTTACTAATTCAGCTTCCATTAGGCTTACAGTAGGCTACCAGGGCTGTCGATGGAAATTCCGTGTGTGAGTTCTAGGCAGAGCAATAACTATCGTAAGGCTTAATGAAAAACAAATTTTTTACAGAAACAAATTTGAATTGTTAAACAGTGCAGGTACAACCTACAATCAGCTGTTAACTTAAAGTTTTAAAATGATTATAGTTAAATTTTTTGCAATATAATATTTTAAAAGGCATGAAGCATAAACTTTCTATATAGGCCTAGGCCTATGACTACCTAAACTAGCCCAGGCCCCCTAGAAGACTTAGTCGCCGGGCCCCTAGACATTATGCCCCTGCCTCCGCTTTCGCGGCCATGTAGCCTACAATGCAGACTATTGGTTTCATATGAGTGCTGCAAACACAGTCAAACGATATGACTAGATGTCCGGATCGTATTACTTGTTTTGAAAGAGAAACGTGTACATGTTTACTGGAGATAGAAAAAACTTGTTAGAAAAGCTTTGCTAAAAGCAGCTTTGTCATCCAAAATCCGGATACCTATTTGAAACGCAAGAAGCCATCATGCATCTGTCCGGATCGTATTACTTGTTTTGAAAGATTTCAGGTGACAGCAGCGAGATAACTGAGTCGACGGCAGGGTTCAATAAAGATGAGTTTTCTAAATATAGCTTGAATCATGCGGATGTTTCACCTTTATATGGCATCAAAAAGATACGTATACACAAAAACAATGATGAGACAGGTCACCTCGGTTCAGTGGCGGAGACCTGGGCGGAGAGTTGGGGGGGACGGACCAAAAAATTTCCATCTTTTGACGGAAAAAAATTCTCGCCGCCAAAAAAGTTGATGACCTTTTTTTTAGTCATCCGCCGAAATCTCGAAAAAATTTCTGTTTTCGCCGCCAAAAAAGTTGATGACCTTTTTTTTAGTCTTGACGCTCAACGATTGGGGGGGGGGACAAATGCATGATCCGTCCCCCCCAACCCTCCATTGGGGGACCGTCCCCTGTCCCTCTAGGTCTCCGCCCCTGCCTCGGTTTGACACCAGTCCTGATGAATGTGGGTTAACGACGACAGATGTTTAAAGTGGTTCTTTAAACATGCAATTTGTGTGAAAGTCATTGCACGAGTTAAGCAGGAGTGTTTATTAGCCGACTGTTTATAAATAGCTTTTCAAACTGCCATGGATGAAGAGGCGTAGCGACCGCCCTCCACACCCTCCGACCGGAGGGGCCCCCGCAAGGAGGGGGTTCCTGAAAGTGGCAATAAAGTAAGGTGTAACTATAGGAAAGTGACATTTATTGACGCTATTAATAATAATAATAATAATAATAATAATAATAATAATAATAATAATAATAATAATAATAATAATAATAATAATAATAATAATAGTAATATCTTTTCTTTAATTAAACGCCTGCAAGACGCACTGCGCTTTACATTTACAAGTTATGCAGTAATCTTAATTAAACTTAACTACTAACTGAACAGACAGCTTTGCAATTACAACGGCGCTAATAGCAGCCTACAAAGCATATCCGCCCAACGGGGGCTCGAACCTGCTACCTCTCGCACTCTTGGCCAGCGTGTTAACCATTACTCTACCGGGCCCCCATGTTTCAATCCATGTTTGAAAGCACTGCCAGAAAGACTTCAGCAGCAGTAAATACTGAGCGCATGCACACTGTAGGCCGATTTATACATCATATGAACCTTGTAGATTGTATAAATATAAATACCGCATATTATATTTATATCCGCATTCCAATTTCTGCATTATAAAATTAAGGCCCTTATAAGAGACAAATTTTGACCCCTGAAAATGCAACAGTTTTCAGACGTGCATTCAATACTGGATCAAGGCACTTCGATGCCAATTCTAGAAAATTTCTAAGAGAATAAATAATATAATATTTAGAGCTTAATAATTATTATGAAAACGAAATTACTTAGAATAAGCACGTTACAGAATTACCCGTACGTAGGCTACATCGCATACCAGTTTCTGCATTGCAAGGGGCCCGGCTGCCCCGGACATATGTTCGGAGGGACCACGTTCTCTGTTGCTACGGTCCTGCATGGATGGATGGATGGATGGATGGATGGATGGATGGATGGATGGATGGATGGATGGATGGATGGATGGATGGATGGATGGATGGATGGATGGATGGATGGAAGGATGAATCGCTGATGGCCAGATAAATAAGAAGGTCGTTTGCCGCAGATAAAAGCAGTTAAAGCGTGGAATGTAAACATCTGACATGAGTGGGGCGCGGTGGTGTAGTGGTGGCGTCGTTGCCTTGAAGCCGGAAGGTTCGGGGTTCGAATCCACCTCGCCGCGTAAGGACAACTTGGGCAAGTCCTTCACTCACAATTGCTCAGCGCTTCGGCGTGAAACTCCGATGCAGTGTCCGCTCTGCATTCGGGAACGCCTCTGAGTAGAAGGGAGCTTGAAGAGGCGCTGTAACAAGTGCACATACAAATGAGTCGTAACAGCTGGTTGCATAAGAATAACGCTATACGGTAAATATAACCATCAGTAGATGGCTATGTCGTCAATCTCGTCATCAATGAAGAGCAAACAGTACGTGAATTAAAATCCCACGATGCCTTGCGCATCTCGGGAAATAGAGCCATGTGGCGAAATTATCGAGTCATGAAAATCTGCGCGAACGTGACAGCCACATGTTTAACATCAACCATCACCGGGTTCAGTAGAAATCCCCTAAACATATGCGACGACCGTATTAACCGAAACCGGTTAAGACACACCTGCATCGAAGACACCTGTTATGCTTACCTGTCAATCAGCGCAGCATCCTCCTTGCTCCTGCTTTGCATGTATCCACGACGACGTGTCCATCCTCCTCTAATGAATGCGTTGACCTGCGTCTCTTAGTTAATGTCTGCGATCGGCCATTTTCTGCGTCTGCCTTCCCACCTCGTTCCCCTTTCCCCTCTCCTTCGATGGCTGCGTCTGCCCGGCTCGGCCTGCCTTCTCCTCCTTCTCGC
Source organism: Lumbricus terrestris (assembly GCA_949752735.1). Classification (NCBI taxonomy): domain Eukaryota; kingdom Metazoa; phylum Annelida; class Clitellata; order Crassiclitellata; family Lumbricidae; genus Lumbricus; species Lumbricus terrestris. Next base: position 17,560,463 of record OX457051.1, on the reverse strand, counting down.
CTACCTTCTCCCATCTCTCTCTCTGTGTAATTACGCTGTGGTTTCGTGTCGCGCGCGCTGCCTGTCGGGAAGCGATCACGTGACGATTGACGTCGTCTGCCGCCAGGGGCGCTCTGATCGTGACGCAAGTGCTCTGGCCTGTTGCAGGGAACAACATCCGGTGCGGATTAGAAGACTACACGTCGCATGAACAAGACGAAGACGAAGACGACGAAGACAACGAAGACGAAGACGACGACGACGACGATGTGGGAAAGATGAAGACTACATAAAGGACCACGTCAGATGTTGATCTATCTATGCCTCTGTCTGTCTGTCTCTCTCTCTCTGCCTCTCTCTGTCTCTGTCTCTGTCTCTGTCTCTCTGTCTCTGTCTCTGTCTCTGTCTCTGTCTCTGTCTCTGTCTCTGTCTGTCTGTCTGTCTCTCTCTCTGTCTCTCTCTCTCTCTCTCTGTCTCTCTCTCTCTCTCTCTCTCTCTCTCTCTCTCTCTCTCTCTCTCTCTCTCTCTCTCTCTCTCTCTCAACTCCATTTCTGTATGTCTTCTCCACTTCTCTCTCTCTGTCTGTCTCTCTGTCTGTCTGTCTGTCTGTCTCTGTCTCTGTCTCTGTCTCTGTCTCTGTCTCTGTCTCTGTCTCTGTCTCCTCTCTCTCTCTCTCTCTCTCTCTCTCTCTCTCTCTCTCTCTCTCTCTCTCTCTCTCTCTCTCTCTCTCTCTCTCTCTCTCTCTCTCTCTCTCTCTCTCTCTCTCTCTCTATATATATATATATATATATCTCCACACTCCTGTCTTCTCATTCTCCCTCTCCGTCATATTCAGTCCCCCCCCTCTCTCTGTCGTGCACCATCTAGCCATTTATCTAACTATCCGTCCATCCATCTGTCTGTCTGTCTGTCTGTCTGTCTGTCTATTGTCTGTCTGTGTCTTGACCATCTGATCATCTATGCATGCATACATTGGTCCGTGTATTCATGTGTACGTGTGTCTTCATTCGCACATGCATGTATGCAATTTTTAGTATTGGATCTTGCATGCAAGACTATTATCGGTTCTCATGCATGCATGACATTTACATGTACATGTATATACCATAATACATTTATGTGCAGGCATAATATATCCATGCATGCATTGATGCACGTATACGTGCTTATGCATGAATGTATATAGTATGTATATAATACTATTTCTATGTTTATGCCTTTACTTATGAATGAATGTATGTAATATGCATGCAGGCATGTATGCTTGTATATATATCTATGTAGTATGGTATAATGTATGTGTGTATGCATGTGTGCATGTATGTATCTATATGTAAGCATGCATGCATCAATATGCTTGTATGTGTACTTTATGTACGTATGTATGCATGCATGCATGCATGTATGTATGTATACATGTATGTATGCATGTACGCTCTTATGCATATTATGTGTATGTGCGCAGATGTATGTATTTATGCATGTTTGTATATATGGAATATGTATAATCTTTATATCATCCCTTATAAATGGCACAAAGGTGCAAAAAGCAACCATATCAACCGTCATCAAGGGTCTCCATTATCAAATGCACTGGCAATGGGTACCCAGCGTTGTCCGGGAAATTTCTATTTTTCACACAAGCAACGCCTCGCCCCATCACTCCCATTCTGCCACCCCCCACTCAGCCTCCTCGTCCTCGCCCCAACCCCGGCCCAGCACACCCTTGCACTCCGCACATCGCCCCAACCCGTGTGTACTATTTTATGACTTTAGGATAATAATTATTGTCTGTCTCTTTTGGATCAATAAGCAAACTGAATTGAATTGAATGTATAGTCTATAATCTATAATTATCATGTGTAATTGTAGGCTCTAGGTCAGTGGTTTTCAACCTTTTTCTAGTGGCGGAACCTTTCCAAAGCGTGTATTTGCTCGCGGAACCCTTCGCGTTTCACCCGCCCAGTATGTCAAGAAATAAATAGCCTACAGTTATAATTTTTGAAATTACGTAGGCCTAATATTTAAATGTACAATACTTGCACTTCTGGTGCAGTCTATAGTTTCAAATTACAGATACTTGCTTTAGAATTCCAGAAGTGTAGACCCAGCGCGCAAAGCACTGTCAGAAGGCAACTGCAATTCTGCTCTATTTCGCCAACAACTATCAATCCCTCTGACAGACGGACAGAATATTGAAAAATAAAAATACGTTCTATTCTGGATCAGAGTTATGGACAAGTTGAATTAAAGTATTTTTTCATATTTACTTACTGCGAAATTTTTGCCTGGCTTAGGTCGTGACACATAGTAGAGAGAGAGACAAGTAGGCAGACGCATAATGAATTAATGATTCATCTTCAACATAAAAGCATTTTTGGTGGGCTCAACCGTCATGTGTGTGGGGCGTGAGAGAGAGAGAGGTTATGGTGGGACAGAGGGGCTTCAGCTTATTTGGGGAATGTCGGCTTTGTTTGTTAGTTATCCCTGCACCTGAAAAAGTGCTTCTGTCACAACAATCACACATCTGATTCTTATTTCACACATCTAATGTGATTTTCCGATAAGCAAATAGCGAGTATTGCTATAGACCTGTCGGTTACAGATAGCCTACTACAGATAAATATATATGCTCAGTTTTTACATTTGTAAAACTGTGAATATCCGGTATACCTCTGGGTGAGAAATTTAACCACTGGCTCTTCAACATGAACTAATCAAAAGAGGAACAAACGTTGGCTATAAGTGCTTAGCACATTCTGTTTAGTCAGAACGGATCTCGAGCGTCCAAATAGTTTAAAGCCAATGATAAAAAAAATGCTCTATCCGACTGGACAGTTGGAAACGTAGGCAAATTATAGATTCCCACTTGACGCATGTGCCATTGTGCCTTCCAAACAACAAGTATTGAGAGACATAATCAGGCTAGCCTATAGAAAACAGCAGTATACATTCACTTTAAAATGTTTTTAAACAAGAATGACTGAAGAATCTATTGCTGAGACTTTTAGTGTTTCAGTCAGGCAAAAATTTCGCAGTAAGTAAATATGAAAAAATACTTTAATTCAACTTGTCCATAACTCTGATCCAGAATAGAACGTATTTTTATTTTTCAATATTCTGTCCGTCTGTCAGAGGGATTGATAGTTGTTGGCAAAATAGAGCAGAATTGCAGTTGCCTTCTGACAGTGCTTTGCGCGCTGGGTCTACACTTCTGGAATTCTAAAGCAAGTATCTGTAATTTGATAGGCCTACTATAGACTGCACCAGAAGTGCAAGTATTGTACATTTAAATATTAGGCCTGCGTAATTTCAAAAATTATAACTGTAGGCTATTTATTTCTTGACATACTGGGCGGGTGAAACGCGAAGGGTTCCGCGAGCAAATACACGCTTTGGAAAGGTTCCGCCACTAGAAAAAGGTTGAAAACCACTGCTGCAAGGTTTCCGTAACAGATAAACAGAATGAGTGGAGTTTTTATAAGGACAAAACCGGAAAAAAATCAGGCTAAACCACGATATCCCGCAACATCAATTAAGGATTTGCGGAGGTCCTTAATGTTTTTGTATGTAGTCTGTGCAGCTGACAGTAAAGAGGATTGATGGGTGGCAGCCTGAGCCACTGTAACCCACGCGTATGGAATTGTATCAAACTTATTTACATGAGCAGATCTACATGTACAAGAAGGTTGATGTTCATAGATTTATCCACGGACGGCAGACCTGGGGATCAGCCGAGTCGCGTTCTATTTGACAGATTCGCCCACGCAAAGCTTTGTTACCAACTTCAACCTTGATGCTGGTAAGCACGTCACATCAAACTACAACAGCACAACAAACGATAATAAAAAAGAGTGTGCATACAGCGAACTAATTTGTCGTTACCTGACGAAAGCAACGAAGCAACATATAACGTGACATTGGATCGGGGATCATTATAAGTGACTCGAAACACTTTCGTATGTATATCCTACATGACATGTATGTCTGAAATGCTGAACCAACCTCTGCGTGTCCTGGATGTGTCTATTGTGTTGCGGGTAGCGAGATGAAATGCGTGGTGTTACGTTTTGGTCGGAATTGGCGGTCATGAAAGACGCTGTGTTGGCGATTATTAGGCGTCATGGAGAGAGGGAGAGTGGGAGGGAAAGAAGGAAAGAGGAAGGAGGAGAGACAAAGAGAGAGGGGAGAGGAGAGATAAAGAGATAGGGAGAGGGAGACGGGAAGAGAGAGGGAGAAGAAGACGGGGAGGGAGACAGAGGGAGAGAGGAGACATGGAGAGAGAGAGGCAGGGATGTGTAGGGACGGAGGTAGAGGAGATAGGGAGATGGAGGAGAAAGGGAGGGAGAGAGAAAGAGAGAGAAGGCGTGGGCGGCGGATGAGGCAAATGAAGCAGATCGCAAGAGACGTGATCCAAAAACGGAGTCGAATGTGAACGGTGAACATTGTTTATATAAACGACTATGGGCGACGGTGAGATAGAGCGAAATACGCAGGAACAAAGCACGTGAGAGGAAATGTCTTACATGGATGGATGGATGGATGGATGGATGGATGGACGCATGGCCAGACAGACAAAGAATTAAATAGATAGTTAGATAGATAGATAGATGATAGATGATAATTATATAGATAGATAGATAGATAGATAGATAGATAGATAGATAGATAGATAGATAGATAGATAGATGATAGATAGATGATAGATAGATAGATAGATAGATAGATAGATAGATAGATAGATAGATAGATAGATAGATAGATAGATAGATAGATAGATAGATAGATAGATAGATAGATAGATAGATAGATAGATAGATAGATAGATAGATAGATAGATAGATAGATAGATAGATAGATAGATAGATAGATAGATAGATAGATAGATAGATAGATAGATAGATAGATTGATTGATTGATTGAACAGAAATTTACGGCCAACTCCTTGTACTTCATAGAGGTGGAGCGGGGTGGGCCGGGGTGAGGCGGGTTGGGGCCATGGGGGACGGGTGATGGGCGTAAAACCGCAATTCCCGTGGCAACACCTTGTACCCCAGCTAGCATATGGATAGATAGAGATCGATAGAAACAGACAGAGATTCGTCCGAGGAGTTGGGTCTTTAAGACGAATCTCTACTCTGCTCTCCAAATCAGCTGTGTAATTGAATTCACTCCATATATCACATCCAACACAGGGAAATTGTCGGTAAAGAGCTACAAACAATGCCTGATAGGCCTATGTATTGTTTGTTTGTATGCGCACTTGTTATAGCGCCCCTTCAAGCTCACTACTCAGAGGCACTCCCGACTGCAGAGCGGACACTGCATCGGAGTTTCACGCCGAAGCGCTGAGCAATTGGCGACTTGAGGTGGATTCGAACCTCGAACCTTCCGGCTTCAAGGCAGCGACGCCACCACTACACCACCGCGCCTCACAAGTACAAGCATTGTAGGCCTATATATAAAGGTATATAATATATATACCTTCATGCCTCTCGAATCGTCTCGATCCTCCATTCTCCGAAATACCCCTTAATCCTTCTCCACGTAGCCTTGCCATACAGCACCA